>CM052437.1:176782918-176814246 GCA_028533085.1 Varecia variegata
GATATCCAGTCAGGCAATAAATATTTACTGAGCACCTACCATGTTCCAGGAACAATATATGGTCAAATAGATCATTTTTCTTTTTTACTTAAGGCATGAGATTCTAAGGATATCGTTTTTTATTACTTACTAGATCAAAAAGATTTCTTCAATCTAAGGGTAATTTTCAACACAATCCCTAAGGAAATTAATTTTGAAGTACAATGAGATAGCTCTTATTGGCTATTATGGAATCAAGAAAGAATGTTTCAATATCCCAGATAAGTGAGCTGGCAGATAGTATTACTATGATAAATTATAAGATCGTATTTTCCAAGGTTGCTTATAAGACGGCCTGAATGCAGACCTCCTGTGTAATCAGAATACTCTAACAAACCACTCGGATGTTGGAACTATTGACAAATCTCTAGAAATACTGGGAAGACGTATGTTGAGGAGGTAGGAAAGAGAGATTCTGAGAATGGGAAATTGTAGGAGAGAAAGAAAACCGGGAACGGAGAGAGGATATCAGAAAGAGGTCCAGAGAAGGAGAGATGTACCAGGAGAGTGACAATGGTACTGCAAGGCACAGGAACAGGCATGAGGGAGACACAGCCATCCAGACAGACACAGGAGGGGTCTGTTCTGTTAGTTGTAACACATATTTCTTAATACTTGGAAGGAAACCATCTAACACTTCAGCTGAATTGAGGATTTAAAAATAGCTTTCGGCCGGGCGCGGTGGCTCATGCCTGTAATCCTAGCAGTTGGGAGGCCGAGGCAGGAGGATCGTTTAAGCTCAGGAGTTCGAGACCAGCCTGAGCAAGAGCAAGACCCTGTCTCTACTAAAAATAGAAAGAAATTAGCTGGACAACTAAAAATATATAGAAAAAATTAGCCGGGCATGGTGGCACATGCCTGTAGACCCAGCTACTTGGGAGGCTGAGGCAGAAGGATCGCTTGAGCCCATGAGTTTGAGGTTGCTATGAGCTAGGCTGACGCCACGGCACTCACTCTAGCCCGGGCAACAGAGTGAGACTCTGTTTCAAAAAAAATAAAAATAAAAATAGCTTTCATTTTTGGAATGCTGTGTGACTCAGGAGAAAACAGTTTGTCAGCTCCTCAGATCTTAAATTTTACCTTTGAAACACAGGTCCCTTCTAGTACCGACAGGTTTGTGCATGTGTAAAGAAATGATTTCAGTCTTAGATGTTTACTTCGAAACCATGGGGACGTCAGATAATTTATTAGTCATGAAATAAATTGGCCAGATTTTAAATTACTACCTTGTAAGTATATATAAAATATATCTTTTAAAACATACACAATGCCTGAATGGTACATCTGGAACCGGGTTATATTTAATTCCTGTTTTTAGATCTCATTTCACTTCTTCCAATCCTTTGGCAAATTTAATACATTTGAGTTTAAGTGATGTTCTTAGTATCATATAGAATGAAATAAAATATGGAGGGAAAAAGAAAATAGAAGTGTCTTTCAGGTATTAAATACTTAAACATTTTTGGAGACTCTACAGTTATTTTTATCAAACTTGAGAAAGTCTTTTCTTTTTTTTTTCCCTTGAGAGAAATGTCCTAAACTGAATAAAATCATACTAGGCAAGAGTTAAGCAAGCCAGAAATTCCAGATACAGTCCAAAGATGATCCAAAAAAATCAATGTTCAGGCATTCATTCATTTGTATTTATTGATTCATTTGTTCATGCAACATTTACTAAGTGTCAGAATTACAAAAATGAGTACACCTACTTCTTGGTCACAAGGAGAATGTTAACAATACAGTCCTGTAAAAGAAATCAGACTTTCAACCCATATGGCAACTGTCCTTAAAGAATCTTAATGGACTCATTAAGCCCTCCTTTCTTCTTGTAGTTCCATTTAGCTTTTAAAGAGGTTCATACATTATAAATAGTGGGGGTTTTCCCCTTTATGTAATCATTTGGAGAGTTACAAAAGGAAATAACGAAGGACTGAATAAGACATTAAGATATCTATAAGATGTAAATTCACAACCAAATATTTCCATGTGCTTTGTGTGTTTCCTAAATAAATTTAGATAAATTACTGGCCTGGCACAGTAATTTTTTGTAGAATCCTGAAAAAATATATAAGCCTTGGTCATGTGTTATAAAGTTATAATATTCACTAGGATTCATTTGTGTCTTGCTGATATAATAATTTATTAATAATGCTTACAAGTAAATAATCGTTGCCACTAGAAAAGGATCCAGTGGGGATATTCTTCAGGGTTCTCATTAGATGCTCAGAAAAGTTTTCTTTGGGTTGTACTTCAATGAGATTGTTTCAGCCCAGGGCCTGGCCCTCAATTTGTAGATCCAGCCTTGGAAATTTTTTCAGTACGCACATTTCTCACCTGTATCATACTATCCAAACTAGAAAAGGAACCATGAATAAGCCTGAATAGAACTGATTTACTTTAAAACTGTAACTGCAAAACTGTTCAAAAACTTTGCTGAATAGCATATTTCTTCTTTGATAAAATATCTCCACAAGCAAGCATAATAATACCTAATGGTTGACTGGTGAACATGAGATCAGGGCAGAGGGCTGACTGGAGATCTGATTGACGAGGGTTATCGATCACTGATCACTCGAGCCATCTGGACAGCACCCTCACGCAGTCAGGCCAGACTCCCCTGGACAGTGTGAGGATGCGCTGGCAATCGCTGCCTCTGCTGGATCACCTCCTTTATTCATCCCTTAGCCTTTCTTTAGACAAGTGTCCCACATGGCCGATACATTTGGGTTCACTGACAAAGTCACCTCCTCCTCCCGCCTCTGTGAGATGACATCAGAGCGCACCAGGTGGGCTGTGGGATGCCCCCCAGCTCCAGTTACGGGTCTCCTCACATTGTCCTGTTTCCTCCTCCAGCTCTTCTCAACCGGGATGAGCGGATTTCACAAATTTTGCTTATAGAAAAGAAGTGATAGTTCTCTTATTTCCAAGTTCTTTCAGGAGCATCTCACGGATGTCTCCGCTGGTATTAATGACAGCTGGGCCGGGGTCTTATCAAAAGCAGCACCTTTCCTTGCATTAATCCTGGAGAAGATTTTTGTCTTCAGAGGAAAGCAGGCACAAGTTCAGTAATTTAGCCTTAGGTTATTTTTACCTAGCAAAGTTACCAACAAAAATATTTGCACTACCAAAATGCTAGATTTCTATATGGTAAATTGAGGAAGACGTTATCTCGGTCTTAGGTACAGACATCCAAATATTATTTAGCACATCACCAATTCACAGAAAGACCAATTACTTGACTAACAATTTATTGCTACAGTAATTTATAAATGACAAATTCCCTAACTCTTTGCCAGAAATCTTTTAATTGGCCATATGTAAAGTATATAGTAATTCTCACATTGCTCAAGAAAGGCAGAGTTTTTATATGAATAGTCATTTCTTATATTTTTTTATTTTCATGTATGATACAACACTAAGCACAGCACAAAAAGTAGGTCCTCCTACACGCTGGCATTCCAGGTATGGTCTTTCCTACGTCTGTCAGTACGTGGATGTGCTCTTTTCATAGGAGCACAGACGGGATGAGTTACAAATTGTCCATGAGGAAGTACGTCTTGAATGTTCTCACACACATCTACACACACACACAGCCTTGAGATCAACGCAGGAATGCCTGACTTCGTCCTCATTACAACCCTGTACTCACAGTATACAAAGTATACTCACAATACGTGCAGTGGACAGCCCTGAAAAATCCAATTCCTACAAATTGTATGGGTTGCTATTCAAAATAATTTTTTGGTAAATCAGTAACCATGAATCAATCAGTAGATTACTTGCCAAATAATCAGTTATTATTGGTTTATATTCATCATCCATTGTAAAATAAAGATAATAATTACAGCCCATAAATGGCACGTCCATTGATTCCTTTTTAGGAATGAAGCTAAACAATCACATTGTCATAAAAGTTGCTTTTTATCTCTTTGCTCCTCCTGTTATCATGTAAACTACTCTAGAGTGCAAAGGTTGATTTCAGATGTTGAAAGCAACATAGCTGATATTTCTACTGAGAAACTGAAATTACATTTTTTTCCTGGGACTACTCCAATTCTCATATTTAGAGTTCTTCCATTACCAATTATTCATTATTTTTATACCTCAGGAATTCTCTTAATCATTTTGACATGAGCAGTTTATTACATGGTCTTTTTACTTCGTGTTTTGGTTTGATATTCTTTCTTCCCACCACCCATGTCAATGGCTCTATGTACCCTAACATGGTCATACAATCTCTTCCATAAAATTGGATGTCTAAAATTAGTAGTTAATTTAATTAACTAGGTCATTAATTTTATTTGTTTTAAAAATGACTAAATTTATAAAATATTATAAAATAATGTCTAGACATTTTTTGACAGTCCTATCCTAAGCTATCCATTTCTTTTCCACAGTGAAATGGGGGAAAACCAAACAATGGTTACACAGTTCATCCTACTGGGATTCCTTGTTGGCAGAAGGATTCAGATGCTTCTCTTTGGGCTCTTCTCCCTGTTCTACATCCTCACCCTGCTAGGGAATGGGGTCATCCTGGGGGTCCTCTCCCTGGACTCCAGACTGCACAGCCCCATGTACTTCTTCCTCTCACACCTGGCCGTCGTTGACATTGCCTGTGCCTGCGACACGGTGCCCCAGATGCTGGTGAACCTCCTGAATCCAGCCAAGCCCATCTCCTTCGCTGGCTGCTTGATGCAGACTTTTCTCTTCTTGAGTTTTGCACATACAGAATGTCTTCTTCTGGTGGTGATGTCCTATGACCGGTATGTGGCCATCTGTCACCCCCTCCGATATTCTGTCATCATGAGTTGGAGAGTGTGCATTGTCCTGGCTGTCACTTCCTGGGCCTGTGGCTCCCTCCTGGCCCTGGTCCATGTGGTTCTCATCCTGAGACTGCCCTTCTGTGGGCCTCATGAAATCAACCACTTCTTCTGTGAAATCCTGTCTGTCCTCAAGCTGGCCTGTGCTGACGCCCGGCTCAACCAAGTCGTCATCTTCTCAGGTGGTGTGTTCATCCTGGTGGGACCCCTCTGCCTGGTGCTGGTCTCCTACTCGTGCATCCTGCTGGCCATCCTGAGCATCCAGGCAGGGGAGGGCCGCAGAAAGGCCTTCTCCACCTGCTCCTCCCACCTCTGCGTGGTCGGGCTCTTCTTTGGCAGTGCCATCTTCACGTATATGGCCCCCAAATCCCACCATCCTGAGGAGCAGCAGAAGATCCTTTTCCTGTTTTACAGCTTTTTCAACCCCATGCTGAACCCCCTGATCTACAGCCTGAGGAACGCAGAGGTCAAGGGTGCCCTGAGGAGAGCACTGTGCAAAGAAAATCATTCCCAACTGGGGCAGCGTGTGCATCTCCAGCCTCAGTAGTTTCCTGGAATCTTGGGTACTGATTATCACCTAAATTCAACACTCTCTTCATATCTGTAAAGAATTCCCTTTTTCCCCAAGAAAGTATTTAGATTTTGCTACATTCATTATACTGCTTATACTTAACAACTTTCTTCATTTAACTGCTTATTGAATTGAGAATATCTAAGGGAAAAATTTATTTTGTACAGTGCTATGGGTCCCAAAAGTTTAAAATAGACACACTACCTCTGACTTGGTCGGGTGTGCTCAGAAATAGCAGAATAGCAGGCATTACCAGATGTAGTCACAGCAGTAAGAATTTTTTAAAATACTGCAGCCATAGGCAAGGATCTCAGAGCCGCCTGATACCTCTGTCCATCTGCATCCCACATCTGGGTCTTTCCCTTGAATCATATTTGCTATTACAAATTGTAAATGTCTACTTAGGCTTGGAGGAAAACTGATTTTTATTGGTTAAATTCTATAATCTGTCTGACAATTTGTGTAGTCAGAGAGTGACTTCATACACATTCAGCTGGCAACCCCAGCAAATCACACAACACAACCCACTTTCCAATCTGCCCTGAGGTTTCAGTGGCCCCTTGTTTCTAAACTCTCCTCACCCTCTCCACAAGAGTATCTATGATTCTCTCTGAATACGCACATGCCCTTCATTTAGGGGTAGTTTGCAAGTGCCACAATCCTTAATTGGTATGAATGGATAGCCCCAGGCAGAGGCATTTCAATGGTAAGAAGGGTTTTAATCATATTATTAATAGTTAGCATTATTAAGTACTTCCTCTGTGTCATCCACTCGCCACTGATAGGTACTTTACAGAGACAGCCTCGTTTTATCATCATAGCAAATCCATCTCCTATTATCACCCCAGTTTTATGGATGCAAACATTAAGCAATTGGAAAATGTTAAACTTACACCCACTCTGACTCCCAAGCCTTCTCTAATTAACCAGGACAGCGCAGGACATTATTATCAAAATTAAGAATACAAATTAAGAATACATTATCAAATTAAGAATACATCTAACTTATCCCAACATAGGATATGTTAGGTGAATGTGGGTTCCTTCTCAGTCTAATACATATTTTGATGAGGCCAGGAGAACTAGAGATTATTTACGAAAGGCTTCTTGTCCTGTTCAACAAGTCTTATGGGCATGGTTGCAAAGGAGATTGAGAGTTTTAGAGGAACACAACACAGAGAGGGTGGGAATGGAGGCTGTTCTCATAGAGATTAGACAGCTACTTTAGAACTGAACTTGGTCTTGGGTGCCTGGGTGGTAAGATCCAGAACAAAGACATCTCTAGTTTCACATACTACACTCACATGTTCGTGCACATGTACACACACACCACACACTTGAGTACTTGGAGAGGCAGTGTTCTAAGCACCTTATAAATATTAGCTCTTTAAATCCTCATAACAACCCTATGAAGTAGAGACTATTATTACAGATTTTAGGTGAGAAAACAAAGATATAGAGAGATTATGTAATTTAATCAATGCCCCCAGCTAATAAGTACCTACTCCAGAATCAAACTTAGGCAATATGAGTGCCAGACCCATAATCATAACCACTGTATAAAAATTAAAGTAATCATGAAGTTCCAGAAGGAGGAGAAGAAGAATGAACAGGAGGAGAAATGAAAAGAAATTTTCAACCTGTAGCCAAAGATGGTCATTGGGCTCCAGATAGAAAAGTACTTAAAGTGGTGAAATACAGCTTGATTTCATACTGGTGTGTGGAAGTAAGGACGAGGTAGCAACCAAGGACTGTGACTCCAAGGATCAGGGATAGAGGAGGATCCTCTTGACTGGAAGGACAGTGAAATAGAAAACAATGGAAGAAAGAGGTTGACATTGCAGGTTTAGATTGATGGTTCACCAATTGAAGAGCATCAGAGAGTGTTCTTGTAATGTATCCAAACTGGATATAGCATTTGTAATTCCATTATTTCCCAATGCAGTCTTTAAACAGTTGTTTAGTTTCATGACAGATGCTGCATAATTGCATTGCAACATTTGGAGGGCTGCATTCAGTGGCAGGGCAAGGGTGAAGAGCTCTCACTCCAGGGGTAGGTCTCAAGGGAAGAAAGCTACCCCGGTACAGGGTGAGCAGCAAAAAATCATGGGGTACAGAAACCATGCTCAAGGAGTCACCTGGGTGGACCCTAAACTCTGTGTGCAGTGCTCTCCTAGGGTTGGCCTTGGTGTCCAGGAAGCCCAAAATGCTCCCCAGCCCTTAAACACATGAGATTTGTACTTAAGCGATCTGGGTTCTAGTCCCAGGTCTACCATTAGCTAGATGTGTTCTTTAAGAGAAATCCCTTAAACTGCCAGAGTCTTAGTCCATCATCTGTAAATTAAGCATATGAGAGCTGCTTGGGATGCCCCAGAGGACTATCGAAAACCTCAAAGGAGAGATGCAAATGCACACATTTTGAAGACTTAAAAGTACTATGCAAGGCAAGCCCTGTAACCCCAGGACTTCCGGAGGCCAAGGCAGGCGGGAGAATCACTTGAGGCAAGGAGTTCAAGACCAGCCTGGGCAATAGTGAGATTCCTGTCTGTACAAAAAATAAAAAAAAATTAGCCAGGCATGGTGGCACACACCTTTAGTCCCAGCTACCAGGAAGGCTGAGGCAGGAGGATAACTTGATCCTGGGAGTTCCAGGCTGTAGTGGGCTATGACCATGCCACTGCACTCCAGCCTTGGTGACAGACAGAGCAAAACCCTGTCTCAAAAAAAAAAAAAAAAGTTTTATGCAAACACAAGAAAATACTGTTATTATCACCATTATGTCAGAAATTATTTTCATCCTGTCAGGGTCACTGAACTTTCTGATCTAGGACCAAGACTGCCCTTTAGACAGGAAGAATATTGGCACTTATAAGTCACCCAAACCTTTGTCCTCATGGCTTAGGTTTGTCCCACGTCCCCTCTATAGGGACAGGGGGCCACTTGGCCTTGGAGGGAACAGCCTGCTAGAAGCCACCCAGACTCTGGGCCCCCCTGTGAGTCAGCTGGCAAAAGCTTCAGGGGGACCTCTCTTTCTCTGACCCTGGTCCTAGTCCACCTAGTGGGGAAACATCAGATTTTGTTTTTGGTTTCTAACATTTTATAATCTTTAATCTAGGATTTACAGTACATATCTCAATTATATCAATATATCATCTCTCCGCAAGGAAAAATACAAGAATTGGTTCATCTCTTTATCCCCAACACCTAAGCATTCCTAGTACATAGTGAGTGCTCACCAAAAACTTGTTGAAAATATAAAGGACACTATCTATTGATCTCATTTCCAAATTTTCAGTGTTGAGCTATCTTCTCATTCCTAACCTTCCTTAAATCCCTCTAACTGTGGGTTTTAGTACAGTAGAAATTTAACTGCAGCTGATAGTTATTGAGCACTTGCTATGTGATAGGCACTATGTAAAATGCTTTAATCTCCTCACATCAAATCTATGGAGTAGATCCTAGCCCTATCCCCGCATAAGGATGGGGAAAATGAAGTTTAGAGAAATTAATTTATTCAAAGTCACCAACTTATTCAGTGGTAGAAACATGATTCAAGATCAGGCAGTCTGGCTTTAAATGAACTCTGAACCATTCTTTTGCAGTGGACTGAATGATACTCCTGTCCTGAATGGCTGGCAACAGGCCAGTTCACAGAGACACTCGATAAACTTTGACTAAGTGAACATATGAATGGTCACTGTGCTCAAACTTCTACCCATAATATATGGGCCTGGGGATGTGTTACCCTTCATTCTTTTAAGATTAGATACCTTATTGTGCATTAGATTTGTCTAATTCTTGCTTTTAGCATATTCTTATGTGGTACATATTAATAATCAAGAACGTATTACTGCTCAAGAACAAGAACAGAGAAGAAAAGAAACAGATTGGGGTAGAAATTTCACCTGACTATAAAAAGTCCTGGGAATGTTTGTTTATTTTTATCCTGGGGTCCATGGCCATTGTCTTCTGAAAGGAGCGTGCAAATTACTGAACCTGTGATTCTGGAAGGCCAGGACAGTGCTGTGATAGGTGGGAAGCCACGCTGGGTGTTGCTCTGGAAAACTCTGGCAAGTGGGTGGAGACGACTGTGGGTAATGACGCTGGAAAAGACAGGGAGGGAAATCTGTGTGCTGCAGTGGTTCACTCGCCGCCTGAAATTGGCACCTGCGGCATCTTTGGCATGTGGACCAGGGATTGCCAACCACCAGCCTAGACGATTGTTGTTTGCTGTTTGTTGTGAGTGTAGAGAAAGAACCATTGCTCTAATAAATACAGGCTGTTGATAGCAAGCAGACAAAAACGAAAGAGATTTGGAATGCTGTCTCACTGGACTTCAGCTCTGTAAGGTTTTCCCAACCAGCAGACAAGTGTCTTACATACCTTGCTTTCTTCACAGATTTTGAATAGCATTGGCTTGTTTTTATCTGTTTTTTTTTTAAACCTGTGTTTCTCAGTTTCTTTGCTTTTAATTTTTGAAATCACATTGGGTCAAAAGAAGAAGTGGACCCCTGAGCACAGTGTGATTTAGTCAACAGGCTGCTGGCTCAGCGTAAGCGTGTCTGGGCTCTCATCCCACGACCCTCACTCTCTGTGCGACCTTAGGACAGTTACTTAACTCTTCTGGGCCTCAGTTTCCACACCTATATAAAATAAAAAGTTGAACTAGTTCCCCCTTTTTTTCTAATTCCCTGTCTTTATTGGTTTTTTCATATTTCATATGAATTTGGATTTTCACTTTTTCAAAGAAATGAATAAATTACATACAGAGAAAATGAAATGGATTTCTGAAGATCATTGACTCTCTCAGGCCTTAAACACAGTAGAAACGAAAGAGTAAGCACTGAATTAATGAATGGGTGGACTATTTTAGTGATCAAGGAAACAGGAATTTCTTAAGACTGGCTAAAACATAACATGAAATGTCCACACTAGGAAAAGAGAATTTTATTAACCTTATAATAATATTTGATTATTCTAATAATAAAAGAGAGCTTTTATTATTACTAAAAGCAACTTTTATTGGGAAAGGTTCTAGGATCTAGACTAAAACTTAAACATCTAATTCTGTACCTGTATTACCCACATTTTAAACAATAATTTTAATAGCTAGTATTTGCTGAGAGCTTATTAAGTGTCTGGTATTGTGCTGAGTGACATGCATTATAATCCTGTCTAAACTTCATAACAATTCTATGAGTCCTTTTATTACGTTCAATTTATAAAAGAGGAGATAGAGACACAGAGATTGTAAGAAAGTTTTCTGTGGTCACACAGCAAGCATGTGACACAACCTGGACTCTAATCTGGGTCAGCCTGACTCCAAAGACCATGCCTATAACCTCTAGGCACATGGCCTCCCTACAGCCTGGACTTAGGAATCTTTTACTGTCAACAGTTAAGAAAATAAGCCTTGAGATCTATTGTACAACATGCTAACTGTAGTTAATAACAATATATTGTATTCTTGAAAAATGCTAAGAGAGTAGATTTTTAAGTGTTCTTACCACAAAAATGATAAGTATGTGAGATAACACATGTTAATTAGCTTGATTTAGCCATTCCACAATGTGTATATATATATTTCAAAGCATCATGTTGTATATGTATAAATTTGTCAATTTAAACAAATAAAATAAAATGTTAAAAAAGTCCATCTTTACCACACACATGAAGAAAATCAGCCTTAATGTTTTGAAAATCCACTTTAAAAACAGATAAAAACAACATAATCCCCAATATATACAATGAACAAAACTAATATACAAAATAAATATACAAAAAAAATACAAATATACAAATGGAGACAAATGAACTATTGACAGTAGAACAAGTGAAAGCCACTAATAAGTGTGATGAAAAATGATAGCCCCTCTAGTAAGTAGATAAATTAATTTTAAAGTATGAGATACCATTTTTTGCCCATTAGATGGACAAAAATAAAAAGATGGGTATTTTCTAGTGTCACTGAGTACATACGCAAATGGAGATTTCCCCCACAGTCTTGCTAGACATAGAAGTTGATTAGGGAGAAATTTGGGAATCTATCTTCAAAAACTAAAATTTGTACACCTTTGGATGCAATCCCAATTCTAGGAACATATACCACAGAAATATTCTCATATATATGCACAAATATATACTTGTAAACATATTTTAAGTTGAAGCAATATTTATAACAGTAAAATGTCATAACCAAATATCAATAAATAGGTTGTTAAAGAAGACATTATAAACATATATTATGAAATAGTATGCAAACATTAATATATAAGTTTTATATACTATATTGATTGTCTAATTTGATGATAATATATGAATTATTAACTCACAATATAAATGATATATTGATTAATATTACTATAAGCAAAACTTTCCTAAAACATTAAGTGATAAAAGGAAGTCATAGTGATACAGTGCTTTCTCATTCACTTAGAGAAAAATCAATCTATACACAGGTACGTCTGAGAAGACAGAGAGAGACACTCAGGTGGGACAAAGGTAATATATGTAACCTAAACATTTGTACCCCCGTAATATGCTGAAATAAGAATAAAAAAAAGAAACACATAAAAAAAAGGTATGGGAAAATATTCAAAATAATACACATTAAAGAGTTAAAGAAGAAACCTCTCAAAATGGAGAGTGAGCTATGGAAAATAACACCACATTATTTGAAAATTTTACAGGAAACAAATGTTCATTTCTCGCTCAGAGCAGGTGTTCTTGACCAGCAGGCAGCATGCCATCAATCAGTTATTCAGGGACCCAGGGTCCTTACATCTCATGGATCTACCATCATTTCCATGTGGTTTCCAAGATCTTCATGTGTGTTGAAGAAAAGCATGAAGGTTTTAGTGACCTTGCCCAAAAGTGGACTCTTCATTTCTGCTCACCTCCCCCTGGCTAAGACTTGGTCACATGGTCATATAAAAAACACAAGGAATTCTGGGAAATGTGGTGTCTCTATGTACCCAGGCATAAGAGGATCATTTTGATAAACATCTAGCAGTGTCTGCCACAAGTAACTAGGGGCTTTGAGTTTCTAGCTCTCTGGCTTTTCAGGACAAAAGTAAAAGTCTAGAGAAGTGGAGGTGCCAAGATGTGGAATAAAGCAATTTGAGCCTCCTTCACCAGTCTCCAGCAGCAGCACGGCTATGGATACAGATTTTTTCAGTTTTATGTGAAATACAATCCAAATAGAGCTTCGAGACAAATCCTCTAGGCCCCTTTCCAGCATCAAAATTCTATAATTGTTACTGCTCCACAGATCACCTTCTGAGGGGCCCAGCCAATGTCAGCCCTGAACCATCAAATCTCAATACCTGGATTCAGGTATGCGGTAGGCAGGCATATCCTTGTTTTGCTTCCCCATCTATAAAATAGTGATAAGATACCACCCTAGCTAATCCAAGGGGATGTTGTGAGCTTCAAGAAAGCTCACAGGTCAGCACTTTGTAAGCTGAAAAGAAGTACTAAAAAATATTCTTCATCATACACCATAGAGATCTATCAATTCTTTTCTCTCACTTTCATTGTTTTCTCCTCCTCTACCTTCTCTATGCATTATTTACCTGATCCATTATAAAAGAGGTAGAGAAATTGAAATGTGGTCTCTTAAACTAATACCAACTACAGTTCAGTCCTAGCGAAGATAGTTCCAGGGAAGAGCCAAAGAAGGACATATGAACAAAAAGTAATACTGAGCAATAGGGTTAGATTTAAGGGAACCGAGGTAGACAGCTGTGTGATCCTTTCTTCCCAGAAAGTAGGTTGTGATAGGAGATTGGGCGGCCAATACTTTAAGAGGATAGGGAAAATAGAAAGGCTGAATTTTCAGCTATCCAAAATGTAATTCCCATAGTGTTTGCATTGAACTGGAAAAGCAGAAAGGAAGTGATGACTCAAGTGGGCAAATGGTTAAAATACTAAACAATTGAATCTTCTGGCATGCAGAAGACATCCAACACTCATGCCTGGATGGTTCAACCCCTTCCCATCGTATACAGCAGAATAAAATGTTAGCATGTGTGCACTGGGAACCAGTTTGTGTGCTATACCAATGCCTCTCATAGAGGAATGTGACCTCATGGGATACTTGTTCTTTTTTAAAGCCAGCTCTTATCCAGTGTGATTTTAGAGACACCCAAAGCCTTACAATTATTTCTCCCTTCTGCCTTCTGATACTCAGAATTTCTCTAGCAAGACAATCTTTTGTTTCACAATCACAAATAAACTTAACATGCAGATGCATATGTTCATATGTACAGGTTGTGAATAGCAGGTATTAAGGGACCTGTTTTGATAAGGGTTAAGAGTCCTAGATACCCGAAGAGGGTGGGGAGAAAGAGAGGTTAAGATGCCCCCTGCCAATTTCACCTATTTTAATTCTTACCTCTTCTAACACCTGTGGCCATACCAGATTTTTAGTTGCCATGTAAGTCTCTGAAACTTGCCAGTTTTTTTTTAACATGGCAAACACAAAACAAAACAAATATACACTAAGTTCCACCAACAGGGGACTGATTAAGTAAAGACCAGTATCTGTATACAATGGAATGCCATTCAGTTATCCAGAAACAATATGGAAGGTCTCTATATCATATATAGAACAATCCTCATGAGACATTGAGAAAAGCCAGGGTTTAAGGAAGAGGGTGGGTAACTGTATCTGGATGTGCTTATATACGTAGAAAATGATTCTAGAGGAATACGTAAGAAATGCGGAAGAAAGAGATGGAAACTCTTTGGAAGACTTGGGAAGATGGTGACAAGCAGGGGCATATCCAGGCCTGAAGCTTATACAATTTGGGGCAGCTTCTTCAAAAAAGAATGTGAATTTATGAGTACAGAATTAGTTCAGGGCTTTGGAAGGGACTCTTGGAAGGAGCTCTAAGTTAGCTTAAGCTTAACTAACTTTATAGTAAATCCACTACTGGGAAGGAGAAGTGGAGGGAGAATGTCAATGAATATTTTTGAAAGTTGATTGAAATTTGAGCTATTTTTCCCTATTCAAAAACCTAATTTAAAGAAAAATCAATATATTTGCCAAAATGAGAAAGAGAAGTGACTAGGTGACCAGGCCTCATGAAAAATTTGAGTTCATAGAACCAAATTCAGAACAAGAAAATTGCAAAAACTGTAAGAGTAACTACATTGAAATATCTTATTTCACTTATCAGATTAGCAAAATTGAAGATTTTAAAAACATATAGTTAGTGAGGACATGGAGTGTCATACATTGCTATAATTCTGTATGAATAACCTCCATGGAGAACAGTTTGCCAATGTCTCCCACAATTACAAATGCACAATTTGACCAGCAGTTTCACTTCCAGGAATATAGCCAACAGGTCGACAGCACGTGCGCAAAGCAACAGATGTAAAGGTTATTCATTGCAGTGTTGTTTGTACTGCCAAACTATTGGAAATGACCTTAATAGGAGACTGGTTAAGTAAATGATGCTACACCCACTCAATAAAAGATTGTGCAGCTGAAAAATAAACAAGGAAGCTCTTTATGTACTAATACAGAACAATCTTCAATCTATATTTCTAAGTGAAAATTGCAAGTTTCAAAATATTTTGTTGTCTACCATTGATGTAATATATTTCCTATAAACACAGAATATTTTTGGAAGCCTTTCACAACTTATAATATTGGTGTCTCCAGGGAAGGGAACTGGATAACTGAGGAACATGTGTGAAGGGAAAAATCTACTTTTGTAAATTTCTGTAAATTTACTTTTGTAGTTTTAAGTTTGGAAACATGTCAATATGTAACTTTTTCTAAATACAATTTTTATGGGAAAAAAACAAGACTTTTAAATCTTGCAAAATTCACACCTACCTGAAACTCTAACAACGCCTGTCCCAAACCTTCGCGGAGAGATCAAGTCCATAACCGATGCAGACGAAAACTGGGGACAAAAAAACGACTGAGAAGATTAGATTGGGTGTATTTTTCCCTCCATTGGAAGGTGGATTACTTACATTTAAAAGTCTCTGGAGGGGGGGAGGGGTAAACTCACAACTAATGGATGTGATGAGCATTGTAGGGGGGAAGGGCATGCCTCTAATCCTCGCTTGGGTGAGGCAAAGACATAAAATGTAACCAAAATGTTTGTACCCTCATAATATCCTGAAATAAAAATTTAAACAAAAGTCTCAATAGTTATTTGATGATTAAATGAATTTATGATTGTAAATGGAATCTTTTTCCAGGGATTATTTTTTTAGTGGACCCAATAAAATTTCTCGGAAGTTATGTAAGTTCCCATCAGCCATGAATTCTTCTGTGAACTCCCAACACCGTTACTGTAGATTCTCAATGATTAAGGGACCTCCTTTTCCCAAGTCCTGTGTCAATGAACCCTATTGCTTATGGAGGGAGGTGTCTGACACACCAGAGGAGACAGAAAAAAGAGCAATAGCACCCAGTGTTTGTTTGTACCTTTATTTTTGTTCAGGATTTAGAGTTACTTTGCTAAATTCGCAAAAGGCAGGATTCCTTGGGACATGGTTAAAACCCAAATCCAAGGACACACATCCTAAAAGAAATGAGTCTGGGAGGTGGGTCATATTGGATCCTAAGTATGTATCATTATTCTGCAAATAAGAAATCTGCCGCCGGTCGAGAGCGCTAACTCAGCCATCAAAGAATTAGAATATACGAGAAGTCTTTTGTTACTAATAGACTACGCATTCCAAGAGTGATTTAGAGCCCCGAAGACGTTTCAAGATTGAATTTTTTTTAAGATGACGAAAATATTCAACACAAAAAAGTTGGTGGCCTGAACCATTTATTTCCACAAGATGGTGCTATAACTGCTGCCAAGTACAAACTCACATTTCCTTCAGGAACTAGAAATATGAAATCTATTTCTGACTGGGGACCAAATCTGCACGTGCTCTGATGAGTCTGCCAAAGAAACACACTGAGGAAGAATACCCTGGTGGAGGCTGATTTGGACTTAAAGGAGTGAAATTGTTCCAGGTAATAATACCTTCCACCACCTCCACACATACCTGAGTGGATGTCTCAAGGCCTCATGCTCAGCCTTCAGCCCCCTCCTTTTCTAAGATGCTGCTCTTGCCACTGTCAGGTCTGTGTGTGGCACAGGCGGAACCTGGGTACTGAGGAGCGGCACACAGTGCCAACGACCATGGAGACGCAGCAGCTTTCTCCCCAGGGCAGCTCAAGACTCGCCCCTTTATAGAGCTTTTCCTTACCACTCTGGCCCGCAGTAATCATACCTTCCTTTGAATTTCTGTACCCTTCTTTGGGCTTACTAGAGGTTGCTTTAGAATACTCTTTTACCATTCCCATCTAAATGTTCCAAGTTCTTTTGGGACAGAGTCTATGTTATAATTATCTGTGTATAACACAACAGCAACAAGCATCCTACCTTGAATTTATGCACAGTAATGATACCATGAACACAGACAATCCAAAGTAAGTGCTCAGTAACCTTGGTTGGTAGCCAGAGTGACAGGGAGGATGCTAGTCCCAGTTGGCTACTCCCCGCACCTAGGAATATGATCTTAGAAGTCATAACCTCTCTGGAGCTGTTTGATCATCTCTAAAAGGCTAGGACTGAACTGTCCTAACTGTGTTGTTTTTTTAATGTCTTGCCATTCTGACTTTAACATCTTCAGTATCTCTCCTGTGAGAAAGCCATACAGGCAGGGACGTTTGTATCATAAGGGAAGCAGAAGGATGTTTCTGCTGAAGTGAATGGCATCTCCCTCTCTATTCACTTTTATTCTTGACCCCATTTTTCTCTCTTCCATGCTGTGCCTCGGTGCCTTCACAATCAAAATTGTAACACAGCTCTGTAGTTGGCCCTCTGTATTGTGGGTTCCACATCCATGGATTCAACCAACCACAGATTGAAAATATTGGGAAAAAAATGGGTGGTTGCATTTATACAGAACGTATATAGACTTCTTTTCTTGTCATTATTCCCTAAACAATACAGTATTACAACTTTTTACAAAGCATTTACATTGTATTAGGTATTAATAGGTAAGTAATCTAGAAGTGATTTTAAGTATACAGGAGGATTGTGTAGGTCATGTGCAAATACTATGCCATTGTATACAAGAGATGTGAGCATTCATGGATTTTGGTATCTGCGGGTGGTCCTGGAACCAATCCCACATGGATACCAAGGGATGACTGTCCGTGGTTGATCACTCTCTCTCTCTTTTGTTACTATGACATCTCCACTCCCACAGAAGTAAGGGAAACGTCAGTAGAGGCCTAAGGGCAGAGAGGCCACAGGACACTCTGGGACCACCACCACGAACAGGGAGGAAACCTGCTGTGCAGCCACAGGAGTAAGTAGTGGCTGCGTTTTGGAAGAAGAGTGGAACAACACGGATCAAGGTGGAAGAGAGATACTCAGACCTAAGAATAATCACTGGAGACTTTGACAGTGGAATAGAAAACCTGCAGAAATAGACACCAACGACTTGAGATTAGGGATAAGACCAATGACGTACTACTATTGGCAAAAGGGAAAGACGGCGTTAGACCAGCAAGGGCTGAACCAAGATTATTTCTGGGTTGAAAATAAACAGCCTGCTGTTAGCAGTTTTTGTCTCATGTCTATCAGAAGGAGAGATAATACACAAAGACCCAACTTATCCTTTCAATAATAATAATATTTTAGTCCAAAAAAGATATTAATAAGATACAAAAAAAAGTAAAGACATAATGCATGTTTTCAGTTCCTCCCAAAAATAGGAGAAAAAAATAAAAGATAAATGTATAAAAATGATAGCAAAAATATTTGTCTTGAAGCCCCCATCATAGGAATTCTTGGAGCCCTAACTCCTTCCTCCTACCAATATAACAACTAGTGTAAACTTTTCTGTATGCATCAGTATGCATTTGCATGTGTGTAATTCTCACCTTATACCAAAAAGAATATGACTTGTCAACATATATACACACATACGTATACACACAAAGTAAGATGGCATTAAATTAAAGGCAGAAAAAAAAGAAAATAGGGCAAAAGGATAAGAATACAAAAAAAAAATAGAAGGTTCACAACCTATACTTAATACACTTTAATACATCTCTGAAAGGTAGTTTACAATTTTGCTATTGAATTCTATTCTCCAGTTCAGAGAGGAAATGTGAGCAGAATGAATGCTCCTCAGACTGGCCTTGCATTCTCAGTTTCTTCTAGAACATCTGTTGATAAAATTCCATTAAGATGCAGAACCCTCTCTCTTGAGAAAATAGAAGCACCACTATCAAGGATAAATGTCAGTTGAGATTCATAGTTTTCCACTCAAATATATTTCTCACCAATAATTACCTAAGGTCCTAAAATTCACTTGGGTGTGGGGATTTCTACTGTCTCAGGGTTAGTTTGATGCCCACCTGGAGTTCTCTCTCAGAGGTTAAAGGGTAATCATCATCTCCCTTTATTGAATAATCTTAATTTGTGTATTCTAGGGATTCCTTTCTTTCTTATACAAAACCAAACCCTGGCAGATTGCTTTGATATGCAGGGAGTAGCAGAACAAGTGAACCTCCAACCTTTGCAACGAATGACACCCGCCCTAAATGACATAGAAATTAGAGATGAAATTTTCCCTGGTCTCCTTTCTATCATTTCCCTGTTGTCATTTTTAGGGCAAGGTTTATTGTTCACTCATCTGGGGTCCATAGTTGGAGCATTTCTTTTCAAAAGACTTTAACTAGATTCAATGCCATTGTCTTTAAAAAAAAGAACATTTGACTTACTCTACAGCTACAACCAACTGTGGAAAGAACTGGTCACTCTCAGACATTCCCTACCAGACATTGTGGAGCTGCTTAATTGAATAAGATTCAGAAGCATAAATATTTTTTATGATATATGCAACCAAGTTAAAAATGTCTTCAGGTAGGAGCTATTCAAGAACTGTGAGCCCCTGGAGACCTAGGGAGAGGATTGGTGTCCCTGCTGCCCTTTTAGCATCACACAAAAACACCATCACTTTGGTGTTGATTTATAAACTCACCCACAGGATAATCTATTCCTCCTCCAAATTCCCGAGGCACTTTGCACACACCTGTATCACAAAGTGCACTACACTGCATTATTATTGTTTATCTGTGGCCTCCAGTAGACTGTGAGCTCCTTGACAACAAGATCAGTGGCCTATTCATCTCTTAGAACCCAGCAGAGTAAGTCAAATGTTCTTTTTTTAAGACAATGGCATTTTTCTCTTTCTCCCTCCCTGACAAACACCCCCCACATACACAAGCCAGGGAGAACATCAACTATTTTAAACTTTGCCAATCCGATTTTTTGAATGGTAGTACATTTCAGAACTTGAATAAATGTTATTATACCATTTACTGATCTCAAGTCAGGCTTTTCTCTTCTTAAAGAAGTTCGGTGAACTACAAGAATATATGGATTAAAAGATATTTTAACTGAAAGACTCCAAGTGACCTTTGCTCATGCTAACACAGCGCTTCTTAACCCAGCTCTAAGGGATGTGAAGAGACCCAGTCCGGAGGCACAGCTCCATGTAGCAATTTATTTCCTCATTGCAACAGGCCCATCACTCATTGCCTCTGGCATCCCAGGGTGAGCCCTGCACAAAAGATTGCTTACGCTTTCCTAACCTCAAAAATAATATCACACACATGTCCAGTGTTACACTGCAGTAAATGATCACATTTGATGTCTAAAGAAGTCATTGAAAACTTGCTCTGCTTTTCCCCTTCTTGGCCTTACAATCCTGTTTCTAATTTCCTTCTATCTTCAGTCCATAAAACTTCATGCCCAGTGGCCTAGCACAAAGTCTCTCTTCCCCTATTTCCCTGATGTTCTCAAAGGACCCGGCAGTCCACTGCATGTCTCACCTCTCCACAAGCTGCCGCACCATGAGTCCTAGGCTTTACTGTGCTTGAGAATGACCCACAAAGATTTGACACCCATATCAAGGGGACATGAATGCAGGAGCACCATGAACTACACTTTGAGACCCCTGCACAATTAGTTGTTATATACATTATTAATCATTCACAAGTGAACACAATTCACAAGCATGCTTCAGGCCAGAGTGGCCTCTTTAACTTCTGTAACTTCTTACACTCCCATCCTTTCCCTACACACAGGACTTGACATATCTGAGAATGAGTAAATCTTAAAATATCTGAGCTAATATAAACAAGTATAAACATTCCTTTCATAAGCAAAACAGACCAGTTCCTCAGGAACCCTTCCCAGAGCCACCCCTCTTTCCAGCACTGAGTGAAAAAATAGGTGGTCCTCACCAAACCAGGCAAGCCAGACGCAGATGATAACAGCTGTGGCTAACCTCCTCAGAAAGGCTCTTTAATGTGTCTGTTCAGTCTATCAGCATCTAAATCTTGAAAGCAAAATATCCACATTGAGAAAGAAAGGGCCAAGCTGTGAAAAGCAAATCCAAGGCCAGCAGCAAAGTAGTCAATCTTCCTTCTGCCAATGAAAGAGCCATGGGGACAGCCACTGCAAAAGCAAGAGCAAACTAGGGCTCCAGGCCCCTGATGGCTTTGATGGGACACCACTGAGGAGCTGTCTCCAGGGTAAATACCCAGAGAGCACCCACCTCCAATAGCCAATTCTTAAAATCTGATTTTATTATTTCACCTTAAAAAAAAACAGAATCAGCATGGCACTAATACCCACCCACTCTGACTTTTCCACTGCCACTGTGTTTGTTCAGCATGTCATCTTTTCTCACGCATACAACTGGTACAACATCTATCTAATTGGCTTCCTCGCCTCTCCCTTGCCCACTCCAATCCATTCTCCTCTTTGCCCCCAGAGTGTAATTTTCTAACCTTCTAATCTGATCACATCATGACCTTGCTTAAAATCCTTCAGGGGAGGCCCACCTCCAGAAGGATCAAGTCCAAACTCAGTAGCCCGCATGGCCTACGAGGCCTTTCATGATGTGGCTGCCTGACTACATTCCAGCTTCATTTTCTGCCATTTCTTCACAATGTCCCCTGTTAAGCCCACACTATTTGCATGTCCCTAAACAGAAGGTGCTCAAGCTTCTATTTTTGCATATGCCATTGCTGCTGTTGGTGTCCCTTTCCTCTGCCCTCCTCTGTACCAGTAACAGAGCACTTTTCTAAGACAAGTCAGCTCAAATATCACCTTATCCAGGCTTCCCCGATTCCCTAAGCAGTGACACCTGCTCACTCCTTTAGGCTTCCATTGCACTTTGAGTCAATCTCAACACAACAATTACCATGCTCCATCATTATTTGTTACTTGTTTCTCTCCTCAATCACACTGAGAGCTTCATGGGAGCAGAGATCTGGTCTTTGCATATCTGGTTTCTAAGAATGCATACTGAGTAAATGAAGAAAAGAAAAAAGTGAATGAGGCAATTAGTATCTATGCCTTGAATGGCACTAAATTTAGGCTAGGGCCAATGTGCAAAAGTTCAGAAAATAAATAAAGAGAAACCAAGGATGAGAAAAGAAAAATATGCTCATCACAATGAAACAGGATAGCTAAGAACCACAGTGGCCAACACAGTTGGATTTAAAGAGACGGATGGAGAGACCATGGTTAGCCAAGTTAAAAAAAAAAAAACTGAATTCAAAATCAGTTCAAAAGGTTCAAAGGTGGGTCACAGGACCAGCAAAAACAAGAGTCAGAAAGGCCTGAGCAGTACTCAAAAAACTAGTATTGGATCAGCTGATAGTCAGGGTTCACCAAGTAGAAAACCATGCAGCCCATAACAGGGGACAGTGGCACCATGACAACATCTGGTCAGGACAGTGATAGCCCCAGGGATAATGCTCAAAAAAGGTCACTGTAATTCCTTTAGTCCCCATACCTAGAACTACACAGGACAGTTTCCTGTCCCTTCCCCGCTTTATAACTATAATAGATCTCAAAAGCATTGTCTCCAATTAAAGTAGTCCCAAACTCCAGAACTTATTTTCATTCTTCCTCCATCTAATACAGCTCTCATTTTAAAATAACTTTATTTTGAGTCTGTTTACCCTTCCTAGTCCCTATCACCTTGTGATTGTAAAGTTATTCGTTCAACATGCTTAACTGTCAGGTGCTGTTAGGAAAGGACACTAACCCATCCTGATCACCTGCACACATCAGGTACTTTACAATGGTGATTTCTATATATTACCTATTGAATCCCCACACCAGCCTGGTGAGGTAGGTATTATTAAATATTATTATCCTCATTTAAGACATTAGGAAAATGAAGCATAGGAAGATTGAGATGAAGCACAAGAAGGTTAATATGCCTGAGATTTCACATGAAGTAAATGGTGATGGCAGGATTCAAATCTACTCCTATATGAATCTAAATCCCATTCTCTTCACACTATATCATTTTCTCTCCTCTCTAAACCTTTATAGAAGAAATATAAGCCCAAATAAAATGTCAAAATCTCAGGATGAAATGACAGGCCTGATTAAGAAGCCCAGTTACCAAGAGCAAGTATCAAGAAATGGAAAAGAAAAAAAAATAGAATAATGAGAATCATAGTCTGCGAAGTAAAGGGGAGAAGACCCAGGAGAGGTAGATGGGTTCCCACATGCAAACATGCCCTGCAGACAAGGACAGGCTTGACGGGAAGAGCAAACTCTCTAAATGATCAGTTTTAACTTTCCTACATTTTCCTACTAGTTGAAAAGTCAGGTCAAGCCTTGTGTGCTTAACTCTCTGGACAAGAGCACAGGTATCATTGAATTAAAAGTGGTGAATTCAAGAACCAAAATGCTGCTAGTTCAGAGCTGGCAGAACAAGAGGAGGTCAGGGCTATGAGACCAAAGAGATGGGAGCTGTAATCAAGGAGAACCAACTGAAGCTGGAGTGAAGCAGAAAGAATACCCAGGCTGGTGTAGGGGGCAGTTCTGGCACCTCTGACCACATCGTCCGCTCCCAGGAAGCACTATGGAATATGCCAGAGATCAACAACTTCTGCCCCGGAATCAGAAGTTCACTAGCTCTTCTTATGCATTAGAAATCGAAGGCCCTCTCATACCCTGGCATAAGTTCTCTCTCCTAGCCTAGAAATAGAGACAGTTCTAGTTTAAACTTTTGGACTCACTGCACTCCCTGTTTTTATCTCCCTGCTGGGTTTATGACACAGGCTAGGCCTGCCCTAATATACTTGAATCTTAGTCTTGGTTTCTTCTACTGTTTCTTCTACTGTTTCCCATACATTCCATGGCAGCTTAGAGTAGCCCAAAGGCTGCTGAACTGTTAGGGCTTAACCCCTCAGAGTAACATGGCAGAAGTAGCACATTCTTTGAACATAAAGCAGTTCAGGACTCCATCAGAGAAAAGTCTATTCCAACTTAATTACATTCTATTCTACAGTCACCTTCAAAACACTGGTGAACACGTTCAAGCGCCACAGCCGATGGACACGGTAATCTGGAAGGGCCTAAATAAGCTGTTTGGACTTATAGACCATGGCATTCCTAAGAGCAAAATAGCCAGAGAGCCCATTAAGATGCTACTTGACTTATATCACCATGGAAACCCCTGGAGTAATGAATGGTTTTGTGGGGGTGGTCTGACTAAACCAAACATATCAAAACTCTCTGTCCCTTAGGTAAGGGATTCTTTCTCTTTGTGTGTGTGTGTGCACACACACCCTAGAGAGAAACTTTTGGCATTCTTCGAAGTCATTAGAGGGGCACAGAGATAAACCCATTCAGACTTGGCCTCTGAGACTAACAGAACTCTTTTTCCTGAAAGAATCAGAAAAAAAAAAAAAAAGCAAAAACACAGGCATGAGAAAACACACAGGCTGGAGACATAGGCTTAGAGACTTCAATACAAAGATAAACTCACAAACGCATACAGGCTCTGACACCCTGAGATGTCTAATCATTCTAAAATGAACTCTGGGAAACAGGTGCTACCTGGAGGCAGGACATGGACCTGTTGTTTCAGAGAAGCATATTTCTAGGCCCTGGGAGAGGGAGAGCAGAGGGGAGGAGAGGGCAGGAGACACCCGCTATCGCACAGGGAGAGACAAGTAGACATCAAGGAAGAAAAATTAACAAAGGGCCTGTAGATAAGGGACATGCACGGATAAACACAGAATCTCAGATATCCAGAGGCACAGGCAAGCCGGAAGAAACGGGAGGCAGAAGACGGCCCCGTCCGGAGTCAGGCTCAGGTGAAGACCTGAAGAAAGAGACAGGAGACGCAGGGAGATTCTGGAGGCACCCAAGGACGCCGGAGAGTTCCAACTCTCTCCTGCCTCTGCCCGGGCCCTCCTCCGCCACTCCGGCCTGCGGTCCGACCTGTCCCCGCCGGCGCCCGGCGCCCGCCCTCCCGCGGCCTGTGGGTGCGCCCCGCTCGCTGCCAGCCCGCGGCACGTCCCAGCTCTGACGGGAGCTTCTTTCACACCAATGAGGCTCCTGCGCACCGGGGCCCTGCCCCTCCCCCGGGAAGGTGTGTCCCTGTTTCCTCACCTGAAACTTCCTAGGAGGACCCGATCCCTCCCTCCCGTCGGGCGGGCCGCGGGTGCGGCGGCTGGGGCGGCCGGGCCTGCGCTGGGCACTGCGGCCGGCGCCTGGGACCTGGAGGGGACTCTTGGGCCGAAGCAGCATGTGACACCGACCAGGTGAGTGTCCTCGCCCCGTCTCCGCCCGGGGCTCCGGCGGCTGTGGAGCCCGGCGGAGGTAAAGCCGGGACAGGAAGGAGGAGGAAACTAGGCCTTCCCCGGGGAGCAGCCCCAGCTGGGTCCGGGGCGCAGGCTCCGGAAATGGGGGGCTGGGCCTACCGGCAGGGCCCTGGCTGTGTGGCTGAGCACCCTGGTCGGGAAGAGGAGAGGAGCTGGAGGAAATGCTCCTGTCTAAAAATTTTGCTTCCGGTGGGGTCCCGCTTTGGAAATGGGCACCCTGCCCCCAGATGTTCCCCAGGCCAATAATCAGTGCGCTTGCTTCAAAGTCTGGGCCCCGGGGAAAGCGAAGCCCTATAATAAGGAATAACTGAGATTCCTTCTCTAGGCTGTTCCTTACCTGGAGAGGTTTTATTGTCTCCTTTTTCTTAAACAGGCCTGGGCCTTCATTTATCTTCATACGTATTTGCATACTCTTGTATTCCTATGTATACACCTCTGACCTGTTAACCAAGGCTCTTGAACTAGAACAACTCCTGCCTGTCCCGCTTCCTATTTCCCTGTATATGGGGAGCTTCTGGAAGCTTCAGGTTGATCACAACATTGCGTTCTCAGGGCAGTGGGAAGGGAGCTGTTCAGAGATGGGGGCTGGGGTGGGAGTGCTAGAACCGGGGTTCTGAGCATCATTTACCACTGCCTTCCAGCAAGGCTGCCCCAGGAGAGCTAATCCTGATGCTACTTGATTTGCAGTTCTCAGTCCCCTTCTCCCCTTCCTGGATCTTGGGTTCCCAAGACAGATTTGCCCTCCTGTCTCCTGTACCTAGAAATGAACTCTGGCCAGGACTCTGGTCAAGATTGAGAGGAAAGGGTGTGTCAAACAGACAAGACAGAGGGTGATTTTCCTTTTGAGCTTCCTTCCTCTTGTCCTCCCAGTGCACTCCATGGTCTGGGTCCTTGGCCTATTCCAGAAATCCCAACTCATAGCTAAAAAGCTCCTGATATGACCTCTGTCTCAGACTTCCTGTTTTATCTGAAAAGTATGAAGAAGCTTTTGGCCTAGGTTCTAGAAAAATGAATATCATTTGTTAACCAATCTGTGGGCCTAAAACTGATGCCAAAGCCATTGAAGGGGCGCTGGGGGGCCTGGGAGTGGGGATGGGGGTGTCAGTTCTGAGGAAGACTCTTGTGCAGGAGGAATACATGTCATGGTCCCAGCGGGGGAGAGAGAGAAGTCAGGAGGAATGCAAAGGAATCCCTCCTATCAAAATAGTACAGTGATTCTCAGCAGAGCCACAAGTCTTCACATATTAGGGTCCCTAGAGAGTGTGGCTGCCCATCACGTGGTCTGTCTGAGGTTCTATGGCCACATTACACATGGTGTCTGTGGGATAGACAGGAACACGTCATTCCATTTGTGGTGTCTGGAGTGGTCAGTCACTATGTCGTATGGACAGGAATAGTGTCACTCATAGGGTCATGGGTTGAACAGGAGCAAAATTACTCTAGTGTCAGTATATAGATACAAACAGGTGACCTACAGCATCTGGTATAGACAGAGGATGGGTCACTCATAGTGCCTGCAGAATAAACAGGAGCTGGTCGCTTATAATGTCTGCAAGGGAGACCAGAATAAGGTCACCATCAGGGTGTATGTTAAGGACACAAACAGGTCCCTCATGCTATCATCTGTGTGGACGGTACCATGGCCATGGATGAGCTTGTGGGGTATGTCAGCATTGCCACTAATAATGCTCTTATAGAAGACCATCTGGTCTGCAAGGCGATGATGTGATATTTTCAGACATTAAAGAATAGATAAGAAATGTTTATTACGGTTTTCACTGGCATGGTGGGGCTTTCCTACAGTGGATACGACACAGGTCATAGCAGTCAGTGGTCCAGAAAGCTACCCTTGTTTTGATATCTTGGTAGTATTGGGGGTAATAATGTCAAAGAGTAAATAAAGTTATACATCTATGTGGTGCTCTTATTTTAATCTAAATTTTAATGACTTGTGTTGTAAGTCAGAATAGTTGAAATTGACATAGCTAGAAAATCTAGGAAGCATGGTCCTCAAAAAATATATATGGCACTAAACATCAGTTCAAAGAATAAGCAGTTGATTGGGAGGGGTTGTGTCTTTGAAATACAGTTTTATGTCCTGGTGACTACAAATAAACAACAGCTATGGTATTGGGGTACTTTGAAGAAGATGGTGAGCTCTGTCACACACTGTGGTAATGGGGTGACTTGGACCTTTGTCTCATAAGAAGTCACACATGGATAGGGTCATGCAAATGCAAATGCAAAATGTCTATGGTCTGCAGGAAGACCATATCCCCAGTATGCCATGCCCTGCCTTTACCCGTGCTCAGATAAACAGTGATTGTTCACCCCCAGCAGAGAAGGAGATGAGGATGTTTGCCCTCTAACGTAATGGGCATTGCAAAAAAACTCTCTCCTGATGCCTTTACGTGAGTAAGACCATGTTTTATAGATTTCCTTTAGCTTTGTCACATTCTAGCTTTGTCATGCCTGATTGCAACAGGATTACTAAGATAGGATCAAGTGTAGAGAACATGGGATATGTTCTCCCTTTGGGGTAAATGGTGGCTGAGCAGATGACCACCGATACTTCTAAATGAAATAAACAGTGTTGGAAATAATGTCAGTGAGGTTACAGACAGACATGCATTGTGCCACGAGATTGGAACAGAAAACATCCAGGTGTCACGTGGTGCACATAGATATAGCCTAGATATGGCAGAAACACACACATATTTAGGGGCTACTTGTTTTGAGGACATGATGGTGTATGTGGAAGAAAGGGCCTGCACAATACAGATGTGGTTGAGGAGAGACTATAGGTTTAGTCACGTGGTACACTTAGGCAGGTAGGAGTCAAGTTTCAGAAAGTATCTTGCAGTGAGCAAGTGTATTATTTAACATGTGGAGAATAGTGTCACATCACAGAATCACCCATAGTGATTCCTGTATTCCATATAATCACTACGGCCTAGATATAGGGAGCAAATCACACACTGTGTCAGTTAACTGGAAAAGGAAATAAAAGTCCTTCTCCATGGGTACAATTATACCATCTATATGGGGCAAAGAGGTATGACATACCTCTTTGCCCCATATAGATGGTATCTGTGTCTATGGGGTGGCCAGGAACATGTCACATACTGCATTTGCAGGGTGGCTGGGGACCTGCCTGTTTGGTTATGCCAGGTTCTATTGCATAGAGATTGCAAGGGCAGCTCACTCAGTGTGTGTGTGCACACGTGCAGTGGCCCAGCAGGACAGCAGGCATTCTGGGCAGGTGGGCTTCCAGTTTAAACCTGAACCAAACAAGAAAGGTGCAGGGTCAGGTGCAGCATAGGGTCCATGGGATCCTGGGGTCTTTTCTGGACTAGTGAGCTCCCAGCTTTCTTACCGCAGGACATCTGGGTGTTAACAATAGGCTGAAATCAAGAGACCTTGGTTCAGGTTCACCTCTACCATTTGCTTAGGAGATTCAAGCAAGTGACCTTTAGTTTCCTTTTCTGTAAATTGAGCAAAGTTTTCTGTGTGTCTCTAATGGTCCTTCCAGCTTTATAAATCTTATATTTCTCTCTTACGCTCGCTCATTCTCTCTCTCGCTCAGGTCAACAGTAATTAAAATGCCCATCATTTCTATGACCCTTTTTTATGTTGTCTTATTTAATCTTCATTAGAACTGTGAGGGAACCATTGTATCCCCTTCTTTTTTTTTTTTTCCCCAAATTTTTTTTTTATTTCAGCTTATTAGGGGGTGTATCCCCTTCTTAAAGATAAGAAAATGGATGTTCAAATAAGTTAAATGATTTCCTCAATTGTCTTAAAACTAGCAAAGATACAAAGAGGCAGAATTAGAAATTGAACCGCACTCTTTTTACTGTATATTCTTTCCTCATTCATTCATGCAATGCAACTTTCTTGAGGGCCAACTAAGCTTCCGGCAGAGGGGATTGATGAGTTACTGTGGCAGTGTTTGTGCCCTCGTGGAGCTCATGCTCTAGCCTGGAGAATAGACAGTAAATATGTCATTACAAGTGCAAGTTGTGTTCGAGGAGAAGCAAAGGGTTCTGTGGGGCCGGAGAAGAGGCTTCCAGGCAGAGGAGCAGTGCACATGAAGGCCTACAGGTGAGGGAAGAGGGGTGGACTAAAGAGACCAAAAGCCGGTGGGGCGGGGCAGGTGCTGACAGGTGAGGAGGCTGTCGGAGAGGAAGGCAGAGGCCAGGTTGTACAGGGTGAACCACCCATGCTGATTAATTGGCTTTCATGTCAAGGCCATTCAGAGGCTACTGAAGAATTTAAACTAGAAATGGTGCTTTTGAAGCTCCTTCAGGTGCTACATGGAGAATGAATTGTAATAGAGCAAGATGGGCAAAGGCCAGTGGCCAGGCTGTGCCCGGCTGTTGTGGCCTGGGGGAGAGGACAGCAGTACACACCAGCTTCTAGCTGTGAAGATGGCCAGAAGTGGACGGCCTTGAGCAATTTGTAGCAGGTGGGGTCAATAGGGCTTGGCGATTAATTAAATGTGGGGAATCTGGGCCAGGAGGGAAACAAGAATTTTATCCTTTATGTGAAAAATATTTATGAAGCACTTAGTATGGTCCAGGTATTGAGCTAGGTCCAGGTATTGAGCAAAACAGATAAAGTTCTTCATCTCATAAAGCTTGGCATCTATTGGTTATATAGAGGGTAAATCAAAATACATACATAATTATACAATTATAATTGTACAAGTGCTATGAAGGAGAAGGAAAGTGAATTATAGCTGATAAGTACTATAAAGAGAAGTACCACAGTTTAACCTACTTAAAAGATTGGGGAAAACTTGAGGAATTAAACCAGGAAAAGGTAACATTACAGATGATAAGAAAGAGGGTATTTCTAATATCGATAGTGTCAAGTACTGACAAGAACCACACAAAATAGGAGTTCATAGAGCCTTCTTTGGAATTAACAACATAAAGATCTTACAGGATGTTGGCAGAATGGTGCTTATTTGAGCTGGGTTGGAGGCAGGTGGGTTGTGAGGGTACGAAGACAGCAGAGAGGAACTTCTAGACATGTGACAGGTGAGAAGGATGTGGGGATGCTTAAAAACTGGTGGGGTGGTTCCCGCAGAGAAGCTGAAGGTGTGAGAGGAAGAGACCACCTGTAGCACCAGGTCCTGCGGAGCCAGGCTAAAAATGACGGGGCTGGGATAGGAGGGAAAGGAGATGGGAAGAATGGAAATGCAAGTCACTGGGGATTGCAAGAAATTGAAGCACTTCCTCTCCATTGGTTTCTAAATCCTTGGCAAAGTAGGAGATATTATGCTGGAAGTGAGCAGAGAGGTAGGAGGTGAAAATCTTGAGAATAAATGGGAAGAGTTTATGTGGCTGTGGGGAGAAGGGGAGAGTGAGCTAATGAAGGTAAAGGCCTGGAGGAAGGTGGTAACTATGTATCTATGAGACTGCACTAGTCTGGTAAGTCTAGTTATCATCCCACCTTACAGCAGCTGCCTCCAGAAATCAAAAATAAAATTGCTCATTAGTTACAAGGCTCCACTAGACACTGTGGATAAAAAGATGAGTAAAATCCAGATCCTGTGTAAGAAGATGAAACCGTGGTACCTGCCCCTCCCCACTGGCTTTGGATGTTTTTAGCTCCTCCCACCCCTCGCCTCCTGTGCACTGCTCCTCTGCCTGGAACCCTCTTCCCCTGCCCTGCGGCATCCTTGCTTCTCCTCGGGCACCCCTTACATGTAGCAATCGCACAGTGGCTATAACCCCTGTCCGCAGCTAGGGAGAAAGATCCCCTCCTGACTCTACTTCTCTGGGCTGTTAGATCTTGGGTATGTCACACACTGCATCTGGGAGCTCTATGAGGCTGGGTCACCCTTGGTGTCCAGAGAGCAAAGTGGGAGAGACAGAATGTGACATGATACAATCTGGAGGGGACTGATGACTGGGAGCCGTTGGCCCCTTTGACGATGGTCTTGTGCTCTAATTCAATCATTTGTGACCTGTTTCCCCCACAGACTGCAGGCTCCATGAGGGCAAGATCTTTGTCTCTTTCACTACTGAATGCCCCACACTTAATAGAGTCGCTAGGTAGATACGTAATGAATAAATCTATAAATGACTTATCAAGGCTATTGCTTATTTTGTTGAGTACCTTTTGTCTCAAAGAATGACCCTAAATGGAACCAAAGAAATGGGTCACTCTTCTTTTTCCTGGCTGGGGGGGGGGGGGG
>CM052437.1:176814346-176827758 GCA_028533085.1 Varecia variegata
ACAATAGATCCCCCAGAGCTCGGGGCCTGCCCCTTCCAGGGTGAATGTCCAGGCATGGTCTCAATATCCAATGAACTGGGCAGCAGAGTGGAGGTGGCATTTCAGCCGGAACTCACTTCTCCAGCATTGGGGTCTAGACAGGCAGAAGAGAAGGAGGAAACCTCTCTAGATAACTCTGGTCCAACCAGATTTTGGCCTTCCTGCGAAGAGCACCCTGCAGGGACCAACCAGACTGGGAGCTCTGAAAATGGAACTGCCAGGCAGGAAGAGCTGCAGTCCTGGGAGATGCAGGAAAGTCGGGGGCCGGAAGGGCTCTGGCATCCCCAGGAGGCCCAGGGACTGGAGGGGCAGGGACAGCAGGAAGTGGGGGAGGATGTTCGTGCCGATGGGCTCGGAGGGCAGCAGGTACAAGGGATAGAGCAGGTTGATGGTATGGAGGGAGAACAGAGGCGAAAGCAGGAACAGGTACAAGATGATGAGCTGCTTGGGAGACCAGGAGAAAGGGAGGGGCTCTGTGGGGAACTAGAGGGCCTGAGGGGTGGTGCATGGGGTCAAGACGATGTGGAGAGGAGCACGCAGGGTCAGCGAGGTCAAGAACAGGGGGAACCGAGGAAGAGGGAGTCAAGGGGGCTGGAAGAGAGTAGGGTGGACTCTCAGTATGAGGAGAATCAGAGCTTAATGGGGACATCAGAGGAAGTAACAAAGCGAGGAGATCAGGGTCTAAAGGGGAAAGTGTTGCCAGCAGTGGGGCCGGAGGAGGAGCCAGGGAGTTGGGACAGGGGCACGCTGAGGGGAGCGGGAGAAGAGGGGGTCACGAACGAGGAGAAAGAGCATCATGGGCCTTCAGCACTGGCTCCAGGAGCCCCTGAGCTCTCTTCTCCTAGAGACTTGTTTCCAGATGCCTCACATCCCATGACCCAGATTCCTGAGACTCAGACAGAGCCCAGGGCTGAGGAACTGTCCCCCTCAGCTCTGACTCCTACACTGCAGCCCATAGGATGTGCCCACCAGCTCATTTCTCTGCCTGGCTCCTTTCCTACGTGGGAGTCACCTGACGATGAAACCACTCAAGACAGCCAGCAAGAGGGATCCAAGCTGAGGAAGGGGACAGTGTCTGGCCAGGAGCCCGAGGTGGTCTCTGCCAATACATCTGTGACTCCTCCAAAGACACCAGATTCCACTCCTTCCAGCCCTGCTGAAGTCTCTGCCGTCATACCTGCCTTGTTACCTGCCAGCCCCCCACCTGCCTTTCCGAGGAGGGAGACCTCTCCTGCTGCACATTCTCCAGAAGGCTCCGGAGCCTCTCTCTCAATGGACATCCCTTCTCCCTGTGGGACTTCCCAGACTCTCCCAGCCTCCCTCCATGGCGTCCCCTCTGCAGAGGCCACCATGGACCCATGTGCCAGCTCTGACGGGGCCAGCCCTCATGGCCCCATAGCCAACTGCAGAGGGACCATCCAGCACCTAAGGAGCAACTCCTTCCCGGGCTCCCACAGGACAGTGCAGACTCCAGATCTGGTGGGAACGTCACTTTCCTTCTCCCACTCCGAGTTGCCCCAGAGGCCCCCCAAACCTGCCATCTACGGCTCTGTGATCCCAAGAAGGGACAGGAGGAGTGGAAGGGACTGCAGCATCATTCTGGAATCCCCTACTGCGTTACCTATTCCAAAGCAGGACTCTCAAGAATTCACCTCAAGTGCAGAGCAGCCTAGTGGTCCTCACGGCAGCCGGCTGTGGGGCTCCCCACTGAATTCAGACTTGGCTGTAGGGTCTCCTTCCTTTGGTTCTTCCCCACCCTTTGTCTCCACGGATATGAGGAGCAAAGACCCCCTGCCCCCTCCTCCCCTAGAGAAGAGGCATGTACCTCCCTCCATGGTGGAGACAGATGGCCATCCTCGTGCCGTGGTCCCCACCCTGAAGCGGCATAGCCATCCTCCTCCATTGGCCCTAGGTTTGAGGCTCCATGGCCCCCCTAAAGGCCCACTCCCCCAAGTTCCTGACCCTCTTGTGGCAAGGCAGCACCGACCTCTGCCATCTACCCCAGATAGCCCCCACCACACTCAGACCTCTTTCTCACCCAGGCTGAGGTACAACAAACCATTACCCCCAACTCCTGACATGCCCCAACCCCACCATCCTCCCATTCCTCCTCCTAATATCTCAAGGATCTACAGACCTCTACCCCCCCTGCCCATCATGGATCCTCCCACTGAGCCGCCCCCACTGCCCCCGAAGTCCAGGAGCAGGAGCAGGACCACTCAGGGAGGACTGATGAACTCAGGAGGTCAAGCCAAAGCGAGACCTGTTTGTCAAGACTGGACGGTCTCCACTGCCCCTTCTGCTGGACGTACCTCGTGGCCCCCGGCCACAGGCAGATCAACAGAGTCTCTGGCTTCCACCGGCAGGAGTAAGAGTGAGGTGTCCCCTGGCTTGGCTTTCAGCAACATGACAAATCTTCTGGATCCCTCTTCCCCTACCACTCCCTGGACTCAGGAGCTCCAGGGACCCACCACAAAGGATAAACCAGAGCTCTCAGAAGAGTCTGAGGCCCCTGCAAGAGAAACTTTAATAACAGCCCCTCAGGAAGGAGCCGATGGCCCGAGGAGACCAGCACTAGGCCAAACAAGGCAGCCAGGAAAGCCCAGCCATCCTCAGCTGGAGAAGGCGTCCAGCTGGCCACACCGGCGGGACCCGGGGAGACACCCTGAGGGCAGCAGTGGGCAGGTCGTCGTGGTGCCTGGCGAGGGGTCCAGCAAGCACAAGGGCTGGAACCGGCAGGGCCTGCGTAGACCTTCTGTCCTGCCCGAGGGCTCTTCAGGTGAGCAAGGACCGTCACACCGAGCTTTGTCCGGCTCTTACCACCTCATCCCCTCTTCTGTCCCATGGCCCTATGGTTCCATCTGCTGGCCTTCCTCACACATATGCCTGACCTCAACACAGAAGCCCTGGGGTGCCCCCGAGCTCTTCCTTCTCCTTCCGCTCTGTCCCCTGTCTCTCACTCCGCCAGGGCCTTCTTTTAATGTATACCTCTTTTCCCCAAGGTTGTTCTGGACGCCCTCCTGCTTTTCAGTTACCAATACCTGCTCGATCCCCTGGGTAGCAGAGAGCCCTCCTGTCCTTGTCCAGTTCCCATCTTCACTTGAGGGCTGGGGGCCCAGCTGGCGCTAGTCTCTGATGCTCTCTGCTGTGGCACTTTCTTCCCCCCCAGCTACCTACATCTGCCACGCTAGGTCTTACCTAGGCTCTCTCTGAATGTCCCTCTGAAATCTCAGTTATCTCACCCATTTCCGCTTTCAGATTCGCAGGGTCCAGCCGTGGAAAGATCCCCTAATCCCTCAGACGCTATTGTCTTTCGGTGAGTCACCCTCTTTCCTGCCACACACACTTGCACTCTCTTTACTTGGAATACTGACATTTCCTAATCAGGATTTCCATTGATATGGATTCTGGGATCCTGAATGTCTCTTCTGGGTGTAGGGAGGGGAAGAGAGAGACACCAGCATCCCAGGGCAGGGAGACTGTCTTTATCTACCTCATTCTGTGAGCCGAGTCTGAGTCATCTGTCCTCCCAAGCCGTTTGGCCATGAATTAAACCCCATGTCCAAGTTCCACATGACATCTGAAAAAGCTCCAAGCTGCCCCCAAGTGGGTCAGGCTGCAACTCTGTGCCTCTCCAGGGCATGTCCCAGGGGTTAGAGACCTGCACACCTGTGGTCACCCAGGGGTGCTCTGTGTCTAACCGCAGCAAGCGCCCCAGAGCCCTGCTTTACTCCACAGTGAGAAAAAACCAAAGGAGGTGACAGGAGGCTTTTCAAGACGCTGCTCCAAACTCATCAACTCCTGTGAGTACCTTGAAACAGAACCCTAGACCCAGGCGGCTCTTCTGCCCAGGACTGGAGAGGGGCTATGGCTGTCAGCAGTGAGGCGGGGGTGTCCACAGGCAGAGGGGATTGTCAGGAGAACTGTTCCTGTGCCTCTGCTCACCTTCCCCTTCTCCCCAATTCTCTCCCTGCCCCACACTTCGCCCCCGCAGCCCAGCTGCTCTACCAGGAGTACAGCGACGTGGTCCTCAACAAGGAGATTCAGAGCCAGCAGCGGCTGGACAGCCTGGCAGAGGCGCCCGGGCTCAGCTCGCCCCGGCAGCCTCGCAAGACCCTGGTGTACTCCGAGTCGTACCTGCAGCGCCTGTCAGTGGCCTCCAGCGGCTCCCTCTGGCAGGAGATCCCGGTGGTCCGCAACAGCGCCGTGCTGCTCTCCATGACCCACGAAGACCAAAAACTGCAAGAGGTGCCGAGCGGGGAAGGGTGGGGTGGGGGGAGGCGACGCAGAAAAGGTCTTATTTACTAACATCCTTACCTCCTACTCACCACCGCCACCGAGAGCAGACTGTCCCCACCACATACCACACACGCACACATGCTATGGCCATTGGTCATCTCCATTATGAAGAATTTGGGTTATTTCCCTCATCCCCACCTCCTCATGCCCTGGGCCACTTACTCCCACCTGCTATAGGTTAGGGCTCATACAGGGTGACCAAGCCTCTGAATTTATTGGGAGGAGTATGGAATTAACCCCATCACTGCTGTTTCGGGGTAGACTAAAATGTCCCTTGTCAACCAGGGTTTCAGGTTATGTTACAGATTTCCTCTTCACTCGAGGCACATATGCCAGGGCTTGTTATTGGGTCCCTTGAAGAGGACTCCTTGCAGCTGTCCTATGGCCCATTGATCTAACAGAGGCTTTGGAATGACCATCGGTCCCTGCTCGTAGTGACTCCCAATAGCCAGACCTAAGTGGAAGCTATTTGTCTGATTCTAAACTATGACCAGTAATAAGTTTTACACTGAGAGCCTCTCTTAACAATCTGCCTCAAATAAGGGGTAGAAATTTTCTTCTCCCAAAGATGGTATGGCACAGTGTCACAGAATGGTGTTTAAGGAGTTAGGTTCTGGAGATAATGACCTGGATGTGAAGCCATTTTAATATTTTCTATTTAACTTTGGCCCAAATGACTCGATCTTTCTGAGCCTCTGTCCTCATGTGTAAAACTAAGATACAAACAATTTTTGGAAGAATCACAAAAGATAATTTCCTGGTACATAGTAATTGCTCAAATGTCAACTATTTTCATTGTAAGTAAAGCAGACCTGGGTTTGAATCATGGTTTCACCGTTTACTAGCTGTGGAACCTTAGGCAAGTTATGTGACTTCACTAAATGTGTTTCTTCATTCTTCATCTACACATTGAGGTTAATAATGTCTACCTTTCAGGGGTGCTGTGTGTTTAAATGAAATAACACATATCTTGCTTAGTATAGTGTTTGGTACATAGTTTGATAGTAGTTGCCACTCTCTGCCTTTCAGAGGCAGGGAGGAGTAAAATTTGAACCAGAAGGACTTAGGGATAAGCATTGCTTTTACCAAGTCAAACAGAGGCAGACATAAATTTTTAGGCTTTCAAAGCTCAGACATGAGATCCCTGTTATGACTGTAACTTTTTATGCATGCAGATATGTAGAAAATCACTGATCTTCTCGACATTTATTGACCACACAGTGGGGAAATGACAGGAACACTAGCCCTCTTACACCAACTCCAACGTACTGGGAAGTCCACCAGGGCTCCAGTTCCAGCCCTGGTCTCACATTTGTGAGAAGAGAGACCTCTACATCTCCACCTCTTATACACACACATTCATTTCATAATGAATGCTCCCCTGCAGTCTACAGAGTGCTTTCATAAACTCCATTTCCTCTGACTGTCACATCTTTGTGACATCAAAAGAAAAGAAAGGAGGTTCAGAGAGGTTAAATGAGCCCCCCGAAGTCATATGGTCAGTGAATGCCAGAGCAAGATGCAAGTGACCCTTCAGTGTCCCAGTCAGGGTGCTTATATGGGAGGATCTCATGGCCACCGTGTCATTGGTCATCCAAGTCATCGCCAAGGTGTGTGTGTGTCTTCTTTCTCTTTTTTATCCAAGCATCTATCTTGAAACCACGTGCCTGGATGAAAAACATGGGGAACCCAGCAAGGGTCATGGCCATGCATCATGGCGCCCCCTGCTGGAACCTCCAAGCAAGTCCTCAAATGCTGGGCTTTATCCATTAAACCACAACTGCACCATCTTGTTTTCAAATATCCTGCTACTTTCCATTTCACTGCAACCCCCAAACTGAACTCATTACCTTCATCTCCTCAATCTGTTCCTCTTTCAGAGTTCTCAGGCTTAGTATGGTTGGTTCCAAAAATGCTCAATTTACTTAGTTTTTTAAATACTTTTTATTGTGTATATTTAAGATATACAACATGATGTTATGGGCCACATAGACATAGTAGAAATGTTACTGTAATGAAGCAAATTAACATATCCATCTCACATAGTTAACCCTTTGTTGTTGTTGTTGTTGTTGTTATTTAGGTTTTTTGAAAGCTTATTTTTCTCTTACACCTTTGGGGACTTGCACTTGTTCTTCAATCCCTAGATTAAATCTTACTCAGATGCTCTTCCCCTCTCCCCACAGACCAAGTTAGGTTCTGGTGTGACTGTGAGCCGTGAAAGGATCTATCTTGCTCACCGCTCTCCCCCTAAAGCGTTACACAATGGCTGGCATACAGAGAGTCGATAAAAGTTCTTAATTAGTCTTCTGCCTCTCCAACCTCCTAGGCCAAATTTGAGCTGATTGTGTCCGAGGCCTCGTACCTGCGCAGTCTGCACATAGCTGTGGACCATTTCCAACTGTCCGCCCCACTGCGGGCCACCCTTACCAACCAGGAGCACCAGTGGCTCTTCTCTCGCTTGCAGGACGTGCGAGACGTCAGCACCACGTGAGACTCCCTTCTGCCTCACTGTTGTTAGCCTTTAAACCTGCAGGTGTTTTTTTTTCCCCTGTTAGAAACCTTGTCAGTGCCACAGTCACAGGATGAAATTGGCCTCAGCTCCCTCCACGATTCCCGATGGTTGTAGGGATAGGAAAAGCAAAGAGGAGAGGGCGTGTGGATAAATGAATGAGAAATGCTTCCTGGGTTGAGGTTTTGGATGTACTGTGGGCGTGGACTGCAGTGGAGATGAGGTGTAGAAATCATCCAAAGATCAGAAGACCTGAACAGGGTCAAAAGATGGAGAAATGGAATATTAAGATCAGAGAGTTGGACGGGAGCAAACTAGGGATGGGGTGGAGAGGACGCCAGTGCGCAGCACGGGCGCAGAGCTAAGGAGAGGCGATGGAAGTTGGGGAGAAGCCGTCGCAAGCTCAGGCACAGCAGGAGTCAGCCAACTGCTTAGCTGAGGCCCAGAAGTCTCATGAGACTTGTTTAAATCCACCCAGGTTTCTCTCAGACCTGGAAGAGAACTTTGAGAACAACATCTTCTCCTTCCAAGTATGTGATGTCGTCCTGAGCCACGCCCCGGACTTCCGCCGGGTCTACCTGCCTTACGTCACCAACCAGACCTACCAGGAACGCACCTTCCAAAGCCTACTGTGAGACTGATCCCTGTTCAGTCCCCATGTGGGCCCTGCCGTGACAGTCCCCAGTCCAGAGCGCCGTCCCGTCCCTCGTGCCCGTCTGAGACCCCGAGCCCCGCCCGGCCCCCACGCCAGCGCCCCTCAGCCACCGCACGGGGCCCCTGCACGTCGTCGGCTCCACCGTTCTTTCCCAGCCCGCAGATGCTCCCCGAGCTTCCGTGCCTCGTGCTCCGTCCCCATGCCTCCACTCCGTCCCCATGCCTCCACTCCGTCCCCGTGCCTCCACTCCGTCCCCGTTGCTCCCCACGCCCCTCCTCACCAAGGTTGCTCCTGCTCCCGCAGGAATAGCAATAGCAGTTTCCGAGAGGTCTTGGAGAAGCTGGAGAGCGACCCCGTCTGCCAGCGCCTGTCCCTCAAGTCCTTTCTGATTCTGCCTTTCCAGCGCATCACCCGCCTCAAACTCCTGCTGCAGGTACGGCTCGTACTACCTTGATCCTCTCCCCTTAACTCAAAGGGCTGCTCTCGGGAAGCCCCACGGCAAAGGACCGTCCATTCTTCTGCCACGTTCCCACATCCCGTGGATGTCGTGAGCAGCCTCTCCACCTCCCACAGCCTCTTTCTTGGAAATATCCGCTGCTGAGATTACATCCCTGGGATTTTCCATGAACCAGCCCCCAATCATCTCTTCCTCTTTCCCTCTCCTTCCTCTTGTCCGGCTCCTGCCTACTCTTCCTTCAATAGAACATTTTGAAGAGAACACAGCCTGGATCTGCAGAGGAAGCGGAGGCCACGAAGGCGCACCACGCCCTGGAGAAGGTAGGCGGCCACCACCGCCACCCGCTCCCTGCGTGTCCTTCACAGAGAGGTCTGCACCTCCCAGAGAGCATGGGGGTGGGACCTGTTGGTGGGAGGGCTCAGCCCCCTCACTGCGTCCCTCCAAGCCCATAGCATGCACACCCCGCGGCCTCCTCTCCTGCAGGGAGCACACCCTCTGCCATAGACCCCACATTCGGTCTCACCTTATGTTCTGTTCTGTTCGCACCAAGTATACCAGAGTCCTAGGACTTCAACTTGATGCTGCCTTCACTCAATTTCAGCCTGGTGGAAAAGAGTGAGGCTGTCACAGCCTATTTCCAGATTGCTTGAGAGGGACTCGAAGGTCAAAGCCTCTAACACAGAGCTCTTCCCCTTTCCTCACCTCAGCTGATCCGAGACTGCAACAGCAACGTCCAGAGGATGCGACGGACGGAGGAGCTGATCTACTTGAGCCAGAAGATTGAGTTCGAGTGCAAAGTGAGTGGGTCCCAGGCACCCTCCCGCACAGAACCATCCTTCCCACACGGTCTCTGGTCTCTCTTCTCCTTTCTGCCACCTTCTGTCCTGGCCTGTTTGGGGAGGCCTGTTTCAGTCTCCAAGACATACTGTTAGGTGACAAAGGGAAAGCACAGAACTGTGTGTGTACTATGTTACCTCTGGTGTAAAACTGGGAGGATACAAATCTATATATGTGTCTGCTTGTGTATGCATAAGGAAACTCTGGGAGAATAATAAGAGAAAAAGAAACAGGAAGGGGGTACATTTGGGAAATGGGCAAATAAGGGAGGGATGAGGGAGAACTTTTCAATATAAGCCTTTATAAAAAATTTTTGTTTTGGTGTTTGAGCCATTCATTGTTTTATCAAGTCTCCTTCTAGTCTAGCAGCCAAAGGAACATAAAATTGAATCTCAGTATAGGGCTAAAATCTCCCATCCAAACGCAAATCTAGAATAAACATCCCACTTAGAATAGATACCATCTTTGTCTCTGGAAGGGAAGGAAAATCCCATATCCACATGCTAATTGTAGTCCAGTACTCTCATCTTTACCCAAACTCCAGCCCCCAGCAGACGACACCCAGTAACCAGACCTACCTCCTAGTCTCATCCCCACATCTGACTCCGACTGTTCCTGTCATGTCTCTGGTTATGATCCAGGAGGGGACAGATGCCAGAGCTGCCCCTAATCTTTTAACTTCTAAGACACATCATACTGTCCCTGCTTTGTTGCATCACGTGCCCTAATTGGGCTCTTCCACCTCTTCTTCAGTTCAGACTTCTGGGGCAGAGCTTTCCCACACGGTCCTGTCCTGGGTGGAACCGCAGGCACCTTCCATCTGCTTGAGCACATAAACACAGGAGTCACACACCAGTGGGCAGTGGTAGTTAGAGGGTTCAGAAAGAAAGGGAGTCTAAGGGATGGGTTATAAGCAGGAGGGAAGATATGGAAGAGATGACTGTCCGAGGTGGAACTTGTGCGGAAGCAGCTTGGGTAGGAGGGGAGTGAACAGAACAAGCCTCACACCTGTCTCATCTGTGACACTGCCTTCTCTCTGTCCCCTGCCCTACAGATATTCCCACTCATTTCGCAGTCACGCTGGCTGGTGAAGAGTGGGGAGCTGACAGCCCTGGAGTTCAACGTCTCCCCGGGGCTGCGAAGGAAACTGAACACGCGCCCAGTCCACCTGCACCTCTTCAATGACTGTCTGCTGCTGTCGCGGCCCCGAGAGTCAGTGGCTGGAGTGGGAGGCCAGGGCACGAGGGGGATGGAAGGAGGCAAAAGGAAAGGTCTGGAAGGGACAGAGAAGCGTCATTTTCCTAGAGGGACCCTTCTCAATGACTTAACCCAGAGTCCAGGTCATAACTTGGAGAAGAGAATAAAAGCCCAAGGCAAAACGAGGTCCCACCAGACTGTCATGAGATCACATGGCAGGATGTGTATTGATATAGATACAGAACAAATGTAGCAAATTAGCCTATCACGTTCTCAAATTAGTCTCTTTGTGGCTTCCTTGGGCTGGGCTCAATCTACCAGCCTAGAGATACTTAGCTAATTCCAGATCTTAACTCTCTGGTCCTAAGGGCCTTGGAAAATTTATATCAATTCTGTCTTTAACTCTTTAAAGTGGTCAAGTATCCATTGCACTAGATATGTGGTTTGTCTAACTAGTGACAAATCCCCGAGGATGCTGGAACTACCATCTTGGGAGTACGTTAGGACCATCGTATGGTTTTTATGGGAATTTGCAGGCTATAGATGCTGAGGACAGGGGTCATGAATCCAAGGAGATGAGGGTGAGTAAAGTATGAAAACTCTAGAATCAGGTTGAAAAGACTGTGTTTTGCAGGGGCAGCCGATTCCTGGTATTTGACCATGCTCCCTTTTCCTCCATCCGGGGGGAGAAGTGTGAAATGAAGCTACACGGACCCCACAAAAACCTCTTCCGACTCTTCCTGCGGCACAACGCACAGGGCACCCAGGCTGAGTTCCTCTTCCGCACCGACACTCAGTGAGACGGGGCTGGGCACAGGAGTTTGGGGTGGGCAGCCAGGGAAGGAGGTGGGACCAAGGCCGAAATCGTGTCCAGGAAATAGACACAGCAGCATTTGGCCCATTCTAGACTGGGCGCATCCATAGAAAAACCCAAACCTAGAGCTAAGGGACAACTTGCAGGAGACTGGGGGTGGGATAACTATAAAGTCACCAAGGCTCAGCATCTATTTTATACCTTTTATTCACAAAGGACAAGGCTGATGGGCACAGATGTGACTGAGACAAGCACTGGGTGCCTTTTGCTTTCTTTGCTCCCACCCCCCTACCCGGTCTTCTGTTGAGCAGAAATCCATAGTGTTGAAAACTTTGATTTGCTCATCTTTTTAATAATAAAAAGAAACACATTCACACATACATACATTTTTGAGAGTATTAATAATAACCTATAAAATCTGGTACATAGTGCCTACAATAATGAACATTTAAAAGACTATGGCTATTATTGCTATTATAAAATATATAAGAAGAGTCTCTCTTTAAAAAGTTTGACATATCTGATGATTGAAGGATCCCATGTTGTAGACACTTTCTCAGCTTTGTCTCTTGGAAGACACTTCAGGGTGGGATCAAGAATGCCTGTCCTCACTTATGGAACAGAGGAGCAGGTATGGGGGTTTGCGTGCAAAATATCACATAAGTCAAATAATCAGATGCAGCATCATGTTCTTTGTTTAGTGCTTTGGGCAGCATCTTCCTGGAGCAGTAATAGTGTCAGCTCTCAATAGCCCAGGCAAATTTGGAAGCAGAGGCTAATAGAATGCAAACATTAGGCTTGGTTTATGTTATGCAATAATAAAAAATATATAGATATATCTCTCCGATCTCATTATTATTAGAGAATAATTTTTATTTTTGAGATATTTGATTGAAGGGAGGTGGGCAAGGGAGTGTCAAGAGTCAGGCAAAGTTATAGAATCTAAACTGAGGTGAACATTCTGCTTAGTATAGTTTCCAAAATGCAAAATCTGCATGTGTATAATTGACAGTTGACTTTATGCACCCATGTGGAAGATAGGAGAAGTCATTAGGAGGATAATCCTGGAAAGAGAAGGGGTAACATATAGCTCAAGATTTTGTCATATTTCCAACCAAGCTGAGTCCCATTGACTTTGAAGTCATGGAACTAGGCAGCTTTTTGAACGAGACAAGTTCCTCTCACAGTCATTTGCCTTCCTCAACATTGGCCCTCATCCTACACCCCCAGAATTGCAGTTGAAGCTATGACCCTGCTTTGTTTTCTCAGAAGTGAAAAGCTTCGCTGGATCTCAGCCTTGTCCATGCCAAGAGAGGAGTTGGACCTTCTGGAGTGTTATGGTGAGCAAGGGTGTAAGAGGGAGAGAAAAGAGGCAGAGTCAGAGGTCTCCTTTGGATGCAGGGGTTTAGGGGGCTGGGTGGTAACCCTGGGAGGCTTCCACTTACCGCTTTTCCCCAGAATGCCAGGGAGGAAGACTGGCTGCTGGAGCTTAAACACCTGAGACCCATCTGATTAAAACTGCTCATCACCATGACAGTGCCCCTCCCCTGTTAAAATATTTGTCCCCTTAAGTCTATCCTGCTGTTATTTTGCCTAGATTTTACCTGCTTGAGTTCTTGGGGAAGCAAAAGGAAAAAGTATGACTGTGGTGGGAGGTGCAGGAGGATAGCAAAGCAGATCTGTCCTGACCACACCCCCTCCTGTACAGGATGACCTGAGGTTACCTACCCCAGCTAGCCGCAGGCGCACACACATTATGAATGTGTCCGCGTTCATGGCAAGACTGGAATTATTCTGGCTCTCATATCAGCCCCACAGTTGTCCTCTGGCAAGAATTTCCTAATTTATATCCAGAGAGAATCTGAACTCAAGGGAACATTGAGCCTTTAGTGCCTGAAAAGAACAAACAAGTGCAAGGAAGCTTGGAGAGAGAATTAGGAGAACCATGCAGGACTGAATTCTGTTCACTTGCTCAGTGTGTGCTCCATCTGAGGGGTGTCAGCTCCCCTGTGGGTAAGGAGGGAAATAAAATTCTGCCTCCTTCACTGTCATCTTGTGAGTAGCAGACGGCGGGGGGGGTGAGCTTTAGAAAAAGAAGGACAAACAATAATGCCGTATTCTGTTTGTTCTCTGGGAGAACTGATAGATACAGTGTGGTAAAGCAGAGAAAGCAACAAACCCACCTAGATGGAATATTTATAGGTCGGGTATACTCTGAGGCTTCTTATCTCGAGCTTCGTGTCTGTGGAAATTTCCCCTGGTTCACAAAAATACAGGCATATAGAAATCCAGAATTTCCACAGAACTCATCTTGATCACCCTTGATCAGTGATCATCTTGATCATTTATAGATGAGGAAATGGAAGCTAACAGGCATTAAGACCCCTGCTTACATCATACCCAGAACCCCACTGGTTAAGTCTCCTCTGGCCCCACATCTGTATGTCAAGAATGAAGAATGGGCCGGGCGCGGTGGCTCACGCTTGTAATCCTAGCACTCTGGGAGGCTGAGGCGGGCGGATTGTTTGAGCTCAGGAGTTCGAGACCAGCCTGAGCAAGAGCGAGACCCCGTCTCTACTAAAAATAGAAAGAAATTATCTGG
>CM052437.1:176828258-176898367 GCA_028533085.1 Varecia variegata
AAGACAAGCCTGCATGGGGGAGACACACGACTCCCACCCCAGGCAACAGACCCACAGACTTCCTCCACCCTTCAGCCCCTGTCCTCTGCGTGAGCCTAGCCCTGTCCCACCAAGCAGCCTCTGTTCTCTCTTCAACCCCTCACAGTTAGGGGACTTGGCTGTTCTTGTCTTCCTCTCTGGCCTCCTCCGGTGCCCAGGGCTGCTCCAGGAAAGTGGTAGGCTGCTCTTTTTGCACCTTGCTGAGTAAGGGCCCAGTTCCTGGTCTGGTGCCTTCAGGCAGCCGGGTGAGACCAGGTGATGGCTGTCTGCTCGTCATCTGAGCACAGGGAGCTGGAAATAGATCGGGGAAGTAGCCATCTCCTCCTGGGGGATGTCCCAGGGTCTGTGGACAGAACGGACCAGGAAAGGGCAGTTCTGGCATACAGGGGTCATTCCAGGGGATTGTGCCTGTAGGGTCAAAGGGTAAAGGAATTACTGGACAGGACTAAGAGCATAAACCATCACTCAATGTGTTCTGCAACAGAGACCCCCCCCCACCTCCGCAGAAACACAACTGAGGTCCCCCGTGCAAGTTTGGGTGAAATGCTGGCACCATCAGGCTCTCCGCTCTGGACCAGACACACTCCTGGACTCAAGGTCCTGCAGTCTGGCAACATCAACACGAAGTGGATCGCAGGTCAGGGCAACCCTGTCTCATATAGGCAGCAAGGAGACCAGTACCACCTGGACATGTTTTTCCTCCCCTTCTGCTAGAATTTGGTCTTAATTAGATGGGTGCTTCTGGGATTTCAGAGGTCCAAGTGGCCCAGCAGAGTACTAATATAGCTGCCGTCCACCGTGCCAAGTGTTTCTCACTCATCTGCTTCTAATCCTCACCAGATCCCTCTAGCATATGGGACCTTGTTTTGCTAGAAAACTGAGACTCAGTAGAGCTAGGCACCAGCTGAGCTGGACCTCAAGCCTCAGTTTTCATGGCGCCAAACCCCAAAGCTCTCTTGCCGATTCACACTTTGCCCTGCAGCCTCCGAGAAATTCAAGGAGGAAGAGCTTAATAAAGAGAACCAGGGGCACCACCCGTGCCCTGCCGCTGCCTGCCCTTCAGATTATGAGGCTCCCCGTCCTTCTCCTTCCCCAAGCACAAAGGGGACCTTCTCTTCCAGCCCCAACTCACCCATATTCCCAGCAGGTGGCTGCAGCAGCATCTGCCCTGAGGCGGGGCCGGGGCAATAGCCCTGGGATGTCCCCCCGCCAGGGCCACAGGGAAACGCGAAGAGAGTGTCTTCTGGCGGGGGCAGCGTCAGCGGGCTGGGCACAGGGAAGGGGAAGGCGTGGAGGGGTGGAAACTGGGGCTGCGGGGGCTGGAAGAGCTGGGTGTGAAGGGGCTGGGAGAACGGAAATGGGCCCGGCTGGCTGCTCTGTTGGGAATCCTGAGATTCCAGCTCTTCCAAAAATGAGCAGAGGGGTGGTAGGTCGATGCTGTGGAGGACAGAGGAGCATTTGGTGAGGTGTGGGGGTGGCCTCCTCATTCCTACCACGCAGCAGGGGAGTCCCTTCCTGCCGTCTTCATGGTGACCCCAGGCTTGCAGCCCCACTTGCTGCCTCCTCCTCTTCCTCGTCCTGCTCTGTTGCTTTGAGATCCTAGATTGCTCCACCTTAAACCCACTTGTCCTTTTACTCCCATCTCATATATTGCTCCTTGCTCCTCTGGGTTACCCCCTTCCCCTCCCAGGGTCTACCTCTCTTCTCTCCTTCTACACCCCTCCCAAGATAACTCGTGACCTCCCCCCCACCTTAGGTTTCATACCTTGTTCCCCAGGACCCATCCTTGTGGCTGCTGTCACCACTAGGAACGTCCATCAGCAAAGGCATCAGTTGGGAGGTATGGACAGGGCCAAGGGGAAAAGGAAGGTTGGCCCTTCGAACAGGTGGAGGGCTGAAGAGTGGTGGAGTCACCACCACCCTCTGAGCACCCTCACTCTGTTGGGTGGCAGCCAGAGTCTGGTCAGAAGTCAGCAGCATGGGGGGCTCTAGGAAAAGCAAGCAAAGAAGGACCATAAGATAAGAAAGTGGGGAGGCAGGTTTGGGGTTGCTGAATGGTAGGTAGACATGAGCAATGCCCAGCCCCATGGGCTGCAAACACTGCAGAGCTCTGGCCCACTCCCTCTGCTATCAAGCAAGGACCCTCCGTCTTCACTGTCTTCTTAGCTGCTGTCTCCCCCAGCTCACCCTCTGAAGGGAGGAGCTCACTTGGAAAGGTGTCCAGAGGAGGCTCCTGAGGGAAGGGCTCAGGCATTGGGTCCACAGGCACTGTGGGTGGGAGCTCAGCTGCAGAGCTGGAAGCAGAGGGAATGAAGACTGTAGCTCTGGTGGTCTCTGGATTCAGACTGGAGCCCAGTGCAGGGAAAGAGACACCAGATTCCCAGACTTTGCCTCCTACAAGGCACTGGCCACTTCTCAATCCCATCCCAGCCCAAAATTGCTCCAAGTGTTAGCCAACAACCCCAGGACTCATGCCCAGCCTCCCAACACTCTCTCCTCCTAGACCTCAGGATCCTAGCGTGGCCCCTTTATACCTACAGGGATGATACAGGAAGAGGAGAAATTCTTACCTGCACTGACTGCTGGCAGAGCCAGGGGCCGGGGCTGCAGGATTGACCTTGTTTTCTTTCCCATTCAGTTTCTCCAGTTTTCTCCACTTGGCCCGGCGATTCTGGAACCAAACCTACAGGGGAAAGGCACTTGAAGAATTTGAGAAGAAGGGTAGAGACTAAGGGGTGGAGACTAAGGCTGGCTGTCACATGGTGAGCTACAGGACTTTAGGGGTCACTTCATCACTTTGCTTCAGACGCCTGTCAGGTTGGTTTTATAGAAAGGTCTCTGTGGTGTCCTCCTCTACCAGTCTAAGGCCGTGGCTGTGCAAACAGGCAGGCGCACAGCTGCGTCTGAGACCCGACTTCAGCTCCTGCTCCGCCTGCCACTGAGCACTCTGCTCTGCAACTGGAGAATCCCAATCATAGGTCCTCCACCCCCACCGCCACCCGGTGGGCCAGCTCCCTTTACCATGATGCGCTGGGGGGTGACCCCCACCGTCTGGGCGACCTCCCGGCGTTTATCGCTGTCAGGATAGTGGTCTTCTTGGAATATCTTCTCTAGCTCCTCCAGCTGGTCTAGAAGAAGAAGAAACTTGTGCAAGAAGGATGAACACCAGTGACAGGGGAGGAGAGGATGCCCACCAGGTGTCTCTAGAAGATGGGACACTGTCCCCAACCCAGCCCCTCCCCAAAGCCTTTCACAGCTAAGTTCCCCTTTGGACTGGGTCTTCCTGCTCTTGGATGTAGTGGCAGAGACCTGTGTGATACATACTTTCCTTAACCTTCTACCCTGGTCCCAATCTCACTTTCTGGTGAGACAACCCACCCTTCCCCTCTGAGGGTCAGAGGTGGTGGCACTGCCATGGCCCAAGAGAGGATCCAGGACAAAGGGACACATAAACTAACGATACCCCTCTGGTCTCCTGGGGCTACATTGTCTGTGCAGCCCCACCTTTCCCAGGATGGCACCAGCTCTCTCAGGTTTCCTCTCACCTTTAGGGATTTACCTGAGCGGTATAGCGTTCGAGTCTTTTTCCGAACTTGGCAGCTCACTTCCGGGGGCCGCTTCTTCTGGTCTGCGTTTTGGCTGCTCTGGGCCAATGTGCTGAAGAGGTTGGCCAGGTGACAGGGCCCCCGGCCCGACCCACAAGGCACCGGGTTGTGTTTGGTGTGGACTGAGTTGGTGACATCTGGAGATGACGTTGAGGCCAGAACTACAGCACTCGGCTTCTTCTGCTTACCGGGGCCTGGAGAATACAGCCTTTTCCCCGTCTTTGCCTCTCCCACTGGGAGGGAACAACCTTCCCCCTGGGGCTGGGGTCCAGGTGGGGCTAGAGTTCTGTCTTTGTGGAGCACCCTGGAGCCAGGCTGCTGGCATGCTCTCCCAGCAGGAGCCCCAGTTAGACCTGCAGAGACCTCTGACAGCGTCTTCTCTCCTGAGATGGTGCAGGAGACTGGCGGCTCCTCACGTGGGGCGTCGTGAGCCCGAGGTGCTGAACCCTGCAGCGGCTCCTCCTCCTGCGGCCCTGCAGCCAGGGCATTGCCTCCGCCTTCCTGGCCTGTGGGGAGGCAGCACCCACTGACCTTAGCACCAGGGAGAAGGCAGAGCCTGGACTAACAGGAAGTGCTGCTTCCTGTCCTGCAATTGATTTGTCATTTGATCTTAAGCTTTAATTTGCCAACCTATCAAATGAGGTGATAATTCCAGACTTACCTTGACTACCCAACTGAAAAATGTAAACAAATGTATGCAGCCCTAAGGGGGTTTTAGCTCACAGTACCTCCTAATTTGAGGGTGCTCACTTTCTGTGAGTTCCCTATCTTCTTCCCAGATACAAGGGGTATGAGTTTGAAGGAGAGACATCTGTTTGGGTATTTCTAAGGAACAAACATTGGGGTTAGGGATGGCTTAGGAAGACAGGGAAGCAGATTGACTGAAGTTCTGCTTCTTCTAAGACTGGATCCTGTTTTTGCTACAGAATAGGGATTTTTGGCTTGGAGAAGCGACAAGGCAGGATCAGATAGTCTGCAGAAGCCCAGGCAAGGACATCAAAGGAGACAGCAGGAGCAACCATCCTCACCTTCCACAGAGCTCACTCTGCCCCCACCAACCCACCTCTGCCCTACAGCTGTCCCGCCTCCCTCCACTGTGCACCCATTTTTTCTCCCCCTCCCTGCAAAGCAGCACCTCACTCCCAGGCCAATACACTTTTTCAGGTAAAGAAAGAGTGACCCAGCTGGAACTAAAATCCCCCATCACTCATCCCGAATGCTTGTTTTCCTTTCTTTGAGGAAAGACTGGTTCACCATGTTCCAGGCATGCTAAGCACCTTGCAAAGGTTAGTACAGTATGCACTTAATCCCTGTGAAGAAGGCACTATTAATGTCATCTTCTAACAGATGAAGAAAGGATTAGAAAGTTCCAAGATTTGTCCAAGATCACCCAGCACAGTGAGCATATTCTGTGCTCTTAATCACTACGGAGAGTCCTTCCCGGGGCCACCAAACATTCCCTTCACTTGCACCACCCGACTCACTCAATCACTTTATCATTTCCAACTAAACTGGAATATTTGTAAATGAATGCTAACTAGCAACTAAGCTATTGCTATTTTAACGAAAATTGCATGAGAGATAATGTCTTAAGGAACTACTTCCTACCCACGTGTAAAGAAAGATGGAAGGTTGTGGGCTAAGGAGCTATACCAAGTTGTTTCTTAGGGTGCAGTCAGGCCTGACTTGCATGAGGGGGTCTGAGGCTGGTGGAGGGAGCAAGCAGGCCTGCCTGCCTGCCTCCATGGGGTGCAGGGCAAGGCCAGATGGTGGGGAAGGAGTTTTACAGCACTTTATGAGAGCTTGTCCTGTAGCAAGGAACCTGATCCATAGTACCTAGTACCTGCTCAGTCACCTACAGCGATAGGCCCCAGTGAGAAGGCGAGGACCCTCAGAACCTAGAGCAGCAGGGCTCCTGGGCCATCGGAACCCCAAAGTGCAGGGCGCGGCGAGGGCGGCCTCCTCCCTCCCTTCCACCCACCCGCACACCCCTGCCTTGGACCAACTGAGACCTGCTGCTAATCGAGTGGCCAGAGGCCGCCCCGCAGAAAAACCCCCCAAGCCCGACCCCTGGCGCGCCAGAGGCTAAGGGTCGGGCGGGAGGACGCTCACCCCCTGGTTCCTCGAAGGGATCCTCCGCGGGTTCCATGGCCTGAACTGCGGCCGCCGGGGCTGCACGGCGGCCTAATGAAGCCTCGCTGGACTGCAGGTGTGCAGCCCGCAGGGGCCGGGGGAGCCGCAGCCCGAGCCTGCGCCCCCTCACCCCCACCCCCGGGGAGAGGCGGGCCCGGGACGCAGGGGCGTGGGGCAGCTGCAAGGACTGAGAGCGCTCACCTGGGCGGCCAGGTGTGGGTCTCCTTCGGGAGGCCCCTCCCTCGGCGGGAGCCCGGGGAGAAAGGCTGCAGCCTCAGGCAGACTTGGTCTTGGGTTGTGGCTTGGGGCTTGGAACTTGGAACACAGAGGCCCTCCTGAGCCCTTCCACGTGAACCGTGGAAGGCCACTTCTGGAGGGAGCCCTAAACACTGGGTTGTCCATTTCCTGTCTGTCCCCGTCCCACCCGGCCCCCCTCCCGACCCCCGGTCCCCGTGGTCTCTCCAGTCCTCAGAATTAATGAACCCAAAGTCCCCGTACTGATTTGTGGGTCCTTAGTGCACAGAGCTGCACTCAGAGGCTGAAGAACAAGCTGGAAGAACCCACGACACAAGGGAAGCTGGACGAGGCGCAGACTGTGGCTTGGACGCAACTGCACGAGGAGGCTCGCAGGTAAGGCAGGAGGTGCTCGCTAGCCGCGGTAGGGTCATTACGTTTCCACCCGTTTGGTGTCTCAGTGTGATTCTCTGAGAATGGAAGGGACTCTCTCAGGGGTGATCTTTATGACTCCTAGTTCATGGAATGTTTCTTGTTTTCTTTATAAAAACAAAATCAGAATTTAAAAATTCTTCTTGCCCCTTCCTTACTTCCACCACTGCGGGGGGAGGAAGGCGAGAGTGGAAGGGCTGGCCAGGTTGAAACAGGTGCTTGGAGCTGGCGTTGGGGGTTGCTCCAGAACAGAATCCAGGTGTTTTGTTTTTAGGATTTAAAAGACTGTGGACACCACGTGCTTTCGTGCTAGAATCAGCTGCTGGTACATTTTGAGGGGCTTTTACACATGTGGACTTTGTGAGAGCTTTGGTTATTTTCTGAAACATAGAAACGTTAGCTAATTAACTTCACAGCAATATGATCAAAGCTTCAGGCATCTGAAGTTTCATTCTGACTCCTTCCATAAGATGGATATCCTCTGGTTTATGAAGGGTTTAGAAATAGGGCCCAGTTTTTCTGCTAGAAATGAAGCATTTGGCCAGGCACAGTGGCTCACATCTGTTAACAATTTGGGAGGCCAAGGTGGGAAGATCAATTGAGGCTAGAAGTTTGAGACCCCTGACTCTACAATAAATAAAAATTTAAAAATTAGCCAGGGTTGGTGTCAGGCATCTGTAGACCCAGTTACTCAGGAGACTGAAGCAGGAGAATGGCTTGAGCCCAGGAGCTCGAGGCTGCGGTGAGCTATGATGACGCCACTACACTGCAGCCTGGGCAACAGAGTGAGACCTTATCTCTTACAAAAAAAAAAAAGGAAAGAAATGAAGCATTCTAGGCCATGTGAGCAAGGGAAGGTGGGCAGTGAAGTTGCCTTTCATGTGAAGAATGAAGACCATTTGGTAAATGGAAATTGTTCGCTTGGTTAAACATTTACAGGACACCTACTGTATGCCAAGCACTGTGAGTAAATCTCTTCCTTACCCATAGAAGTTAACTGGTGGAGGCCAGATTAGAATGATAACACAATCAAATGGATCATGTCAATACAGTGTGGTCAGTGGAGAGTTAGAACTATACACAGGCTACTGTGTGGAGCATGGAAGAGCAGGAACCTCTCCTGGACTAGGACGGAGGCTTCTTGGAGAGGGTGACCCATGAGCTGTGAGCTGCAAAGTTTACCATGTCACAGTCGTGCTTAAAACTCTATCCCAGCAGTCAGGGGCCACTGTAAAGGCCAAGCTCCTTAACTTTGGGATAAGAGGCTAACATGGTCTGGCCCTTTCCTCCAAATTTTCAGCTCCCCTTGGTCCTATATCCAGGTATTTCAGTGGTTTGTTTGTTTTATTTTGTGTCGCTTTTGACCTACTGTTTCTCAAAGAATGTTCTTAACACCCCTGGATCAGAATTTCTTGGAGAATTTGTTTAAAATGTGGTTCCCAGGCCTCACCCCAAGAAATCTGAATGGGCAGTTCCAGGGAGAGACTCAGACATATCCATTTTAACAAGCCCCTCAGGTGATTTTTATACACGTCAGAGTTTGAGACGCTCTTAGATTTTTCAAAAGAAATTCAATGAAAATCATCCTGGGGGTGTGAGTGGGGGCAATAGATGGTGGGAGCCTGTGTGGGGAAAGAAAATAAGCTTTTGTCCTTCACTGAGGTGTCTGCTGCAATGAGAAACTGGGCACAATTAATTTATTAATAGATTATCCTATTGCATTAAATTAAAAATCATCCTTTTCTGTCATCATTTATGCTGTACTTCCTCTCACTGGCCCTCTGCCAGGGGGAAGTCAGAAAGCAAAGATCCGAATTGCCCATAACCTGGATAGCACCCTTACACAAAACTTCAAAAGATACAGGGTCTGACTGTACAAAAGGGTTTGCATAATGTCTTTGGAAATTGAAAATTTTGGCATTTTTTCAGACACATCAGTGATTTTTTTTTTTTTTTTTTTTACAAATGATATACTTGGATGTTTTGTTTATATGAGCAAATTTTATTTAATGTCTGCAAGTGAGCTCTATCTAAGATGCACATGGGCATGGGAACATGTCTTGATGTGTTTTGTTGGGAAGGTGTTGTGTTTACCATACATGCTATTAAGTCATATCTTCCACGGATCAACTTCAGAATGAATATTTGTCGTGGAAGTTAAAATCCTGGCTTGAGAAGAGAGACTGCTCAATGACATGGAGGACAACAAGGTATTGTTTTAGGAGAACTTGGGGATCCTTCTTTCTAAGTCCTGTTTGGTTACATTTCATCTTCATGGACTTCTGACTAGTTCATAGACTCAAATTTGTTTAGAGGGAAGGGGAAATGTTTTTTATATTTTGGTTTCATAGTTTTCAGAGCCAAACTGTAAACTACCACCACTACCCACTTAGCAAGAGCCATTTATTGCAACATCTCTTTCTTCTCACGGATATGGGAATAACAGAACGAAAAGAAATGGGCCTCATGTTAGTATGAAATATAATCAATCCTTTTTCTGGTTTATATGGAGTTAACCCTGTAATTAGGTTAAACAAGTGTGAAATATGCCCTATTTGGCCTTCTGCCTCCTTCTCTCTACTAGGAAACATCACCAGAAGGTGGCAGCTGATTGAGAACATTTTCCAAAACAGAACCACAAGGTGACTTGTTCTTGTTCTTTGTGCCACACCCGAGTATAGGTAGCAACAAACAGGTCACCGGAAGACCTGGGACCAGGGAATTAGCAAGACTACCTGGGGGAGAGACAAGCAGAAATCCGCACAGGCCTCGGCCAGGGAAATCAGTCACAGCAAACAGGGGAGGTCAGGCCCCTTCAAAGCAACAGGAAGAGAAGCCACCTCCCAAGGCAGGGAGAGCACAAAGGAAGCCTGAGCCAGGCAGGGTTCAGGGACCAGGACTAGCTGAGTCCGAAGAAGGCAAATGGCCAGATGGTCAGGTAAACACAGGGGACACGGTGACAAACCTGAGGTGATGATGCCGGTGACTGGGAGAGACACTGGGAAACCCCAAAGTCTGTGCCCGGGGGCTTCCTTTGGAAACCCCAGGAAAAGGATGGTTTGAGGTTGCCAGTGAAGGGAATTGAGAACACCTGGCTCAAGTGGCAGCTGCCCTGGGTGGGGTGAGGGCAGGTTCTGGCGTGAATCAGAGTAACAATTTACAACACCCCTGCACCAAACGCTCAAGATTTTGTGCTTCTAACAAGAATGGTGACTGCATTTTAGCCATGTTGCTGCTATTGTTTACAATAAATCACCAATGTTTGTGTTTTGTAATTTAGAAAGTAGTTTTACATCCATTCTAATCCTCTCCTCCTGATACGCCTGTGGTCAACAGGCACTTTCTGTTCTGTTCTAGCCTTCTCCGGGATTGCCAAGCTGCAGTGCCAATTACAGCACGGCATTCCGAAACCTCTCAACCCGGCCCCAACCTTCACTGGGACTTCTAGGTCCCACCCCAGTCTCCTCCCAGCCTTTTGTTCTGGGTCTTTCCTGGAAAAGGCTGGTGCCTTCTCATGCCTCAGGGCCACAGATCAAGCTGTTTTATTAGCATGAAGCATCTTTCCTTCCCTTTTATTTCTGTCAAAGTCTTACTCACACTCCAAAGCCCAACACAAATATTCTCTTTCCTGGGAAGCCTATCTCAGCCTTCCACAGCCAGAATTTATTGCTCTCTCCTGTGATCTCCCCGATACTGATACTGTGTTTACATTTATATTACGTCATGTCACACAGGCCGACCTGGTTCGAGTTTTGTGTGTTCTCTACTGAATTATAAGTTCTTAGACAGTAACTCACAATCTAAGTTGTGAGTTAGGTTGTGCCAGGCACTTTCTACTTGCTTTACAAATATTAACTCATTGAATTCTATAACCCTATGATGTTCTAACTCATCTATAACCCTATGATGTTCTATTATTAGCCCATTTTATTGAAGAAACTGTGGCATAGAGAGCTTAACTACTTCACCAAGGGTCACGAAGTGGCCATCCAAGATTTGAACCCCGTTAGTCTAGTTCCCACCTGCACTCCTAACCACCAGGCTGCACTGTTTATTTGATTTTATCAGTCACTGTTCTTGGCATAGGGAATCACACATGGTATCAATAATTGTTCACTGGCCAAAAGTTGATGACCATTGCCAGGAGTTAAGGAACAGGAAGGGAGGTGGCTGTGGCTTTATAGGGTAGCAACAGTGATGAAACTGTTATAAATCTTGACTACAGTGGTTCCCCAATTCTGGAAACTAGATAAAACTGCATAGTACTAAGTACACACACACACACACACACACTCACACTCTCTCACACTAGTGCACAAAAAACTGATGAAATCTGGGTAAGGCCATGGGTTGTATCAAAGTCAATTTTCCGGTGTGATAATTGTACTGGAGTTATGCAAGATAGTTACCATTTGGGAGAGCTGGGGAAAGGGTATGTGGAATCTCTTTGTATTATTTCTTATAACAACTGCATATGAATCTACAATTATCTTAAAAAGCAGAAAAAAGTTGATCCCAGTATTCTGACCACAAGTTCAGTTCTGGACTTGGTTAAAGTTAATTCACAGTAATATTTTGTATATAGTAGCATTACTAACCTTTGGTAATTTTTAAATATGTAAATTATATCTATTTCTTTAATGGGTATGGGTAGGCAAGCAGAGGAATTCATGTATAATTTGTTATAAAAGTAAAACAATATGTCTTTCAATAGGAATGCAAATTTGTTACAAAAATAATGGTAAATATGGAAGGATCAGAAAAGGAAAACACTATTTCTCACCAAACAACAGTATCAGTTATTAGCAATTAGGTGCATTTCCTCACAGCATTTTTGCCATTGTGGTGGTTTTGTGTATGTTCTTCATGAATGTGATTGCATTCCGTATATAATTTCAAGTATTTCTCCCTTAAAATGTACTATGACAAGCACAGTTCTGTATTGTTTCAGAGTCTTCAGAATTTATTGACAGTACTGTAATTTAACTATCTTCCAACTGTTGGAACAAAACCTTTTAAATATCTATATGTTTAAAAATTAAAAAGGCACATTTGAAATCTGCTTTTTTTTCTCTCTTAAAGGCTTTTTAAAGAATCTCCTCCGTTGGTTTTTGATCTATATTTTTTACAGTCCCAAGCACGTGAGAAGCCATGAAGTTTGTTTGGCAGGAACAGGCAGGCTTCCCGGCCGGCAGGTGTGTAGCTCCAGGGTAGCAGCAAGGAGGGCTCTGGGATCTGGGGTCATGAACTCAACAGGGCTAGAGGGTGGCTTTAGTGAGAACCAAGAAATGCCCCAGAACAAGGTCCTTCTTCCTCCTTCGGTGTCCTGGTAGTTTCGCTGTTTGGGTCAGTGGCTCCCAACAGGATGGGCTCTGCAGGAGTCCTGCGTGTGCAGAAAGAGAGCTCTCTCTTCTGTCCAGAGCATAGTTCTCACAGTTTTGCTGGTGCTTTCAGGACATGGGCTCACCCTCCTGGGCTCTGAGGCCTTCTTTGTCTCCCATGACCCAGGTACCCTCCGGGTCTGGTGAATAGAGTGTCCAAGGTGGGGTCTTGTCGTGGTCAGCAGGCTCCCCTGTCCTTTTGGCACAACAAACTTGTAGGTCCACTAACATTATGGTGACCATTCTAGATCTTTCAAATTGAAGATGACCTGATCTTGTCTTTCAATGTCTCCTTGGCTCGATATCAACCAAGGCCAAGATCACTAGTCTGGGTTAGGAGCCAGGAGCGACTTCTGAGCATGGAGGGAGGGAGTGGTGAAATATTAGGCTTGCTAGTTTAGCCAGGCAGAGAGATTAACCGTAGCAGACCAGACTGATTACCTGAGAAACAACGAGGCCTGCAAAACCTGTCATTCAGTTTGGCGGAAGGACTGGATAGGCGGCTAGACCCAGCCTTCATTTTGCAAAAGGCTTCTGATTGTCTCTCTCGTAAGCTGGGTTGCTGCGTGTGTCATTCAGCTGGTGCAAGGGAGGGAAGGGTTTTGCGTGGGCAACCTGGAGTTCAGTCAGGCTGTCACGCAGAGCAGTCCTGAGCAGAGAGAGAGGACAGAGCAATAGAGAGGCGAAAGCCACGTCTGGACTTAAGAGATGTACTAGACATTATGAGATACGCATTCTCTAGTTAGGAGATCTAATCTCTGATCGGGACTCTTAGAGAGACTGCTCCAAGGCCCACTTCTTCAGCTTCTCTGTTGGTTTGGGCTCATGAGCAAAAGGCAAGCTCCGATGTCTCTCAAACTTATCCTGACTCCCACGCCCAAATTTGTAACCCCTCCAGGCCTCCCTAGCCTGCCTCACGCAGCCAGGTGGAATCACCCTGGATTTCTCTCTGTCCCTCACAGTGTAGGTATAAAGTGCCAGGTTCCTTCCCTCTCTCGACTCCTGTCCCACTATAAGCCATTCTCCACAAACTTGCAAAAGACAGTCTTAAAATGTGGCCTAAGTTATGCACATCACCGTTCTGTTTATAGGTATTAATGATTTTCCATTCTACCTAGAGGAAATGAAAAACTTTTTACTGTGGTCCTGCATGAACCGGCTCCAGTTTACCTCTAACTTCAGCTCAGGTGGCTCTTCTTATCCTTCAGGTATCTGAAGCACAGGTTTTTCCTGTCTTGGGGTCTTACATATGCTGTTCCTGTGCTTGGAAGCTCTTCTTTTTTCTTTTTGTGACTAGTTCACATTCAGGTCTTAGTCTAAATGTTATCCCTCAATATTATTGACTCCTTTGGCTACATTATCTACTTAACACCTGCCTACTAATATTTTCTCTTTGTTTCCATTACAACTCTTAACGCAACATGTCATTGTATTTTTGTTTGTATACAGTCTGTCTACTATATAATAGTTCTGTGAGTACAGAAACCACACCAGTTTATTTCACCAGTATATACAGTGTATCTGACGTAGTGGCTAGGCTGTGTTAACTATGTGTCGAATGAATTAATGAATGAACTAATAATGTGGGTCTTTTAGTTGGAAGAGAGAGAAAAAATTATCAGATTCATGGCACAATTTTGCAGTTTCTGGTTATTCACAATCTGATGCATAAGAAGGTATTTGATAAGCCCATTAAGTTGGAATGCTTCCTGAAAATGTTGGTTGGGCATTCTGAGAACTGAAGAATCCAGAAAGTAGGGACAAACTGTGGCATTTTGATATCCATTGTAAAGAATACATGGAAACTTGGCATTACTTTTGGTAAAATCCATTGTCACCAGAGGTGACAGCTTTTTGGAGGCTGAGAAGAGAAGCAAGAGCTAGAGCTACAGCCTGTTACAGCTGGTGCAGTCTTCAGAGACGGGCACAAACAACTTTGTATTTTAAAGTGGCTTTCTTGTAGGTAGCATATAGTTGGATGTTGCTTTTTATCCAATCTGATTTTCATCCAATCTGACAACCTCTGCCTCTTGATTAGGACATTTAGACTATTTATACATAATATAATTATTGATATGATTGGGTTTAAATTTATCATCTTACTATTTGTTTTCTATTTGTCACATCTGTTCTTGGTTCCTCTTTTATTCCTTTTTGAGTAAATGAGTATTTTTTATGACTCAATTTTATCTTGTTTGCTTATTGACTATACCACTGATTTATAACATTCATTTTTTTTTTTTAGCAATTGCTTTAGTAATATAGGATATACATTTAATTTACCACAATGTACCTTGAAGTGACATTATATCATTTCATTGAAATATAACAACCTTACAACATTTACAGTGTTATACTTGTGTGCCTCCCCTCCCAGACTTGGGGATATTGTTGTCATACATTTTCCTTCCACATATGGTATAAACCCCACAACATATTGTTATTATTTTTATTTAAACAGTTATCTTTGAAAAATAAAAATATTTTCAAAATAAGGAAAAATAGTATTCTGTATTTACTTACATATTTACCACTTCCAGTGATCATAATTCCTTTGGATAGATCCAGTTTCCATCTGGTATCATTTTCTTTTTTAATATTTTTTTCAAATTTTTTATTATGAGTACATAATAGGTGTATATCTTTATAGGGTACATGTTATGTTTTGATACAGGTATACAATACAAATTAATCAAAACTGGGTAATTGGGGTATCCATCTCCTCAGGGCATTTAACATTTCTTTGTGTTAGGAACATTCAAATTCCAATCTATTAGTTATATTAAAGTATACCCTAACTTATGGTTGATTATAGTCACTTTGTGCTATCAAATATTGTTTGTTCTAATTACCTAACTATATTTTTACACCCATTAACTGTCCCCACTTATTCCCCACTCCCTGCTACCATTCACACCCAGCTTCTGGTAGCCATCAGTCTACTCTCTGTCTTCATGAGGTCAGGTGTTTTTAAGATTTAGCTCCCACATATGAATGAGAACATAAGACATTTGACTTTCTGTGCTTGGCTTATTTCACTTAACATAATAATGTTCTCTAGTTCCATCCATGTTGTTGCAAATGGCAGGATTTCATTCTTTTTGTGGCTATATAATCCATTGTGTATATGTACCATAATTTCTTTATCCATTTATCTGTTCATGGACACTTATGTTGATTCCAAATCTTGGCTATTGTGAATAGTGCTGCAATAAACATGGGAGTGCAGAAATCTTTTTGATATACTAATTTCCCATCCTTTGGATATATACCCAGCAGTGGGATTCTTGGTTTATGTGGTAGTTCTATTTTCAGTTTTTTGAGGAACCTCCATACTGTTCTCCATAGTGGTTGCACTAATTTACATTCCCCAAAACAGTGTGCAAGTGTTCCCCTTTCTCCACATCCTTGCCAGCATTTGTTATTGCCTATCTTTTGGATAAAAGCCATTTTAACTGGGTTGAGATAATATCTCATTGTGGTTTTGATTTGCATTTCTCTGATGACTGATGATGTTGCAGCGGTCCCAAACCTTTTTGGCACCAGAGACCAGTTTCATGGAAGACAGTTTTTCCACAGACTGGGGCTAGGGGGTGTTGTGGGGATGGGTGCAGAGCTCAGGCAGTGATGCACAGCCCGTGTCCTAACAGGCCATGGACCTGTACCAGGCCGCAGCCTGGGGACTGGGGACCGCAGATATTGAGCATATTTTCATATAACTGTTAGCCATTTGCTATGCAGAAGCTTTTTAGCTTGATGTGATACCATTTGTCCAATTTTGCTTTGGTTGCCTGTGCTTTGGGTGTATTACTCAAGAAGTCCTTGCCTAGGCCAGTGTCCTGAAGCATTTCCCCAATGTTTTCTTTTAGTAGTTGTGTAGTTTCTGGTCTTAGATTTAAGTCTTTAATCCATTTTTATTTGATTTTTGTATAGGGCAAGAGATAAGGATGTAGTTTCATTCTTCTGCATATGGATATCCAGTTTTCCCAGCACCATTTTATTGAAGAAACTGTCCTTTCCCCACTGTATGTTTTTGGCAGCTTTGTCAAAGATAAGTTCCCTATCGATGTGTGGATTTATTTCTGGGTTCTCTATTCTGTTCCATTGGTCTGTGGGTCTGTTTTTATGTTAGTGCCATGCTGTTTTGGTTACGATAGCTCTGTCATATAATCTGAAGTCAGGTAATTTGATTCCTCCAGTTTTATTCTTTTTGCTCAGGATGGTTTTGGCTTTTCTGGGTCTTTTATGGTTCCATATACATTTTAGGATTTTTTTCTATTTCTGTGAAGAATGTCATTCGTATTTTGATGGGGATTGCATTGAATCTGTAGATTGCTTTGGGTAGTATGGATATTTTAACAATATGTAATTCATGAGCATGGAATATCTTTCCATTTTGTGTGTGTGTGTCCTCTTCAACTTCTTTCATCAATGTTTTATAGTTTTCATTATAGAGATCTTTCACTGCTTTGGTTAAGTTTATTCCTGAGTATTTTATTTGTAGTTATTATAAATTGGATTACTTCGTTGATTTCTTTTTCAGATTGTTTACTGTTAGCATGTAGAAACTCTACTGATTTTTGTATGTTGATTTTGTATCTTACAACTTTACTGAATTGTTTATCAGTTCTAACAGTTTCTGGGTGGAATCTTTAGGTTTGTCTAGATATAAAATCATATAGTCTGCAAACAAGGATAATTTGACTTCTTCCTTTCCAGTTGGATGCCCTTTCTTTCTTTTGTCTGATTTCTCTAGCTAGAATTTCCAGTACTGTGTTGAATAACAGTGGTGAATGTGGGCACCCATGTCTTCTTCCAGATCTTAGAGGAAAGGCTTTCAGTTTTTCCTTATTCAGTATGATACTAGCTGTGGATCTGTCATATATTGCTTTTATTGTGTTGAGGTAAATTCCTTCTATACCCAGTTTATTAAGATAATGAAGGGATGTTGAATTTTACTGAATGCTTTTTCAGCATCAGTTGAAATGATCATTTGATTTTTTTCCTTCATTCTGTTGATATGATGAATCATGTTGATTGATTTGCATATGTTGAACTATCCTTGCATGTCTGGGATAAGTCCCACTTGATCATGATGAATAATGTGTTGTTGACTTGAGGATTTGGCATCTGTGGTCATCAGAAATATTGTCCTATAGTTTTCTTTCTTTGTTGTATCTTTGTCTGGTTTTGGCATCAGGGTGATACAAGCCTCGTAGAATGAATTCAGGAGTATCCTCCCCTCCTTGATTTTTTTGGAATAGTTTAAATAGGATTGGTATTAGTTCTTCTCTGAATGCTTGGTAGAATTCCACAGTGTAGCCATCAGGTCCTGCGCTTTTCTTTAATGAGAGACTTTGTGTTACTGCTTTTATCTCATTACTTGTTATTGGTTTGTTCAGGTTTTGGATTTCTTCCTGGTTCAGTCTTGGTAGGTTGTATGCATCTAGGAATTTATCCTTTTCTTCTAGGTTTTCTAATTTATTGGCATATAGTTCCTCATAGTAGTCTCTAATGATGCTTTGGATTTCTGCAGTGTCAGTTGTAATGTCTCCTTTTTCATCTCTGATTGTATTTTTTAGGTCTTCTCTCTTTTTGTCTTAGTTTGGCTAAAGGTATGTCTATTTTGTTTATGATTTCAAAAAAGATCATCAACATTTTGATCTATATTTTTGTTTCAATTTCATGTATTTCTTCTTTGATGTTTCTTTCTTCTAATTTTGGGTTTGGTTTGCTCTTGTTTTTCTAGTTCTTTAAGATGCATCATTACATTGTTTATTTGAAGCTTTTCTACTTTTTCGACATAGGTACTTAATTGCTATAAACTTTCCTCTTGTTACTGCTTTCATTTTATCCCATAGGTTTTGATATGTTGTGTTTTTATTTTCATTTTTCTGAGAAATTTTAAAATTCTTTTTAATCTCTTCATTAATCCACTGGTCATTCAAGAGTATAGTCTTTAATTTTCATGTGTTTGTAAATATTTCAATATTCTTCTTGTTATTGTTTTCTAGTTTTTTCCATTATGGTCAGAGAAAATATTTGGTATGATTTCAATTTTTTTGAATTTTTTGAGACTTGTTTTATGGCCTAACATATGGTCTATACTTGAGAATGATCCATGAGCTTTGGAGAAGAATGTGAATTCTGCTGTTGGATGAAATGTTCTGTAAATGTCTCTTAGGTCCATTTGGTCTGTAGTGCATGTTAAGTCAAATATTTCATGAGTGATTTTATGTCTAGATGATCTGTCTAATGCTGAAAGTGGAATGTGGAGGTCTCCAGTGATTATTGTATTAGAGTCTACCTTCTCTTTAGCACTGATATTTGCTTTATATATCTGGGTGCTCCAGTGTTGGGTACATAAACATATTTAGAACTGTTATGTTCTCTTGCTGAATTGACCCCTTTGTCATTATATGATGACCTTTTGTGTCTCTTTTTATAGTTTTTTTCTTGAAATCGATTTTATCTGATAGAAGTATAGCAAGTATAGCTACTCCTGCCCTTTTTTGGTTTCCATTTGCATGGAATATCTTTTTCCATCCCTTTATTTTCAAACTATGTGTGTCTTTATAGGTGAAGTATGTTTCTTGCAGACAACATATAGTTGGCTTTTGTTTTTTTATTCATTCAACCACTTCATGACTTTTGGAGAGTTTAGACCATTCACGTTCAATGTTCTTACAGATAGGTAAGGACTTACTACTGCCATGTTGTTACTTGATTCCTGATTGTTTCGTGGTCCTCTTTGTCTGTGTTCCTTCCTGTCTCCTTTGTAAAAAATGATTTTTTTCCCAGTAGTGTTTTAATTTCTTTTTATTTTTTATGTGTCTGTTGTAGCTTTTTTGATTTGAGGTTACCATGAATCTTGCAAAAAAAAAAAAAAAGGTATTTTCCATGTTAAAGGAATTCCTTCAATCTTTTCTGTAGTAAAAGTCTGGTGATGATTTCTTTTAGCATTTATCTGTCTGGTCTTCATTTCGCCTCTATTTTTGAAAGGTAGGTTTATAATTCTATGCTGACAGGTTTTGTTGTTCTTTAGTACTTTAAAGATGTTGCTCCATTGTCTTCTACCTTATCTTGTTCCTAAAGAGAAATCATCATTCTTATCTTTGTTTCTCTGCATATGTGACTTTTTTTTAGTATCTAGTTGATTTTAAGACTTCTCTTTATCACCGATTTTAAACAGTTTGTGATGTACCTTAGTGTAGTTTTCTTTATGTGTCTTGTGATTGGGATTCATTTAGATTCTTGAATTTGTAAATTTATCTTTCCCATCAAATTGGGATAGTTTTCCGTCCATTATTTCTTCAAATATTTTTTCTATCTGCCTTCTCTGCCTTCCTGTCTTCCAGTTTACCTATTTCAGCCTTTTGAAGTTGTCTCACAGTTATCTGGTGTTTTGTATGCTTTTTTTTTTCTTTTCAGGCTCCTTTCTCTGTGTTTCATTTTGGAGAGTTTCTGTTGCCGTGTCTTCAAGTTTTCTAATCTTCTTCAGTGTCTTTAGTTAATTCCATCCAGCTTGTCATCTCAGGCATTGATTTTTTTCATGTCTATAAGTTTGATTTGGATCTCTTTTATATCTTCCATGTCTTAACATGCACTTAGTTTCTTCTACCTTCCTAAATAGATGGAATAAAATTATATGATTGTTCTGATGTCCTTGTCTACTCTTTTTAGGTCTATTTCTGTCAATATACTTTTGTCCTGATTATAGCTCATATTTTCCTATTTCTTTGCATGCCTGGAAATGTTTTCTTAGATGCCAGATATTGTGGTATTTTGAATTTTATTTTATTGGATTGTGTGTGTGTGTATGTATGTATTCTTGAGCCTTGTTCTGTGTTCTGTTACTTGGAAATAATTTCACCATTTTGAGACTTACTATTAAATTTTCCTGGGTAGAAACAGGGAGTCCTTCAATCTAAGGCTAATTTTCCCTACTACTGAGGCAATACCCTTCTAAATATTCTCCCCAATGCCCCATGAATTTGTAATGTTCTTCCACTGTTAGGAATCCAAACCATTCCCAGCCGTGTGTGAACTTTTCTGATTATTTTACCTTTTCTCTTTCATTAGTTCTTTTTAGTTATTTCCTGGCTACTGGCAGTTTCCTCACACATGTGCACTGATTAGTATTCAGCTGAAGACTCTCCCTCTCTCCCACCCCCACATTCCCCTGTCCACCAGCTCTCTGCTCCCCCGGTAGTGCTTTCCTTCCCAGTACTCTGTCCTGTGAATCTCCCTGAATTCCCACTTACATATCCTAAACTCAGCAAGACCACCCTCACCCTGAGACCTGGAAATTTCCTGCAGACAGTAAGCTGGGATAGTTGTAGGCTCACCTCATTTGTTTCTCTTATCTTAGGAATTATTGTCCTTTACTGCCTCTTGTCCAATGTCTGAAAATCATTGATATATTTTGTAAAGTTTTTTTAAATTGTTTAAGATGGTAGGGTAAATCTGGTGCCTGTTTCCCCGGATTGGCTGGAAGTGGAAGTGCCCGCAAACTACACATTTCAGTTAGCTCTCCACTGTCTGCACCATAAAGTTCAAACTCCTTAGAGCAACATATACAGTCCCTTACAAGCATACTTCATGAAAACCCCACGCCCCCCCACCCCCGTTCCCACCCTACCCACTTTTAGTAACTCCAGACAGTTTGCCAAATCTCGGCCATATCCATACTTTTTCACATGTCAGTGCATCGCACATGATCTTGTCTCTGCCTGGGATAGCTATCCTCCCACCTGTTCCTTATCTGGCCAAATTCCACTTGTTCCTTAAGACCCAACTCAATTACCAACTCCTCTCCTCAACTTTTCCAGACCTCAGTGTTAGTTGCTGCAGGATATGCGTTTTTTATGCACTTACAACACTATTATGGAGAGTCTTAGTGTGACTTCTACACCTGACCGAGATTTCCTCCTCTCCTCGAGGGCAGTAACCTCTACATCTTATTCACATTTTCATCTTTCAGCCTAACCCAGTTTCTGAAATTAGGCTCTTGGAAAGTGTCTACTACATGAATCAATGTCTTTCACAGCGTGTAATCTTGCTTTCTGAAGATAGTATCGGCTCGCTTATTTGGGGAACTTGGGAGTGACAAATACAGAAAACAAAATAAAACGTGGACGAGAATAGCTGCCATGGTCTGGCAGGTGTTCCACGTTATGTTAATCACCGAGCGTGCGTCACAGGTGCGGGTTCCCTTCTAGGACATTATCTCAGCATTAAAACCATTCGTAGCCAATAGTTGGGATTTTTTTCCCTCTCACAGATGGTAGAGTTTTGTGACTTATTTCTGTGAGAGGTAAGTGCAGGAAAAGTTACTCATTGGAAGTTCCCCGGAGTTAATGCAGTCACTGTCAAAGTATCAGCTTCAACTGAGAGAGCTGGAATCAGGGCACTTCTGTCCTGATTGAAACCAGTATCTTGGAGACATGTCTCAGATATCCCTGAACTGCCTGGGGTGTGTGCACTCAGGATAATGCATAGTAGAGATTCAAGATTCTTAACTGTTCTTGAAAGCTGACAATTTAGGAAAGAGCAAGCATTTTGAGAGTCCACCTACATATTCAAAATGGGGACAAGTAATCAAGTGTGTCCCAGAATGAAACAAAGTCCACTGGAATGTTAAAAAAAAAATTAAATGAATAAACTTAGGATTTATTTTTTTTTTTTATTTGCCAGACAAGGAAACACAGACTATAGACAAAATTCACTAAATAGTTAACTGGAGGGTCAGGGTGAAGCTCGAGGGGCTTTATCCACTAGAAAGGGGGCTTCAAGGTGGCTACACTAAGTAATGTCTGAGCAAATCTGTAAGTCCCTACGTGGCTGGCTAAGTCAAGTCTCATTGGTCAGAAACTAGTACCTAGTTTGGTCTAGTAAGGTTCTGACATACCAGATGAGTCAAAATTCTAAGTTCTTTATCAGCTTGGGATGTTGGTTTACCGAAAGCTCAGTTATTTAATTGACGTCACCTGATTGGAAATGGTTTTGATGAAATTCAGCACTCAGTTTTGACCTCTCCTAGGCCTGTGTAGCTGTAAGTGGAAATCGTTCCTTTTATTGGTGGATAATGTGATTTGTCTCATGTGGAATTTGGGGAGGGGGCACTTGGTTTAGCTTGCAGAAGTAACAACCTGAACTGTATATTGGTAGTGGAAAATTAATGATGTTACAAATGCAGGACTCTTGACAAATAAAATTTGTCAAACGCTGAAGAAGAGAACTTGGGCTTTGGAGCAGGAAAGACTTGGTTTTGAATTACAGTTTAGACAGTTTGGCAAACCCTATGAGCTGGACACATCTACCTAAGTCTCAGTGTTTGCATGTAAAAACAGGGATAATATCAGTCTTATCAGTTAATGGGAAGATGAAATGAGATGATGTATGTAAACTACCTCCCTCAGTGGCCTATGTGCTCCATATGGGGTGAGCAGTGAGCAGCTTTCCTTCCCAATAGACCCCACCCACGTGTACCCCCATATGTGTGGGTGCCTCCACTGTGCCCCACACCCTCCTGTGTCCTCCACCTCCTTCTGAGTGTGTCCCTTCCATGCTCGCCCCTCTTTTCATGTATATCCCCTTTTATTATTTCTTTGTTCTCTCCTCAATACTAAAAACACTATTTGCGGGTCCAAAAATGACCTTTGTATGTATTCTTCATTAATAAATTATAACTTCAGTACAGTGTCCTCTTTATAATAGATTCTGAGTCCTTGAGGTTGGAAATTGGGCTGCTTTGGGGAAGGCAAACAGTCACATACAACTGGAAAAGAGTCTTAAATTTAGGAACATCAGAGAACCAGCATCTTAGATGCCCAGAACCAGTGAGTATGTCTCCCTTCGTCTTCCATCCCTAGTGTAGGGTCCTATATGGCCTACCGCATAATCCTGATTTTACTCAAACAGCAAAGACCTTCTCTGACAGCACTCAGAACACCTTGGAACATTTGGTGCTCACTGACCAAGGCTGAGTGGTCTGTCCTTCTTTCTGGTCACAGGAGAAAACAGTCAATGTATGAGGATTCCAGGAGATAAAGGAATTTGTAGGGTTACAAATTTACAAATGCTCAAGTTCATGTAGAACAAGGTGGAGAACTGGGTGCCCTGTTATGTCAAAAGAAAGCATATGCCTTTGAGAATATAAGAGACACACATGTTTCTGGCCCTGACACTTGAGGGAATTGTCAACTTTCTCCACCATTTTCTTACCGAATCCAGTTTAAAGCTCTCTCTGATGAAGTTGGAAGAGATTTTCTAAAGGAGTGACACAAGTACATGGTACAAAGTTACTTAGAGTGACTGCAGGGTTGTTTTGCAACTTCTTTGGGCAGGTTTGAGACTGTGATGTTGATTACTATTTGTACAGAGAGGGCCGTCCGTGAAAGATGTGTACGAGGTGAACATCATCAAGGGGGATAGAGAAGCTTGCAATGTGAGTAGGACAGGTTAGCATAGGATAGGTTATGCTGCAATTAAAAATAAAAATTCTCAAATCTCAGCCTTGAAACAAGACTTGTTTGTCACTAATAGTACATACACGGTCATCACTGGCCAGCAGGGCATTCTGAGCATCTATGCGGGGACCCAAGCTGACCGTCCTCTAACGCCATCATCTGTAAAGCACATCCTCCTCCTCCAGCAGGAGAAATGTAGGCCTTCTAACTGCCTCAGCTTGCAATTGAGCCCATCCTTTCTGCTCGTATTTTGTTATCCTAACCTAGTCGTATGGCCCTGACTAACTGCAAGGGCACTGGGAAATGTGTGAGAAAATGGGGTGTTTGGGGGAGCGTTACTGTCTCTGCCTCAGCCTGCTCTTATGGTCCCTAAGTATCTACATGCTCCCTTCTTCCCAACTGCCAGAGACAGCCCGAGAGTTCTGTGTGATCAGTGCTTGCAGCATCCATCCTGGATCACTGAGTGCTGCACGCTACTCTCCATAACAGGTTAGGACCTGGCTCCTCTTGGTCTGGAGGTCTAAGCGCTAAGAAAACAAGCTATCTGCTGCCCACGTATCTAGTGCACAATGGTAGAACAAGAACGGTTTAACTTCAATAAGCACGCACACTCTATAGGGCCGAGAGTGGGAGTTCTGAGCGTGCCCTCTTCTGCTGTGTGGCCTCTTCTGACCAGAGAGAGGCGGCTCTTCTTCCACCTCTGCCCTTTTCCTGCCATCTGAAAGGGGTCTTCTATTCCTAAATATAATCTCTTCCACTGCGTAATTAATCCAGTCTTCCCAGTTTCCCCAGGAAGTTCCACCTGCCTGTTTACACTGTTACCCTCTCTCTCCACTAATTTCTTTCCTTTTGTTTGGATGCATTTTTCTGTTATGTGTATTAAGCACACTCTGTGTGCACGGCATGGTGCTAGACCCTGAGGTTGGGGAGTGACACAGATGAAGATGCCCATTGATTCTCGGTGGTGCTCCTAAAGTCATGGAAATAGGTGAGAAAGAAATGTTTCAGGTTAACTTTTTGAAATGTTAATTTGTACCTTTGTTATATTTTTCCTCTTTCCTACATTAGGCACATGGTCAAGCTCGTAGCATTCCTCAGCTTCAGGATTTTTCATAGGACAGAAAGTTGCTTGAAGTCAAAAGCTCTTGCTGTCTTTCTTAAACGTGTAGATGGCCTCAAAGAGTCTGGTGGGGAGGAGAGAGACAGCGTCTTTGAAAAGAGCAAGCAAAGACAATTCCCCAGGATGAAGAGGTTGTGGTGGGAACCCAGGCACTGCCTTGGAACTATCCAGGGCAGGGGGCGTACTGCACCAGAGCTGGCTTAGTTCGTATCTCAGGAGGCCCAGGGGAAACTACCATTCCACACATTTTACCTTTCTCAAGGCTTAATCTTCTCTGTCTCCCTCACATATTTCCAGAGCGCCTGCTGTGGACAGCACTTGGCAGTGCCCTATGCATGGAATGGGGAGTAAGTGACGGTTCTTAATGCTAGTGTCACCAGCATTCTAATGGGGGACATAATTATAAAATTGTGTGATAACTCTTAGAAATATGATCAATGTGATCTGAGAGGACAGAAAAATGGCCAGCCCTAGAACATCAGTTTCTTCTGTTTCTTCAGTGACCTCTTTCTTAATTTCCATGGTATTGTGTGCTCTGGAAGCCTTATCTAGAGCAAACTTTGACCCTTTTCTCTTTGAATGTGCTTTCTCTGTCTCATATCTTTGTATTTCTTTCTCTTTGATATCCAGAGGAATTTGCTGTGGGTCTGTTTTTTTATTTCTGGTGTTCTCCAAGTCTTATACACTGAGGCAGAAAGATAATTTATTAAAAAATATATGAGTAGCTCATAAATGGAGGCATGAATGATAAGCAAGACTTGGAAAATAGCTTGGAGCTTGGCAGAGGTCAAGTTCCCACCCTAAAAAGAGGCTAGGTGTGTAGGGCATCACTCTGAGCACCTCGGCGCTAGAGTGGCTGTTGCCATAAGTCATCTCTTAACTCCTTCTGCATCTTTGAATCTATCCTTCAACACTCGGAGCCCTCAGTGGAAGGATCTAATTGAACTAGCCTGGATACATGCTCACACTTTGGTCACTAGAAGGGAGGGGGAAGGAATAACTCACTTCTTGGCTCCCTTAGTGAGAAGTGGGTCCCTGCACACACTAAAATCCACACAGTAAGGCTTCTTTCAAAATAGGAAGGCATTTGGATGTTGAGTATATGAACAAACAGCTTCTTCCTCTGTCATTACCTGCCTACATTTTGTCAGGAAATTCAGATTCATCCCAGACCTATAAATCCAGGTCTGCCCTTCTGCGCCTTTTGTGTACTCTGTCTTTCAGATGTACTCAGGGGCTTCCACCTGGGAGCTCCATGACACTCTAAACTCACCTAGGATAAAGCCTGGGCACATGATCCTTCTTTTCCTTCTTTCTTTCTTCAAGAATACCCTGAGAACCTAGATAAAAATAAAGATTCCGTAGATCCCTTCTCCTCCTCCTCCACAATTCTGATTTTTTAGCTTCTGGAATGGGGCCTGGGAAGCTGCCATTTTTGGCAGGTGGCCCAGGAAATTTTCCTTCTAATAATGGCTGTTCTCTTTGAGAAACAGATTCTCATCTGTTACACAATTTTGCCAGTGTTTTCTCTGCTGTGTCTTTCAAGTCTTCCCTTTCTTTTCCTTAAAACAATATGCCTTCTCTATTGCAAAGTCTATGTTCAAGCCATCTTTCTCCAAAGTCAGCTTTAGAATCTGTCTGTCCCTCCCCTGCCAGCGTAGAACTTCTCATGGGCATCTCTGCCTGTTCTGTAGAGATAGTATCAGGAAAACAGAGGGGCACTGCTTTCTACTTTCTGCTTCCCTTGAGATTTGGCTATATTTCCAGAACCTGGGTTTTAGGTGACTGCTCTGGTTGGTATAGTATGAAATAACTGGAAAGACACAGGTACCACCCAGTTAGAATGGATGTTGGTTATAAATAACAGGTAACTGATACAAAACTGGCCTGAATCCTGATCCTAGTAAACAGTAACTGTTTGACTGGGCTTCTGTTTCTGCAACCCAGCAGGTCTTCACTAAGGCAGATCTGCACAGGTCATGCCACAAGTCAAAAATTATTTATTAGTGTGACCTGCTGACTCCTGCTCAAGAGATCTGCAAACTGCATGTTGAGCATAACCTGCAGTGAGTGCTCTCCTGTTTGGGCATCTTATGATCACACCCTGTGATCTCCTTTGGGCATTTTTCTTCTCAGTCTTGATGGTTCAAAGTGTTGTTTTGCACCATGGGGCTATCTGTTTGAAATTATTTCGAGGGTTCTTCCATTATTCACTAGCCTGGCCCAAAAGTACAGCTTTACTTTCTCTCTTTTTAGTAAAGGGTTAGAAGGGTGTGCTTGAATAAGGAGGCTGCCTTCTTCCACACTGACAGTATTTTATTAAGACTATTATAACACTTTCTTTGGCTTGTATTTTATATATTGATATGGTTTTATGTCTTTTCTCACCTTGAAACTTTCTTTGTAGATTTTAATTTAAAAGGTGAAGAGGTAGGCCTCAATTTCCTTGATTCTTTGGACTCTGAGTTAGAAGACGGTTGTAGTAAATCTTCAGAGGCACAGAAGTGAGAAAGTACCATTTATTCTGGGAAGATTCTACATCATAAATTTGTCCTTAGACTTACAAGAATGTTAAACACCCAAAAGGAAGCACACGTGATCTCTATTCTTGACCTTGAGCAGGGAATGGCATTGTCCTATGCAGCCTGTAGGAACATGCGCAGTGTCACTGCTCCCTTGTCTCCGTGCATTAAAGCTCTGCTCGTCCTGGTCATGACAGGAGACTGTACAACCAACAGCTCAGTGCAAAAGCTGAATAACATGGAAACTTACCCTGACAGCTTCCAATTTATTTAATGATGGCGCACATATGAATCTAGGTTCCCATACTCAGATATGTGAGAAATACCACTTTTCTCTATGTTCTGTAAATTAGTCTTATTTTGACTTCTTAGGCTGATTTCTGTAGAGAAATCTTCCCAGCATAGGCTGGGAAGAAATTCTGCATGTCATTCTAAGAGTTTCTCTAAGGTTCTGGGCTTCATATAAAAGAGACCACCTGGTTTTCTGTCATCTGTCCTTCTAGATCATCACTGAGACATCTGCTGTCCTTGTCTACATTCCCTTCAGGTCTGAGATCTCTCTGCTTGGGAAAATGAGAACTTTTGCAGACCAGTTCAGTGATTCTCTCTCTGCGGAAGTGGCACATTGTCCTCTCTGAGGACTTGTTCCTTCCCTCCCTGCACCCACGCTCCCCACCCCCTCCACCTGGGAGCAGCTCTGTCTCCTATGAGCTCCTTCCTGCTTCCCCAGTTTGCTCTTACATTTTCCCTCAAACCTTGTTCTTAGACTGAATCATTAACGACCAAAATTTTAGATTCCTTTTCTTGCAGAACATGGAGGATAAAGGCTCAGAAAGTGAGGGGAAGTATTTGCATCACATCCCTTAGTGCAGCAAAGAAAAAAATAGAGAAAGCTGATACTAGAAATCTCGTATTCTAACATTCAGGCATTTGAGTTCCTACTACATATAACATTTAGTACTCATTCCTTGTCATGAACTGGTGCTGACTACATCTTAGGCACTCTGTTAAGCAACAAAGCCATGTTGTTGTTTCTACCTACATCAGGCAGGGTTCAGGGGTACAATCAACAGAAACCAATTCTTGCAAATTTAAGCAAATAGGTGTGGGAGCATCAGCAAAGTCCCCCTCCCCTCCCTAAAAAAGGAAGAGAAAAGAAATGATATGGAGTTAGCCAGATCAATGAGAGAAGAAATTTAAGAAATAAGTGGAGGCCAGGGACTGGGGATAGAGAAAGGCAACAAAGATGAATAATCCAGTCTCTGCCCTTTAAGGACTTTATGGTTAGGTGAGGAAATGGACCTTTGTACACATACTATGAGGAACTGAATGAAGTGGGGCACAGCTTAGTTACAGTTCTGCTTGGAAGTGTGACAGCTTTTAGTGTTTGTAGAAAAAAGTTGGCCTCAAGCAGTGTGTAGCCTTTAAGTGCTAACACAGAGGTAGAGCTCATGATCAAATCCTGCTGGTGAGGGGAAAGAAAATAAGCTGTCTTGCATTAAAAGCGGGGCATCCTACATGGAGAAGCCACTTTAAAATTCTTTTCCTTGCAACCTGGCATTGTCAGTGATAAAATGTCATACCTGAGTTTGGAAGATGACACATGATTTGCACTGATTTGCATCATTTTCATTAATCAGGGCAGTTAATATTGATAATGTGATGCTACATGTTGAATGGATGTATTACTATGTACTATCGCTATTGGGAAAATAGCAATTCCTGATCAATCTGGAAAAATAACTTATTAAGGTATTAATCTGCATTTTAGTATCTCTGCTGTAAACAAATCTGAAAGAATGGAAGCTATTATTTTCTTTGTGGACAACTCAACCCCTTCACCGCTCCCCCAAATCAACACTGGCTTTACTTAGCAAGCAGAAATTTGAATCCAAGACCCGGGGTGCTAGTGGGGGAGTCTTTCCTGCCCCTAGAGCAGAGTTAAGAGGATCTCTAGGCCCAGGCTTTGGAATTCAAGGATAATGGAACACACCAACCATCTGTGAATGGATGACGTGGGCTTAGACAATAAGTGTCTCAGGAGCAAACTACAGTAAAGATTCTCATGCCCTAAACATTACTGAATTTGAGCTTCTCAATGTGCTGATGCATGACAGGGCATTGAACTCTTAGTATTTCTGTAGTTTGCTCAAGGACTTTATTTGGGGAAGGATTAGAAGAGAGGTTCATAAGGATAATCTTCCTTTTTATTTTACTCCTCTTACTGTGTATGAGTCTATTTTTTCCCCAATAGATATGAACATGTTTTGTAGTCAAGGACCATGTCTTTGTATAGTGGTGTCTAGCATAGTGGTTGACAAAAGCCAACATGCACTGCATGATTTATTGAATTGAGGTCCCTGGGATTTAACTGGAAGCCTTGTATTTAGGATGGCATCAGTGTTCCACTATGTGATTTTTCCAACCTCAATGGCTAAATGAGGATTATCAGTGAACCCAATTCAGTCTGGACTGCCAGCAGCTAACCCAGAGCAGCTGTTTAGCCCCTGGCACCCTGATGATGCCACATGTCCCAAGTCCCCATTTTCTCAGTACTTCATCATTAGGATACTCTTCATAGGGTTTGCAGATGGTGGGCCTCCTGAACTCAGCTGAAATATGGGTGTAACTTTTATTCTATCTACTTGGCCAAGATAAAAGTGGAATCTATACACTGTATTTTACTAAGGTTTGGCTGCCACCTGGTGGAGGAAATTCTATAATATGTTAATTTCAGTGTTGAACAAGTAAGACTCAAGTCATTCGTCACTTGTATATTTGGATACCCGAAAATATTTTGAAATAGTTCAGTTGCCTTAGAGGAATTAAAGACTTATGAGCCCTAACACAAACACAATTATATGTAAAGTCCTGCTATCTGCAAATACAATTGCTTGTTAACCAAATAAGACTTGAGCATCAGATTCGGTGTCTCCCAGGATTCTTTCCAGCTCTGACATTGTGTAAGTCTAGACCTAGGTCTTGAAAACAATTTTGAGGCTGGAATTATTAGGATTCATACTGCTAGCTGGAGCTAGAACAGAACCCTAAAAATTCCAGGATAGATATGAAATCTCCTAGAAACCACCCATTCTTGGATCTCATGGAAAATTCCTACAGGAAGGAATCCTTGTCTCCCCTTATCAGAAGACAGCCCTAAAAGCAAAGATGCATGTAAAAAAAAAAAAAAAAAGAATGGAAAAGCAGGCAAGGTAAATTTTAACAATGCAAAGTGCCTGATAGATTTTCCATTAAGTTGACTTCTTCCTTACCAATGTCAGAAAGAACCACACAAAACAAGGAAAATGATCTATTTGCTTTGGCTTGTGGAACCATCTAGGGTATAAGAAAGGCATCTTGATATTGCATAATGGTTAATAATATGTTGAATCAGATTTATACCCCTTCCCAGATTTTCTTGGGCCCCTTCTCCTGGGCCACTGGCACTTTGCTCTATGAAGAGTCCCAGCATTCTGTCCCCTCACCTAACACCACTGTCCACCTTGCTTTCCCCCAAGGAGAAGGCTGGGTTCTATGGATCTAGTCAGGTCGGGTGTGGGCACCAACACTGCTGTAGGTCCCACTGTGGCAGGTTCAGTGAAGGCCGTGCTGGAGCCCCCTTCCCCCGGGAAAGGCCAAGGGAGACCTCAGTGAAGTGCTTCCTCGGTGGCTTCCTGGAAGCCCTGATGACAACCCTGGAGGGAAGCGCAGGTGTCAGGACCGGGTCTCAGGCGGAGGGATTGCCTTTTGCAAAGGCCTTGAGAGAGCAAAGGGAGTTCAGAGAGCTGGAAGATTTCAGTGTGGCTGGAGTGTGGTGAGCAGACAGGAGAGGAAGGCAGAGGACAAGACGACACGGGGGTTTGCAGGATGACCTGGGACCATAGCCTGAGTGTGATGGGAAGCCGTGCAAGCAGGTTTGCATTTTAAGGAGCTCAGTCTGCAGAGGAGAGACACAGAGGGAGGTAAAACTTGAGAAAGGGAGACGTGTTAGGAGAGGGTTGGGGGAAAGGAGGCAGGAGATGCTGGCACCAGGGTGGAGTGGCATTTGTCTTGCCGTTAGGTGACCAGAGATCTTATTCCGGCTCTTTCACCAACTTTGGGTGAATTATTTAAGCCTTCTGATTTCCATGTTCTCATCTATGAGTTGGAGTTAAAACTGCTTGATTCCCAGTCTTTGAGAATTAAATAAAATCGTATGAAGGTACTTGCTAAATAATAGATGTTCCCTGAATACGATTTGAGTGTGAAGGGCGTGAGGAAGGAGCGGCCTCCCATGAATTAGCCCAGCTGTCATGCTAGTTAAGCATGGCCACCACCGAGTCCTCACAACAACAGGCCCTGGATTTCCTCAAGGCCAGTAACAGAGGTGATCTACCTGGACATGAGGAAGGTTATCTTTAAATACTGTCTCCACTGGGCTAAGGATGGAGCCAGAACTATTGCTGGTAATAGAAATGTCAACAGCGAACGGCTGGCAGCCACTTGCAACAGCGGTGGAGGGCTATGCCAGCTGGCATTTGCTGCATGCTGTGCTGTGTGTGCATTAAAACACAGGCAGATAAACATTGTAATTAGCCATCCTGGAGTGATGCTATGTTCGTACAGTAAAAACAGGTGATGGATTTGAAATGCAATTTGAACTTAATCATTTGGGTGAGGTGATTTCATAGTTGGCTAATTTAGCAAACCATTTTTAAAGGGTGCTAATTAAAAATTGCCTGGGGTTATCAATTTGCTGCCAGAATTGCAGAAAAATAGGCATGGAAGGATTTCAGTCCAGCTAATTATTGACTAAAGCGTAAGACTTGATTACCATGTCAGGGGAATTTTTAAAATTCTTTTTAATTTAGGGGAGGAATTATTGAGAGACTAGGATTATTGAGGGACTAGAATCCAGGGGAGAGGAAGACATAGCATATTATTTGTTTTATTTTGTTCGCCATTAATTATATCTAGTGTCATTAGGGCAGAGATTCATTTTTGCACACTAGATTGAGGAACCTTGGAGTCCTGGTTTGTAGTCTCTTTTAATTATCTGTGATAGCACTGAAGCCTAAAACCCAGAGTGCATGGTTATAGCATTTATTTCAGTTAGCAGAGTCTGATGTTTGCTTAGAACATTTAACTTGCTGTGAGGGTGGCTGATGCAATTCTTCTTGGTGCTTTTCCACTTTCATTTGAATATTTTAAAAGTTAGGTGTCTCCAGGAAGTCTCAGGAAGAACTGGACTGTCAGCTTTAAAGGGCCAGGCACCAGGACTGTCTTATGCCACGCTCAATCCCCAGTGCCTGACCCTGGGGTAAGTTCTCAATAAGCATTTGTTGAATGAAAGAATCTCCCACCCCACGCACCATATGTTGCTCTAGGGCTTTGGGAGACATTGGTGAAAACAACAAAAATCCCGCCCTCTTGGAGATTGTATTCTAGCACAGGGAAGAGTGATAACATAATAAATAAGTAAAGTATTTGGTATGCTAGCTGTTAAATTCTTTGGAAAAAAAAAATAAAGCAAGTAAGGGAGACTGAAAGTGCCAGGGATAGGGTAGGGTGGAGTAGGGTTAGTGGGCCCACTTCTTTATTAAATAGAATGCTCCTTCCTCACATGGGAGGCAGCGATGATGAATGAATTAAGGAATGAAGAATAAAAAAAAATTGGATGCTCCAGGGAGGCCTTGTGGAGAAGGTAAGATTTGAAAAATGATACGAAAATGGCAAAGGCCCCAGCCAGGTGGACATCTGGGCAGGAGCGTTCCAGGTAGAGGGAACAGCCTAGTGCAAAGGCCCCAAAGAGGAGCGTGACTGGGTGTGTTTGAGGAATAGCGAGGGAGGCCCTGGAAGCTTGAATGGAGTGAGCAGAGGGAGAGTATAAAATAATATTAGAGAGATTGTGAGAGGGGTCGTTGGATCATCTGGGGTACTTGAGTCCATTGTGAAGACTTTGCCTTTTTCCCTAAAGCCATGGCAAGATTTTTAGGAGAGAAACAGCATGACTGGGCATGGCCACTGTGCTGAGGACAGTCGGGGAGGAGCCCCAGGTAGAAGCAGGAGCCATTGGGAGGCTGTCACGGTAATTCCCGCGAGAACCCACAGTGGCCTGGCCCGGGGTGATCACTGATCACGGTAGATGGTGGAGAGGGTGAGAAGTCGTCAGAGTGGAAGGACATTTTGAAAGTAGAGCTAGCACGTGTGAGAGAGAGAGGAGAGCAGAATGACTCGAGCATTTGGGCCTGGACAACTGGAAGTTGTGGAAGTTGCCATCCACAGAGATGGGGAAGGTAGGATGGAGCAGGCTTTCGGGAGAAGAGCAGAGGTTTAAACATGTAGAGTGTGAAAAGTCAACTAGACATCAGTGGAGATGCCAGGTAGACAGTTCAATATGTGGGTTTCCACGTAGATGTTGTTTGAGGGCGTAAGTACTAGATGAGATCATTAAGAGAGCGAGCAGACACAGTGACAAAGGAAAGGACAAGGCCTCACTGGGGAGCCCGTCCTACATTAAAAGGCTGTAGGGAAAAATGAGAAACCATAAACGGGTAAAAAGGAGCAACAATGAGGTAGGAGCAACGCAGGAGGCTGGGGAGCGTGGGGTCCTGGAAGTCGAGGGTACAACATGATCATTGTGTTAGGTGTTGACCAGATGGGACCAGTCCAGTGAGGACTGAGGCTTGATCATTGACATTAGCAACACAGATGTCATCGGTGCCCTTAAAGACAGTAGCTTTGGTGGAGTGGTGATGCCAGGGCACCCCTGCAGTGGGTTTGAGAGGAACAGGAGGGAACTGGAAGGAGAGTGCACTCAGACACCTTCTTAGAGTTGACTGCAAAGGAGAATAAAGAAATCAGTTGGTGGCTGGTAAAGGAAGTAGTGCTAATAAAAGAATTCGTTTAAGATAACACTTTTTATGCGGATGGGAATGATCCAAGGGAGAGGGAAAAAAACTGTGAAGTAGGAAAGACGGGCAGGTTGCAGGATGACCTTGAAGGGATAAGAAAGGAATGTGCACTAGCCTTGGGGCCAGCTTTGATGGGAATGTGGAAGGCAGAGAGCTTGGGGGCAGATGCTGGGGGGTGAGGAGACCTGGTGGAGTCTGCAGAGTTATTTTTTGGTCACTGCAATTTTCTCAGTGAAGTAGGAAGCAAGGTCACCAGATGGAAGTGAGGAGTTGGGGGAGAGGTATTGAAAGCCTGAGGAAAGGAGCAGTGGTGACACAGAAACAAGGTAAATAGGAAAATGAATGGATTAGGGATGTGTAGCATCATTGCCATTGCAGGGCATCAGTAAGGGCCCCCTTAAAAAGAGGTACATATAGGGGGTGTGATTTTAAGCAAGGCCAGTCATCATGGCTGCCAGGCTCTTCAGCCATTTCTGAGTGTAGGGGAGGAGGAGAGTTGGATTTAAACAGGGTTTTGGCTTTGCCCCGTGAGTACGAGAGTAGAGGGTATACAAAGGGCATAATTATAATAACTGAAATGAAAGTTAAGGAGGAGATGCTTACTGATTGTTGAATGACTAAATGATTTAATGAAAAGCTGAAATTGCATTTAAAAAAGAAAAAAAAATGTGTTTGGGAATAATAAATGCTATCTCAATGCCTGAGAAAATGCACAATGAGTCAGCCAATGAGGGTCTTCATGCTGGTTGATGTCCTGTGTGTACTTGTCAGTCTCTGCCCATTTCTCAGTCTGTGTATATCTATCCCTGGGCCTACTTCCATTTATGAGTGACTTTTGGACTCTGAGTCTGCCTCTGTATGTCTCTGAGCCTCTCTGTGTGTCTCTTTGAGCTTTTCTGGTTCTGTGAATGTCTTCGTAATGTTAGAAAGTATTTTTAGGAGGTTTATTTTTTCTTACATACAGAGATATTAAATATTTTAAATTGAACAATACAGTTAATGTGGTTTTAAAAAAATATGATTTATAAGCATACATGCCATTTTATAAATAAAAGAAAATGTATAACAAAAAATTACCTATAATATCATTATTCAAAGTTAACCATGGTAAAACTTTAAATTCTCTTCTAGTATTAGCTAATATTTACATAATTGTGCTCAAAATGTTCGCATGCACTGTATCTTCTTTGTGCTCTTAACATTAACATAGTATTATAAACTCACAAACATCCTTTTTGCTTGATGCATAGAGGTCAGTCTTCTATGGCAACTTCGGTGTTAATGTTTTATGGTAGTGCTAAGTGGCGTTCCAGGTGGTTTAGAGAGGGGAAACAGACTTTTCACTCTCTTCCTTCTTCTGTCTTCTTTCCCCATCTCCTTCGCCCAAAGTCAAAGCCCCATTTCTATACTCTCTGCTGTCTCCCTTGTCTGCGTTCCCACGTACCTCTTTCTTCTTTCCCGCTCCTCTTTCTCCACCTCTTGCCCTTTCTCTCTCACTTGTCTCTCATAACGTACATCATCACAGTGCCCCAAGTGTCTGCCTTACAGGAGGCGCTCAAATTTGTGTTTAAGGACAACATGGAATATCCATTTAACTGAATTTCTGCTTTATTGAAAGTTAACTCGTTGTTACGATGAAATGGGACAAGGTTAGTTAATCTCCTGCCTGTGTTTGTGGAACTCTCATGTACCTGGGGAAACTCATTTGTATCTGCATTCGTTCATGTGCCTTCTCACCTAGAGCAAACACTTCAGTCATAAACCTTCCTCCTAGAAACCTGAACAGCAGATGCAATATCAGTAAATTTTCAACGAGGCCGTAAGAATACATTTGCAAAAAATACAAGGTTAAGATGGCTTGTGATGATTTCAGCTAAGCAGCACAATTCTATAAGGAAGCATATACATATATTCTTTCCCTCAAACTTCATATGGCTATAAAATCTTGGATTTCCCGAGGAGTTATCAACATAGAACTTTGGAGATTAATTTAGGGGCCAGACCCCCACAAGCATTTGTGTAGCCTTGGACACGTCTGTTGCCAGGAGCTTGCCACATCTGACGGAATGAGTCCACGTAGGAAAGTTACAGTTCTGTGGTTGCTAGATGGCAAAATTGTTAGCAGAGTCTTTTGTATATTAAGATGAAATATGGCTCCTACAAAGACTACAAAAAGGTCTTGGTATATGGAATTTTTTTTTTTTTTAAGGAGGCTAGAAAATGAATAATCGGAAAGTTCAGTAACTTGGGGCTTCTGTAATTCCTCTAATTCTTTGTAGTCAATCCATTTATCCTATCCCCTTTAACACAAACATTATTTACTTGATTTTAGTTCTGTGAAGCTTCAGCGCTTATAAATTACACAGGTACCTGAGAGAAAGGTTAAGCCTTAGAGCAACTTGTGGAAAGTTATTCATTCCTAAAAACAGGAATGAATAACAATGGCATCAATGTGACTGCCATTATTAACATATTTATACAGATACATAATTACTGGCAATATCTAATCTAGAGAAGAAATTATGAATATGATTTACATATCCACCTCTTGAAATTTAGAGCAGATTTTTCTTGTGTAAAACTTTCTTCCTAAAAAAAATCTCTATCGCCTATCTCCATTTAGCCTTAAAAAGAATATATTGGCTTCTTCATGATTTAATCTGTGACTTTTTCCTCATGAAACTCATTGTTCAATGCCACTGGCATACAAATATTCAAAGTGACCGTGTTGCTCAGTTCCTTGTGATGGAATTGAATAAAAACTTGGATTAAAAGGTCAACTTTAAAATATGCATAATAAATTCACTGACTAAAAGCTATCCCAACAACTTTCTGCATCATTTCTCTTCATCTCATTATTCATGTAGGCTTCCCTGAATTTTAAGGAGTGCAGATAAAAGAGCAGAGTGTAGGGAGCGTGGGGGCCCAGGAAGTTCATTTCATGAATAAGGAACTAAAGGTACGGTGAATGGTATTTCTTAAATTAATGAAGTTGACATAGTGGAGAATTGATGGGTGCTGTAGTACAAAACAGTAAAACTTTCATTGCAAGAAATCCCTTACTCTCTTTCCTTCATGTATTTGGTCCCATAGCCATAGTGTTGAAAGCCTCATTATTTTCAAAATTTCATAATCTATAATACAAAAATTAGTGGGGTCATTCAGCAAGTTGTGGTGGGACAAAGCATGGGAATTTCTATAGAGAAGAGGTGAGTGGAGTGTCGTAATATTACGTAGAAATCTTCATGAATTCTATAAGTATTTGCGGAGTAATTATTAATAAAAGTGATACAAAGATAAGTTTTTTAGATAAGATAGGTTTTTTTGGATAACAAACTAATTCTTTTGTGGCCTTAGTAGTTTTTCAAAAGTTAGGTAACAGTGAATGAAATTTATTTATTCAGTGGAGAACACTGAATCAAATCACAAATAACGAAGTTTAGTGTGAGTAATTCAGTTGGAGACAACATACCATTTCTTTTTTTATGGTTTTAGACTCCTGAGGCTAATTTCATATGCATGTTAAAGGTTTCATTTGTGGAACAAGTAGATTTAAACACAAATCAAGAAAATATCAGAATTGAATGTCATAGTTTCAAAGTATTTGAAAATAACGTGTATTCTTGTCTGTAGTCCACTAGAACTCATGACAGCCATGGTAAGGCCTTGAACCTCCAAATCTGGAAATTGCTCCAGCTACAAGATTTCTAACTCTGAAAATTTTCTCTGTTAACCTCTTATTCTTCCATTTTTCCTGTTAAGTCAGGCCAATTAAACCTGTTCTTCACATTTAATTTGACCTTGATTCTAAACCCATACCAGTGTTCCAAACCTCTGTTATCACTTGCCCTTATCTATTCATTTTGAGCAACTTAAAATTCCTTGGGCTTTTGATTTTCCTTTGTTACTAGCTGAATGGTTTTTTTATTTTTATTTTTTTGGCCTTGGATGACACCTTTAAGCCTGGCCTTGGCCTAGTGAACATTCCTTTCTTCTTCAGATATATGTATCCATGAGGATCTAACATGATCCATCCAATGTAGAAGTAGAACATTTATCTTTAGTATTGAGGGAAATGTTCAAGAGCAGCTTTAGTATACAGAGACTTCTCGACTTACAATGAGGTCATGTTGTGATAAACCCATTGTAAGTTGAAAATATCGTTAAGTCGAAAATACATTTAAGACACCTAACCTACTGAACATCATAGCTTAGCCTAGCCTATCTTAAACATGCTCAGAACACTTACATTAGTCTACAATTGGGAAAAATCATCCAATAAAAAGTCTGTTTTATAATAAAGTTATAAAGAATTTTGAATCAAAAATCAGAATTCAAAGTATGGTTTCTATTAAATGTGTATAGCTTTCACACTATTGTAAAGTCAAAAAATCTTTTCTATAAAACATTTTTGAAGCTTTTTCTAAATGATTTTCATGTCGCAAACATATCATTGAAAAATATAATTTGCATATATGTTAATTTTCAATGTTCCTAATGTGGTATTACGTGTATTTCTTTTTTTTCCTGAATGATACTGTGAAAAATGTCAGAGTGGTATGTCAGCTAGTGTCTGTCTGAAGAACTTCTGGGGGACTATTAATTCTGCTAAGATGTCACTTTTGAGTGGTCCAAGCATGCTATATTTTGGACCCCAGTGGTGGGGATTCACATTCTTAAAATCTTAAGTCAAATCATTATAAGTTTGACTCTCCGTATCTCCTTTAATGCTTGGATAGTTAGGGGTCAAGAAAGGAAAAGAACTATAGTTTTCAGCATACTCCTTCAGCATGGGCACAACTGGGGAAGTTAGTTAACACACCAGTGGTACCAAATATTTATTGCACGCTTGCTGCAGACAAGGCCCTATTCAAGGAGCAGGGATATAACAGATGACAAGAAAGACTAAGTCCATGCCCTGAAGGGGTTTATATTCTAGCAGAGGATTCATAATGTTAAGCAACATAGCAGAAAATTAATTATGCTATTCAGGTGGAATTCTGCTCAATCCTTGTATAATTTTACACTCATAATTTCCTGTGTTCATTGTTAAAAAATATAATGGGCTATATTAAATATCCCGTAGTCTTTAGGTTTTAAAGGTATTTTCAAAAGAAAGAAATGTTAAGGTCTGATTTGTAACCTTTTATCAGTTCTTTTGACTACTGGACTAACTCAGTATTATATATCTCAGATGTCTTTGTTCTTGGGGACCAACTGTGCATCTGTTGTGAGAAATTTCTTCTCAACTAAGGGTGATCTCAGGGCCCTGTTTATGTTTTTCAAGTTATTGGCAGGGATGGAATTAGTTTTCATTTTGCTGTGTATGAAGTCCTTGCTTTCAGCGGTAGAATGAAGTACACAGGGAACATGTCCTTGGATCTGTTTATTTACCCATTACCTGTGAAGAAGAGCGATGTTGCCGGGCCCTCTTTCCCAAGTGTAACCACAGCTGTTTTGTGTACAGTGGTAAAATCGCACAGTAGCTCTGAGCCTCCAGGGATGCCAAGCCAATGGAGAATAATTGATCACGGCTGCCTGCAGAGCTGTTTTGAGATGGATTTTGAGGCTCAGGCTGGGGCTCATCAGAAAAGAAAATTATGATTGATAAGTGAAATCTGCCGTGGGCAAGCAACCTTGCACTGCAGGTGCTGAGAATCTTCCGGTCTGTATACACTGACTCCTTAGGAATGGCTTGACCTTGCGGCTTCAATTTTAATTCCTGCAGGCATAAGGATCATTTATTTTATTCTGAAGAGAATGCACTAGAAACAATTTAAATAGTGTAATAGCCTCCTCCCCCCATTTCCTAATGGAGTTGTATTGACTTTTTTATTCCCAAATAGGATCACATTCAGCCTGTTGTCATTGCAGGCTTTTCCCCTTAACAACATAAAATAAAAACTCTTAGTAGGAAATGATAAAGGCTGTGAGACAAAGACTGAGAGCAGGAGTAGAAACAATGTGGTGTGTGTGTGACCTTAAGTTACAAGGCAAATAAGTTGAAATCTTGCTCAACTATGCCAGTTTTTAATAATTCATTTAAATAATTTAAATTCCAAAACACATTATTAAAATACTTTCATGATGGAATGTCCTAATCCTTTGCTAAAGATTTTTTATAATTATACTCCTATTTTCCCAAATTTATGAAAGAAGCATATGCTCAATGCAGATCACTTGCATACACACAAACAAAAATTTTTTTATAACACCTTGATTTATGCATTTTGTTTTTCCTTTAGGTGTTTTTTAAAATCTAGAATGTTTCTAGATGTTTTTCAATTTAGAATAAAAGTATTAAGGGTACACTGGTCACAAGGTAAGATGTGTTTCCAGAGGGGCATGATAAATAGAGTTTGAAAGTCACCATTCAGACCATACCCCTTTTATAATCACAGAGCCTTGGTGGAGAGAATTGTTTCTTACCCCTCACTGACTTGGCAGATATCATCAGTCTTAATCATGCCAAATCTGTGTGCTGCTTTATTTCAATAGTTCAAGTAAAGCTTTAGAAAAAGTGTTTGCAGAAGCAAGGTCTGCTCCACACACACGGAACATGATGCAAAATTCGTTCCACACGTGTAGAAGCCTGGCACGAAAGCTCGAGGTTTTACCTTTAGCCTGGGCTCTGTCTGCTCTTCTTTGCTCCGAGCGATTCTCTGTAACTAGTGAGTGAACCTGGTTCTCATCCTAAGGGAAAACTACGCTCAGAGAAGGAGTGAAGATGTATTACTCTGCCAGCCCCCGCACCTCCTCCAGTCCCATGTCGTCAGACCACACATGTACACTTGTCACATGTGACAGTCACTTGTGACTCCAACCAGGGTTTCAGTAGCTGCAGCCATTTTCAGATTTCCCTCCTGCCTGAAAAGAAGGGTGATCATAGCATGTTTTCACTAATCAGTGATTTAGGTCGCCAGATGCCATTTTGGAGTGACGGTCACTAGATTTATATAAGCTATAAATCCGGCCCATGGAATGAAGAAACTGATTGAACTCAAAAGGGCCAAGGGTCACAGATTACTGTCCCAGCAGGGCCTAACTTGCAATTTCTCTTTTATGGCCGCAAGCTGGAGGTGAGGATGTGAATTGAACAGGAGTGAGAGAAGAGGGACTTCCTGGTGGGCTTAGGTAGTTCACTGGGTGCACCTGAGAGCTCCCCATCTGCAGACTCATGTTGTTATTATAAAAATAATAATTAGAGGATACTTAACTGATATAGTGGGTGGCACATAAAGAGAAAAACTTACTTAGATAACTTTTAAAAACTGGGAAGGGGTAAAATACAGTTATCCCTTGGTGTACACAGGGGACTGGTTCCTGGACCTCCCCTCCCCCTGCAGATACCAAAAATGCATGGGTGGGAGGCTCAGGCCCCTGAGAGAAAATGGCATAGCATTTGTATAACACCTATACACATCCTCTCCTGTACTTTAAATCATCTCTAGATTACTTATAAAACCCAATACAATGTAAATGGTATGCAACTAATTGTTATATTGTTTAGGGAATAATGACAAGGAAAAAAGTCTGTGCATGTTCAGTACAAATGTAACCAACCATCCTTTTTTTCCCCCCAAAAAACTTTATTTTTTGATTTTTTTTTTTTTCCTCCTCAATGTTGGCTAAGCTTCAGCAAACTATATTCTTTTTTGATAAGTATCCATTGATTAACACTGATATGATTTTCAGAGTAAATAGGATATACATGCTTTGGTAGTAAAATTTTAAAATAATGGACATATTTCTTTTATATGATACGAATATATTTCTAGTAATGAATACATAACTAGTCTTCAGAAACTGAAGAAGGAAACACAGCTGAGCCTCAACTTCTAGTGAAGTAGAAAGTAAGAAAAATGCTGAGAATGCCACGGCCACTTTAGCTGCCCCTCCTCTCATTCTCTGCTGACACCCGAGCTTCCCACTGTTGTAGCACCAAGAAGAAAACAGATGCTGGTCACTTTCCTTATAGCAACTTAGGGATCTGTGTACGTAAAACATGTTGGGCAGGCTCTCCTTAACTCATGGTTTGTATGGCAATGGTTGGTTCAGTAAATAAGACAGAAAAGGGTAGAAAGAAGATAGAAGAGGGTCTCATTATAAAAGAAAGGTGAATACATTTTGATGCACCAGGTTGTTCAGGCTGGAGAAGTCAGTACTTGATTGTATTATCCGCCTTACGACCAAGTGTCAGTGTTTAGAATTTGAGTGTGGGAAGGAACTCAGATACACTCAGTCCAACTCCTTCCATTTTACGGCTAAGGAAAGGTGTCCAGGCAGACTGGGGTGAGAAGACAGACTTCAGACCTAGCCTCCTTAGTATGTGACATTCGTTTATCCCCACAAACTCATTCTTTTGGCAATCTGAATAAACTTATGGTCTATGAACCAATATTTTTTCAGTCTGAAGTATGTCAGAAACAATTTAATTTTTATGCTTAAGTTTCCTCTGCACAAATTTTCCAGTCTAGGTTATAATGGTGATGATGATTGTCACCCTGCTAAGGCCTAGTGTATTTACTTTTGAGTCTGGGGGTTAACATGTCAGTAGGGCTTCATGAATTATCACTTATCTTTCACATCATTTCTCTTTCCACCTACAGCTTATATAACTACCTGTTTTCAAATATAACAATAAGGTCAATGATTCTTAATTCATTTTTAAAAGACAACACCAAAGACAGAAATAAGGCCAGAGTGAAATGGTGCAGTTCTAACATCCCAATCTGGAAACAATTTTTTTTTTCCTCTAAAAGGAAATGTATATTACATAGAGGCATCTAATGTTGTTAGGCATTTAAGGATGTGCTAGACTCCAAGAGGAACCTCAACAGAGTTTTCTCTGCTTCAAATGAAAAACAATTTTCTAGGACAAATGGAATGATTAATAACATAAGAATAATCAGTACTGAATTTGATAGTGGAATGATTCCCATTAGCTTTCCAACTGAATGTAACAGCGTATTTGCTTTCTTAACACATAATTTTCCAATTATTGTAAAACTGAGATCTGTGTTGTATCATATTACATCTTTAAAACTAGTGGGCTTCCCATAGAGAGAGGTTTAGACTCCTGCAAACCCAGGTGAGCTGTTCCCGTTGGGCAATCAACTGCTGGCAGATGAGGTAAGGCAGAGGCACCGCGGATGCCCGTCGGTCGGTTAGGGTTTGATGGCCATGGTCCAGAGGAGCGGGTGGTTGGTCTCCACTGTCACTACACCAGACCCGTCGTAGGTATTGGAGGTACTGACCACTGTTCCAAACGCAAGCACATCATTTGCTGCAAGAAAATAAGAAAAAAAAAATTAGTAAGAACCAACCCTTTTTCCAGTATAGACTGACTTTATCAATGGTTAACCAAAAAGCAATTAAGCACGCACTTTGATAGAAGATATATAAAAGTGGGATAGGTGAAATATATGATGTAGGGCTTTAAAACTGAGAGTTCCTATAACTTGCTACAACCATTCTTCCTGGAATTGGTTACTTACCATTTTGGGTTATATACCATTCTCAATACTAAAGTTTTTTCTTTTTTTCGTTACCAGTTGTAAAAGCAAAACCCGTTATCTATGATGTGCTACTTAAGTCCTTGCCTGGGTGCGATTTTAATTTTTCTTGATGATTCAGAATTAACATTTTATATGTTGTTAAACTGTATAAAGATACAGTGTTAGCTTCAAGTATAAATGATATGGGACAGAAAGCTAATTACCGGAAAAAACATGGGATTTCGGTCACTTTTTTCTTCATAAAGTAAGAAGAGTCAAAGTGAATATGGCTTATGTTCTATAAAATTGATAGGAACTCAAGGTCAAGGCTTTCCAATGTGTCATCTTGAGCAAGTCACTTAAGCTAAGTTGTAATGTGAGGGCAAGAGATGAGATAATCTTTTACTACTAAATTATCAAAGTAAAAGGCTTAAGAGTTATATAATGAGAATTTATATATTTATAAATTTTACAAGTACATATTTGTATTTTCTATCAAGTTAATGTCTAGGCAAAGATTGGTAACTCCATTTCTCTTTGCTTATACAGGAGCAGTTCCCTTCATCAACATGACTGTGAACCCATAACTGACCTAGAAACATCCCTTGATAATCAATATTATCTTCTTTGCTAAAATTCGAAGAGAAAATAAAACAAGTTATAGAGCCAGAACTGTCAGTCAGGCAAGGCCCTCTTCCTTCCAACAAGGCCAGACTGTGAAGTTACACACAGCTTTGGGGGAAATAATTCAATTACAATGCTTGAGTCCCACCAGAGGGAGCCTGCTATCTTTCCCAGAAAATCTTGAAAAGGCAATTTAAAAATTCAGAAATGGTCTTACAGGATAACGTATCATCAGTATTCCCAGTTCACATAGTTTATTAACACTCACATTATTTGTTTTTTCATAGTTTTCTATGTCTTTACCAATGCAAACACAAGGTTATAAAGTAAAACTTTGCAGGAAAACAGAGAGAACCTCGTGTGAACGTTACTCTAACATGTAATTCAGTATAAGAAGCTCTTGCCTCTTAAGTAACTTGGGACTTCTGTGAGATGGTGACGTACACCTAGATATTTACAGATCTGGACACTAGGACCTGGATGGTGGATTGGAGTGGTGGTCGTGGGATTCACAGCAAAGTCAACCTCGGTTGGAGAAAGAAGCCTTGACTCCCCTGAAGGGGGGGTTTGCTTGGAATCAGGGTGCTCACCAAGTGGCTTCCCGAGACCTAGGGCTTCAAGGTTTTCCCAACAGTCAAGGGAGTCAAGGAGAGGATCGCTTGAGCTCAGGAGTTTGAGACCCCATCTCTACTAAAAGTAGAAAAATTAGCCGCTGTCATGGTGCACACCTATCGTCCCAGCTACTCAGGAGGCTGAGGCAGGAGGATCACTTGAGCCCAGGAGTTTGAGGTTGCAGTGAGCTATGATGATGTCACTCCTCTCTAACCTGGGCAACAGAGTGAAACTCTGTCTCAAAACAAAACAGATACTTATTAAGGCGTGACTCTGTGCCAGGCACTGGAGTACAAAGATGAGTGTCTCTGCCATGAAAGTCCTCACATTTCAGTAAAAGACAAAGGTGCATATATAATCAAATCCAGGACAGGCATGAGGCAGGCCACTGGGCGGGGCGGGGGGAGGGTGCCTTGCTGGAAGCTAGGTTGGGATTTGAAGATTTTGGTGATGGGGGCCACAGGCATCTCCAGAGGCCCAGCCCCTGGCCTGGCCTCCCAAGAATCTGTGGACTGACACTGGTTTCTTGGCAAAAATAAATAAGTAAAATGATTTTTTAAAAGAGGCGTTGCAAATATTTCTAAATCAATAAAACTGAGGGAGCAAAAGGGAGTGAACTAGCTTTGCCTGGGAGATGCTATTCAGAGGTGAATGAATAATTCTCGTTCATTCAAGACTTTATCCGAGTCGTTACAGTACACCAGGCACTCAAGGTATAGCAGGATTTTATCTGCAATTTACAGATGAGGAAAATGAAGCTCAGAGAGGCTATGATGATAATAAAAGTTGTTAGACACTAACATATTATTAAGGGAGGCTAAGGCAATTCTTGGAAGAGTTCTAAAAAGATAACTGATGCTGTCAGCAGCTTGATGGAGTAGAGTTAAGGAGATGAGTTAGCGACAGCCTAAAAATCACTCTAAGACTTAAATGAATACTTTACATATCATACAGACAAATGCTTAATGAACCTATTATGATGAATCTTAAGGTTCCCTACCATTCTGGAACATTAGGTTAAGTTCTAGGAGTTAAGTTAGACATATTGGACATCACTAACCACTTAAGACATAATGGAACCACTGTCTACTCTGCATTCATCATTTACTCTCTGAAGATTCTTAGCCTGTTTGGAGAAATGGCTACACATTAAGAAAATATGAATCAGATTTCATTAGAACATAAAGCAAACTATACTGTCTGTAACATCAGTTCACGATTATTAGTCTTTACAATTTTAATTTTTTGACATAAAAGCCTTTATATACGTGAGGCAAAAGCATGTATTTTAAAAATTGCTAATTTACACCTCTTAAACTCTAAGAGGGGTTTATTATTAAAATTTTTTCCTATTAAATAGCATTCATACTTATAGTTGCTTTTGAAATTTTTCAGAAATTAATATATTGCCTTTTTGCTTTCTTGAAGTCAGAAACTCAAAGCAGTCCTAGTGTGGAGCTGTAGAGTACATGCCTGGTGTATATGTATATTTATACTGGAATCTTAAGAAATAAAAAATTAAGGCCATCTATCAAAGAAATACATTCAATTATCTATCTCGGCCCTATCAATTAGAAATACGTGATCCACAAATCTCACTAATTTATAATAGTAGCCACATTAAAAAAGTAAAAATAGATAAAATATTAATGTATTTTATTTACTTAACCCAATATATCTAAAATTACTATCTTTTTAACTTCATTGATATAGAAAATTATTGAGATAGTTTACAGTCCTTTTTCATGCTAAGTCTTTGAAATCCATTTACAGCATGTCTGAATTTGGACAAGTCACTTTTTAGGTGTTCAATAGCCACATATAGCTAGTGGCTACTATATTGATTGAACAGTGCAAATCTAAATTGTTGAAGCAGGAATTATATTTATGATTGTTATCTGTTTTTCCAGAGGAACTTTATTTTTTGGTTTGGTTACACAGGTACTAATTTTCACTTCACATGCAGATATGCAGTCATAGAGTCCTAGGTTATAAATGGAACATTAAACTCAAAGTGAGCATATCAAATCATTTCAAGTGATTTCAACTTATGATATGAATGAATCAACAGACACTTGGACACTTAACATACGCTCAGCAGTGAGAAGGACTGAGTACTCCTGCCCTTCAAGGTGAAGGCTGAGAAATATCTAGCAGACACGGTAGAAAAGACAACCAAAAATACAAATTCTATACAAACCTAACTTAAAATTACCAAGAGAGAATATATACTATATTCTATAAGGAATATAATAAGTAGACTCTTGTTTGGACATGTAGAAGATAATCTTCTAATTGTACTTCTTTCTCCAAATCATTACCTCTCCTTCCCAGCCCTCTACATTCCATCTCTGATTATGTCATTTCCATGTGAAAGAATAACTGATGGACTCTAATTGCCTATGTTCAAAATAAAACAAAGCAAAATATCTCCTCTCTCCTGCCCAAACATCTTGGCACGGCAATTAAGGCCCTTGATCTTCTGGTTATTTCTGACCTGTCTGTCAACCAATCTATGCTACTTGTTATTCCTTGAATATATCAGGAATTTTCTACTTCCATGAAAATTTCTGAAGTGTTGCCTCCTTCTGGAACAAATTGTCTCTTCTCTGCATATCTTATCCTTCAAATCTAAACTCAAATGTCACTTTCTAGCCTGTATTGCACTTTGACTATTTAGATGCCTAGTCTAGGTCAGGCAAAGTATAGGGTGAGCATTAAAATCTGGGGAAAAAACTTGGCAAACAAGGCTAGGAACTTATGAGGGGAAGTTCTTCCCTCTTATTCACCTTTGTTTTCCCCAAGAGCTGAAGTAATGCTGTTCCAAGGCATTAAGAAATGTCCATTGATTTGAAGTGCACCAGAATAAATTCAAACTGAAGAAAACGTGTGCCAGATTTCGGAAGAAATTATCTAGTCTGTACTGCACCTGCATTACAGCTGCTTGCAAGGGCTGGGAAAGAGATGCTGAGCACACAGCCTGCATGTGGTGAGGGTCCTGCCTTTGCCAGCCTACTGAAGCTCGCCAACGGTAGCCCTCACTTACACTCACTGATGCAGGAGGACCTGAAAATTAACCTGCAATATCCACCAGAACTTCTCAGTGCCTGGGAAAACCAGAAGAGCAAAACTTATTGTTATGCATGTCTCTGATAAGAAGCTGTCAGCAGTGCTTTTCTTTTTGGACCTTATCTCTCGAAACCCTGGTCTGCTAAAGACTCTTCCCAAGGTGAGCACTCATCACCTCTCTATCCTGACAACTAATCCTTTCTGAACCTCAAGTGTCCAAGGAAGGGCTATTATAATTCTATTTGAACCAGGCTGCATTTATCTTCATCTCTCTCAGAAGTCACACATCTCCCTTGACCTTGGATTAGGGCTGGGAGGCATTAGAAAGTTTCTGATGTTCAATTATTCGTCCTTCTTCACACTTCCTGTGTTATGACTCAGCCTGCTGTCCACAAAACAGTGAGACCAGGAAAATGCTGCTGCTTGGGGGAATCAGAACTTATTATGCCAGTTAGAAAATGTCTACCAAGATCACTTTCAGATGTTTAGGCTTTTCTAAACTAAACAAAAAAAAAATGTCATTACTTTTCTTTGTTAAAAAGAACCCCCTAATGCATTCGTCATTAGCATGCTCTACCCTTAGTGGGCCCCATGTTGCTGTTAAAGAGCCAGTCAGAGCTGTTTTAAGAAAAAAGGAAAGCTTACTGGGCTTATAAAATGAAAATGACAGTCCAAATCCATGAAATGTGACCTATTTGCTTTAATTATTAGTGGTGAAATGAATGATCTGTATAGAGCTCGCTGAAATCCTTCAGTGTGGAAAGTCAGTATTGGATCTAAATGTGTGTGCAAGAGAATGACAGTGTGTTCAAAGGCTGCACTCTTGCCTTCAACTCCTGGGCCTGGCATTGCCTCCTGGGACACTGGCCTGCCCCCACACCACCCACACAGGGCAAGGCCAACTGAGTCACAGTCATCCCCAGTCTGTTGCTGGCTGGCTGTGGAACAGGGAAAGTCATTTTGTGCTGCTGGGCCTCATGCCATTCCTGAAAATGCAGGTGAACTTTTTCATTGTAATATTCTATGACTTTTGCTGAAAGTTCCTCAGGTGACCTCAGCATCCATTTGCAAAGTGCCAATAATACCTGTCCCCGTTATCTCTAATACAGCTATCGTGAAGATGAATGAGTTAATGTCTGTGAAGGGCTTTGACTTCTCCAGAAAAGTGCTGAAAATTTGTTGTATTATTATCATTTCATCTGCACTGAGGATGCTTCAAAGTGACATTTGCTTCTATCCTTCAGTGTCAACAGAGATTATTATAAGTACATCAAACAAATGGGAATGGCAAAGAAAAGTGAAGAAAAAAAAGAATATGCTAGGTAGCACAGTAAAATTACTTAACATCAATCTCAAACCTGCAGGTGATATCCACACAAAATAAACTAAAAAGAGGCATAATCCATGCCCTTTTAGAATTTACCGGTCAAATCAGATAACCCCAAACAGACAGGTAAATAAAAAAGCATGAAAACATTGTACTCAAGAAAAGGTATTAATGTATTGGGAGGAATAAGCAGTGATAAAGGACTATTACAGGATGCAGTATCTCTTCCTTAGACCCTGAGAATGAGGGAAGAGATCTGAAAAATGAAATGGATATAGACAGAAAAAGTTGGTAGCACCCCAAAAAACCTACTTGAAAGGACATTACTCATTTGAATAAGATTTGATTAAGCCACTCTATTTACCTGTCTATAAGCCAGTCTATATGCATGGGCACATTTTCCCAGTTGTGATCAAGGTACATAGCTTCAAGTGTGAACTTGCCCCTTACATATTTAAGTAATTTTTCTGTATGATGACTTGTATCTGTAACAAGAAGGCTCTACGCTTAATTGGTGAAGGCACCTACTAATCTTATTAACTATATAGATTTCAACTGGCTGCATTATATGATGTAGGATCGGGATTAAAGTTGTCACCTTGAGTATAGATGGAAGTGGTGAAAGTGTGGAAACCATGAAGGTCAGTGGCATATTTTGGCTTGTGACATCTGAAGAAATATCCAGGGGATACCCATGGAAGTAAAGTCAGGTGGCTCTATAAGGGGAAGAAGGCCTGGTAAGTCTACTTTACAAGCCACTGTTGCTGACTTTGGATGCCACATCAGACAAAAACGTTTTCTGATTTAGTTAAAAATAGATTTCTTAGTTTTTCAATGCCAAGCTAATATTAAGTAATGTATGTAATGTAAGTTTGATGAAATATAATGTAGTCATTAAAGATGAAGATTGTGCAGAAATATAGAAAAATTGCTTAACTTAAATTTGTAAGGGGCAAGTTCACACCTCAAGCTATGTACCTTGATCACAACTGGGAAAATATGCCCATGCACATATTTTTAAATTTTCTTATAATATTTTTTAACAAATAACAAAAGTAGAATGGCATGGATTTTCATATAAACCATGTGAAGAAGGAATACCTCCTTAAGTCAAAGAGGAAGACCACTTTGGAGAAATGTTTCCAAATTCTGAGCACAAGGTACTCATGTTAGGTTACAATGAGGGCATTTTCAAAAATATCTATCATCATGTATATGTATACCTACCTCCCCCCTCCGACAAAAACCACATGTACCAATATATTTTTATAAATCTTCCTATTTCTACCACCACAGAAGAATTAGAAAAACCATTGCACACATTGAAAACTCTCAGGAGTGAAGTTTAAGTACCATTAGAAGTTGATTTTCCATTTATTTATGGTTGGGAAGATCTGGTCAAATGAACCAAAGAACTGAGTTCTTGAATTTATAAAAAGCCCTCGAAATTCTGAATGATTTGCTCTGTAAAATCCCTGTGAGATTCTGGCTCAATCTTGATTAATTCAGCCCGACCAACTGATCCACTCAGCTGATCTTTTGCTGAAGAAATGCCTGCTCCTCTCCGGAAGGCATCGCCCTGTTGCCTGTGTCCCTCTGGGGCTCCCTGTTTTCATCTTCCGCTCCACCACCTACTCTACTTTAGACTCCCTGTCACAATGAATACCTGTCCCCTCCAGCTCCTCCGAGCTCCTGGCTACCCTCCTGCTCCAGTCCCTCCCCGCGGTCCAGGCTTTCCCCTACCAGGAACGTCAGTGTGACGTGACTTCGGCTCCTTCAGTGACAGAAGATCTTGCTGATACCTCAGCCTGAAACTGCGAGACTCTTGAAAATGAAATCCCAATGGTCACAGTGGCTTTTCATTGCCTTGTTGAAAAATATTTATCACACAGAAATGGTAGATGGATATTTACGATCAAGCAGAGTTCATTAAATCACGTGTCTGTTTTTAGAACAGAATTTCATTTAGTGGGAGTCTGACCACTGTCTTTTAGGAAAAACAGCATTTGATTTAAGGTCCAAATGTTCTAATATTAGCAGATATGATTTGTTATATCACAGGTAATGAAGCAATGTCTTAGACTTTGTCCATAAACCTATAAATATATATGCTTGCTCCTAGTATATTTCATCATGACCTATTTTCATTTTTAATTTCCCCTTACTGATATACAATAATAATATTTCATGTTAGGAATAGCTGGCATCTTACCGTATGAATATTCTAATGGGTCTGAAAATATTAGCCATTCTTAAGAACAAGTTACTTTAATTCACAATTAATATATTTTCCCTCCTGCTCTAGTTACAGTAATCCATTGTTCAATATTCATACCATGGACCTTTTCCTGATGACAGCCTGAGCTTCTTTTTTTTGATGAACCTTCTTTGCATTAACTGTTTGCATGCAAAGTTGCATATTATCCCAGCCTCAAATTTGTGACCTTATATTTAGCATTATATTAATATTATATCACTGTGGAGAGGTGGCATGTATCTTATACATTAAATGGTCAAGTATCATTTTCTCCCAACTAGATTATGCTCCTTCTGGGCATAAATATGACTTGGTCTAACTTCTTTTATTACAGAATTTCTAATCGGAAGGGACCTTATCTGTACCTAGTTCTGTGGTTTAGCACAGACGAAAGTAAAGCTGCCCCCCCTTTACCCAATTAGGAGTGCCAGGCTCAGGGTTCTACTCACTGGGCTTTACCTCACTCCCAAACCAAGTGGCCACAGGGAACTGGCTAGGTAGGTCATTAGGCCTTCAGAGAATGTAGTTCAAGGGCCGTTGGTCTAATATCCAACCACTGTATTTCAAGAGGGGAGAAACCAATCCAAGATACCGTCTTGACCTAGGGACAGCTCACAGCACCAGAATCCAGGTCTCTCGACTTGTAGCTCAGTGTGTCAAACTATAGGCCTTCACACGTTGGTAGGTTCCGAGAACTATTTTTGGATTAGCCGATCAAAGTTAAATGACTGAAGCTGCATATTGAATATTTAAATTGCTTGAAAATGTGGCTGTGTTACCTAATTTTTTCCTAAAGCTTAGTGATTCTTATAGATTAACTAATGTCATAGGTTTCAGGCCAGGAAATTTCTCATCCCTGATTTTTGAGAAAGCTACCGATGATGGGTCTCAGACATAAAGCACTCAACTGAAGCACTTTGTACTGAATTTTCTTCTTTAGCAAATGCCCCAATTCTATTTATAAACCACCATTTATAGGAGTGTTTCTTTTATTGTCAGTGTCAGCCACTATTTAATTAAGGAGTATTAACAGTCTAGACAAGAAGGAAAGAGGAAATGATCAAACAGGCTTAACTGCTAGGATGCGGTTCAATACTTGGCTTTCAGTAAAAAGATTTTTGCTATTAGATAAAAATCAGAGGTGAAATTTCAGTGAATCCACTTACACTTTTAATATGGGAAGATTATTTCATGGTATAGAAGAAAGACAACTACAGAGCATTTATTTGTAATTCTAGGGAAATAGAGAAGATGAAAAAAAGACTTCATTATGAATGACTATATTTGCAACTGAGAGAATATCAATATGTCTGATATCAATTATACCAAACACAAGATGATTACAAAATTTTTATGTAGAAAAAATGTTTAATTTAGAGGGAAAATTTTATATTGTTCTTATATTATAAAAAATCATTCCTCAAAGGCTAAGTTGTACCATTTGTACAAGCTAAGATTATATCCAAAATGCAAGTTAGTCAAATTTTTTTTGGCATGACATAGACAAATTACAACTTTAATCAATTTGGTAAAAAATCTTTACTAAAATTGAACTAATTTTTTTAAAAACCTGTTAAATCACATGTATGTATAAAAATAGCTTGAGAATATCTTTTCTATATTCTTAATTAAGAAATAAATAATCCCATACACTCCCTGCAAGTATCTAGGTTGACAGTGGTGAAAGATCCCTGGCTTTTCCTTGTTCCTTTGATGCCAACTGTGGTATCTAGATGTTGATAGTTGTTGAACTTTATTAGACAGATATCTGCCAGGCTTGGTGAGTAAGTTCATGATCCTCAAATGCAGAACTTTAATGCACCACTAAATTAGTATACTGGTACACTCTGCAGGCAAAGGCATGGGTGGGGGTGCACACCTCTGATTCAGGCCCTCGTGGCCCTTGTTGATAAGCAGAGTCTCAGCTACTCATTTTGGTTCAATCGGTATTAGATGGAACATCCTACCCCATACTCTTGATAGCTACCACTATGACTTCTAACTTTTTTACTCTTAAATGCCTTTTTTTTTCAAGAAGCAATCTGGGGAAGCAGATATCACTCCCCTTATTCTTCCTACAACATCTGAACCATCTGAAGAAATATGACAGTCACCAAGATGCCTTTTTAGTCTTATGTTGGTGAATCCCTTGCTCTAGAAATGTGGACACAGTTGTGATGTCTCACTCGTCTATACTTAGGCTTGATGGTGACTACATACTGCCCTTTCCTTGGGCACTTGAGGCCATCTGATGGCTCTGGAAGGACAGCTGTCTTTGATCTTGGCCTTGGGGTAGCTTCACTTATGAATAGTGGCCATGATCCTCTTATGCCTCATTCTGTTAGCGCTGGAGTATCCCATCTTCCCCTCTCTGATGGAGCAGCAGTGATGTCTGTCTCCTCTCCTCGGAATCAAAGGGGCATCCCTTACAGTATGTGCTGTAGGCCTGTGGATGGATGCCAAGGTGTCGTAGGTATTTTTTGTTGTAAGCATTAATTGGATTGACAGGATCTATTTGGACTCTTTCCTTCTAATCTAAGAGATACGTTTAGATGTATGCATGGCAACAGGGATGAGCATCCTCCAGATTCTAGGCATGATTTCTGGCATCTGGGCACACCTCTGCCTCTGATAATGGGGCCGAGTGTACCTTCTTGCTGATACCCTCCTAGGCATTTCGCCTGAGAGAGTTAGTGGTCTCTTTTTGATGCAGGACTTAAATGTGCTTCAGCATACCAATAACTTTTACTTTATTTACTAAATTTGCCATTTCAGGAGTTTTCTTTTTTTTTTTCCTTAAGAGACAGGGTCTCACTCTGTTGCCCAGGCTAGAGAGCAGTGGTGTAATCATAGCTCACAGCAGCCTCAAACTCCTGGGCTCAAGCCATCTTCTTCCCTCAGCCTCCCAAGTAGCTGGGACTACAGGCATTCAGCAGATCTTTATATTCCTATGTTGCCCCAGTAGTTTACATTTTTGAATCAAAGAGGAATAGATTCTTTAAAAATTCTGCCATACGACACCTCTTTGGTTCTCCTGGATAGAGTTGGAACCCATTCTATTAAGTGAAGCATCCCAAGAATGGAAAAATAAGCACCACATGTACTCACCAGAAAATTGGTTTCCCTGATCATCACCTAAGTGCACATTTGGGAATAACACCAATTGTGTATTGGACAGAGGTGGGGGGAGGGGATGGGTGTATTACCTACATGATGAGTGCAATGCGCACTGTCTGGGGAATGGGCATGCTTGAAGTTCTGACTTGGGGGGATGGGGGTGGGGGAGGGGATGTGTTTATACCTACAAGAAGAGTGCGATGTGCACTGTTTGGGGAATGGACACACTTGAGGCTCAGACTCGGGGGAATGGGAGGGACATGGGCAATATATCTAACCAGAACTTTTGTACCCCCATAATAAGCTGAAATAAAAAAAAAGAAAAAAAAGGAAGTAAAAAAAAAATCTGCCATGAATTCAGATTGCTTTTTTAAATAGTAGTCTTGTACGGCTCTTATAATGTACAATGCAAGAATGGTGGTATATTTTAGGATTAGATAATGTATCTTAATGATTTTATATGTCATGAAAAAAAATCTGTAAAATCAACAGAAAAAAGCTAGCTTTACTTCTTTTTTTAAAGTCTCATGTATTAGTCATATGGAACTTTATTAGATGTCTACCAGGCTTGGTGCTGTAAGCTCATGATCCTCAAATGCAGAACTTTAATGCACCACTAAATTAATATACTGGTACACTCTGCAGGCAAAGGCATTACATTTTTAACAGTGCAATTGACTGCACGTGGTTCAACCTTCAAACATATTGCTTATGAAAAATTGCAACAGACACATTTTGGCATGGGATATTTGTCACTGGTTTCTAAAATGCTAAGATAGAAGGATCTACTTTCCTTTTTTGAAACCCAGTATACAAGAGGATTTACTTAGCCTGGAAAACAGTTAAGAGGGTAATAAGAAAATACAAAAATTAACAGACCAACTTATGGCCAAGGTCCCTGCTACCTAATTTATGACATTTGGGGTTTAAGAGATGATAATTACAATGGTAAAGAAATAATTACACCTTATAGGATGCTTGAAATCTCTGTCCCTTTCTACTACCTTGAAAATTTTTTTAACATTTTGTAAAAATGATGAAACGGGCTAAGTTACTATAATCGATATAGACATTCATATGCTTTATTGTGTACAAGAGGAATACTTAAGGGTAAAGTATGGAGTTCTATATAGAGTTTGAAAAATATTCTTAAAATTATAATTGTGTTAATCTCTTTTTAAGTACAAAATTTATTGTGTAAATTCTGACAACACTACTTGTGATGTTTTATATGTTTATTACATAAAGAGTCATGGGTTTAACAAAGGTAAGAAACATTGGAAAAAGCAGGTATTGAATAAGAACGTTGAAAGTGCTACTCCAATCACTGTACTACTGATTTGTTGCGATAACAGACTTGCCAAGTTCCATATTTCAAGACTCTGACATTATAACAAATATTGGCAGGGCTCCTAAGTCGAATTAAGGGCTCGGTATGTGTGCAAATTTAGGGCCTTGGTATTATGAGCAAAGAACTTTATTAAAAAGAATGAAGGCTATTTTACAATTCTACTAGGACTGTTCTCAATTAGCAGAATATAGTCTGCCAATTTGAGAAACTCCATTCAAACCAGGAAATCCCCTAAAGGTACCTCCCTAATTGTTTACATTAAACAAATGTGTTAAGGTTAAAAATATTATAGTTTACTTACTACTCAAATCATGTAAGCCCAGGAGAGACCAGGTTTTGCTCTATTATACCTGTATATTTAGCATAGTACATAGTGGACTTAGATATTTATTCATTCAATAAATATTTGAGTTAAAAGAATAACACAAAGACTAAGAATGACTTTGGTATCTATAAAAAAAAAAAATACCTGATCTGAAACTGGATGTCTGCTCTGCAAACATCCATCCAGGCCCTGGGTCTAGATCTCAGATAATTCACCCAGACAGCCAGGACACAAACAAACCCACATTCCTTTTGGTGTTTATTCTCCTTAAGCTCCCTGGTCAAGAGTCTCTGAGGGACTTCAAAAGAGATCCCTTTCCTAGAACTCAGCACTTCCTGAACTGGGTATTACTGATTGAAGCATGCCAAGCCCAGGTTTTCCAGATCGTATTTGACATTGCTTCTAGACCACCTCACATGGGGGTGTCCAGAAGCACAACCCAAGGGCTACACCCTTCCTTCCCATTCTCCCCTTTTCATCTGTCTCCCTACCTTTGAGATCATGCGCAACTTCAGAATACCTTTGACCCTGAAAGTACCGCACTGGGTTTCTGATGCCATTTTAGCACGACACTAATGTGAAAGTTGTGGCTCTTTCCAGCTGGATATCAAGGTGTTTCCTCACTAGATGTAAGAAGCGCTTTCTAAGAGGCTCAGTGGTTTTACTACTGGTGGAAACATCCCGTTAAATTTTCTTATCAGGCTATAAGGAAAAGAGAAATTCGTTATGTGAAGAGGGACAAGGTAAAGGTTTACTATATAATCAATCAATGGTAATACACCCTGTTTCTCTTATCAGGTAAACTGCCCCTCAAGTATTTTATAGGAACAAGGAGATTTCTGGAATCTTAACAAATCATCCTAAAAATATGCACACTTTGACATACCATTAATCCTAACATTTATCATGCCTTATGGTTAAACATTTATAAGGTTAAATTCTCCTTATACTCTCTTAAGCCTGTAAACTTCTAGTATGAATAACAGGTAGGTTTATTATGGTTTTAGGCAGCTCTGTGGAGCAATTATGGAGTGTTTTAGGTCAATGTCTTGTACTCTTCAAACTTTGCGATTCCAAATTAAAAAAAAGAAATTTGCAACATGATTGACATAGTGGCTGGTTTTTAGACCAATGAAAAAGACAGAATGCTGGATTCAAGTCTGTCCTGGGGAGCTGTGCGAGCTTAGGCAAGTCACGTACTCTTTCTAGGCCTGAGTTTACAGATGCGACATAAAAAGTTTGTGTGAGGTGATTTCTTTAGTCCACGGGTCTGAGAGATTCCACTTTCACAGCCGGGGTTTATGTCATCCAGAGCTCAAAATAAAGGGATGCAGTTTCTTGAATTTTCCCTTTACTGTACAGCTTAAAATTACATTTTAATTCCATAAACGCTATTCCCACAAATTCCCTTACCTCTATTCTATTATTGACTATTTCCTGCATTTCTTCTGTCAAGTTCTATATTCTTTTAACTAAAGGAACAATGAATTCTAAATAGAAGATCATTTTAAGTTTCAATAATAATAAAGTGGTAAGAAACTGAATCTACAAATGGACAATGGCATGGCCATATACAAAATGGAATTCTCACCCATAAACTGTAAAAACTTGCCCAGGAAACCAACCCCTGGTCCATAACAAACAGCTCAGGAAAGGAGCCTACTATAAGTCTGACTTGTAGGGACTCAGACCACTCTTTTTGTTATCAATCCATAAAACCAAACAATAATTTGTATAATAATTGGCTCAACATGGCCAGGACTCGATTAATAACTGACAGCTTCCCTAATTTCTGGTTCCCCTTCCAACTTTAAGACCCAGCAGAGAAATATGAATGTGCTCCACTAACAGAATGGATGTGCACTTCCAAGTCTTCTCTTTTTTCCACTATGAAGCTTTCCCACTCCTCTTTCTGCCTTTGAGTCCCTGCCAAAATGAGTCTTCCCTTTGCAACTCTGTATCAATACACTGCTTATTCTCTTTTGGCTGGTCTCCATTTATGTCCACAGTGGGAATACAAAAAGATACAGAGAAAGCACTTTTCAACTAGACCCCAAGTGGGGCACTCTTTCTATATTTCCCTGGTTAGTTATTATTTTCAACTTCTTGGTAGCAACTATTTAAAAACTTATACACTAAAACCTCCTACCCTTCCACATGCCTATCTACTTTGAGCACATGACTTTACTCCCTCTTCTCAGGGAAAACCAGCCCAAGAAGAACTCCCTCGGCATCTTATCAGCACTCACTCCAGATCTATAGCCTCGCCCATTCCGTGCCTCCCTTCCTCTGGTTACAAAAGAAAAGTAGCCATCGCTTCTGTCCAGAGCTCTGCATCCCACTGTCCCTGCCTTCTCGCAGCTTTGATCCACAGGTTATTTGTCGTTCTCTCCTGTATCATCAGACTCTTCTCATCTTCTTATTTCTTTCTACGAACACTTGGATATGTTCAAGCCTCTTCCATCTAAACTCTTCCACTCCCTCCCCCTGTCAGTTATCAATCTCTTTCTCTTCCCCACTGCAGAGCCCGAACACTGGAATTACTTGTCTATTCCTCAATTCATTCCCTAATGCAGCCTGCTGCAATGTAGGTTCCACCTCTATCACACCAGTAAAACTGTACTAAGATCACCAGTGACTTTATTTTCCCTAATACAATGTGTGTTCTCAGTGCCTAGTGTGACTGACATGTAGTAGAATCTCATTTTTCTGGCTTTCGTAATTTTACAAATAGCTCTGCATTGGCATATAGCTTTACTTAAGTAATATAATCTTCACAACCACCTGATGAAGTGTAGGTATTATTACTGACATTCCTATTTTAGAAATCGGGGCTCAAAGAGGTTAAATCTCCCCCTGCAGAACACACACCTATCCTTCCTGCCTCCAAAGTAATAACAGTATAGATAGGAGAATACCCTAAAAAATCCTTAGCAGATTTCCTGGCACATAAAAAAGAGCTCAATATATATTATTATTATTTCTCTACCACCTAAAACAGTGCCTGGCACATGGAATGTACTCAATAAATATTGCCCGATGAAATGTGTCCAGGGAGGTCATAACAGTGATGCTCAAATAATTATTTTTGTATGGAGCCGTGGCCTGCCCGGGCTTTAAAAGCAAATAGGGGCATTTTTCCTAAACCTGGAGGCCTCCAGATGGCTATACCTGGTCACACAGACTTTAGGAAAGACTAAGAGAAAAACCGTTTTATTTTTTCTTTCTCTAAAACATTCACTCATCCACTTCTGAAAAGGCAAAATTATAGGCAATGTTACTTGGTAATCCCTATCATCTTTTTCAGAAAAGGATTTGCCTTTTTCTCATTATAGCAAATATTAGTTTGTAGGTGTAAATTGAGGGGGAGAACAGTACGGTCTTTTTGTCCTATTATGTATGTGTATAAATATTGAAATTCATGAGATTTGAATTTGAAAATCTACTCTAGGAAAATAAAGTGTAATTATAGAGTTGAATAGAACAAAAGGGGAAATAAGAGCATAGATGTACCGATTTACAATCTTGCCTTTGCTCCCACTGGAATCGATTTATGGCGGAGAGCGGGGCTAAAGACAGCTGGCAGAACAATAGGCTGTTAACACAAATTATACGGAAAGGAACTCCCTTCAAATTTCAAAGGAGCCTTTGGAACTGAGCCAGAGGAGAAAACTGAAGTGAGAGATACCGTATTTATGCTACACTGTAACGGTACTCATGTGGTTTTCTAAGCCTTCAACAATCTTTACTAAAATAAAAGCATTAGTATCTATTTGTCACTGTGTCTAAATATTGCTCAATGCATAGGAAAATCCCCAGAAGGCCGTTGTCAGTCTGCTAAGATGTCCTGACAAGCCTGCTTCCCACCTGGGAGATGTCTTTCCTCAGTGCGAGAACAAACAGGTACGACAAGATGCGTGGACACTGTTACTTCAATGGTGTTGGCCTGAAGGTAAGAAAATGACACTGGAACCCGGGGGCAAAAGAGACTCCAGGGAGCAGACAGTTCACTAGGTACAGACTTAGCTGGGTTTCTGGCTTGAAATGGAACACAGGTAGAATATTTGGCAAGGAACCTGTACATTAAAGAAGCTTACAAAGCACATTTGGAGGGGAAAGAAAAATCAATCGCCCAGATGAACTATCAAAAGCAGGCAGTACAGATGGTGTGCTGTCTTCCTGGATGCCTTATCAAGGTCAGAAAGATGATCTGCAATTCCCGTGCGAGCTGACTGGGAGCGCTCCCCAGGGATTAGGTTCCACATACCAACAGAGAGCATGTTAAAAAGAATCCTAAACAACAGAATTCTACATTTTAACGTAACAGCCTAAATATTACTATTTTATAGTCATAATTCTGAGGATGGGCTCAACCACTGGAAAATAGAAACAGAAGGGTTTCCTTTACTTAAGTGAATACTTTAAAAAGATGGGAAAATAGAAAAACTAAAAATTAGGAAGATTGCAAAGCCAAAATGTGCTAAATTCCATAAAAAAGGGGGCCTCAAAGCTATGTTTGGAGCAAAGGAGTTGATTTCTGTTGGGAGAAGATGATGTGACATCAACTACTCCACTCCTACTTGGCTTTCATATTCTTCATCAGAGAAAATGATCTTGTGTGTTGTACACAGGAAATTGAGCTCGAGGCATAGGATGACATTAAAGTTCTGTTTGCTGGACTCAGATCACTGAAAAGAATTTCCAAGCCAGGCACAGCAGCTCATGCCTATAGTCCCACTACTTTGGGAGGCTGAGGCAGGAGGATTGCTTGAGCCCAAGAGTTTGAGGTTGCAGTGAGCTATGATGACACCACTGCACTCGAGCCTGGGCAACAGAGTGCAACCCTGTCTCAAAAAAAGAAAAGGCGGTGGGGGGGGGGGAGGGTTTTGGAGCAAGGTGGCCAAATAAAAACCGCCAGCAATACCACAAACTTAACAACTATCCAAGCAAGGAAGCACGTTCAAGAGAACCAAAAATCAGGTGAGCAATCATACTACCTGGTTTTAACATTATATCAAGGAAAGAGGCACTGAAGAGGGCAGAAAAGACAATTTCACATTGCTTATGCCACCCCTCCCCATGTAACAATCCTAAATATATATGCACCCAACACTGGAGCACCCAGATATATAAAGCAAATGTTAACAGAGCTAAAGAGAGAGACAGACCGTATTATGATAATCCCTGGAGACCTCAACACTCCACTTTCAGCATTGGACAGATCATCCAGAAAGAAAACCAACAAAAAAACACTGGACTTAATCTGTACTACAGACAAAATGGACCTAACAGATATTTTACAGAACACTTCATTTAGCAGCTGTAGAATACATATTCTTCTCCTGAGCCAAAGGATCATTCTCAAGGATAGACCGTATTTTAGGCCACAAGACAAGTCTTCAAGAATTCAAAAAAATTGAAATCATACCAACTATTTCCTCTGACCACAATAGAATAAAACTAGAAATTGACAACAAGAGGAACATTGGAAAATATACAAACACATGGAAATTAAACACTATGCTCCTGAATGACAAGAAGGTCAATGAAGAGATTAAGAAGGAAATTATAAAAAATTCTTCAAAAAAATGAAAACACAACATATCAAAAACGTATGGGATACAGAAAAAGCAGTAATAAGAGGAAGCTTTATGGCAATAAGTGCCTACATCAAAAAAGTAGAAAAGCTTCAAATAACCTAATGATGCATCTTGAGAAACTAGAAAACAAGAGCAAAGCAAACCCAAAATAAGTAGAAGAAAAGAAATATAAAGATCAGAGCAGAAATAAATGAAACTGAAACAAAAAAAATCCCCAGATCAATAAAATTAATACACTTTAGCCAAACTAAGGCAAAAAGAAAGAAGACCCAAATAAACAAAATCAGAGACAAAAAGGGGCAATACAGTGGATGCTGCAGAAATCCAAAGGATCATTAGAGACAACTATGAGCAACTATATGCCAATAAATTGGGAAACCTAAAAGAAATGGATAAGTTCCTAGACACATACAACCTACCAAGATTGAACCAAGAAGAAATCCAAAACTTGAATATACCAATAATACATAATGAGAGAAAGAAACAATAATAAAAAGTCTCCCATCAAAGAAAAGCCCAGCACCCTATGGTTTCACTGCTGAATTCTATCAAGTATTCAAAGAAGACCTAATACCAATGCTGCTTAAACTATTCAAAAAAAAAAAAAAAAATGGAGGAGGAGGGAATACTCCAAACTCATTCTATGAGGACTGTATCACCTTGATAACAAAACCAGACAAAGACAACAAAAAAGAAAACTATAGGCCAATATTTCTGATGAACACAGAAGCAAAAATCCTCAATGAAATATTAGCAAACCAAATTCAACAACACATTCAAAAGATTATTCATCATGATAAAGTGGGATTCCCTGCAGGGATACAAGGATGGTTCAACATACACCAATCAATGTGAAACATCATAGCAACAGAATGAAGGACCAAATCCATATGATTGTTTCAACTGATGCTGAAAAAGCATTTGATAAAATTCAACATTCCTTCATTATAAAAAACTCTGAAAAAACTGGATATGGAAGGAAACTTCCTCAACATGATAAAACCCATGTATGACAGACCCAGAGCTAGTATCATCCTGAATTGGGAAAAACTGAAAGCCTTTCCTCTAAGAGCTGGAACAAGACAAGGATGCCCGCTTCCACCACTATTATTCAACATAGTACTGGAAGTTCTAGCTAGAGCAATCAGACAAGAGAAAGAAATAAGGGGAATCCAAATTGGAAAGGAAGAAGTCAAATTATCCTTGTTTGCAGATGATATTATCTTATATAGAGAGAAACTTAAAACAGACTCCACAAAAAAACTATTGGAACTGATAAGCAAATTCAGTAAAGCTACAGGATACAAAATCAGTGTACAAAAATCAGTAGCATTTCTAAGCCAATAGCAAACAATCTGAAAAAGAAACCAAGGAAAGTAATCCCATTTGCAATAGCTATAAATAAAATAGCTAGGAATAAGTTTAACCAAAGAAGTGAAAGATCTCTATAAAGAAAACTATAAAACATTGATGAAAGAAGTTGAAGAGGACACAAAAAATGGAAAGATATTCATGCTCATGGATTGGAAGAATCAATACTGTTAAAATGTCCATACTACCCAAAGCTATCTACAAATTCAGTACAATTCCCATCCAAATACCAATGACATTCTTCACAGAAATAGAAAAAATAATCCTAAAATTTATATGCAATCAAAAGACCAGAATAGCTGAAGCCATCCTGAGCAAAAAACTCAAACTGGAGGAATCACATTACCTAACTTCAAATTATACTACAGAGCTGTAGTAACCAAAACAGCATCATACTGGCATAAAAACAGATACACAGACCACTGAAACAGAATAGAGAACCCAGAAATAAATCCACACATCTATAGTTATCTTTGACAAAGGTGCCAAGAACATAGAGTGGGGAAAAGACAGTCTCTTCAATAAATGGTGCTGGGAAAACTGGATATCCATATGCAAAGAATGAAACTAGGCCCTTATCTCTTGCCCTATACAAAAATCAAATAAAAATGGATTGAAGACTTAAGTATAAGACCTGAAATTAAATTACTAGAAGAAAATGAGAAAATGCTTCAAGACACTGGTCTGGACAAGGACTTCTTGAATAATACTCTCAAAGCAGAGGCAACCAAAGCAAAAATGGACAAACGGGATCACATCAAGCTAAAAAACTTCTGCAAAGCAAAGAAAACAGTTAACAAAGTGAAGAGAACCCACAGAATGGGAGAAAATATTGGTAAACTACCCATCTGACAAGGGATTAATAACTAGAATATATAAGGAGCTCCAACAGCTCAACAGGAAAAAAATCAAATAATCCAATTAAGAAAATGGGCAAAAGATTTGAATAGACATTTCTCAAAAGACAACATACAAATGGCCAACAGGTATATGAAAAAATGCTCAACATCATTAGTCATTAGGGAAATGAAGAACAAAACTACCATGAGATATTATCTTACTCCAGTTAAAATGGCTTTTATCCAAAAGACAGGCAATGATGAATGCTGGTTGGGATGTGAAGAAAGGGGAACCTTTTTACCCTGTTGGTAGGAATGTAAGTTAGTGAAACCTATATGGAGAACAGTATGGATCATTCTCAAGGATCTTTGAAAAACTAAAAATAGAACTATCATATGACCTAGCAATCCCACTGCTGGGTATATATCCAAAGGAGGGGAATTAAGTAAATTGATAAGGTATCTGCACTCTCATGTTTATTGCAGCAGTATTCACAATAGTCAAGATTCGCAATCAACCTAAGTGTTCATCAATAGATGAATGGATAAAGAAATTGTGGTAAATATACACAATAGAATATTACATAGCCACAAAAAGAATGAAATCCTGCCATTTGCAACAACATGGATGGAACTGGAGAACACTATATTAAATGATATAAACCAAGTACAGAAAGACAAATCTTGCATGTTCTCAGTCATATGTGGGAGCTAACAATTGATGTCATGGAGACAAGGTAGAATGATATTTACCAGAGGCTGGGAGAAGGGTACATGGGGGTGGGAGGTCGTGATAAAGTAGGGATGGCTAATGGGTACAAAAATATAGTTAGATAGTTAGATAAAATGAACAATATTTGATAGCACAGTGACTAAAGTCAACCATAAGTTAAAGTATTCTTTAAATTAACAGAGTAGAATTAGAATGTTCCTAAAACAAAGAAATTATAAATGCCTGAGGGTGATGGATACTTCAATTACCCTGATTTGATTAATTCACATTGTATGCCTGTATCAAAACATCACATGTACCCTATAAAGATATATAATTATTATGAATCTATATTTATTAAAAATAAAAATAAAGAATTAATGAAAAGAATATCCATCCATCACTCTTAAGTGATGGTTTGCTTTTCAGAAACTATAACTTTATTTTTGTATATTGTCATGAATAACATGGTGAAGTGTGGTCCAAATGATTATAAAGACATTAATTTAGAGATGTTGACTACCTTTCTCAAAGAGTATTGATGAGTGGCTCTTTGGAAAGGCCTTGAATATTGCAAGATTCTGTCCTCAGACTGTCTTGTTCAACTTTGTATCATCTTGGAGTAACACTTGTAAAGTTAATCTGATCTGTGGATGACAAAATACTGGGAAAAAGAAACTAAACAAAGAATCAAGATTCACAGTGATTCCAAGAAATTAAATCTATAAGCCAAAAGCGATGGGAGAATTACAAAATTTAATAGGGTGAATGTTGTGGTAGGTGAATTATATCTTAATAAAGCTGTTATTAAAAAACTACAGGAAGATGTCTAACTGGAAGATGTAAAACCTCATATTTTAGCTAAAAACAAACATACTGGATAGAGAAAGCTTAAGTGGTGAAGGTCTTAGGACTGGAGTAGACTATAAGCTCAGTAATGGCCACCCCCACCCCCCAGACCCTTAGCACCAGACATAATTCTGTCACAGAGTAATGCATAATAAATATTTGTTAAATATGCTGCTTAAAAATAATACAAAAGAAAAACCAAAAACCTACAACAATCTTAAACTATTAACACAGATTAAAAATAAGCATTTCTTTTCTAATTAAATCTGGCATATATAGAGAAAAAGACTGGAATAAACATCAAAATATTGACAGTAGTTGTCTTTGGGTTAGAAGATTATGGGGAATTATGACCTCCTGATTTTATATTTTTGTATATTTTCCTTGTGTTCTGGTTTTGCAGGATGGAAGAAATAATATCCTCTGCTACCCATCACCCTTCAAGGTTGTTTGAATGACACTGAGTATATTGAAACATTGAGCTGCTTGGAAAAAAGTTGTATGTGCTACTTTGTGTTATTTATATTTTCATATCTTTTTATGTACATGTCTTTTCTAGCCACCTAAACTGTAGATACTCTGACTGCAGAAATGTTATTTCATTACCTGGTCCATAGTCTGATGCTAAAGAGAACAGCAAATTTAACCACCATCTTTTGCAAACACTATTATATCTGAACTGGAGAAAAGATTAGCATTATATCCATATAGCTGTTCTAATGTCATCCTGATGTGATATACTTTCTCCAAGAAAAGGTACTTGACTCAAACTGAAAAAAAAAAAAAAAAAGTCAACATCATGACTCAAAGTTTAGGCTAGATGCCAGTTCTGAGGTCTTCTTTCTTTTACTTCTTTGTAGTGAGAAAAATACACTCTCAGAGCATTAACTTCTTTTTTTTTTTTTTGGTGCATGTGATTGTAATTGTCCTGATGTTACCCCTATACCCCTGATGGAGGACTGTCACCTCAAGTTCTACTTCGCAAGAGAGTTTTGCCACTCTCTCGATCAAATACAACAGTCATTAGAGCAATAACAGAGAAGAAAAACAAAGGCCACCTGCTTAGGTAGGGCAGTTTCCACAAGGCAGTGGGAAAAAATCCTAACATCTTTGTGTATGGACAAACTTAGAAGGGAGTTGGCTATTTAGCTCCCATAGTTTTGGGGAGTTCTGGGCCAGCATACCTAGATAGAGCATATTCTCTGGGGCCTCAGGAATTAGTATTGGTAAGAGCTTAGATTTCTGCCACTGGCCTTGAAACCAACCCAGAAGTTAGCCTGTCTAGCCTTGAATGCCCTGTGTAAGTTTGTGGGCCTGACTAGAATGGCATTAAAAATAATCACAAAATAAAGCAAACCTACAACCAAGCAATCAACTCGACTTCTCTTTCCAAGCCATATTTCAGGTTTCTATTTTCTCATACTTGACCTGCAGCTGGAAGAACTTTTGGGAGAAGGAAAGGTGACTCCAATGCAAGGTGAACCAAACCTCTACCAGCTTAATGTCACCATCAGAAATTTTTTAGCTAAACAAATTTGATAGTTTGTGATATGTGCACAAATTGGCTTAGATTATCTTGACAAGACTGGTTAGTCTATCCAACCAAATAAGTTCAGAGAAAGGAACCTGATGAGTCAAAATAGAGAATTCAAATCAGGTTGAGTGTATAGGTGTAGCCACAATGCATCCATCTTAGCCCAAATGACCTAAGGCTCATGCAAAATATTCTTAATTATGTAGTGCCTGAAGATATGAAATATTTAGTCAGAATATGGTTTGAGATTTAAAAACAAAATAAATACGATGTGGTAGGTGGAGTTGCAGAAAGGTATTAATGGATGAATGTGAATAATTATAAATGAGTTTAAGAGAGTAAATGTACCCTAAAATTCTTGGGCTTGGCCATGTGATTGTTTTGGGCAATGGCATGTGAGCAGAGAGGACGGTGTGCCAGGTCAGAGGCCAGGCCTTAAGAGACTTTGCATGTTTCTACTTGCTGTCTGTAGTGTCTTCCACTGCCTGGAGAAGAATAAACTAGTCCCAAATCCAAGGACAGACATAAGAAGCATGGCCAGTCAGATGCACACAGATCTATTTTAAGAGGCAGAGCAGCGACACACCAGGTGCTGGGGACCCAAGTCCAGCTTTATGTAGATGAGCCAAATCATACCTGAGCTGCAGCTGCAGTCAGGTAAATGACTGTTGTTTTAAACCACTGAGTTTTGAGGTGGTATGAAACGCAGCATCTCTGTAGCAATAGCTAATTGATACAGTGGCAAAACAGGGATTAGAACTGAAGCCTGGCACTTGGGAGGCCGAGGCGGGCGGATCGTTTGAGCTCAGGAGTTCGAGACCAGCCTGAGCAAGAGTGAGACCCCGTCTCTACTAAAAATAGAAAGAAATGATCTGGCCAACTAAAAATATATATAGAAAAAATTAGCCGGGCGTGGTGGCGCATGCCTGTAGTCCCAGCTACTCGGGAGGCTGAGGCAGTAGGATCGCTTGAGCCCAGGAGTTTGAGGTTGCTGTGAGCTAGGCTGACGCCACAGCACTCACTCTAGCCCAGGCAACAGAGCGAGACTCTGTCTCAAAAAAAAAGAACTGAAGCTTGCAGGCTCTTATTTGAATGCAGATTTTATCTACCACTTTTTCTCCTGTTACACTAGACATGACACTGTCACATGTAGAACTTATTCTTTCTATTTTCATTCCCTTTCCATAGCCTTTTTTAGTAACTTGTAGTTCTTGGTTTACCTACCTTGCCTTCCTCCTTCCTTTCCTAACAACATTTTTGTTAGTTTGTATGTATTTTCCAATGCTTCGGGACCAATTTTTCCACTTTCCTGACATTTTGTTTTCTTTTCCTGGAAACCTAACTCTTTCAAATAATGGCCTCTTTCTCTAACATTTCTTTCCACTTCAAAATCCTTACAGAGTATGGATTAAAAAAAACTGCTAATAACAATCATTCTTATTATCTTATTATTAAATATTAATATGATTCTTAACTTTGTTTAGTCTTACCCAAACCAGATGGTGACAATTTAGGGTACACCTCCAGAGGCTTGCTCTGCTTTTTATTTTTAAAGCGAAGTTCATACATCAGAATGCATGGATGAGAAATGCAAAGTTAGAAACATATCCCATGAAGTGCTTTGGACACTCTGACAGCTGCAATTTATCAACATAAATTACTGTGCTTAGCTGCAAAGCTTTTGTCACAAGGAGACAAGGCACTTCCTAAATTGCTTGCTGCCCTCTTTAATAATCATCTTAGTTTTTACAATCCAGATATCCCAGGATAAAAGACATCTTGATGCATACAGAAATAGAAAAATTCAGATTTTACGTACATCACTGGGAGGATTGGCACACTATTCTATTCATTTTTAGAGTCTTTTTCCGCTGTGTCTAGATGTGGCAATAGATTACTTAGGCAAGAAAATGTGGGCAGGAGAGGAAGCTTAGCAGTAAACAAGTAAGCCTGTCTGCTATCTCACTTTCCTTTTAATCAAAGAAAAGACCTAACAGAATTCATTCTCATCATCTTAGTGGTGGCTTCTAACAGCATTGGGTAGAGAGAATCCTTTTATCTCTAGCATTACACCAACAAATTGATTTTAAAATGCACGCATTTAACATGTATTCCTAAAGCTGTTATCATTTGGTAAACAGTATGACAAAGTGTCTTTAAACTACTTTAGACACTTTGCTATTTTCTTTTTTAGATGAGAAAAATTAATCTGCATATTAGAGATATCTGAGATTTTTCTACCACACAAATTTTTGTACATACTCACAAAGTCTAATTTTGGGGGTCTATGGTTGAATTCCAGTAGACTTTTCTCATACGGTACATGAGTTGAAACCTTGTCCCTGGTCCCCTGAACTCCAAAGCCCTTGCTCATTCTACTGTACATGCTGCCTTTACCGAAAGTACCTGTCCATGTGGTCCATTTTTAGAAAACCAGTTTTAAGACTGCTATCCATAATGCCAATTTCCTGAGTTGCTTTCCTCCAGTGTTGTAAGAACTTCTGGTTTAGCCATTATAAATCAGGCTCATTAGGAATCAATAATTTGCATATTTGCTAAGCTCCCTGCCTTTCTGGTCTAAGCTACTATCAAAAGAGGGTTGGAAAGACAAGACCAAAGTTATCTACAGTCTCTCTTTTTGAACACTTGTAAATTCATTCTCTGACAGATGTACTGCAACACCTAGCTTTAGTGCAAGAGGCCACCAGTAAGGTCATCTGGGGTACACAGCATAATAGCTGCCCAAAGATGTCCACCTCCTAATCCCAAGAACCCACAAATATACATGGTACATGGAGAATTAAGGTTGCAAATGGAGTTGTTTCCTAATCAGCTGACCTTAAAATAGGGAGAATATTCTGGATTATCCAGGTGGGCTGAAGGTAATCAGAGGAGTCTTTAAAAGTGGAAGAAGGAGGTCAGAGTTATGTACTGTGAGAAAGGCTTGGCCCAACATTTCTGGTTTGGCAGATATGAAAAAGGGCCAAAAGCCAAGAGTGTGGGTGGCTTCTAGAGGCTGAAAATGCTAGAAATATTCTCCCCTAGTGCCTCCAGGAAGGATCACACTGCTGACACCTTGTTTTTGCCCAGTGAGACCCACTGCAGACTTCTGAACTACAGAACTACATGATGAAAAATTTGTGTTTTTTTAAGCCACTAAGTTTGTGATAATTTGTTATAGCAGCCATAGGAAAC
>CM052437.1:176898467-176965714 GCA_028533085.1 Varecia variegata
GCTCAATATCATTAATCATTAGGGAAATTCAAATCAAAACCACAATGAGATACCAATTCACACCTACTGTGACAGCCACAAAAAAAAAAAAAAAAAAAAAAAGGAAAAGTGTTGGTGAGGATGTAGAGAAAACAGAACTCTCATACATTACTGGGGAAAGTGTAAGATGATACAGCCCCTGTGGAAAACAGTTTGGTAGTTCCTCAAAAATTTAAATATCAAATTTCTGTATGACCTACTAATTCCACTCCTAGGTATATACCCCAAAACATTAAAAACACGTGCTCACACAAAAACTTGTACACAAATGTTCATAGCGGTATTATTTGTAACAGTCAAAAACTGAAAACAACCCAAATGTCCATGAGCTAATAAATGAACAGACAAAATGCAGTATAGCTATACAGTGGAATGTTATACACCCACAAAAAGGAATGGAATAGTTACATACTACAACATGGGTGAACCTTGGACATTTTATGCTAAGTGACAAAAGCCAGACACAAGAGGCCACATATTCCATTTATATGAAATGATAATCAAATGAAACAGTATAACACAGTGGTTAAGAGGCAGACTTTAGGGTCAAATTCTGGATAAGTATTCCAATTCTGCCTCTTCCCAGCTATGTGATCCTGGGCAAGTTACTTCACCTATCTGTGCCTTAGTGTTTTCATCTATAAAATTGGTAAACAAATACTACCTACCTTAGATATTGTTGTGAGGATTAAATCCATTCATATGTAAATTGCTTAAAAGAGTTATTCAGTACATAGTGCCTTATAAGCATTTGTTATTGTAGTTTTAAAAAATTATTTCATTGCCACATAAATGAAGGATATAAAATCTATTCATAACAGGAACTCATGCTGGGTATCATTTATGCAGTTGAGAAAGTTCTCAGGAAATTACACACAGGAAAGTATGTTGAAAATATCTAGAGAAGGTATTTTATGAATGCCTTCATACATTCATCATATCCTTCTGCCTCCCTGTTTCAAATCTGAGATTTACTGAACTAGAGTGTGAGCACCTGAAGGCAGGGCCTAAGTCTTCCTTATCTTTGTATTCTCAGTGCCTAACACAGGGCTGGGACATGGTGGCCACACAATAATGCGTTCTGGGATGGAATGAAGAGATCGTAACCAAAACATAATGGCCAACAGTGATGACTCTTGGCAATTACAAAGCCTTTAAATAATACATTCTTAAATCCCTCAAATGCACAGCTAAGATACAGAAAGTGAAGTTTACCTTATTTAGGAATATTCAATGACTAAAATGGGAATGTTAGTCATTGCTTTCTGTTGCTTTAAATCCTTTAATAATATTTTTAGCAAATTGAACACTATGTATTATTTTGTACTTTTATTATAAATAGCATCATTTGTTTCAGTGTTATGATTTATTTCAGTATATAAATAAACTGAATAGGGTTAAGTTTGAACATAATAATTAAATTAAGAGTCCTTAGATTTGATAAAAGGGTTCACTCAGCCTTATTAGAAAACATGTTTGTTTCACAGATAATTCTATTAGTGATGTTTTCATCCTCTAATGTAGACTGATAAAGATTATGAAATAATAATACATCACTTTAATTTTGTTTTTACCAACAGTAATGTAGAGATTAAGGCCCTCTGCTTCTCTGTCAAAAAATAAAAGATCAAACAATGCAGGTTGTGATAAGTATATAAATTTTATTACATTATGCTAGTAGGTCCAAGGATCAATGGAGATAAAATCTGATTAATATATTTATCATCTTTTTTATGTAGCTTTTAATAAAAGAGGACTCATGTTTCTATTTTATAGAGACATTTAACTTCCTCACCGTGTCATTCTCAAGTTATTTTTAAAACATAAGAGCTACTCTCTACCTCTTAACCAAAGAAAAGTCAAATAGGTGCAGTAAAATTCAGAGGAATATTGAACAAGCTGAGTACTACAAAGCCACGTGCCTTCTTTCTTTTTTCCCAGAAACGTGAATACACCTTCAGATTTTTGAAAAGGATGCAAAGATACGGAGGTAATGAATAAGATTTGACTTCTTTTTATTATCAGCATGGATTTGAGCATATTTATGTAATAAAATGTCAGGAATATAAAGGGGAACAGTTTTTATTGAAAATATTATAATGACTCCATGTTTTGGTTCATAATTTCTCTGCTGTTCATTTATGTTTTGATTCCTTGAGAATTGATAGTCTTTTTTATTTTATTTTTTATTTATTTTATTATTATTTTTTTTGAGACAGAGCTTCACTGTGTTGCCCGGGCTAGAGTGCCATGGCATCAGCCTAGCTCACAGCAACCTCAAACTCCTGGGCTTAAGCGATCCTTCTGCCTCAGCCTCCTGAGTAGCTGGGACTACAGGCATGTGCCACCATGCCCAGCTAATTTTTTTCCTATATATATTTTTAGCTGTCCACATCAATTCTTTCTATTTTTAGTAGAGATGGGGTCTCGCTCTTTGCTCAGGCTGGTCTCAAACTCCTGAGCTCAAGCGATCCTCCTGCCTCGGCCTCCCAGAGTGCTAGGATTACAGGTGTGAGCCACCACTCCCGGCCCCTGATAGTCTTTTTTAAAAAATTTATAAATGTATTATTCATATAAACTAAATGACCAACACATTTGCCCTGCCTAATCAGGAGCCGTCTCCTAATTGCTCAGGATACATAGAGGCCTTAAAGTTTGAGAGGTCCTAATTGCATTTGTCGGAAAGTATCTTGCTATTTGGCACTTGTGTTCACCACACTATCTTACATATAGTAGATGCTGAAACAATCATGACTTGTTTTCCCAGGTAGATTCCAAGTGCCTGGAGGGCAGAGATTATGTATTATATGTTTTTAGAATATTTTACAATTTTTAGCTTGATGTTGAGCATATGGCAGGTTGCCATTAGCCAAGGCAGTGTGGAGCCGCCGTTTAATTCTTGTTATGAGAAGAGTATAAAGCACATTGGGACTCCTTTCCCACTTACGAAGACACACGCACACTCACGCACACACCCACGCCCGCCCCCGCCATTAGATGTGTATTTTATGCAGCAGAGGCAGATTAATGAAGATATGCTTGCTCACAGGGAGTTTTATTTTATTTTATTCCTACCTTCTGTGCAATCAGCAGTTTTTGTACATTCCCCTAGAAAATTTTCAGAAAAGGTGAACCATTAAACAATTCTAATTCCTTGGGATAGAAGAAGTACTCAAGCAATATTGAGCCTGTGGAGAGGGCTAAATCAGCAGCTGGCAGGGGTTTCTCCCCATTCTCTCCTCTACAGATCGGAATTACGTACGTCATTGGCATTCAAAAGTGGATATTAAGTAAATAATTTTTTTCTAGTGAGGTTGGAAGATTTACTGTGTAGTATCTCAGAGAGAATATGAAATCTCTGGTAACATGCAAAAGTCACTTGCTGAAGTAAAATACCTCTACTATTAAGACCACCTTAAATTTAGACAGATTTTCCAAAGTATGTAATTAAGACCTCATTTCTCTGTCATAGCAGTGGTGGAAATTGGAGGGGAAAGGGTATTATCACTCTGTAACAGGTAAGGAAACTGAGGCAGAGAAAGTCTAAGTGATTTACTATTGGTCAGGAGCCAGTAGATTTGTGGCCAAAACTCAGGATTCATGACTAAATCAATCAAATATTTATTAATGAAAGCCATCACTTATAAAATATTACACTAAAACTTTCTTCTTGAGGAAGTGACAGTAGACGTAAAAAGACAACACATAAAGATGTGGAAAGTTAAGTTACGATAGAAAGATTAAAAACTTAGATTTCCAAATTAAATGATACCTATACAAAAGAAAAAAAAACACCTCAGGAGATTATTTTGGGCTGTGGTGTCTCCTAGTGTATTCAATTCCCATTCTAAGCTTTTTCTCCTTCCATATTTAATACTGAGAGTGGAAGATAAAACTGTATTGATTTTCCATCTTTCACCATCTTGCCCAAACTTCTATTTTTTAATCTTTCTTTCAGATGCTAGAGGGAAATGTTTGTTGTTTCTCATCTATAGTTAATCCCTCTTCCTATGTTCTAGGGCTTCTCATGGCCCCTTTGTTCTAGGCCCTTCCGAGTCAGGCTGTGAACCAGCAGCATCAGCATCTCTTGGGCGCTTGTCCGAAAGGCAGGGTCCTAATCCTCACCCCAGCCCTGCAGAACTTTAAAGTGCGAGAAGTGCTGATCTAGGCCATTCTCTCCAAAATTAACCCCTCCATTTCTAGCACCAGTAGTTTCCTTTTTTCACCATTTCCTTTTTCCTTCTTGAATAACCTAGGGTTCCTTATTAAGAAACAAAATAAGAACAAATTCCTCCCCACGCCCCATCTTCAGTGACTGATATCCCTTTTAGCTTTAAGGCCATCTCACTTTTGTTTCTGTGGCTACCATGTTCCTGGAATCCATTCTGTGCCCCTTGCTCTCTTTATTTTTAATTCACTTAGTTCCTTCTTAAAACTCTGAAACTTGACTCTCACTTCAATGTAGTTTGAACACATAGAAAGGGTGGGCAAGCACACATACGTGCACACAGATGTACACATGCACACATGCAAGGATGTAGATCGTTAACTCTGGTGAGGTGAGATCAACTTTTAAAACTTCCATAGCCCCTGTGCTGATTGGAAAATTACGGATCTTAGCCACATTTGGTGCCTGACGATTTTCTTGTGCCTGCTCTTACCATGAATCTATTCAAGCTCATCCACACATCTGTGTTCCTGTTTAGGAGTCTGGATTGAGCTACACCCAGCCAAATTTATTGAATGTCTACTGTAGAACTGTCCAAACCTGGAAAAAAAAATTTTATACCTCTGCAGAAATATCACAGAAGTATACACAGACTCACAATTCATGAAAGTGAAACAAAATGGGACCTAGTACTTATCTAAGTTAGATTTTCTTCCTGAAGCCTTCAGTTGGCTAAATCCTACAAGACAGAGACCCATCTGCAGTCTTGTGTTGGAAATGAAGAAAAGGGAAAGGCCATATCATGGCAGCCATGAGATTCCTCACCATTAAGTGTCAGAAAAAAAGCTTATGCCATTAAGGAACCAAAAACCAAAACAGAATAAAATCAAATCCTCCTCTTAATCCCAGTGTCTTCATGAAGTCATCTCATACAACAAGGTTTGAACGTTGAGATGTTTTGAAATTTACTGGGTACCACGGCTCACTCACCTTCTAGGGATTTTGAGCAGCCTGCTCACTGGTGATGGGATGTTGTGTTATGCATCAGGGCTGCCTCTTATGAAGAAAGTAAAGAGCATAAAAGAAAAGGACCACAGTGACAATGGGGGCGTGCTGAAAGGTTAACGTGCTCTTCAGCCCACTTCAGGGAGATCATCGAGCAACCATGCAATTTGTTTACCTGAGGCATGCAGAAAGAACTGTCATGCTTCACCTCTGGAAATGGGCCATTAATCCTGGTGACAGATTATGAATTGTGGAATATGGCCAGCACCTGGCCAGACAAGGAAGAGTTCATAAATCACACTCAAAGCAGAAATACCTGACTAAAATTCCTGAGTTCTTTAAGGGGTTGGAAAAGGATATATATGGAGGGAGTCCGTTAAACTCGTGTGTGTGTGTACGCATATGTTGTGGAGGGGTGTTGAGTTTCAAAAGGCCTTTGTTAAGGTTCTGTAAAGAAGTATTTTTTGCTTTGTTATTTTTGGTTGGCTGAAGAGTTTTGCTTCAGCATGTAATGAGGTGGTCGCTGGGTATCAGGGTAGAGGGTGGTTGGGATAAAGATTTTGGTCTTTAACAGGAAATTGGTTTGAGCCTTCCAAAGGGGAGAGAGAATAGGTCAATTCTCTCAATAAAAAGTATGAATGGTTGATTCTCAGGAATCAGTATTTGTTTATTCTACAAACAATCTGGAAAACAGAACCAACTTGGTAGATAATACTATACAAATTGCTAAATGGATTAGAAGAAATTAAGGGTAAATAAGCATGTAAAAATAGCCAGAAAAATATCAACTAAAATAAAATGTTGACACATAAATGCCCATGACAAAAAATAATCTAAACCCCTTATAAAAAGATGGCCTCTGAATTTGTTTTGTGACATAGGAATGAAACCCAAAAGTGACTTTTTAAAATATTATATGAAAACATGTTCTAATGTGTCCTCAAAGACCAACAAATGTTGGCAATCCTCTAGAAAGGTACTGATAACACACAGAAGACAGTGTTTCCTATTGGCAGTTCATCCTACGTTGATTAAGCGCTATTACCAAGGCGTTGCAGTGGCTGGTTAGTCTCATACCAGCCTTTACTTCAGACGGCAGCCATCAGGCTGTCAGTAATGCTTCAAGATAGCACCACAAGAGTTTGTGCTTCCTTGAGAAGAAAAATAAGACTAAGTAAATATGTAGATTATTACTATATTGTTACCAGCATAATTTTTAAATAAATACTTTTGTTTTTAAGAATAATTATTTAGGCATGTTTTTTAATATAGAAATCATGTGCAGAAAGTGGAGAAAACTTTTATAAAAGTCAAAAGTATATCAAGCCTTTTAGTTCTGATAAAACACCATCTCTAATAATATACTCTGCTTATCCAAAGGCTGCCTCAGGGCTATTCAGAGTTATAATAAATCTATGTTAATTGTTTTCAGATATGAAATACTATATTAATACTTTTTTCCTTTTGTTATGAATTTCAGCAACTTAAGTTCTCAGGCCAAATTAGTTTCTTCTCTGTGGAACCAACTTCTGTAGAACCCTTCTAGTCTTCAGGTATATTTGTGACCTTGACCAGCATTTTTACAAAGTCATCCTCAGACACGGAGTCCCACAGACTCTCCCTGCGGGCTCCCTCTCAAGTGCCGCCTGTGCTTGCTCCTGGCGAGGGAGTCAGTCCAGTCCAACTGGTAGGAACAAATGCTTCATCAGCAAGTGCTAAAAAACTGGAAGCTCTTACAGAGATAATCCATTATACCATTCTTCTTTCCCTGCTTAAAATTTGCCTTCAATTTCCCTTTTAAACTGATTTCCTCGGTAGTTTCCTTCCATACACCTGCATCCAGACCCACACCTGTGCACATCTGGCATTCCAGCTCCCTGCTAGGCATGTCCCCGCTGGTGGGCACCTGTGTCCAGCATGAGCAGCTCCCAGGGAGCTCAGGCTTTTCTGGATGTTTGTGTAGCCAGCTTCACTACCATGTTCATTTTGTGGCCCTTAGTTAAAAATGCTCTAATATCTGTGTGTTAAAAAGGGTATAAGTTTTCTTCATCAAGATACTCCAGTGTTAAGTGTTTTATTACTTTCCTAATATTTTTCAGTAGGGTGCTGGTGTCTTGCCCTGTCGGCAACAACATCCATCCCATTATCAAACACAGCAACATGTTAATCATGTGGGTCAATTTTAGGGCATATATCATATCTTTGTGAAGTGAATAATATGCATAGTTTTTATGTATCATTGTGCCTGGTACAAGTTTAAAGTAGTAGTAAATAAATTTCAAAGTACTTTATACTTAGTCTATTGAAAAAGAATGTTAACAGTCTGTCTTGCTCTGGGTTTTCATTTTGATATTATTGCACCATTTCCTTCTAACATTTCTCCAAAGGAAATGACTGCCAGACATGTATCTTGGAGGAATAGTGATTTAGGAACTAATCATCAATGAATTCTCAGATCATCTTTAAACTAGTCAGGAGCATTATAAGCAATATTTATCCTAAAAAATAAATTTCTCTGCCTCAGAGAAATAATTATATTTTAAGATTATACTTTAAGATTTCTTATGGAAACCTGTCTTTGAACACTCAAGCACTAGTGACTGAGTTCCCTGCCCTATGAATAAGGCATTCTGTTAGGTGTTATAAAGAAAAACTTCAAGATATATGAAATATAGAAGGGGAGGCAAGCTTAATTTACAGGAAATTTAATCACATTCAATAAACAGGGATTCAATATAAACATATGAAGACTGTTAGAAGTTGGTATGTTTGCCAAATAAATCATAGAAAGAATAATTACTATAAAATTCACTATACTGGCATTGTGTAGAAAAGTGTATAGAAAGATGGATAAAGGCTGCCACTCAAATGGATGGGTAGTGTTCGATTAAGAAGGAAAGGAGAAAAGCATTTTGAGCATGAAGGCTCTGTTTTTTGAATTCCTCTAAATCTCAGAGCACAAAGAGAAAATGTTCTTTACTTTTTTTCTTGATGTGAGCTAATATAGCATTAATATCAAAACCTGAAAAAGCTAGTTATTTAAGATGACTTTAAGAAATATAAAATAATTAGTGATAAACTTGACAAAAGATATGCAGGAGCTATAAACTAAAAATTATGAAACATCACTGAAAGAAATTAAAGTCATCCTAGGCAAATATTTAATACAGTGCATTCATGGGCCAGAAGATTCAATATTATTAAAAAGATCAAAGAGGATTTATACTACCTGATTTCAAGACTTATAATAAAGCAACAGGAACCAGGACACTGTGGTATTGGGGTATAGACAGTCATACGGAACAGTGGAATGGAATGGAAAAGTCCAGAAATATGCATATATGGACAATTATTTTCAATAAAAATTAAGGCAATTCAGTAGGCAAAAGAAAAACGTTTCACAAAATTCTGTTAGAACCATAGGATAGCCATGTACAAAAATACGTACCTCCAGACTTAACTCATCATTTATAAAAACTAAATCAAGATGTACCATAGATCTAAACATAAGAGTAAAAACTATAAAATGTCTAGAAGAAAATATAAAAAAATGTTTTAGAGATCTTGGGTTAGACAAAGATTTCTCAAATAAGACACAAAAAGCATGAGTTATAAAAAAAATTCCCACCAATCAAAAAAATCAATACATTGGATTTTATCAAAATCGAAACCATTGCTCTTTAAAAGAAACTGATAGGAAACGAAAAGGCAGGCACAAACTGAGAAAAATATGTGCAAAACATGTTTAAATAAGAACTTGTACGTATAATAATAAAGAACTCCTACAACTCAATATGAAGAACAATGGCTGGGTGCGGTGGCTCACACCTATAATCTTAACACTAGGAGGCTGAGGTGGAAGGGTAGCTTGAGGTCAGGAGTTCGAGACCAACCTGAGCAATAGCAACACCTCATAACTACCAAAAATGGAAAAAGTTAGCTGGGAGTTGTGGTGAGTGCCTATACTCCTAGCAGCTTGGGAGGCTGAGGCAGGAGGATCACTGTAGTGCAGGAGTTATGATCATGCCACCAAACTCTAGCCAAAGCAAGACTCTGTCTCAGAAAAAGAAAAACAATCCAATTAAAAAGTGGGCAAAAGATTTGAACCATAATTTTTCAGCTGTGGTATTAGAGACATTGGGGAATAGATAATATTTTTTGGTGGATGGCAGGGGGGCCTGTGAACTGCAGGTTGTTTAGCAGCCTCTCCAACCTCCACCCATAGGTGCCAATAGGATTCAAAGCCACAACATCCAAAAATGGCTTGAGTATTGCCAAAGCTTCCATGGGAAGCAAAATTGCCTCGGATGAGAACTATTGATTTGAATAACACTTTACCAAAGAGGATATACCAATGACAAACCTATGTAACCTATGCTAATCAACTAAACGCTACTGAAAACAATAGAGTTATATGTTACCTGTGGGCTCTTCATATATGGCCTTTATTGTCTTATTCCTTCTTTACTTAATTTACTGAGAGTTTTTATCATGAAAGTATGTTGAATTTTGTCAAATGCCTTTTCTGGATCTATTGTGACAATAATGTGGTTATTTTGTCCTTCATTCTGTTAATGTGGTGCATCATATTTATAGATTCGCTTAGGTTGAAACTTCCTTACATCCCAGCGATAAATCCCACTTGATCATAGTGAATGGTCCTTTCAATGTGCTGTTGAATTCAGTTTTCTAGTTTTTGTTGAGGATTTTTACATCTATATTCATCATGGATATTGGCCTTAATTTTCCTTACTTGAATGTTCTTGTGAGGCTTTGGTATCAATATATTAAGTATTTTATTTAAGTTAAAAAAAAGAACTGGAAACAAAAACATTGCTAACTCTGGATGATAGAAATATGAATGAGAATTATATTATTTTTCTATATTTGTGCATTTCAAAAAATTTCTTTTAAGAATTCAGTTTTTGTGAGGCAAAATAAATAAGCACATATGTGTACCATGTCAGAAGACAAACTACAGATAAAGTTACAATACAGAAAGTTCAATAACTCTAATAAAAAAGTTTGTTCACATAAGATGAATAAGCCAACAGAAAAATGCAAAGACAATGAGTGTGCAATTCAAAAAAGAAATTTACAAATCCTGTAAGTATAAGAAAAGATGCTTGATTTCCTTAACACTAATTACATTAATAATTAAATTGCAATGATAATTTCCTTTTGGCTGCAACACTGTAATAAAAAAATCTAGACATTATCCACATACATATCAAATTGGAACTGGTTAAATAAGTCATAGTAGCTCTATATAGAAGAGAATTCTATATATGAATTAAATCTGTACTTAATAATACAGATTTCTTTAATAATAAAGAAAATGTGCTTTTAAGGAGAAAGAGCCAGTGTGGAAGAGTATGTTCATTAGTATTGCTTTTTGATTAAAAATATACATAGACATAGAAAAAGTTCTAGGAATATAAATACCAAATTTTTAGAAGCAATTATCCATGGTGGTTAGATGGTGTTAGGACTTCCATATTCTATGTTTTATGTATCTGCACGGTCTCATTACTTTAACAATATAATTTTTGTAAAAAATATATTTTTAATATTTATTTTTCAAGGAGCTCATACTCAAAGACATGGACTATAAGTGGATTGAGAATCTGAATAGAATTTCTGAAAATTTTATTGAAAGGTAGTGAGAAAGTAATAGAATAGTATGTGTTTGTTTAAGCCATGTGCTATGATATTTTATTTTGATGTAGAAACTCTGTGGTAATTACTACTGTAAATTAAAGCAGTGTTGCCTTAAGTTGTTGACTGTCCTCCTAAATACAAGTAACTTTAAAGAAACAAACAAAAAATTCTATACTTTTCCACATGAATACAGTATTTGAAATATTTATATATTATGTAAAGTAGGTCATATTTCATCCAAGTTGTCATCCATTCATCCAATTCTTGGCATGATATATGATTTTTAATGATGTGCAAAAAAATTCTGGAAGTACTGTATCCATGATCATTTAAGTATTAATAAGACCAAAAGTTAGGATGACACAAATATAACCAAAACTTAGGACATTTCCCTTTTTTAAATCATAAAATAGATAGGTTTAGCTCACAAAACCACAGTACAAGCAGTAATGGAGATTTTTCCATGGCATCTTTTGATAAATGGTACCACTGCCAACTTCAACAAATTCCCAATGCATTTGAAAATGAGCAATTTAGTTGCCACCTCCAAAATATGTTATTTATGCAAAGGCTAAGACAGTCTTAGGTACATGATAGAAATTTTGCCTCCTTTCTCTCTGTGCCCAAGTGACTCAACTATTTGACAGTTACCCCAAGTGACCTTGAAAGTCCAAGGTCAGAATCATTTCCAACACTGTCATCTTTAGTGGAGTATCCAAAGTGCTCTCTTGGTCCATTCTACTTAAGTGAATTCAATAAATGATGTTGGGATTATTCCACTAGTTGGGATCTGTTAATTCACTAAGAAATCTGTTTGACTTCTGATAAAATGTACAAACTGATTTTATACTGCAGATTTTTTATCGCAGATTTTTTACCTGATTGCCTTCCTGGGAGGCTAAGAACCACTGTAATACTTGATATTTAAAGAGTAACAACCCAAGAGCATATAGTTAGCTAAGGGAATTGTTCATTTTAGATGGCTTATGAAGAAATAGTTTGATACCATTTGACATTTACAATTTGCTCATGATAGGTGGAATGTACTTGTCCCTTTACGAGGAGGAAGACTACAGAATTGTTAAAAATTTGGTTTCATATGGAGGAGACACCTTATTTTATTCTGCATTTTTATTATATAAATAATATTCTGGAAAGGTTGGAAAATAAGAAAAGTCACCCATGATCTTATTACTTTAATTAAATATATTTTCCCACTTCCAGTCTTCACACATATAAGTGATTTTTTTTGCACAGTTCAATCGTAGCATTTACAATTTTATATCTCGTTTTTAAATTCATTTTTCCAATGAAAAATTGTTTCTCAATGAGCAACTTTCTTTTTACCCATGATACAGCCATTTCAAGAGGGAAGGGTAAGAAAATATTTTTAATGTAATTGGCTATTTATATAGTATTCCATTCTTTTTTATAATATTTTGGAATTTCAGCAGAGTTATAGATCTTTTTCCAGATTCTGCTCTCATCAAGTGACTCAGAATCAAATCTATAGATCTGAGTCTACTCCATAGCACACTCCCCAGTGCAACATTCCTGCTGAAGTGCTTATAGCTTCAAATGCATGTCAGATACTTGCAAATTTCTGTTATTATTCATTTAATCTCTAATGTAACTGTGTTTGTTTGCCCTTTTTTCTTTCTTTTTTTTTTTTTTTTTTTGAGACAGAGTCTCACCCTGTCCCCCCGGCTAGAGTGCAGGGGTATCATTCATCACAGCTCACTGGAACCTCAAACTCCTGCACTGGAGTGACCCTCCTGCCTCAGCCTCCTGAGTGGCTGGGACTACAGGCGTGCACCATGATGCCCAGCTAATTTTTTTATTTTTAGTAGAGACGAGGGTCTTGCTCTTGCTCAGGCTGGTCTTGAACTCCTGAGCTCAAGTGATCCTCCTGCCTCAGCCTTCCAGAGTGTTGGGGTTACAGGCGTGAGCCACCGCATCTGCCTGTTTCTCCTTTTTCATTTCTAATTTTACTTTTTTGTGATTTCTTTTTTTACTTCTTAATGGTCCACTGTCTAGTGGTTTCTTCCTCTCTTTTTAACAAATAGTTTCTTTGGCTGCTTAACAATTTTATAATTTTTAAATTTCTCCTTTGATCATCTTTCTTTCATCTGACTTCGCTGTACTTACTGTATTATCCCATTTATAGAATCTTGTGTTAAAAAGATTCATTTCTTTTTTTTTTTTAGAATGTGAATATTAAAAGCTATATATTTTCCTAAGCAAACTTTCCAGTATCTTGTAGTATGCAGGGATTTTTTTTCAATTCTTATAATTCATAAATATGCCTTTTGGTTTAAAATTTGCTTAAGGATAAATTTTTACTTTCTAGGATATATTAGTTATGAATTTATGAATTATTATAATTTTGCTTTATTGAACTGGGTCAGTGTGGAATGTATTATTTCTATTTCAGGGAAGAAACTGAATATTTTATCACTTAAAGTCAATTTTATAAATTTCTAAGATTTAAAAAATGGTATTTTTTATTATATATGTTTTAATCATGCATGTTGGTAATATTTATCTGTATTTCATATATATACATGTACACATAAACATATATAATTCTATATATACACATTTATCTGCATTGTGTAATCCTTACTAATTAGAATTCAGATCTTCCTCATCTTTTTGTTTGCTTACTTTTCCTCATCTGTCATGGGTTGACAGAGGTTAATTGAAGCCTGTAATCACTACTGTGTTTGTCAGTTTCTTTTTTTACTTTCTTGTAATTTATGCTTTATAGATTTTGGTGCAATAGTATTTGGGTACACATACTTATCCCTTCATTATTGCCCTTTAATATTATAAATTCCTTGCTTATATCTCTGTTGACATAGTTTATCTTGATCTACTTTCGTGTAGCAAAAATCTCAATAGCTTTATTCTTGTGAATACTTCTAGTATGTTTAACCTTTCTGCATTACTGTGCTTTAAATGGATCTATGGTAGTCAGTATATAGATTTTTTTACGTAATTTAAAAAAATTTTTAAATTAGCTTTGTTTTCCTATATGTGTTTGGTTTTTGTTCCTATGTTATGTTTGATTTGAAGAGAACACACACATACATTCTTACACTCACAAGTGTCCATCATCTAGACTGAAACTTCCTGGATAGTTTCATATTTATTAGTTTTTGAATCCTTTACATTTCCCAGAGCTATGCATAAGGGTAGGATTCAAAATATACTTGTTAACTGACATGAACTGAAATGTCAGAAAGAGTGAATCTCTAGCAGTAGAGTTTGGAAAATAAGCGACAATCCAGTGTTGATAAATTTGGGGCAGGAATCTTCCTGTCCTCCCTAGAAGCTTAAAACCTCAGTTGCTACATCCCTCCACAACGTGCACCTGCTATTGGCACAGACTAATCCGACAGACACACTTCTGGTCAATAAGAAATAAAGCACAGTCCCGTCCTCTGCAGCCACCTGGCCATTACTACCAATCAATTCACAGGCAATTCCAATCTGGAATGAGATTTTAACTGCCCCACTTGCTTCTCCTAGATCAATGGGATGGCTGAAAACAGCAATAAAGGAATAATTCAAACAAGTTTAAAATTCAAAGGAATACAGACAATGCGGAGGCCTGAAAAAGAACTGCATCCAAAGTAAGACTTTCTGTCCCTTTTATTGTGTCTTTCACTTAAGCCTTTTCTTATCTCTGCATCCTTCCAAAGTCCTTCTTCGTTTACTCGATAAGTTAGTCTTCCTAAATATCCTCTGATAGACATATTGCTCAATTTTTAAAAACAGTCTTTGAAAGAATGAGGTTGCAGTCACTGCATTTTTATTCCTAGGCGAGGCTCAAGTAGATAGAGACTTAAAAGAAAGTTAAAAAGCTGCTATAGGAGTCTGTTGGCTCACCTGTCCCACCCACAGTAAAAAGAGCCTCACCTTGAGAATCCAGAAGGGGATGGGGACGTGGTGGAGGAAAGTGGGCAGGTTTGTTTTATAGAAAAAAGGATTATATTTTTAAAAAACTGGCATGTATGCTTAGAAGCTAATGTATTAAGTGACACATTATGCTTCTGGATACAAATGGAAAAACAATCACAGCTAGATAAAAACCAAATGCTAGACCAGGGAAACCTGTGCTAAATGAATGCTAATCAGGTTAACAGAATAGGCGCTATAAGAATGAAAACATATGATGCCTGGTATTTGGAAAAATTTTAAAAATCTCAGAAAAAGAGCCCATGACCCAGGGAAAGAGTTATCACCCCTCCTCTCTCCTTTAGTACTAAGAAGAACTAACTTTTAAAGGTCATGGGACATGGTTCCCTTGAGCACTGGTCACCATCTTAACTAGTTTTCAAGAAGACAAAGTAATTTTTTCACAATAGATCAAACCAATCCGGTGTTTTCTGAAATAGTGATATCAATCAAGCTTTGTATACTCTTGTACAAAGTAATTGCAATAATAAGCTAAGGTAAAGCAAATGTTAAAGAAATGAAAAGGATAAGAGTTGGGGGAAAAGAGACATATAGTTAGGTAGTGGCTGAAAAAATAGAAATATGTAGATTTATTATTCACTCCACGTTTAAAGTGGTTTTTATCAATAATAGGTAGGAGTTAGAAAATGTCCTTTATATCCAGAACCTTATTAGGGCTGTGAATTTTGCTCCAACAGCTTTGAAACAAGAATTGGAAAGAAATTGAGCAATATGGAGCTGTAGAATGATATACATATAGATTTGACAGAAACTAAACAAATTCAAATCCAGGTAAATGAACATCTTTTCTTAGTAAGTGTCAAAAAAATAGCATTTGGTTTCCAATTCATTTATATTCTTTGGGTTTCTGTATGCTTTATCATTCTTCCCAAGTTAAATTTACAAACTTTGCAAGATAATTGTCAGGTCATTCAATGTAGATGACTGAGCAGTTAAGGGAAGCCCTGGCACCCAAGAACCCTCGTATATGTGTTGAAACTGCTGATCAAGTCTGATCAAGCTGTAGTCTCATTTGTCAAAGTTTTCACATTCTGACAAAACTGGCATTTTGATTCAAGGGACAAGAGAAACCTGCCCTGGTCTTTTCTTCATATTTAAATTAAAAGTGGGGGGGGGGCGCTAAACCAAAAAAAAAAAAAATAGTGTAGCATCTGACAAAGATTCATGACTTTGAATAATGAATGGGCAATTTAAAATATCAACTTAGATTATTAGGCTCTTTATGCCAAACGGCTCAATTTCTTCCTGTCTTTTCTTTGTATAAAACATACCAAAAGCCATGAATCTAATTCAACTCAGCAGGGCTTTACTTGGCTTTCAAGGTTTGGAGAATCACCACTTTTCTACTTTTGTGCTACCTAGACAATAACTCTGCATAAATTTTTAATTCACAATGCTTTTCTAAACAAACTTCCTCTATGATGGTAGATCTCATATGGAACAGAATATAAACCCCAAAGTTTATAGATTTCAGCCAAGTCTGGTCAAAAATAGTTATCCAGGGCTGGGTTATATCACCTTGTCAATTGCATCAGAATTTGAGTTAGGGGAGGGATTTGGAAATGAATGGCTCAAATGGCATAATGAATGACAGTTGTGACTGGCAGGAAAACGCCCTGAGCAAAATTGTAAGTTCAATTCAATAAATACTCAACAATCTTCCGTATTTTTTTGTTTTTGACCCAAGTCCTTAGATCCTGAGGGTTTTGAGGTGAAAAAAAAAAGAAAGAAAAAAGATACCGTCCATTCTCTATGGCAAAAAATTCTTGTAGCGCCCTCTATGACCATTTTCCCTTCATCCAGAATAACAGAACCACTGGTTTTTAGCCAGCTACATAGCTGCTGAGAAGAGAGAGAACATTCTTCAGCCTCCTTTGCAGATAGGTAAGCCCACATGAAGTCATTCTTGCCTCTTTATACATAGACTGCTTCCTGGAATGCTAAGGGCATGGAACGCTAGCTGCCACCTCTGACCGTGAGTGTGGAGGTCCCACCTAGGAATGGTGGACTGGCAAGGTGGAAGGAGTGTGTCCTGGACTGTGTGCCGTGGGACCACCGGATCCTCCCTAGACAGACTCGAATGGACTCTCACAGGAGAAAGAAACCCCTTCTGTGCTTAAGCCACTGCTACCCTGGGCCTTTGCTCTTTTAGCTGAACTGAATCCTAATGGATACACAGTCAGGGGAGCCTTATTTTGAAGAGGTAATTACATGTGCAAGAAGGTATTAGTTAATACTTCAAAAACAAAACAAAACCTTACAAATGGTTCTTCCTCTGTTTTGGCATTTTATTTTAGATGACTTATTGTCAGTTCCACCAAACTCTCCGTGAAACAAAGTAGGCCAAGGCTGGGCGGGGGTTGTAGGATGAAAAGACGACTCACAAAGCAGGAAATACAGTTCTTCAAGGTCATATAATGCAACCATGAGGGACATGTGACCAGAACTCAAGTCCTGTGATTCCAGGCCCATCTGTGCTCATGGATAAAGCTGCCCCTCCAAACTCCTATTTCCTTCCTTCTCCTGTCCAGGATTACCGCTTAGGAACTAGCACAGAACAGTGAACAGTAATCTCACTTCATAAATCAGTTTCTTGGCATTCTGAATTCTACGTAATTTTTCATCACGTTTATGTTTGTCTTCTTGACAACCTCATTTCAGCTGGAATCTCCAAGGTAGGACTTAAGTTCAAAGGGATAGGCCATAAATAGACAGGATTAAGTTTTTTTTTTGATTCAGAGAAGAAACCGAAAGTCTCAAATACTGTTTATGAAACTTCTGATGTACAGTCTGCATGTCAGAAGCTTTATTTATTTTTTATTCATGCTTCTGTTTTTTCCACCCCAGTATATATATTGTTCAAGTCTTTTCTTCAGGGAGTCAAATATAGTCAACAAACATGACCCAAATGTGTCTGCCCTCTCTAAACACACTACACACACATAACTTTAGAGAGATGCCGAGAATCTATGTCACGTGAAGAGCATTAGATAATCTAATCAGTTGCAAAGCTTTAGGAAATGCAGTACCCCTAAAGTATTTTCTTAAATGTAGGCCAGTGATTCTTAAACCCAGAGATATAGGCTCCTTATCCACCCCCAGGCTGCCTAGCTTTCCAGTTTGGGTACTTTTACTTGACAAATCAGCAATACTTGACACAGAAAATAAGAAAAAAGAAAAAAACAAAACTGGGGAAAGAGAGATCAGAAAAGAGGGTCCCAATCTTCCTAAGACATGCTATACATATCCCCCAACCACCCCAAAAAAACAAGCTAGGGCCTACATTTTAGACTGATCATCATCCTCTGGTTAGAAGTTACATTTCTGCTGCACCAAAGGCTGTTTCCAGGGGGTCAGAATGAAACTCACATAAAGCCGTCATGAATCATTCATCAGTTACAGTTACTATTTGCATCCATTTATCTCATCACAGCCTGCAGTAACTACCACCCATGAACAGTTCAAAATCAGTTTAACACAGAAACACTGAGGGTGATTATAATATAACCACCCACAAAATCTCTGTCAGTATCAAATATACACACCTGTCCCTGTTCATGTTGCATTTACATGAATCATGCATGTCCTCTCTGTATCCACATGCATATAGGCAGGTAAAAGAGGATGGAACATGGTACTGCAATGAGAATATATGGATATCACAGGCCTCATTTCTTCAGACCAACAAAGGCACAAATGTTTAGGGCTGCTAATACCTGGGGTTGTGGTTTTAAGCATATTCTTTTTATTTATATAATCACATAAAGTGCAAAATTATGCAAAGCTGCCTTATCCTTCCATCCATCATCCTCCCTGATTTTGTATACATAGCTCCCTAATCATCTTCCTGTCCTTGATTTTTATTTGTTTGTGTGTTTTTTCCCACCAGGCTTTATCTTAGCCTGGTGGTTTATCTTAGCCAGGTTTATCTTAGCCAGGTTTCTATGTCAGGTTCTCTTCATGATTACAATTAGCTTTGACGTTTGTACATGTTCACCTTATCTACGACACCTTTTTGGGATCATCATAAACAATGCTAAAAGCATGAAAGATGGTCACTGATAGGAAAAAATAAAAACTCTTCCTTTTTTCCCTCTATTTGGAAATGTATCACGTGTCTCCTTTCCCAGTTGTGTGTGTGTGCATGTGTGTGTGGGCTCAGAATCACACCTCACCGGCCAGATCTACACTGGCTTGATTTCAGCTCCCTTCTTGTGTCAGTAATATGCTTATAGATGCTTTCTACTTTACATGATGCAGTTTAAAGACTTTAAACTCTCTCAATTTCCATTTTCTAATCTCTAATTTAAAAATGATAATAGCTATTTCATAGTGCTTTCATGAGGAGTTAAAAGTGCCGAGGTTTGTACAAGGCATTTACTGTGCATTCGATAAAGGTTAGTTTCTTGCTCTTCCACTTTTTCTTGTGTTCAAAAAAAGGATGTCAGATGTTTATCTGAATATTTATGTATAACAATTTATTTTCATTTGAAAAGAAATAGTTAAATAATATAACACCCAGGTGATAGCAAAATTATTTTGTTGCAAAAGGATAAAATTCTAGCAAGATTTAAGCTGCATACTTCACTATGATCACGTACAAAAACCCAGGGAGGCAAAGCAGAATCTCTCTAGTTAAAGCCTCGGTCACCGAGGCTGCCTTGTCGCTGGATGTGTAAATATAGCTATAAGAACTCTGTGAAGTAAAAAACTGAGCATCTTGTTACCCTGCATGCTTGCAATTTCTTAACTCATTAAACTGAGGGATGGTATTGGGCGGGAGAAATAATGTATTAACAGTCAATTTATCCCAAGTGGATTTAACTGCATTTTTTTTTTGTTCTTCAGGTAAAAGAATTAGTTGCTATTTGTGTCTCAGTTGAAAATATCCTCAAAAAACTTAAAAACTTGGTCAATACTGAAAAGTGCTATTTTCAGGTCCCACACTCAGATCTGTTCCTCCCCACAAAGGGGGCTGAAACCTCTGTGCTCCTCATACTGCCACATATGAAGCAGCACAGAAATTGCCTTCACTGGGTGTATGACAGGCCTATCTTTAGCCTGAACAATATGATAATTGGGTTCCAGGACATGTTAAGCATTAATAGGAGGAGACAGTGTGTTGCTCAGTTAGCATGCTCCATCCTGCTTCCACACGCACATCTATAGTCTCCCTCCTGCCAGGAAGGCTCATTTTCCCTCTCTCTTACCTCTCTCTTTCCTGTTTTCACCTATTTATCTTACCCAATTTTTAAGGCCCAGCTCAACTCAAACCTGAATTGTGAAGCCTTCCCAGAGCATGACAGTGATTTCTGCTACATATATACTTCTTATTGCGTATTTTCTGGAATACATAGCAGTATTTTATTACATACAGTCTTCTTCATATATGTAAAAGACCTTGTCTCTTCCAAGTGACTATGGTGTTCTTCATTTCACACAGTATATACCAGCACTGCGCTTGCAAGGCTTATAAAGATGAATAATATTTAAACTGATGTTTCTTAGAACTTAGGCTTTTAAAAGTTATTTGGGAGGGAAAGACAGTCTCTTGTGCCTTGAATGTTTAGCAACTAGATGTTTATAGATTACTGGGAAATTAAAAGTGAAGATGTAACATTAACACCAATTAAGATAGAGCTCATATGTCTATGTGTAAGATTTAGCTTGAATGGGTTTTATTGTACATTTTTAAATTAGTGTTTATAAACATTATGATTACAAACTTGGAAATGCTTTGACCATAGATATATTATGAAACTAGAATCCATTTAAAGATATTTTACAGTAATAAAAATGGGTTAATACATTTGTCAGCAGTTATGCTTGATTATCTAAAGGAGTAATAGGATTTATGGTACATCAATTCTATAAATATATCTCTCTCTATATCATTTCTTAGCAGTCACATACAAAATGAAGTATGCAGAGAAAAACTGAAAAAAAATACCCTCTGTTCACATATTTTGAGATTTTAACATTAGAGTTATTTATTCATAAGAGTTTCATAATACATTAGTCAGCATGCTGTAGGATATTTTGGAAAAGTAATGAAGGCTTAATAATGTGAAATTTTTTTCCAGCCTTCTTTTCTAAGAAACAAATGAGGTGAGACTTTCTTTTCAGTCCAAGACTTTAGCTCTTCCTACTCATAACCTCATTTATCACTCCATCCTATGCATTTCTATAGCTTTTTATTCTTTTATGATTCTGCTAGTTCCTCTACTAGACTCCAAGCCCTTGTGGAGGCAGATCCCGGATTTGACATCTTTTTGCAAGGCCTAGCAGCAGAGTGCCCATTATGAAGTATGTGCACATGGTAAGAAGGAACAAGAGCTTACCAGATAGATAAGAGGAAAGCGGAGAGGAATGGGAATGAATGTGAATGACGACCTGATTAGCACCTGCTGTCCGGTAAAGATGGTGCCACTATGCTAGCTCAGCACTGGATCAGACTTATCCCATTAATCCACACAGCTATCTTGACCCAAAATCTATATGCAGTGTTTACTGAACACCTCTTCACTCCTAGGCACCATTCTCTGCATGTCCTCAAGGAAACTCATAAACTCATATATGGCACTATGAATTCTGAATTGTAGTGGTAGGGTTAGGAGTGCAAGGGAGAAAGGATCTTGTAAAAAAAAAAAATGAGGAGTTGGCCTAAAAGAGCGAGAGCACACTGGCAGCTAGAGGAGCAGAGATGTCAACAGGGAGGTGGGAACAGTCTGGGAGACACGGGAATCTGCAGGCAGTTTGCTGATGCTGGAACAGACAGTGCAAGGCACAAAACAGTGAGGAATTAGGATTAAAAACAAGACCCTGTCCTAAAGAACTTGATAGCCCGGTTAATGAGCTTGGTCTTCATCATGTGCAGGTAATGGGCATCCATCAGATATTTAAGTAGGAGAGTAACAAGATGTTTTAGATGTTTACTCTGGTGTCACCCCTAGTTAAAACCCTTCCTTAATGCTCTTAGAATGAAACACATACATCCTGCCATGGCCTGCTAGGTTTCCCTCCTGCCTACCTCTTTATCTCATATCCACACCCAGCTCAACCACCACCTCTTGTCCCAGGCCTCCTTTCTGGTCTTCAGAAATGCTGAGGCCTTTCCCTTTGTACCTGTTTCCCCTCTGCCCATATTATTCTCCCTCAACTCTTCTCAGGGTGGGTTCCTTTCTCAGCTTTTTCATTCCTCCCCAAAGGGAACATCTATGGAAATCTTATTCATGTGACCTTCCTCAGTCACTCTATATATTTTTAACTTGCCAATTTCTTCCATTGTACTTACCATACTATCTATCTTGGTTGTTTGTTATATTTGTATTATACTTGGTATATTATCACCCCTCCCAGAATGTGTCATGGCAGCCCTTGAATTCTTGAATTCGATTTATCATTGACACATTAGCACAGTGGTGCCTGGTACATGGACACTCCTTAAATGTGTGTGTGTGTGTGTGTGTGTGAGTATATACTCTGAAGGTGAGTGAGAGGAAGAAGTCCAGTGGTAAAGCCAGAATTTGCATCAAAGACTTATCTGATTCCAAATTCCATTTTTATCCACTATCCAAAGTACTCTTGCCTTGTTTTAGAGTAAATACATAATCCATTCATTCATATACTGAGACAGATGCTATACATAGATGATGACTCAGCCACAGGCACTGTCCTTGAGACAAAACCAAATATAAAATGAGTAAAAACACATTTAGCTGGCCTAGGAGATATTTATGTGCTATGGAAGCATATATCTATCTATAAAATAATTATCACACAAAGGAAGGTTTAAAATCTTACATGGTTAATGTGTAAATGTGGTCATCTTAAAGATGTGGTCTTTGCCTATTTATTTATCCAAAAAGGCTCAAGAAATGAGGATAAGAAATAACCTCAATGCTAAGAAGTTCACTGTTTTTATAATACACAAAAGCACATTAATATCTTCTATAGCATTTAGTGCAAAAATGAACAAGTGACATTTCTTAAAACTAAATCAATTTTATAGAAATGTAGGTAGCTTTTCCTTTGCTTTTTAAATTGTTTTATATAATATTTGTATCCTACTTTGTGAAATATACGTAAAGTTCTCTAAAATTGAATAATTTTGATATACTTAGGGAATCTTAGCTTACATGTGTCAAGATCCTTCTAATCTAAATTTTTATAAAAGGTAGTACTCTATAACATAAGCTAAATAATAGATCAATTAAAATTTTATGTATTTTCCTCATAACAAATAAATACATCCTATTAGGAAATAATGGGGGGGGGAATTAAGACCAATTTCATTTGGGCCTTAATTAAATGTCAACCTCTTTTTTATGACATAAGTTCTCAAATATTAGCATGTCTCAGGATAGTCTGAGAATCTTAATAAAGACTGTCAGGTCCTAACCTCTGTGGTTTGTGGTTCAGATAAATACATTTTAAAAGTACCCCAGAAAACTGGGGGGAAAACAGGTAAGAGGTTTTGTGTCTTCTACATCTCTGGAGCTCTATGAAAAAAAAATAAAAATGATGCTTGGGGAAAATGCCTAAATTTTATAATGCCTCACAGTTTACAGCACTTTGCTATCCATTATCTCACTTAATTTTCACAACAGAAAGACAGGAAGCACAGGCATTGGCATCCTCATTTTAAAAGCAAGAGCCTAAGATGCAAGGAGGGTGATTGATCTATCTTTCCACATTTGGTCGTCTTACTAGCAAAGTACAGTGATGTTTACCCATTCATATAACAAATATTTAAGGTCCTGCTTTTGTGCCAGGCATTGTTCTGAGTACTTGGGATAAATCAGTGAACAAAATAGACAAAAATCTTTCCCTCATGGTGATGATGTTCTGGCAGGTGGAGACAGATAAACAGTAGAGATAATAAATAACGAAACCAATATTCAACCTATTATTAATACTATCTATTCAAGGTAACCAAAAAGTCAAATACTATACCTTACAAAGATTATGAAATGAACCTTTGAAAAAATGGGCGATTATCTCATTAATAGAAAATAAAAAGAAACACAACACTTCATTGCCTTAGGAGCCTAAGTAATAGAAATTTTAAGTATAATAACAGCATTTTGCAAATATACAACCATTTTTTAATGGAGCAAAGCCTTCCTGTACATACACCCTAATTCTAAACACATATACATCTTAATTCCCTTGTGGCTACATTATTTGAAGTGCACAAGAGAAGTGGAATCTACATTATTCAGTCTACTCTGTAGATGGCACTGCAGGTCCAGCAATGATCCTGGGCTCATAAGTCTCACTACCCCTGTCCAGCTCAGACAAGCATCATATTGAACTTGATGAAAACCATATTCATTCTAAAAACAGAAATCACTTTGCAATGGCAACCTTCTTATACAACTGCAGGACACAACTCTGATTTGTAATTTCAGTAAAACTCTCCTTATAATGCCTTAGGTACCACAAAGGCTGAAGTGTTGAAATAATTCTGTTTATCCTGTGATATCTATTTTAGTTTGTTGACAGGTATAGTATAATGTCTGTTCCTGATATGGAAAAATGTTTCCCTGATAAACTGATATACATAATCATTCCTGTGGGTTCTGGGTTTGACTCAAGCAAAGAAATGCTTTTTATGGCATTTGAATTCCACTTCCTAATGCCAGAAGTTAAGTGATATTCTGCAGGGAGGCAGATTTAATGTCTGCTGAAGGTAAAGGATGAAGGGATAATGACAGAGGTATCGTACCGCAGTCAGACCATAATGTCGAGGAGGGAAAGCTTGTCATCTCGAGCCGGGGCAAGGGACTGCTGTAAGTCAGCTAAAGTATTTTCGAAAGAGAAAGGTCAAGGCTTCCTGGTCCTGAAACCCAGACTTTTATTTTATTTCATATTGACTGACTGACTGATTAACCTTTTGCAGGGGTCACTAATGGCTAATGTAATGGAACTGTAGAAGGAGGGACAAAATAACTCAAACTAGGCCATGGGATCAGACTAGCATCTTTTCCCATACACTTGAGTTACACTTTTTTTTTTTCCTGGCAAACATTCTAGCCCAGAAAACAAGTCACAGTTCATCAGAGTTCCACACCGTGTTCATCAGGCTGGCCTTTCTTTACAGGTAAATCCTGAAACATACGGAGTTGGGATGGCAAGTCTAGCAGTTAATCATCACGGCCATTCAAGTGTCAAGATGAAGTTTCTCAAGTTCTTTCTCAGACTGCTAGAAAGACATGATTGCCCTCGTGGCTATTTCTGCTCTGTACTGAACCTGTACTATGCTGGCTATACTTGCCGAGCTCCTGTAGCAATGAACACTAGGTCACCAGGCCATGAAGATGGCTAATCTCTCTTGCCCTTTGTCTGAGCCAGTTACTTTAAGAAGCTGACAGGGGAAAGATGAGGTGTTTTCTTTCTATCCCTTCCTTAGAGCTTGTTGCTTCAAGCAGCCAATCACCCTTCCCGTCCCTGTGGCCAGCTGAACCCTTAGCGACAGAAACCAAGAGTGTGGATTAATACAGAGACAGATGTTTCAGTTCCAGAACAGTGAAGGTGCTAGGAGGAGGAGAAAGCAGAGTGGCAATTTGGACAAAGAGAGAAAGAAAGGAAGCAATATATCAATCCTGATCTATAATTCTTCAAGCTGACCACAATGGTTTTATTTTTCAATTATCTAGGAATTGAGGTATTGAAAGGAAGCCAACAAGGACTCAGGGCTCTCAGAGCCCTGGCTGGCAACAGCCTGGATCAGAAAACCAACAAACAAACTGGCAAAGCAATGCTGTTACTCTCTTCTTCCCTGTAGCTCAGGTTTTAGTGAACAGCTGAAAAGCTTGCCATAAGGAAGACTCAAAATTTAGTTCAAGGTTAGCAATCATTTGATATAATAATTTCAATAACTCTAATATTACCCATGACATATTTAATTGAAAAAAATTTCTAATTACAACTACGGTGGGATCCCCTGATGCAACACTAATTGTTCTGTGCATTCACAGTCAGCAGTTGCTAAGGGGGGAGCTATCTGAGAGAGGATAGCAGAAAAGGAATCCTATAGGCTACTGGTACAAATAAACTTAGACTTCAAGGATATCAGTTATGATTTTCCTCAATTCTTGTCTTTTGTAGGCAAGTATTTGTCTTCATGCTTCCAAGGACTCTTCTCAGAAAAAAGAAAACTTAACTACGGGATATATAAAGTTAGGCACAAAATAATTACCATTGAAATCTGGATGAGAGAAGGGAAAAAAATTAAGGAGTAAGCCACAATATAAACTCTAGTTTATAATTTAGAAAACAACACCTTTAATATGACAGCATAGTGAATTTATTGGAACTAAATAATCGTAATTTAAAAAATCACAAGAGACGGGAGAAGCAAGATGGTGGATGAGAAACACCTCCAGCCAGGGCGTCTCTGCAAGAAGGAAAGATTTTAGATGAAAGTGAAAAAAAAACAAACAGGCAGACAAACATAGATCCGATGAGGGTCAGAAGGAAGGGTGCCTGAATCTACAGGAGACTCCATGGGAACAGGTTGAGGAGCAGAACTGGAAGGAGGAAGGCATTGGCAGGGTCTAAACCCCAAGAGGCTTGGAGACCAGAGACAAGGGGAGGTGGAGCAGTTAAATTCCACCCCCCCCTTGCATCTTGGACTGCTGGTGAGCTCCAGAGCTACTGGAGAGACTTGCTGACACCATTCCAGAGACGGCTGCCGCCAGTGAACAGTGAGCCTCTTGTGGAAAGGGCATCAGGCTCCCAGCACCCTTGGGCACCTCCCACCCCACAGACCCCAGCCAATTGGCAGGCACCATATTGCTTCATTCTCCCCTTCCCCTACCCTACCCATGGCTGCCAATAGACACAATTTAGCCACCACCTGGAGCCATCCACAGGGAACGGGACCTTTCCTTTTGGGGCCCTGCAGCAGACTGAGGGGTACTTAGACTGTGAGCCCCCTACCCGCTGGCCCTCCCCAGTGCTGCTTGCCTGGTGACTCCAGCAGAGTGGGGCAAACCCCAAGACAGAGAGACACTGATCCAGCTTGGGCACCCCATGGGTGACTTGGGACCAGTATTCTTCTCCCTGGGAAGGTCAGGGATTGATCTCCTGGGCCCAGGGACAGGCCTACAGGCCAGATCCTGTACACCCAGGTCTTGATTGCATTGCCCAGAGGCACAGAGTGGATATTTGTGAACTAGTCTACTGAGGTGTGTGTGCATTTAGGGGCAGATCAGAGTGGGCCCTAGCTGTAGTGAGCTCAAGGGGCAACCCTCCTCCCACAGAAAGGACTCTGTAAACTCAATTAGGAATGAAAAAGGAGAAATTACAACTGATACCACAGAAATAAAAAATATCATCTATGAAAACTATAAAAACCTCTATGCACATAAACTGGAAAATGTGGAGAAAATGGAAAAATTCTTAGAAACACACATCCTCCCTAGGCTCAATCAGGAAGAAATAGAATCCCTGAATAGGCTAATATCAAGTACCAAAATTGAAGTAACAGTAAAAAGAACATTCCTAAAAAGAAAGGTCCTGGACCAGATGATTTCACACCCGAATTTTATCAGACCTACAAAGAAGAACTGGTGTCTACCCTGCAGAAATTATTCCACAACATCGAGAAGGAAGGAATCCCCCCCAACACATTTTATAAAGCCAACATCACCCTGCTACCAAATCCAGGAAAGGATGCAACAAGAAAAGAAAACTACAGACCAATATCCCTTATGAATATAGATGTAAAAACTCTTAACAAAATCCTAGCAAACCGAATTCAGGTGCTTATCAAAAAAATTAATCCATCACGACCATGTGGGCTTCATCCCGGAGATGCAGGAGTGGTTCAACATGTGCAAATCTATAAATGTAATTCACCACATAAGTGAAAACAAAGGCCCTATGATCCTCTCAATAGACACAGAAAAAGAATTCAACAAAATTCAGCACCCTTTTATGATAAGAACACTTAAGGAAATAGGCAGAGATGAGACTTACATAAAAATGATACAAGCCGTATGTGACAAACCCACAGCCAACATCATACTGAATGGGGAAAAACTGAAAGCATTCCCAGTTAGAACTGGAACCAGACAAGGTTGCCCTCTATCACCACTTCTATTCAACATAGTGCTGGAAGTCCTAGCCAGAACAATCAGACAAGAGCAGGAAATCAAGGGCATCTAAAGGGGGTAGAAGAGGTCAAACTATTACTCTTTGCTGATGATATGATCTTATATCTAGAAAACCCCAAAGATTCTGCCATGAGACTACTGGAATTGATAAACAAATTCAGCAAAGTCTCAGGTTACAAAATCAATGTACAGAAATCAGTAGCATTCCTATATGCCAACAACAAACTGAGAGCCAAATCAAAGACTCAATACCCTTCATAATAGCAACAAAGAAAATAAAATACCTAGGAATATATTTAATGAAGGATGTAAAGGACCTCTACAGGGAGAACTATAAAACACTGAGCAAGGAAATAGCAGATGACCTAAATAGGTGGAAAACCATACCATGATCATGGGTCAGCAGAATCAACACTGTTAAAATGTCTATACTACCCAAAGTGATCTACAGATTCAATGTAATCCCTATTAAAATACCAACATCATTTTTCACAGATCTAGAAAAAATAATTCTATGCTTCATATGAAACCAGGGAGGACCCTGTACAGCAAAAGCAATCCTAAGCAAAAAGAATAAATTGGGAGGCACCAATTTGCTAAACTTCAAGCTATACTATAAGGGTATAGTAATTAAACATCATGGTATTGGCACAAGAACAGAGACATAGACCAATGGAACAGAACTGAGAACCCAGATATAAATCCATCCTCATATAGCCATCTAATCTTTGACAAAAGAGACAAAAACATTCACTGGGGGAAAGAATCCTTATTCAATAAATGGTGCTGGGAAAATTGGATAGCTATATGTAGAAGACTGAAACACGATCTGCACCTTTCACCTCTCTCAAAAATCAACTCACGGTGGAGAGCAGACTTAAATCTAAGGCATGAAACTATAAGAATCCTAGAAGAAAATGTCGGAAAAACTCTTATAGACATTGGCCTAGCCAAAGAATTTATGAAGAAGATCCCAAAGGTAATCACAGCAACAATAAAAATAAATAAATGGGACCTGATCAAATTAAAAAACTTCTGCACAGCCAAGGAAACTGTCACAAGAGCAAACAGACAACCTACAGAATGGGAGAAAATATTTTGCAGGCTACACATCAGATAAAGAGCTGATAACTAGAATCTATATGGAACTCAGGAAAATCAGCAAGAAAAAAATCAACTGCATTAAAAAGGGGGCAAAGGACATGAACAGAAACTTTTCAAAAGTAAAACAAACTAATAGCTAACAAACAAGAAAAAATGCTCAGCATCTCTAATCATCAGGGAAATGCAAATCAAAACCACAGTGAGATATCACTTAACTCCAGTGAGAATGGCTTTTAACAAAAAGTCCCGGCTGGGCGCGGTGGCTCACGCCTGTAATCCTAGCTCTCTGGGAGGCCGAGGTGGGTGGACTGTTTGAGCTCAGGAGTTCGAGACCAGCCTGAGCAAGAGCGAGACCCCGTCTCTACTAAAAATAGAAAGAAATTATCTGGCCAACTAAAAATATATATAGAAAAAATTAGCCGGGCATGGTGGCTCATGCCTATAGTCCCAGCTACTCGGGAGGCTGAGGCAGTAGGATCGCTTCAGCCCAGGAGTGTGAGGTTGCTGTGAGCTAGGCTGACGCCACAGCACTCACTCTAGCCCGGGCAACAGAGCGAGACTCTGTCTCAAAAAAAAAAAAACAAAAACAAAAAGTCCCAAAACAATAAATGTTGGTGTGTATATGGAGAGATAGGAACACTCATACACTGCTGGTGGGACTGCAAACTAGTACAACCTTTGTGGAAAGTAATATGGAGATACCTCAAAGAGTTATAAGTAGAACTACCATTTGATCCAGCAATCCCATTACTGGGCACCTACCCAAAGGAAAAAGAGACATTCTATAAAAAAGACATCTGCACTTGAATGTTTATGGCAGCATAATTCACAATTGCAAAGATGTGGTAACAACCCAAGTGCCCATCAATACATGAGTGGATTAATAAAATGTGGTATATGTATACCATGGAGTTCTACTCAGCCATAAAAAACAATGGTGATCTAGCACCTCTTGTATTATCCTGGATAGAGCTGGAGCCCATTCTACTAAGTGAAGTATCCCAAGAATGGAAAAATAAAAACCACATGTACTCACCATCAAATTGCTATTATCTGATCAACACTTATGTGCACATATAGTAGTAACATTCATCGGGTGTTGGGCAGATGGAGGGGAGGAGGGGATGGGTATATACAAACCTAATGGGTGTGGTGTGCACAATCTGGGGTCTGGACATGCTTGAAGCTCTGACTCGGGTGGGGCAACGGCAATATATGTAACCTAAACACTTATTCCCCTGTAATATGCTGAAATAAAAGAAAAAATAAATAAAAAAATAAAAAATCACAAGACACAAAAATTGGATTTGGGGAGGAAGAATTTATGGATTTCGGGGATGGGGAGAGGGATGTTATAGCACTAAACAACTATTTGTTTTCTGAAATGAAAATCACTTCATGACATATAATCTATTTAAAGTTGTTTCCAAGAAAACAAGTGAATACATTTAATTACTGTAGATGGAAACATAATTGCATGCACATGCAATCATAGAAAAGTGCTAATCTACTTGCCTACCCCTTGGCAAATAATAATTTAGTGATGGGCATATAAATCTTATGTTTATTTGTTGGTATTTGCTAGAACCGTGAGTCCCTTCCTGGACACGAATCATTTGCTCTGTCACAGTCACAGGATGGGGTTACATATGACATGCTCTCCAGCTAAAAAGCAGCAATGGGCCACTAAAGGAATAAGAGTGCCACGTAAGGAACAGGTTTCTCTTACCACTATGGCTAATTAAGAAACAGATGTTGCTTTTCAACAGAATCTGTCCATTTTCAGTCCTAGGTTTTAGGATCCAAAAAAATGCTTTTCTGAACTTTGAGATGTTATTGCTTTTCATGTCACAGGGTTTAAGGCCAGGGGTCATAAAACCTATGTGCAATGAACAGGACCACCTAGACTGTTTTTCAAGAACCCATTTGATAAATCTTAGGGAATTACTGGCTTCTGTAGAACGATATGAAGATACTAAAGGGTCAGTATTACTAAGCAGTCCTATTGCAGAAAACAGAAGGATTTCAGTTTAGCAGCCCATCCCACTCCGCCAGTAACACCCTATTTGAGGAAATGCAGGAACACAGCACAAAGGCAGCTCTCAGCTCAACCTTGCTGCACAGGAAACACCTGGGGAGCTTTAAAAAAAAAAAATCTAGGCCACACCAGAGACCAATTAAACTGACCCTCCACATGTGGCACCAAAGCACTGGCACCTTTTATAGACTCGCAAGTGATTCCAGGGCACAGCCAGGGCTGACAGGCTCTAATACCGACATTTTCTTCAGCGATACTTCAGGAGGTAGCAAAGAAGGGAGAAAGACAAAATGCTTGGTGTAGGCTAATTTACTAGGAAGTCATAAGACAACTACTTCTCTACAAAATTCTTTCCAACTACGTCAGGAAAAAAAATCGTTCCATAGCAGCGCTGTGAATTTCGAGATCCTGGTAAAGGTTTCTCTTTACTTTAGGTAGGAAGGAGTGTGTGAGTAGTAAGTGCAGGGGCATTGGGGTCAGGCAGCCAGAAAATAATCCCAGCTCTATCGCTTACGTGCTTTGTGACCCTGGGGAATATTCCTACACTTCTGTTGCCCCACCTGTGTAATAGTACTTTGACACTGTTAAATTGCAGGAGACCATTCACAGAAAATACTCAAAAGAGTTGCTGAAACATAAGGAAGCACTCACTATTCACTTAGTATTTATTAGCTATTATTTCCTGCAGAAAAAAATAAGGTAGAGGCCATAAATAAACTTAGAAATTTATTTACAATGTTATGAATTTCTATCAGTGATTTAAAAAATTGCATGTGACAAGCCACCATATGTGATAGCACTTGCATTATACTTCAAACAAAACAGTCCTTTATCTACCTTGATGCTTTAAGGTTCCAGGTAAAACTTGTTGAGTGAAGGGTTCTGCAATTTAAGAAAACATTTAAAATCCTTTGTGTTCACAAAATTTACCATGACTGCATAGATGTAAAACACATCATTATAGATGTCCTGAGCAATGGAATTCTCTTTATGAAGCTTCTCTGATGATGTTAATTGGATGGATGCCTGCTATAAATACGTACATAAAGCTACATGGCCAAGTTTTTGGCTTTTGCGTATTTTACAATGCATTTTTTGTTTGGAACTGTACTTAGGAAACTTTGCAGACAATGAGAATGATGCTGATAAAACTTTCTTAGTTGTAAATCTTAACCGAATTAAAACCACTGAGAACATGCTAGGCCTTGACTAGCACAGTGCTAAACATGGCCTTGAATCTTCAGAAATTTCACCAGGTTTTAATATTCAGGGAAAAAGTTTGATATTCAGTTCTGGTAGAAATATCCTATTTTAGCTGTCCATCATGATTTCAATGAAGATAGAAGTATAATTTATTATTGTTATTACATTGGCTGGTGATTGGAAACACATTACCAATGTACAAATTAGAGCCTCTAATTCTAAAGTAATTATCAGCTAATTTTCAGAGTTGTTAACAGGATTAAAATTACGAATATATTAGCTGATTCACCCTCACGAATCAAATTTTGATTAGATAATACTACATGTTAATATGTATACCATTCAAATTTCTTAAAAGCCTTTTTGGGATAAAAATTTTCACTAATATATGCAGAGCTGGGGGAGGGAATGAATGATTGATGGTTTTCCCTTATAAACCTTATGAAAGGTCCTAATTTGGTTGGTCTCCAACTGTTTTGGCTCAGAATTAGGAATTCTAGTTTTGATGACAGCTCATGTGCATTGATTAGAAAAACATCTCACAGAGCTATTAAAAAAGCAAGTTAATCACTAGAAATATAACAGTGGATGGAACAATATTTCATGCTGAAAGTTATTGAAGATTCTGCTTTTCAGTTCCTTACAGGATATATGCTTTTAAGGAAGCATCAATGAGCAGTTAGTATCTATGTAAGTACATATTAGAATCTATTCATTTCAAATAGGTAGGTCCTATTTGAATTCTACCTGTAAGCAAACTCCTTCCATCAGCAGAATGAGGTCTGAAATGCAGTGGGATGGGTGAGTAGTTGGTGGGTATGTAATTGTAATGATTTTCTAATGTCTAAAGAATGTCATTTGTGGTACATCTGAACTTTAAATTACATCACTTCATTTTAAACAAAAGACTGTGGGTCATCAGGTTTGGCCAGAACAATAGGACAGAATAAATTACAGAAATAAAGTTTTGTCACATCTCACAAGAAGAGACACTTCCATTTTTGTTTGTTTATGTTCTGTGAATTTAGAATTTTAAAGGTGATTGGTACATACTGAAAAAGATGATAATATTTAATGTAGCCACCATTTTTTCAAAATGTGCTTAATAGATCTATCCTTTTAGAATGAATGAGAAATGCTTCTTTTGAGTATTTAATGGAAATAAGGTTCTAGTTTCCTATGTGGTCTGATTTTTTTAAAAAATTCTATTTCCTGTATCTTTCTCTAATACAGCTTGCACATGATTGCAGTCATCTTTGTTAAACACAAAGGCGACCACTTCCATCCTCTGTTTAAAACCTTTTCCCATTGCCTACAGAGTAAATCCAAACCTCTTCTTATAGTACACAAGGTCCTTCATGATCTGATCCCACCCATATTTCTAGCACCATTTCTTATCTTTTAACCACCTCTACTGCATACACCAACTATATAAATACCTTTTATCCATCATGATATACTCTTGCAAATGCTGTACCATGTTCCGGAATGTGCCCCAATTTCTTTTTAAAGTTGCTCCAAAAGATTTCTCTTTAAAGATTATTTCTAATTGTGACTTATCATTGCATCCCAAAAGAAAAAAAAATAACTTAAAGATAAGATATTTCCTTTGGCATCAAAGGAAATATTCCTCTATGGGGACATTTGCACTTCTACACAAGTTACGCATGATTTAAACCCCGTGTGAACAAGTATGTATTTTTCCAAACTTAATAAACAACAAAGAAAGTATCTGATTTAATCCTATTCATAGCCCTAAGGCAAAATAGAAATTACTGTAATAACAGAAACTCATGGAAATAGATGATCATGATAACAGACTTAGAATAGATTTAATATTCTTCCATATTCAGAAAACCAAGTCGATGTAGTTCATATCCCTACTCTCCTCATTTTATGGTTCTTGGCAAGTCTTTTGATTATTTTTGTTCTCAGACAGGGCTGCCAAATCCTCTTCTAAGCTCCATCTATTCCAGAGTTCAGGTCTCTTCAGTTCCAGCTCTTGTTCTGCTGCCAAGCTCCCCTTCACTGCTTTGGCATCAGACATGAAATGCTGCCATAGAAGGAAGCCACCCTAACAATCTGTGTGCAGGGCAAATAGGAATTTCCTTAAATCCCTTTCCTTTAAAAAAATTGAATGGGACATAGCCTTGAATCTTACGGTCCTTTTGTTGATAGTTTGCTTCTGCTTTTGGTATCTCTGTGTCCCCTCCCTGATTCTTTTTTCTTTATTTATCCAATTATGTAACCATAAAATTTGCTTTTAAGTATGCAAAGACATAAAATACCAGGATTTTAGTGTCTGTGGTTCCCATAATGAAAATTAAAAGATCTGATAAGAGCTGAAATAATTGAGTAATAATTCTGATAAATATTCTAAATATACCCTATAGTCTACAATTGAGTATATTGACTCTTAGAACTTAAATTGCTGTGCCACACGGTATCAGAGAGGTTGGATAATATGTACTTAGCATGCATTTTAGGCAAAAGTTTAGCAAGTTTCTAACTTTTAAGAAGTTTCTGCAAAATTATGTCAGCTTCTCCAAAGCCCTGTTCTAACAATGTAATCAGAACCACTTTTCCTTTCCTCAGGGATTCATCTATTCTGTGATAAACTTACTGTCCATTTTTCCAAATCAGTGAGACCAATGAGTACTTTCACTAGAATCTCCTGTTTTATATCTAAGTAACTTTAAAAACAATTTAAAAAGGCAACAGATTCTGGGATTTGTTCTACTCAAAGGTATAAAGCACAAAGTGAGGCATTATTAATACTTCTGAACATACGTAACAAAAGAAATCATTCAGCACCATTTCAGCATATTCCCTACTCAGGAGACTCATGCATATTTAAATGAATTAATTTATTTTCTGCAATTTGCTCTTTAAGTGCTTAAGTGGCCATTTGCTGTTGCTTATTTCAGGATTCTGTGCCCTTGTTCTCTGAGTCACCAACTTATAGCTTGAGTGCTCCAGGTGTATTTATGCTCCCAAAGTATTTTAAATTACCCATTAGGAAATCCAATTTCCTATTTATAAGACTCAGAAGTGATCTTCCATTGGTAACTTTTTCTTAATTAAGGATATAGGCCTGAATTCACAGCTGAAGTTTTGGTACTACATGTATTTATTGGATCCATGACAGTCAATATTATAGAATGTCATCAATATTAGGATCTCAGATAATCACTTAAGGTGGACCACTCTTCGATTCTATTGGGATTGACATTTTGGGTATCCATAAAAATCATCACCATAACAATACCTGCTACTTACGATACTCTGCACCAAGCACTGTACATACACTATCTCACCTGATCCTTTAACAGTCCTAGACATAGTTGTTATTTTCCCTATCATTACATCAACTAGAGATGAGAAAATGTAGACTTAGAAAAGGCACATACATAGTAAGTAGCAGGACTTATATTTAAACCCACCTCTCTCTTCCTTACAAACTTCATTCTGATCCATTCATGTCTAAGGCATGTGATTGTGTTTTGGAAGGTAGAAAAAAATAGTAATAATTAAGACTCAATTTCTGCTTTTAAAGAATTTATGATCTAGTTAAGGAAAGAGGGCTAACATAATTATACAAAGTACTACAATTCAAGGCTACAAGGGTCTCAAAGAGACACTTAAGTAGTGCTTTGAAGATTCAGAGAAATGAAAGATCCACATCTGGTTGGGGGTAAAAAAGAAATCTTCAAGAAGCAACTGTTGCTTTGAAGAAGCCTACAAAATAAGGTGGGAGTCAGAAAACTGTAGTCGTGGATTTCAGGACGTCACATAAATGGCACACTCCAGAGCTCTGGTCTTCAACTATAGATGATGCTGAAAATAATGCATTTAAGAGTATGAAGGGCCGGGCGTGGTGGCTCACGCCTGTAATCCTAGCACTCTGGGAGGCCGAGGCAGGTGGATCGCTCGAGGTCAGGAGTTCAAGACCAGCCTGAGCAAAAGCGAGACCCCGTCTCTACTAAAAATAGAAAGAAATTATCTGGCCAACTAAAATATATATATATAGAAAAAAAAATTAGCCGGGCATGGTGGCGCATGCCTGTAGTCCCAGCTACTCGGGAGGCTGAGGCAGAAGGATTGCTTAAGCCCAGGAGTTTGAGGTTGCTGTGAGCTAGGCTGACGCCACGGCACTCACTCTAGCCCGGGCAACAGAGCGAGACTCTGTCTCAAAAAAAAAAAAAAAAAAAAAAGAGTATGAAGGATTTGGTTTTATTATGGATTGAAGTTCAAAAGTTTATCATCTGCTGGTGGGCTCCACAGATGTGGAAAATTCCTAGTTTTAAGAAAAAAACACTTCTAGAAATAGCAGAATTGGATCACAGTCATGAACAGGGTTCCTTAAGACTTTTGTTTTGAGAGACCTCTCAAAGGACATTTTAGTCATACTGTTAAACAGAAGGGAGATATCCCTTGACAAAAATGATCATTTTAGATTCATCTCAGGTATTATATCTGATTGGATCCTAGGTGCTGCCTCTTCTGAGTCCTCTATGTCTTTGGTCTACCTTAATCTCCCAACCATGGCACTATAACCATCTCCATCTCAATCACCTGCTTGGGAAAAGTATACACTATTTCTAATTTTTCCTGGGGAAACTAATCCAGTTTAAGCTTTCACTCTTGATGACACAATTAGAACAAGAGCTTTGCAAGGCTAAGCCTTAGGCTAATGCTTCTTTCCTGATAATTTAATTTTAGTGGTTGCCATCTGACCCAATCCCATTAGGGAGTCTCTGGCTTGTATCTTAGAGTAAATCCCCTAGAGCTTGCACAATCTGGCATAGAAATCTGATTGGGGAATTCCTTCACTCAGCAAGTATTTTCTCAGTGGTTACTCTGTTCAAGAACTACTCTGAGTGTTCATGATATAGTAGATAACTAGACATGCAATGCCACTGCTCTCACTAAGTTTAACTTTTAGTGAGGGGAAGATAGACATACAACACTTACATAAGATGATTTCAGACAGTGATGATTGCAATGAAGAAAAGAAAACAGGGCGATGTGCGGGAGATGCTTTGCTGGGAGGGAGGGCACTGTGCTGATGCAGATCTGATTATTAGCAACAGTCTCCCTAAAGAAGTCACATCTAAGCTGAGACTCAACTAATACAATGTGAGAGATCCATTGGAAGATATGAAAAAAAGTATTCAGGCAGAGGGAAAAGCAAGTTCAAAGGCCTACGGCAGGAACTAAAAGGTCAGTGAGAGTAAAGTGAAGGAGGGGACAGTAGTCCAGGGCTGGGGAGGAGGGTGGAGGCAGGTCATGGAGGAGGACAGAGAGTGGCTTTTATTCTAAATTTGAGGGACAGCCATTACTGGGTGCCAAATTGGGGAGTGACATAGATTTATCTTGGCTTTAAAAAGATTGCTCTGGTTGATTTATGAAGAATGACTAAAGAAGGTGATGAATTAGGAGGCCACTGCAGGACTCCAGGATAGACAGGAAGGGGGTCCGGACTAGGATCGGAATAGGATAAGGGTAGAGAAGATGGAGAAAAAGGAAGAATGAGTCTAAGGTCTTTGGTTTGAGCAGTTGTGTAGACAGTGGTTACTGGTACGAGGAACACAGACCAGGTGGGGCAAAAATCAGGTTTTTATGGTTACATTAGGGTAGACAAGGTTCTTAGATGTTCATTCCAGAAAGATTTACACAACAACAACTCCGCACTGGGTACTTTTCTGGGCATTAGAGATTAAGTCATAAACAAAGCAGATGAAGTTTCTCCAGTCTAATGCAGCTTCTATTCCAGGAATCTTGGTAAAAGTGAAGAACAGAGAGGGCAGAGGTAGAGATATATATTCTAGAAGCAGTGGCATTTCGATGTATTTAAAGTTATGAGATCATTTAGGAAGAGTTTACAGATAAAAGAAGAAACAGATCCAGGATGAAACCAAGCAAAGAGGGCCATTTTCTTAATGTGAAAGTGGTAAAGGAAAAATGTATTTGTTGACCTCTAGTTAAGAAATTGGTCTCAAATTTGTCTTTAAATTATTTGAAATATTGACTTGTGACATGGCCAAGTAACCTCTCCTCCACCCTCTACTGAATTTTTAGACTGTTTAGGTACAAGTGCAATAAAGTTGTTGATGCACTACTTTCATTTTCTTCTTCTATTCATCCCTTCTTTATTAAAAATTTATTCATGGGTAAAATTAAGTGGAAAACACAGCTAACTATAAAATCTGAACCACACAAAACTCCAAATAATTTGTAGCTGACATAAAAATTAATAGTAAATCAGTAGCAGTGGCTGAATCTATGAGTCACCCATAGACGAGGGAAGCGCACACACCTTCCACAACCCTGACGCTAACCCCACAGGTTTCTTTTCATTCCAAGGAAGCGCCTTGAATTGCACAGTGAGAGGCATTATTTCAAGAGTGAACTTTCATCTGTTTTAATGGATTTTTAAAAACTCTAAGTATTGGTCGCTATACTTAGTTACAGATTACTTGGGGCCTAATTTACAACTCATTGAGATGTGCTGTGGTGCTGGGGAGATGCTGCCCAAGACCAGGCTTGCCCAGGATCAGCGGCCCCAATCCACTCCGTCCTCTCTCTACCACTAGGATTCTGCTAGAGAGAAAGTGGCAATTGAAGAATCCTTTATGTTCAACAATTAGTCCTTCTTGTGGTTCAAAATTTTCACAAAACTAATTTTGTTTAACCCACTCTCCTTGATAAATATTTTAAACTTTCTAGATCCTAACTTTAACCCCGTGCCTTATCCACTGATGCTGTGGTCTACTTCTTGGTAAAGATTCACACCACATCATCAATGCTGTCATCTAGAAGTGTCTTCACCTTAACACCTAACTCACCACCTCTCCTTTCATTCCCTGTCTCTAATTTCAGAGGTGGAGCTAACTAAGCACACCTCTGTCTAAAACCCCCAGTCCTACCCTGAATTCCCAGTCCCTTCAGGAAGGCCACGTCCACACATCACCCCTCTCCTCCCCACTCCTTCCACTTCTCCCCGGATCTCTGGAATTTCTTGGCCTCCTTTGCTCTTTCAACATAGACTTGTTTTATTTTGGACATAAAGGCCTCCTTGATGATGAAATCTCTCTACATCTTTTATCACTGATAAACTTAAGAAGCTTAATCTCTCGCCATTGCACTCTCAATGTGCATTTAACTCCTTTTTAACCCCGTAAGGAATAGAAATCTGGCTTCTGTTCCTACTATACTACTACTTTTCTGCATTTTCAAGAACCAAAATATTCCTTTAGTAAAAATCCAAGAATTTTAATCTCTTTTGCATATGACCCAACTCATTAATCCCTCTTTAAATGGCAACTTCTTTCTTGGCTAACCTATACAATCCTTTCCTCCTCCTGGCCCACTCACTGTTCCTTCTTTGTCTTTTTTATAGGATCTGCTATTTCTTATTAATCTGTAAACATGATAGTTTCTCAAGGTTAAATAACTCCTTTATTAGCTACTTCTTCTAGTCGATAATGCCAGAGAAATGTGTAAGATTCAAATATGAAAAAGAAGCGGCAACTTTGATAGAGAATCCTATTATTAATCAATGCCAATTAAGCATCTAGTATTAAGGATTTTACTAAGTAGGATGAAGAGCAAAACTACAATGTAGTTAAGTGGATAAAATAAACATACAAAGTAACTGGAACAAATTCAAACTTATTTTTTACATTTATGCAGTACTGTTCCAAATGCCCTGTAGGCACAGTAGAGTAAGCTGAACTAGGATTTTTCTGTTTTCTTTCTTTCCTTTTGCAAAGCAAATATTATAAGTTTCATGAATAAAGATACAATAATGAGAGAGCCAATTCCATTTGCCTTTGTTTTTATAATGATACCTGCCCTCAAATGAGAGTTCTGTACTATTTTCAACATCTACAAGGGGAATGAATCTAAATGAAATGCTTTAGACCTTGACTCATGCTCAGAGCAGTAAAGAAATGAGCCAGAAAAAGGCATCTGGGGGAGAAAAGGATTCATTTAAAACTCCAAATTCCCAGTAAGGTCAAGCTTTCCAGATTCCTCCATTGACATCTAAGTGTGACCCTCTCTGGACAGACAGACAGACAGACACACACACACACACACACACTCTCTCTCTCTTTCTCTCTCATACTCAAAAACCCTCTTTTGTAATAGTCCCATTTTAGATCTTATCACTTTAAACCATATCAACTTTCAGCAGGATTTACAAGTATTTTCATCCTTAGCATGGAACTTATCCTTCATTATTCTCATTGCTTTAAAGGTTTATGATAAAGAACTCCTGCTACAACATCTTTTACCATAGTGCAATTGACTGTGTCCCATTACACAGAGGGTAAAATGCACTTGCTAATTTTAAAAGGGTTGTTAATTACATAAAATATACAAGGCACTATTCTAGATGGCTAGGAGGAGACACAAATGACAAGCATCAAACGCTGGAGGCAAATGTATTCTATTAAAGGGAATATGCACAAAAGAATGACACTATTTATAAAAAAGAGTTGCATGGCATACTCTAGGATTCAAAGGGGAGAGAAATCGCATTTAGTTAGGAAAGCTTCAGGAAGGATGTGATTTGAAATGGCCCTTGAAGATGCGTAAGATTTTAGCAGGGGGAGGTGTCAAAGGGTAAACATATTCTGGGAATACTGGGGGTTGGGGTCATGTGTTATGGGGAAAATGGGACATGTGTTGGACCTCAAATGCTTTTAATAGGCTCTCGGGAGGACAGAACAAAACAGTGCAATTCTACTATTGAGAATAAAGAAGACTAATGCTAGAGATGAAAGATTTTGAGGTCATTTAGTTCAAAGTCACTCATTTTAAAGAAAGGGAACTAACAGTACGGGCAGCAGAGAAATGAGCTCATATGTACATCACTGTCGCAGCAGTGGAGGAGCAGGAGGACAGGCTGCCAGAGCCCTCGCTGTCCTCATTCACTTTGTCCTACAAGCACAGACCGATTTGTCTTCCCTTTAGTACTGTACCTACCTCTAGGGGATGCGCCTTATTTATTTATTAATAACTCACATGGCAATTAGCATGTACCATGCAAGGTAGTAGGAAATAAAACTTCTTTATCCTTATTTATGGCAAGTCAGCATTTGATGGGATACAAGTCAGCTGAAGCATAACAGGTTTCAATTTGTATTTTTCTTAATTATATGTCAAATTTAAACTGCCCACAACTTTCCTCTCCCCTGGCAGACTTGCCATTTGTATACTGCACATGAATACTTGTTTAAATGATTAAAAATTAAAAAACTGGCTATCACTTGTAGCTGGTTAAAAAAATCTGACACTTTTTTTCCTAAGCACATTCTTTACGACACACATGCACACACAGAGAAGAAAAACCGGATTTAGGGACAGGGAGTTGAGAGAGACAAGTTGTTAATTTGCAATTAAATGTGTCCAGAAAACAGATGAGTGGAAAAGGCCGATGTGATTCCCCCAAAGTGAAACCTTGCAATTAAGTTGAGAAGACAGCCAGTGTGATGTTGGCACTGGCACGGCCAGGGTATCTCAACACTACTAATGAATCATCATCAAAGTGATTTATTGACTGCAGCCGGAGCTTCAACTCTGTCTCAGCGTAAATGAGGAATAATAATAATTTCCCAGTCCTTGCCTGGCTGTGAACTTCTGAGAAGTGAGAATCTTCAGCAGAGGATTATGAACTATGAACTGCAGTGATGCCATAGGACGTCTTCCTCCACAACGTTCAAAGCCACTGTCATACAGTGAACTATATCACACAAAATCTGAGAGCAGGGTACGCACAACGCAACGTCAAGCCCTGACACAGCCTCCAAGCAAAAGTCCCTGATCCTCATCCTATCACTGCTTCTCATGGGACTTTTCATTGCTACCATATAGGAACTTAAGGAGGAGATGGATGTCTCCTTGGAAAAGCAAGCTCCTGGCATTTACGACCTGGACTCATCCACTTCTCTGTGGCTTCCGCAGCCACAGTTTTCAAACTGAAGGAAACCTTAGACGTCATCCGCCCATCCTCTTTGTATATGTGAAGAATCCATGTGACTGCCAGTACCATTTAATTCACCAGTTACAGAGTGAGAACTTGAACCCTGTTGTCTTCTATATATATATATATATATATATATATACACACACACATATATATACATAATGCAAGTATTTACTTTACTACTAAGTTTATATATACAAAGATATATATATATATATATATATATATATATATATATATATATATATCTTTGTGTGTGTGTGTGTGTGTAAACCCTCTGATGCATATGCTTCTGTTTTGACCTGTATCCTGGGCATTTCCCCAGTTTAAACCTAGTGTTCTCCAAATATTTCCTACCTTTTCACAATTTGGCCTGCAAACTAAAATAAAACCTTAAGCCCCCCAGTCAACTGAATGGACTCCCTCATGGCCAAGGGATCCCCCCAAAATAAAAAAAAAACAACTTAAAGCTGAGTTGCTGGCCATGAGGAAAAGGGCCAGCACACACCTAGTTATGTCCTGTCCCTTTTGGAATTATTCTTTGTAACAATAAGATGCAAAATCATTAACAAGCCTAAGGCCATGTAAGGTGAAGGTTAAACCATGCCTGTAGATCATCAGTTTACTTAACAGCTCACTTGAGTCTCAGTGTATGTCCAGTGGCTTGTCTATGATTAACAGACTTCCTTAACTCAATATATTCCAAGCCTCTTTAACCAATTACAAATCAAAGACTCTTTAAACCCACCTATAATCTGTAATAACCTGTAAGCCCTCATGCTTTGAGATGCCCCTCCTTTTTGGGCCAAATCAAGGTATGCCTTCTACGTATTGATTTATGACTTTATGTGTAATTCCCATCTGCCTAAAATATAAAACCAAACTGTAACCCAACCATGGTGAATACTTGCTCAAGGCCTCCTGGGCATGAATCTCCAGGCCATGGTCCCACATATTTGGCTCAGAATAAATGTCTTTAAATTATTTTCCCGAGTTTGGATTTTTTTCGTTGACAGGCCTCCAAACAATCTAGAGGACAAAGTGGTGGCTCACTGCTGAGAACCCTGCATACAGTTTAAACCTTCTGCAACCTGGTCTTTCTAGCTCTATTATCATTGTTCTTTTTTTCACTCTTGAATCTTTAGATACTCAAAAACTGTTTGAACCATGTATTCCCATTCGTGAATGCTAAATATATCTTTCCCCGCCCCTTGAATCCTTACCACAAGTATCTTGAGAACCACAATGAATAATATTCGGTTTATAATCACCCCAGAAATCAGGTATCACAACGAGTCTAAGTTATGGTTAAATGACACATTCTACAAATCTGCACGGGTACTAGCTTAAGGATTTATGGTTCACAGAGTGGAACGGAATATCTCGGGTGGTGCTTACATGATTTTAACTGCTAAGGTGTTTAATCTTTATCTCCTTTGTCTGTGATCCTGCCCAGTTTTAGGGAAAATCCCACTTTCATTTGAGATAGGCTATTTTACCACCATTACACCCAAAGCTTTTAAAAATGGATATGTAAATGACCAGCGATGAATCCACTTTATGTGCGTAGAGGACTAAGTTACAAAATATAAACCTGGACAATTCATTTAGCGTCTTGTGTTTCAGTATTCTCTTGTATAATATGGGGTCGGTAGTACTCTACCTTATTAAAAATGTTGATATTACACCCGACTGAGAATGTGTAGAGAAAAGATAGGTAGGGGATACATGAAAGAGTTACTCAAAATACAAAGTGTGATTATTTGGACCCAGTAGAAAATTATACCCAGTATGCTGTTCCCACAGTAAAAGTTTATATTCATCTGTATCCTTTGATTCTTTCTCTACAATTCATGTAATCACCAAAAGTTATTGCTTTCTTGTCCCAGTATATTAACTGGATGGTTGAATGCACAGAGCTCACGTCTGAATCAGCACAAAAATGAAACCTGGAGGAGGGTCAATAGAAAAGGACTCTCGAGCTTACACTGAAGTCATTCTCATCAGTCAACCTGCCCACATAAATACTGGGAAATCTACTCACTTAAACAACTTGGGAGGCAAGCTTGAGTTATAATAATGTTCCTGAATGCAGGTCAATGAAAAATTGGTCTGCACACAAATCCCCACTTGTCATATTCTCTACAAATGCATGTTAATTGTTTTCATATTTAAATGCCCAGAATCAACCATAACAAATGTGTGTTGTCAGGTTGTTGGGAGTTTTCTAAAAACAAAACAGGATGACGATGGCATATAGTAAATTATTGTTGGTTCCTTGTACTCTCAGCAGAATCATGAAAGGGCAAGGACTTAGGAGAAGAAAAATCATTCATGTCTGGTTCAAATCCTACAACATAGAAAATGGAATTGGAGCTGCGTTAATGAAATATATATTTAATCTTAGTTTGTTGTAGGCTGTGTGTCATTAGTCTTATATGTCTGAAAATGTATTATTTGCTTACAAACAGAATACTAGAAAATCCTTCAGAATGACATAATCTAAAAAGTAATCTTGTTTTCCACTGTATTTTTTTCTCCAGGGAAATAATATCTACTGCTTATCAATCCTGCACCTCCCCAAACTTTGCCCTCTTCGTAAAAGCTGGGTCCTAGAGTTTCCCACGGTTGTTAATTTGTGCAATTATTTCTCAATGCTAATGTTCAGAGCTCATCAAAAGTGGCAGTTTTGTGGTTTATAACCTCCTACTGGCCAAATCTATCACATGTACATAATAAGAAAATCCAAACTTGAATTATATTAGAGCACAAGTATACGCATGTGAGGAAGGGGTGGGAATAAGAGCAGTAGCAGTGTCAGTAGTATTCCGGAGGTTTAATAGTGTACGTGTGCTCAGTGAAGTCATTAATGAATACTAGACTGATATGCAAGGACCTATGGAGTCCTCAGAGTCTAATAATATGTGGCTATAAAAGCAAGAAGTAAGAATTAAACTTTCAGCCTTCTGTTTTTTTACCATCTTAATCACACATGAAATTGCAGCCTGCTATGGGTAGCAAGTATCAGTCTCCCATATAAGTACAACTTAAAAGGCTTCTTCTCTTTTAGAGAAGAAAAGGATAGAAAAAACAGTGTCTAAGAAGAGACTCATTACAACCCACAGCTGAATGGAGCGTTAGCTCTGCCTAAGCAAACCATCTGCCTTCCTCCAGGGTTCCCACACATCAGAACATGAACGTGGCTAAATATACCACGACCCTTGGAGAACAGAAACCAGATAACCCTCGCTCTCTGTTATGGGCACCAAATAAATGGTGCCCACCCAATTGGTATTGTTTTCGTTTTGCCTTGAAGCTTTACCACAAGTAACCTGAGGCAAAGAGGAATGACAACAGTGACATTCAGTTTCTCAAAAAGAATATAAACAGTCTTCATACATCAATTTTCTAAGTAATTTTAAAGATTCAATGATATAATTATTGTGTTCAAGAAATATTATTTTAGAAAGTTACTAAGTTCATTGATTATAGACCTGATACGGCAGACTGAATAATGCCCACTAAAAATGTCCTCATTGTAATCCCTAGAACCCGTTAATATCTTACTTACATGGTAAGAGGGACTTTATAGGACTGCTTGAAGTTAAAAATCTCAAGAAGGGATTATCCTAGATTATCTGGATGGTCCTAGTGTAGTAGCAAGTTCCATAAAAAAGGGAAGCAGAAGAGTCCCAGTCAGAGGCAAAAATGGGACAATGGAGGCAGAGTCAGGGAGAAAGGGAGAGAGAGATTCCAGGATGCTCTGCTGCCAGCCTTGCAGATGGAGGCAGCGGTCTGGAGCTAAGAAATGTGGGCAGCCTTTAGATGCTAGAAATTCCAGCCTCCAGAAGGAATGAATCTCTGCCGACACCTGGATTTTAGTCTCATGAGACCCATTTTTGACTTTGACTTCCAGACTGTAAAATAATAAATTTGTATTGTTTTAGGCCACTGAGTTTGTGGCAATTTGTGACAGCAGCAATAGAAAACTAATATGCCTGAAAACTTAAATCATGAAAATTTTAACAAATAATGTTATATTTCTGATCTACCTATCAAACATCACTCATTTTAAGTTTGCTTATCTTTATGTACATCTTTAAATTTATTTTCAAACATCAAAATTTCCTGTACTGCAACCAGAATTCCCTTTGTGCTATGTCCTCTCAAATCTGCCTCTTCCCTGCTAGATTTACTTTACTTGTATTTCGTTCTTGCTGCCTTGGCTGACTTCCCCAGAGTTTCCCTCCTGCATGCCTAGACTTTAATTAAGAGTAGGTATCAGTATTATCCTGATACTAAAACCAGACAAAGGCATCACAGAAGAAGAAAACTACAGTATCTATTGGGAATGTGGATACAAAATCCTCAAAAAAAAATGCTAGGAAATCAAATTCAGCAACATATAAAAAGAATTATACATTATGACCGAGTGAGATTTATCCTAGGGATGCAAATTTGGTTTAACATCCGAAAGTCAATGAATGTAATACATCATATCAATAGAATAAAAAAAAATCACATGTTCATCCCACTACATAAAGAAAAAGTATTTGACAAAATCCAACACCACTTCATGATAAAAACACTCAACAAGCTAGGAATAGAACTTCCTGAATCTGACAAAGGACATCCATGAAGACCCAACAGCTAACATCATACTTATGGGTAAAAAAGACTGGATGCTCCCCCTAAGGTCAGGAGCAAGACAAAGCTGTACACTGTCATCACTTCTATTCATTATTGTACTGGAGGATCTAGCCATGACAATTTGGCAAGGAAAAGAAATAAAAGATATTCAGGTTTGGAAGGATAAAATAAAACTACCACTATTTGCAAAAAACATGATCTGACATATAGAAAAAACCCTAAGAAATCTGCTAAAAAATGATTAGTACTAATATTAGGTTATTAAGTATAGAATGTATGATTTCCTTCAGTACTAAGTTTGATTAACTATACTGTTTCTTGTTTGAGATGTAATACACTTTTGATTCAAAACAGGACATTTCATATTTAATGACCTAATAAATGAGTTCAACAAGGTTGGGGGATATAAGATCAATTAATACAAATGTCAGTTGTATTTCTATACCATTATAATTAACAATCCAAAAATGAAATTAAGAAAATAATACCATTCACAATAGCATCAAAAATAATACAATACTTAGAAAAATTTAACAAAAATGTATAAAACTTATACTATGAAAAAAACAAAACATGGAAATAAAGAAGATCTAAATAAATGAAAAACATCCCACATTCATAGATTGGAAGATTTAACATTGTTAAGATGGCTGTACTCCCCAAAATCATGTACTGAAATCAACACAATTTCAATTAGAATCCCAGCTGATTTATTTGTAGAAATCAACAAACTAATTCTGGATCATTATCTTATACTGTATATAAAAATAATTAACAATGGATCAAGAACCTAAATGTAAGAGCAAAAACTATAAATTTTAGAAGAAAACATAGGAGTAAATCTTTCTGACATTGGATTTGGCAAAGAATTCTCAGATATGACACCAAAAGCACAAGCAACAAAAGAAAAAAATAGATAAATTAAGACTTTATCAAAATTTAAAACTCTTTTGCTTCAAAGAACGCCACTAAGAAAGCAAAAAGAGAGCCCACAAAATGGGATAAAATATTTTCAAATCATGTATCTGATAAGGGACTTGTATCTTATATACAAGAATATATGAATATATAAAAGAATATATAAAGAACTCTTACAACACAAAAAGATAACCCATTTAAAAAACAGCGAAAAGATCTCCATGGAATGTATACAAATGGCGAATAAGCACCTAAAAAGATGCTCCATATAATTAGTTATCAGGGAAATTTAAATCAAAACCACGATGAGATACCACTCCATACATACAAGAATGGCTAAAATCAAAAAGTCATATAAAAATAAGTGCTAACAAGGACGTGGCAAAATTGGAAACCTCATACACTGCCGGTAGGAATATGAAATGGTGCAGTCCCTTTGGAAAACAGTCTAGAAATTCTTCAACAATTAAACATAAAGTTGCAATATGATCCAGCCACTCCTAGGTATTTATTAATACTATTTACCCAAGAGAAATGAAAGACTACAGAGAAACCTGTACATGAATGTTTATAGCAGCATTACTTATAATAGGTCAAAGGTAGAAACAATCTAAATGTCCATTAATTGACAAGCAGATAAAATGTGGTACAATCATATAATGGAACATTATTCAGCCATAAAAAGGAATGAAATATTGATAAATTTCTATAACATCAATGAACCTTAAAAAGTTATGCTAAGTAAAAGAATTCAGTCATAAAATCCATATATTATACAATTCCATTCATGTGGAAGCCTACAGTAGGAGAATCTATAGAGATAGAAAGTAGAGAAGTGGTTGCTTAGGGCTGGAGGAGAAGGGCACGAGAGAGTGGGATGGGGCGATGGAAGGGTGATAGCTAAAGAGCATACGGTTTCTTTTTGAGGTGATGAATGTGTTCTAAATTTTATTGGTGATCGTGGTGCGTATATGTTAATATAATAAATGCAATTGAATTGTACACATTACATGAGTGAACTGAATGGTATGAGGATTATATTTCAATAAAACTGTTTTAAAAAACAGATGTTGTTTGCTTCTAGCTTAGCTTACCAGTACTAGAATCAACTCTTGCCATATTGGCCCAATTCCTTTTGCTTAACTTGGCTCAACGTCATGGCCATGGCCTTTCTATACACAGAGAACATGGCACAGCTCTTTGTGAGACCTTTTCCCAGTATACAAATATGGAAGTGACATCATCAGACCTTTGTTTCCAGGACTGCCTCTGACCCACTTCATACAACTAGAAGCTAAATGGTATTTTGCAATAACACAATACGCATTTTTTAAAAGACTGTAACATCTGTGATCCTTAAAATATCATAGGTAATTGCAATGTGGTTTGTTAAAGATTCAAGAAAAAAAGGTAAAATAATGACTCAAAATATATAATGAACACATCAAATATTTTGTCCAAGTCATTAGTGAATGAGAAAGCCAGTAAGTAAAAAACTGGTTCAAGGAGACTACAAAGGACAGACACCCATATACAATCAGGAATGATGAAATGAGTGTGCTAATGAATGGGAAACTGGCTGGTTCAATATGGTTCTAATCCACTGCGTTTTCACAGAACAAAAATTCATTTGGCTTACGTGAACAAGAATCATTTATACTATGATCAGCCCTTAACCAGTTAACGTCTAACTACAGAGTTGCAAAATAATTAAAAACAATAAAAAGATAAATGTATTATAGAATCAGATAACCCTGGAAAGGCCTAGAACAGGCCTAACAATTCACTGACAGACATTCAGGAATCTTTTTGCCCATTGTAAAGAACTTTACATGTTTTCATGACACATTAAAGAGTGGTATGTTTATGCATATAGTTTAATAATTAAATTCCTATGCTATTTGATTTACCAAATTTCATCAGTTCTAACGTGTACATTTCCCCTATATCTCCACAATTATAATCAGTATTTTTCTTAGTGTACATAAAATAATAATGCATCTTACAATCAATGGCATTTTAGATGTGATGAAATGCAATCATTTCACCAACTCGTTAACTCGAGAAAATGGTTTTGGGGGTGTAAAACCTCAGTTAACATCTTTCTTGGGGAAAACAGGTAGAAAAAAATGCTACCCTTTTTATCACCTTTGATCTCCTTAGCATTTATTTTATAAAAATTTTAACAATATCTTCAATTCAGTGAGTCATTAATTATAGAAGACTTAGGATATAAAAGACGTTGTCCTTGAATCAGGCAGGAAATACTGATGTCACAGTTTCAGAGTGTCTTTTTTAAATATCGGACTGGAAAATCAATAATTAAAATAGTAACAAAGACATCTAAAAATATAAAACATCTCACACATTAGTGGCACTAGCTAACAGGAGGTTATAACCTACATGGGAATAGCTAGCTATACCTGTGCAATGGCAACTATGTTTTGTTTCTGATTTTGTGAGTTATAATGGAGAAAGAATAAAGAGCATTTTTCACAGAAAATGCATTATTAGCAAGTGTAATTTTATAGATGCATGAACTGTTCCCTTTGTTAGGCTGGCATTTAAAAATTTTCATAGAGAACTCCTGCAGAAAACCACGGTACCTATGTATACTTACTACAGTTTTTTTTTCATAGAGATGAAAAATCTTTTCAAACTGTTTTCTCATTTTTTTTCTTTTAAAACTCTTTCGCTTAGGTTAAGAGAGTTGAGTTTCTTTTAGTCAATGCTAAGAAATTATTTCCTTCTGTTATTTATTTCTATATTTCCTTGAAAAAAACACAAAAGAAGGAACAGTGAATATGTAATTTGGATCTCAATATGAGTGTTATAAGTAAGAGGCCTGGGCAAATGGAACACAACTTCATTTAATATTTTTCATAGGCAAAAGTATAGAAAAGTTAAAAGTTCTGTCCCTCAGAATTTTATTTTTCTTGCAATTACTTTCCATTTCCTACCTATTACTTTCCTCTTTTGTATTGCCTTTGCTTTCCCATCTACAGTCGCCTTCCTCCTATCCTCTTTATTCCAAATTCATTTCAGTGAATATTTTTAACATCAACTTATTTTATATGGAAAGTCTTTCATTTGCTAATTAAAAACAAGGATAAATAGTATTGAAAACCTAATTTCAAATTTCTACTGCATTAATCCATGATTATGTAAATTTGGGCCAATTACTAATTACAGCTTTGAACTACTGTTTCTTTATCTGAAAAATAGAGCCAGTCCAACCTGTCACACAGAACTATTATAAGATTTAAAGGACTTTAAAAATATAAAATTTAAAATACCACAGGAATGTTAATAGTACAATTCTGATTATTGTTCTGATTCTTTGTGAAAAGTCAAAAACTTCTGGAAGTATCATAAACCTAGAGCTAGAGTATACTGTAACTTATGATACACTGAGTCTATATATTACAAAATTGTGTCTGAGATTCTGCATAAAAATAAAAATCTCAATTGTGTACATATTACTTGGACTATCAACCTGAACACACCCCAGATAAATTCACTAGGATAATCTAGAAAGGAAATCCAACTTTGAGTTATTAATACTATTAATACCTGTTAGCACAAATTTATAGACAAGAGTAAGTAGCCATCTTCTAGCAGAGAGGAGATTTTGAAAGACTGGAGTAGTTTCAGTAAATTCTTAAAATATCTTTGTTCTAGAAATATCTAGAGCATGGAACATGACTGAATAAAGTGACAAGAGGGTGGAGAGGAGGAAGCTGTAAGTGGCAGAAGCTGCTGTGCTGGGCTCTAAGAGAGGTAAGAAAGGGGACAAGGTTCTAGGGTCAATGAATAAGATTTGCAATGGCTTTATTTGGAACTTCAAAAATAAGAGTTAATCTGGAATTCAGATTTCCTAAAGTAGAAATATGAATCTTGGGATATTTACAATAACAGATTCTATTTATATTTCCATAAGTCAAAGTTTGAATAGTATCAGTTCAAAATGTAGTTGTGGCTTCTAAAAAATCTTGCCAAGCCTTTGCAGTTAGCTTCTCCTCCATCTCCGTGGGTTCCCTGTTGCCACAATTGTCCTACTCGTTAAGCCACTGAAGATTTCCATTCTGGCAATAAAGTAGCCTATATATCCTGAAATTCTCCTGATACCAGACTCCTAGGCACAATGCATAAAATATCACAAATGTTCTCTAACTAGCATGTTAAGCTAGAAGAGTTTACAAGAAAGTAAACTCTTCAGTGGTCAAAAAATGAAGGACCCATAAAATAGGGCAACCACACAGAGAATGTTGCTTGTTTCTTTATCTAAGATGCCTTCCTTTCAGATAAATGTGGATCAAGAATCAAGATGTTCGGTTTCTATAAGATGAGAGCTGGGACTAAAGTTTCTATATAAATTCAGGGCTACATCTTTAATAGGACAGACTTGTGTCTTAGTCTGTTATGGCTGATACAATTAACTACCATAAACTGGGTACCTTACAAACAACAGAAATTCATTTCTCACAGGTCTGGAGGTTGGAAATTACATGATTAAGGCACTGGCAGATTCAGTGTCTGGTGAGGGCCCGTCTCCTGGTTCAAAGATGGTGCCTTCTCATCTAGTCCACGTATACTAGAAGAGGAAAGGTCTCTCACTCTCAGGCCTCTTTTATAAGGGCACTAAGCCCTGAGAGCTGATAGCCTGATAACCTCCTAAAGTCTCTGGCTCCTGATACTATCACATTTGTGATTAGGTTTCAACATGCAAATTTTGGAGGACACAAACATTCAGACCACAGCAACCAGGAAATAATTGGTCTGTCAGAAAAGGTTCAGGATAAGGAAACTTTTCTCTGTTGGCCTGGGCTTTGATAGAAGCAAAACCAAAAATGACACCTCAATCCCTTCTGGTTTGAATTTGTACTAAAAGTGTCTTTAGGGAAACCTTATACCTAGAAAGTACAGTGTTTCAGAGTTGTTTATATCTCAGGGTAGTAACAGAAGCAACTTAGAATCTAATTAATAAGGACACACCCAACCTAACCTTCTAAGTATTTCCACAGAAAAAACAAGAAACAGGAAAAGACAACCAAATATATAATATAGTAGAAAAGATACTCTCATGAGAATAAAAGAAATATTGAAAAATAGCAGAATTAGACCACAAAAGACAAAGAAATTAGAATGATCAGGTAAAAACATACTATATTCCACCAAATATAAGATACCACTTATTATAACATGTATCAAAACCAATTTTAAAATTTCTAAGAAAGAAAAAATCCTGCCAATTAAATCATGGCACAATGTTGTACAATTCAATAGATTCCATAATTCATCTCAATTTCTGTTATTTTAAAAATCTGCTTAAATATTTTAAAAAATAAATCGAATGAAAAGTAACTAGAACAAAAGAAAGGTTACCCTAAAACATACAGCAGTGAAACTGTAGAATATCAAAGAAAAATATAAGGGCTAGAGAATAGTGTCAAAGACAGATTATAAACAAATAAGAATTAATTTGATTGTAGATATTTCAGCAGAAACAGAAATCCTTAAGAGTATAGCTGAGAGAAAGTTAAAATAAATTTTTATCCATATGGATAAGAATGAAACTAGACCTCTATCTCTGACCATATACAAAAATCAAACCAAAATGGATGAAAGACTTACATTTAAGACCTGAAACTATGAGACTACTAGAAGAAAACATTGGGGAAATGCTCCAGGACATTGGTCTGGGCAAGGACTTCCTGAGTAATACCCCCAAACAGGCAACCAAAGAAAAAATGGACAAATGGGATCACATCAAGCAAAGGAAACAATCAGCAAAGTGAAGAGAACCCACAGAATGGGAGAAAATATTTGCAAACTACTCAGATGACAAAGGATTTAATAACTAGAATATATCAGGAGCTCAAACAACTCAACAGGAAAAAAATAAAATAATCTGATTTTGGGAAATGGGTAAAAGATCTGAATAGACATTTCTCAAAGACATACAAATGGCCAACAGGTATATGAGAAAATGCTTAAAATTATTAGTCATTCATCAGAGAAATGCAAATCAAAACTACAATGAGCTATTATCTCATCCCAGTTAAAATGGATTTTATCCAAAGACAGATAATAATGAATGCTGGTGAGGATGTGGAGAAAGGGGAACCCTTGTACACTGTTGGTGGGAATGTAAATTAGTACAACCAATATGGAGAACAGTAAACAGTACCAAGTTTCTTCAAAAAACTAAAAATGGAACTACCAGATGACCCAGCAATCACACTGCTAGGTATATATCCAAAAGAAAGGAAATCAGGATATTGAAAAGATACGTGCACTCTTATGTTTACTGGAGTACTATTTACGATAGCCAAGATTTGCAATCAACCTAACTGTCTGTCGACAGATGAATGGATAAACAACATGTGATACATATGCACAATGGAATATTATTCACCCACAACAAAGAATGGAATCCTGCCATTTGTAACATGGATGGAACTGGAGAACCTTATGTTAAGTGAAATAAGCCGAGCACAGAAACACAAATTTTGCATGTTCTCACTCATATTGGGAGCTAAAAATTAAAACAATTGAAAACATGGACATGGAGAGTAGAATGATGGTTACTAGGGCTTGGGAAGGGTATCAAGCAGGAGGGAATAAAGTGGGAATGGTTAATGGGTACAAAAATACAGTTAGATAGAATGAATGAGTTCCATTATTTCAAAGCACAATAGGGTGACTAGAGTCAATAACAAGGTATTGTATACATTAAAATAACTAAAAGAATGCAGCTGAAATGTTCCTTAAACGAAGAAATGACAAATGCTTAAGGTGATGAATACCTCAGTTACCCAGATTTGATTACTACACGTTGTATGCCTCGGAGGCGAAGGCTGAGGAAATCATAGAAACCTTGCCCTATGACTGCTTACCTGTGCACTTTGTTACACGAGGAAACAAACAAAACAGGCTTTTTTAAAGCTACTGTTTCAGTCAGTCGTAACTGAAAATAATTCTATTTGTTTTAGACAGAAGCAGAAGGAAAATTTGATTGACAGAAATATGAATAACAACTCCATAGTCACATTTTTAGAAATAAAAGTGTTCAGCAATATATTAATAAAATATACCAAATTCCATTGCATGTCCATATACCCTCAATGAACTCAGAGAACATAATTTTTAAAAAGGTATAACTTATACTAGGAAGATAAAATATAGTGTTTCTAGAAATAAATCTTATAAAAGATGCACAGGATATTGTTTATGGAGAAAATTTTAAAATTATTGAAAGGAATTAAAAAGTTCTAAGTAAATACAGAGATAAACTAAATTTATGGATGAGAAGACTTAATTTCACGTAGACATATTCTTCCTCAATTGTTCTATTCTCCCCAAATTAATCTACAAATTAAATATAATTCCAGTAAAAATGATGATGGAATTGTGAGTGAGCCATTTGTAGAGTTACTTTCAAAATTTATGAAGAGCAAAAAGCCAGGAATAGCCATGACAATTTTGAAGGACAATTTTGAAGAACAATTTTGGAGGACTTAAATTACCACATTTCATATAATATAAAGCTAAGGTAATTAAAGAAGTATGGCTTCAGGACAGGAAAAGTATGTAAGCCAAGGGAACAGAACAAAGATCCAAGAAACATACCCATGCATATGAAAACCTGTGGCACATTGCAAATCACTGAGGAAAGGATAATAAATGATGCCAGGGCAATTGGTTATCAAAAAAAAAAATGGATCCCTATCTCATATCATATACAAAAATCAATTTCAGGGGAAAGAAAAGACCTAAAAATGAAATTTAAAACTGAAATGAGAATATTTTTATGACCATACACAATAGAAAGATGATTTAAGACACAAAAATTACAAATGTGATAAATATTGACTACATTTAACTCAATAACCTGTTCATATAAAAATACCATAAATACATTGAAAAGGCAAAGTATAGCCAGGAAAAAGAGTCTGAAGAACTTCTAAGAATTAATAGCCCAATGGAAAAATGGGCAAAAGAAAGTAGCAGTCCACAGAAGAAGAAACTAGCATGGCTAATAACTGCAAAAAGATGCTTACCCTCACCAGCAGAGACTACAAAGAAATATCATTTACACTCATTGGGCAAAAATGATTAAGTCTGACAATACCGAAAATTGGGGAGGACGTGGAGCACTCCCGGGCTGAGTGCACACTGGAATCACCACTGTGCAGAGCGATGTGGCATATCTTGTAAAGGGAAGATGCAATTATCAATGACACGGCTATTTTACGCCCAAGTGTGTATGTCAGGAAGTCTTATATGAGACATAAGTCAAAGAATGTTCATAGCATATTACTATGAAATAAAACACTGTAAATAAATGAAGGTAGCTTCAATAGTATTTGAAAAGTTTCACTTCTGGGTGATGGGTACAGGGGTATCATTCATACTTTATTTTTAAAGTTAGAATGTGATGTGAGATATTGCAAATTGGTAACGAATAAGCCAGACTACTTTTGGAACTTCTGGCATCACATCTCAGAGTGGGTGTAGATTGTGAATCCAGCCAGGAGGTCACCTGAAGGGGACTTTGACATGTTTCCTCATAGGACTTGGTTACTCTCATTGACCCAAGAAGTGAGTAGGTACTGACTAAGCTACTGCATACCCTTCCTCCTTCTCCAAGGCTACCTTTGTCCTGAGACCTGTGGCCACGGCTGACAAAACATCACCGACCTCAGGGCTCTGCTTTTGCGGACAATAGCACTGAATACAGCAGGGATCCTCTCTGTGAATGAAATCTCACTTTTCTTCAAGTGAACATGGTATCATTCACATTAATTTTTATTACTTTTTGATGAAACAACATTGACCATCCACTAGAAGACGCATGAATTAGTACCTTTACCACACACAACACTCTTTTGCTTTCGATATTCCAAGTTGCTCCTTATTTATTTTGATAAAGTTATAGAGAAAAAAATAATTATTTCAAAGCTCACAGCAATCTGTAGCTATATAAATAAGTCATAGTATATTGTATTTAGGCAGGATCAAAAAGTTATCACAGGTAGGAAGGTTAAGAGCTCTACCTTTATCATGCCAAAGACCTCCTGCCTGGAGAAAACCTTTCATACAGAATTAGGATGTGCATATTACTGTGGGAAACGGGATCAAAGGACATTCTAAAGAGCCCAGAAGAATCAGGTCTGATCTTAAGGCTCCTTCCCATCACTGTAAGACAAGGGAAGCCTGGGCGACTGCCCCTACTGCCAACCCTCCACTTTACTTTGCTCAGTGCTCCTGTCTTGGTGCCAGCCCTGAAAAGTGTGGTCATTACTAGATCTAGGAGAAGTTCACCGCTGTCTAGATTGGGTCCTTGGTAATAATGAGAACTCCAAAAAGTAAAACAGTTGTTTTAGGCTGGAACATTTTCAAAAAAGCTTCTAAATGGAGTTTGTGTCAGTTTCGGCTAAACAGCTTCAAAGGCTGTCACGTATTTCTGTGCACCACAGGAGGTCTGTTCTTACCATCCTTTCAAATTCTGATGAGCTCTCCAGCCATTGGTTGCAAAATATCTCTAGGTTTTCTTAATTGTTTCTGCAATTAGGAAAGACTTTAGAAAAAGTCTTTTAAAAAATCTTTTCATTTAAAAATATTTATTTCTTGGGAAAAGATTTATTTCCATGTGGAAACCTAAGAGTTTTACATGTTAGAAAACATGACATGGTTCCATAGTTTACTTGTACAACCTTAGAGGTATTGGTCAATCAGGGGTGATCCCTTTGATAGTCAATCAGAGCTCTTTGATTCAATTATTGCCATTCTTAGAAATATCAGAGTTGATTCACTTTCACAATGCCTGCTGGTTTCTTTTGGAGTCAGCATTTATTTCATGAACAGAACACCTTCCTTTTCGTTCTTTTCAAATCAGACAGTTTTAGTATTACTAGGGCCTAATATAGTTCATAAGTACTGCAAGACATTCTAAAAGTTATCAGGAGCAGCTAAGCTTATGATATCTCGGAGATCTGGCTATGAAAAGAGCTTGCTACTTTAGTTAGAACTGCTACTTCTCTAGAAAAGTAAAGTAGGTTTTTCAAGTATACAAAAATCATAAAGAGGGTGGGGCAAAGAATTCTTAGATATGACACCAAGAACACAATCCATAAAAGAAAAAAATGGACTTTATCTAAATTAATTAATTTAGTTAATTAAATTTCAGAAAATGAAAATATAAGAAAGAAAATATTTGCAAGTCACATAGATGATAAAGGACTTGTATCTGGACTAAATGAAGGACTCTTACAACCGAACATAAAAAGAGGGTAACCCAATTAAAATGTGGGCAAAAGATCTGAATAGACGTTTTTTGCAAGGAAGATATATTAATGTTCCTTAAGCACAAGAAAAGATGCTTGACATCATTAGTCATCAGGGAAATGCAAATTAAAATGTAATGAAATACCACCTTTATACCCTCTAGGCTGGCTATAAGCAAAACAAACAAACAAACAAAAAAACTAGATGATAACAAGTGTTAGTGAGCATGTGGAGAAACTGGGAAACTGGAATACTCTTACATTGCTGACGGGAATGTAAAATGGTTCAGGCACTTGGAAAATTGTCTGGCAGTTTCCTGATAGGTTATACATAGAGTTACCATATGACCCAGCCAATTCCACTTCTAGGTATATACCAAAGAGACATTTTAAAAAAATAAGATAAATGAAATGAACAGAGCAAAAAGAAAACCTCCCTTTATGGAAGGGTTTTACTTACTGAGGTTCCACTTCAGGCCTGTTGTCGTAACCTGATTGCAAGGCTGTCCAACGGGAATAAGGCCACACCAGGCACCTTCCATTCCAGTGTCTACATGCAATTTGTGCTTTCCCTGGAGTAGAGAAGATATGATCATTAAGAAGGGGAAGAGAAAAAAAAGGGACATTTATGTGCATTAATCACCTAGCAGTATACATCAGGTATCATCCTAGGACATTCACATGTTTTTCCATACTTAATCCTAACAAAAAGAATTATGTATTATGTGCTGAATAATCCTAGGAACTTTCACCTGACTTAACCCTGACAATAATTTTACAAGGTAGGTTATTGTTAATTATTAGTTTTACAGGAGAAAAATCCAAGCTTGAGGAGATTAACACAGGACCACAAAGACAACAAAGATTCCTACCTATACCCACCAATTTCAATGACCAAATTGATCCTACATGCTAAAGATATAGATTATATGATACAGAATTCTATGGTCTTTATCAAACACTTGTTCATATGTAGATATAACATTGCTTCCTAAGTATAATCTCTGCTTATCTGAGAATTGGCTTTCTAAATTTGAGAATTCAACATCAATCCTATCAGTGGTTAACCTGTTTCCCAAATCCATTTCTACTACAGGACATGCTCAGCAAGAAGTCCCTCTACCAGGACACACAGTGTCTTCTATGAGGAACTCGCATGCTTCTTCCGTTCTGATTATGAAACTGATATAATTTACGTTTTCCATTTTTCAGCTCAATCAAGGTAACAATGTTTGTTTTTTTAAATAGAATACTTGGATACTCGTCTTCTTCCCTAAACTAATGATCTTCCATTTCTATTCTATCTATTTACTATTCTTAGGATATATAGTCTTTACAGAAAAATACCTCAAGTCCTTATGAGAAAATGCCAAGTTATGCATATATTCAATAACAGATTAAAAAAGGTATTTTTCATACTTCATATAACTCTGAAGAAATAAATTCTAGAAGATATGCTTTAATGAAACAGTGTCTTAGGTATACTTCATAAATGATATGTTACCAAAAAAAGGCATTTAGGTCTCCTTTTGTAATCACTTTACTTTTATTCTAATGTACTTTTGTACTCTACATTATAGACTTCTGAGAGCTTTATTCTGCTATACATAAGGCCTCAAAGTAGGAGTAGGCTCACTTTGTCTTTAGTCAAAGAGTTGCTTTTATTAGGAAAACGATTCTCTAGATTACAACATATCAGTCCTTGAAATTTAACACAGGCTCATCGAGATCCTTCCAACCTATATAATTCATACACATATTCATAGGGTATGTTTTCTATTTCTATTTGGACATTCAATCAGAAGGTCATGAATTCAATTAAAAGGAGCTAAATATAATCAAACACAAAGGGGTTTTTAAGGAAAATATAAAATATATTTTGAACTTGGTGTCCATCATTGGGACAGAAGATAGGCAACATGTGTAGATGTACACCAAGCAGTGGACTGGGTCTGCACAAAGACACAGGGGTGGACTGCAAACATAACACATTGTGGATGTGGATAACATTCCTAAGCAGCAGAAATAGGACTGAGGAATATTTAAAATAGCCCTTTTCTTCATCCAGCCATAATTTACTCATTCATGAACCTCCATGTTAGTGTCAGAAACAGAAGTTATTCACACAACTGTATACATAAAGAGTGTGATAAGGGCATCTTGGAAGGTGAAGACAGATAAGTAAGATAGGCTATGGATCAGAGACCTCATCAGGTATGGGACGTGGGGGCAGAGGGTACACAAGGGGTCCCCTGAAGAGTGAAGCTTGAGCTGGGAAGTGGAGGATGCACAGGCATCAACTCAGGGAATGGAGAAGGTTTGCAGGCCGAGGGCGCATGTGCACAAACAAAGGCTATGGGCGCTGCCCAAGACATGTCATGACATTCACCTATGGGGCCAGGTGGGTGGGGATGAATGGGTGGAACCCAGGGGATTTTTAGGGCAGTGAAACTATCCTGTGTTGCACTATAATGATGAACATGTGGCACTACCCATTTGTCAAAACCCAAAGAATGTACAAGTCAAAGAGTGAACCCTCATGTCAATTATGGTCTTTAGCTAATAATAATGTCTCAATACTGAATCATCACTTGTGATAGATGGACCACGCTACTGCAAGATAGATAATGGGCGAACCACAAACGGGAGAGGGGCGGGGATAAGGGACCACTGTGTAATCTGTTTAGTTTTCCATAAACCTAAAACTACTCTAAAAAATAAAGTCTATTAATTTTTAAAATGTCTCACAACCACCTTTCAGTTTCTTGTCCCTTCAAAGGGGACTAGGAGGAGCGGGATGTATCTTAGGTGAAAGGTGCCACACAGAGAAACGTGGACTGGTTCTCAGCAGCCATTGCAACCTGTTCTTCCCCCTCCTAAAATGGTTTTTATTATGTTTAGGGCACGAGCTGCCTTTATTTCTTTAGATATAATTTCCCCTAAGTTGATTTACCCTGAATAGCTTGCCACACAAATTTGAGTTTTATTTCTTGCTACCATTTTCCAGTATAGAAATCATTCTTTCTGAAGATAGAGATACTAAATATAATACAAATGATCATCCCTAGATGCCAAACAGCAAAATTTAACAAATTCTGAAAAAGGTAACAAACCCCCCTTTACAATAAAAAGGAGTTGATGAGAGGGGGTGTTGTAGAAATTCTCATTTCCTTAGAATTACATTGGCTTTGGCAGAGAGGGAAGAGGCATTGGTGATGACTTTTCACGTAGGCAGATCCTGACCACTTTCCCGTTTAAGGGGTGTACTCTTGGGGTACCCATCAGAAAATATGGCATTATCAGAGGAGTTGCAGGTAACCTGTAGCCTCCCAGGCACTGAGTGGAAGAGAGAGTTGGGCTCAAGAGAGCATCAGAAAAAGAAGAAAGGTAGGAAAGTACACCTGGCTCAGACCCCCTGTACCTCTGTCTTTGGTAACAGTGTTTCTGACAGTGACACCTGTTGTTAGAGTGTGACTTCTTCATTACCTATCAAAGAGGGATTCATATCTTATTGGGTTGTCTTATTTCCAATGTTTTTCAGTTAATTACTGTCTCTTAATTGACAACTATCTCCCCTCTGTTTGTTTGTGACCTGTTGAATGGTTTGATAGTGGCCAGTTGGGTGCTGGCCACTAGTATGTTGGGTGCTACCAGGTAACTTCAGTAAAGAATAATGAGGGAAAGAAGGCATTATTTTTCAACTTGTAATATTAACATCCTAAGAGAAGAGTCTTCAACTTATATAACACCAAGGAAACAAGCTCATATACATGTTAAGTTTTATTATCCAAGGGAGAGGATGGCAGTTACAAAATCCACTGATTTAAATGACATAGTAGTAAGCTTGCTATATATTCATTGCCTTCCTCATTATTTTAAGAATCAATAGACCTTAAAATTTTCAATCTGGGAATAAACTACTTTGTGGACTTGAGAAGTTACAGATAGGTCTAACTTTGCCTACAGTCAATTAATAACTTTTCTCTTGTTCCAAAAATGTCTTTAGCCATATGTGCATGGTCTTTGTGTTTATAAATATGCAAATGTAGCTTTTATGGCTAAAGGAGGGCAATATGATGCTTTTCTCCTATATCCTCAAGTCTATGTGACATCTTTAAAAAACGAACAACTGTATAAAGGAATTTTTGTTCATTCCCCAGATTTCTTAATTTATAATATATGCCAGCCTATATGTGATTTGACACAGGCAGGCATACAGCCTGACATTAAAGAACTTCCCTAAGGATTTATGCCATTACTGGAGACTAGAGGCACAGGAACTAATCATTTACTTCCATCTACTCTCATGAATCATTGCACAGGTTCCTGTTCTGTCCTCTGTTCTGAACTAAGATAACTCTTTGAAGTCAAAGGCAGTTCTATATAGCAAAGAAAGAACAAAAATCAATCACAGTTTGCTTTTCCAATTGTGGTTATTTTTAACATATCTAACAACCTTAAGAAGGTATGAAATTATAATTTAGTGAAAGGTAACAAAAATGTTGCTTGGTATGTGTGCTTCAAATCATACTTATGATCATGTTGAAGACAGACAGCATCATGGTATTGCTTTCCCTAGATTGTAATGCCAAGCTAGAGCAAAATACAAATAGCTACCTAGAAAGAGGTAAGAAATGGCTGTCCCTTCATTTTGTATTATACCTTCTCTTTTCAAATGACCATGACATAACTGAGAGGAAAGATTAAAGCTCACCCTGGATTTTTGTCTTTGAAAAATACCAAACATAGAGGCATCTGAATTCTGTTTACATCTCTAAATCCTTAAATCCAATAACTATGCCAAGTTTTGCACCTAGGTATCTTACTGTGGATCAGACAAAATATGTAGCAAATTACCAAGATCATTCACGTTCACACAGCACTGCACACAGAAAGAGCATAAACACATTCAACTTACTGTGAAAGACTCAAGAACAGATGCCAGTGCTAGTTTATAAAGTGGACAACCACTCATCAAATTGCTATTAATGCTGAACCTACTCCTGTGGCTGATTGCAGCTACAGTAACTGGCACACAGTTAGACCCATTATGAATGGAACATTGCTCTAGACAGATGAAACACAAGACTGACCTCTAGTAGCTCATCTTTTGTTAGTTTGTCCAGCTCCTTTAAAAATTTATCAACAAACACTGCAGGAAATTAAATAGGCTGCAGAAAAGAATAGTGAAAGAAGTAGACAGAAGAATGTACATCATGTTTACCAGGAGAAAAGGTTACTTCTCCCACACAAAGACAGACTTTTGTGCTGGCATATTTTCATACTGTGACTACTCGCATGATTGAAAATAGTCACAAAAGAAATGGTCTCTCCAGTGAACTTGTAGTTGTAAAACTTTAGAGCTAGAAGACTTGTATATTTTATTTGATTTTGCTCTACAAACATAGAATTCAAAATATAAATGTATGGGGTTTATTGAATTAATGTATGTGTATGTATATTATTATATGTAGGTATTCCCTTTTGAGAATGCATTAATATCTAATGTACAGACAGCTTTCAGAGTTTCAATTCATGTTAGAACATTTTTCAAAGTGCTTTCCAAGATCACTACTCCCATAGTCAAATAATATTGGAAAAATTGCTTTGTCGATTCTCCTCCTGGATGTCACAGTGCACGCCAGTGTGTTACATGTTCTAGGTAGTCTTGTGGCAAAAACCAAACAAAAAAAAACCCCTGTTTACTTGAATGAGTGTTAGCTAAATTTACTTCACTACAGAACCTCATCCATCCCTCAAATAACACCTCATATTTCCCATGGAAGCTGCATTTTATGAAATCCAGTTAGGAAAATGTTGATTTGGAATAGTTGTTATTTTGCACACAACACCTAAAACTAAGATATTTTTGTTTAATATGTGCACAGCCAGAACATTTAAATGATATGTTTTAGAATTAATAACTTCCATCTGATTTTTGTTTTGGATGTTAGTCAATAACCTCAGGCTGAAATCATATCTGTTCTGACATGAGCTAGCCTTACTCTCCCGTTAAATGGCTAATGAGGCTGGGCTTGGTGGCTGACACCTGCAATCCCAGCACTTTTGGAGGCCAAGGTAGGAGGATCACTCGATACCTGGAGTTCAAGACCACCTTGAGCAACATAGTGAGAACCTGTCTCTACAAAATAAAAAATTAAAAAAAAAATAACTAGGCACTGTAGTCCTAGCCACTAGGGAGACTGAGGTGGGAGAATCACTTGAGCCCAGGAGTTTGAGGTTACAGTGAGTTATAATTGTGCCACCACATTCCAGCATGGGCAGCAGAGCAAGATCCTTCTCTTAAAAAACAAAACAAAAAAATGGTTAATGGACAGTACTGGATAGTTATCCAAAAGAAAACCTTCTTAATGCTAATTAAGCTCATTTTTTTTATTCAAAAGTCAAAAATATTTATGAAATACCTACTATTGTTAGAGATAGTAAAACACTCTTAACAACAGGCTAATTTCCTTATTAACCTCCCAATACTGGACTATTTCAAAATAAACTGATGAAATCAATGTCTATTCTTTGCTTTCTATCACCTCTGTATTTATGATTTTTTACAATAGATCCTACCCTATCTTTATATGCCTTCCTTTCATTCCACTCAAAGGAAATAATCTGGTGCTTGCTCCCACACTAAATTGCCAAAATCCTACTCTGGGACTCTTCAAAAGATATAGACATTTTAAACGATGACTTCTAAAGATAATACTTATCCTAGAAGTAAGCATTTCTAACGGTAGAAACAGGACAGGTTACACTGAAAGATATATTTTGAGTCAAAGAGATATTTTGAGTCAAAGAGTGAGCTCAGAGTTTTCAAATTATTTCAGAGAAATGCTCTTCTACTTAACACAGAGCATGACCAGGACCCACATGTGCTCCTCTCTAATCCTACACCATTTCTCCATCCTTTATCTAGAGAAACAACAAAGCAAAGGGTAAGCTCCACTTTTTTTTTTTTTTTTTTTACAAAAACTTCCTATGTATTACAGCTAGCATAGATGACTTCCTCCTAAATGCTACAATACTGAATTATTTATGCTACAAAATGTAGCATTTTTGCTACTGTATTATTATATCTCTCAAATGGGTTCATATTGTCTACCTAAAAAGAATAAGATTTCTTTGAAGGCAAAGAGACTTATTTCTTTTTCTGTTGGATTTATAGCACAGCAGAGAGAACATATTATGTGTCTTATAAACACCTGATTGGTTAATTGTTTAGAGCAACAGAAAAAAGTATTGATGCAAAGATGTCAACATGCATTAAAAAATCTTTTGTCAAAATCTGAGTAGATAAGGGAGGGTCCAAGTGTACTGAAAGGACTAACAGGAGAGACCCAACATTCTTTGTTTAATGTTTGCTTAACTGGACACTTAGCACCAAACTGCACACAACCGATAATCATGAATACCCTGTCGATAGTGCTCAAAATACACTTGAAATGTACACAGAATATACATTTTATGTTTTTATGTAAAATGAAGATTGCAACACTACCTCACTGAGTTATTTTCAGGACTAAATGACATGAATATAATGTGTTATAAGGTGCCAATAGAACTTCAAGCATTCATATTACAAATGTCGATTTACTTACCCTTCTCCCACCACCAGATCCTGCAGGTTTAATTTGAACATAGGTTTTCTTTGCACCCTTTTCTATTTTTACTTTGTTTTAAACTTTGTCACTTTGGTCCAGTGATTATTAAAGAAAAATAAGTGTGTGATTAATCCTCATAACACTAACATGAAATATTAGCAGAAAGGGAGAAAAAGAAAAACATTTTATTGGAAACATTAAGATATCTTAAGAAGAATGGCCTTCATTTGTTCTATAGGAGCTCTAGGTTTTAGTAAATTATTATTTTTTATAAGAGCACACTCCTTCACTTTATTTATCATTTTTAGAAAAGTTTTAAGAGCCCCTTCTGAGGTCTCATATCTGGTTACCACAACCAAAATGCAATTCTTAAAGTTATTTTTTGAAATTCTCAACATGAACTATACCAAGTACTCTGGTAACCCAGGGTTATCTTTTTTTCAATGCTAGCAATAATCCAAATAAATTTCAATTCAGATTCTAAATCCACCATACTTGTTTCCCAAATTTTCTCATAATTGGCAAAGAGTTGATTGGAATGCCAATATATTTGAAATATGTATATTTCAAATTTCCTCCTTGTATTGTTAAATGCTCCAACTTTCTTACTATAAAAGAGCTGCAGATAGAGTCTCCCACCATGGACAATCAGCTTCCCAGGATTAGCCTAATCACAAACATCCTCCTCTAGCCGACCCCTCCCTCTTCTTAGCTATTCATCAGTCCAGCATGCACTTCTCTTTGCTGTCATCCCAGAAGCTACAAGTCATTAAGACTGGCAGGGGAGTAGAGGGTAAGGGGGAGAGGGTTTGAGAATGGGGAAAACTGCTACTGGGATGACCCTACTCATTATCTTTTTTTTTTTTCCATTTTCTTTTTTTTTTTATTTCAGCTTATTATGGGGATACAAAAGTTTAGGTTATGTATATTGCCCATGCCCCCTCTGCCACCCCCCAAGTCAGAGCTTCAAGCGTGTCCATTCCCCAGACGGTGTGCATCGCACTCATCATGTAGGTATACACCCATCCCCTCCCCCCACCACATTTGGGAATAACACCAATTGGGTATCAGACAGAGGTGGAGGGTGTGGGGAGGGGATGGGTGCATTATCTTATCTAAACAAACTCCAGGCAGTGTTTCCGAGCTGAGGCAGTAGCATCGCTGGTGTTCAGCATGCGTAACTGAATATTGGGTGCCCACTGGTTTTTTTCACTCCTGTTCATAATGTTCTTGGGGTATTGTCAGCGCTCCTGAAGAAAGGCGGGGGAGACAACAACTTAGGATTTATGTATTTCAAAAACCAGCAGGACTATCAAACTTTATAACTTGGAAGAAATAATGAGAAAGTTCCAGTTAAAGAAAAAGGGGGAGAAAAGTGAGTGTTTTAGTTCATTTGGGCAGCTGTAACAAAATACCATAAAGTGGGTAGGTTATAAACAACAAAAGTTTATTCT
>CM052437.1:176966214-177009244 GCA_028533085.1 Varecia variegata
AGCCACCGCGCCCGGCCCTCATTCACTTTTATATGTATGAAACTTCATACAGTGTTTAGCACACAGTAGGAATGCAATAAATATTTTCCAAAAGGGGCACTAAGCTTAGCAGTTTCCATATAACTACTCTTGACTTCCCACTTCATCTGCCAGCTACCACTTCTCCTTAGCCCAGTTCTTTGTTCTTCTTTACATTAAAATTCCTGGAAAGGATTGTCTAAATTTACTTTCCAAATTCTTCTACTCTAATTCTCTCTTAGATTAATTCCAGTTAAGCTTTTGCCCCTGCCTCCCTTCCAAATTTGCTTTCATCAAGATAACCAGTGACCTCCAAGCTGCTAAATCCAACGGTCAATTATTGGTTCTCATCTGACTTGACCTGTAAGCAGAATTTGCAATAGGTTATCATTCTCTCTTCTCTGTGATAAACTATCTTTACTTTGCTTCCAGAAACAGCACTCTCTAGATGTTCCTCTTAACCCACATCTCCTTCTCTGGCTCCTCCTCTTCTCTCCCAACTGCTAACATTGGAGGGCCTCAGGGTTCAACCCCGTAGTCTCGGCAAGGTCCCCATCCCTAATCTGACTATGTTCATGCACCTTGTGATCTCAGTCATCTAGATGTTGTAGAATCTCAAATTTGTACCTCTAGCCCAGACTTCCCTCCCAAACTCTGGTCTTGCATGTCCTACTGCCTAGCTTACATATCCTGATTTTTTATCATAAACCCATCCTATCTATTCACAGGTTTTGAACTAGTCAAGGGCTACTCCATCCTTCCAGCTGCTTAGGTCAAATGTTTTTCTTCTTTTCTCATTCCCTACATCTAAGCCATAAGGAAATCCAATTGGCTCTACATTCTAAATATATCCATATTCTTTTTTTTTTTAATTTCAGCTTTACATTCTAAATATATCCATATTCTTATCACCTCCTCCCACATCTCACAATCTCCTCTGTTACCACCCTGTGCATATCACCTTAATAAGATCTCCTCTTGCCCCCACAACCCCCAAAGTCTGTTCTTGACCTGAAATGACCATTTTAAAAAGTAAATCAGAACTCCCTCCCTCCCTCCAGGCTGATACTACCCCTCAAGAGAAACCCTCCTAGGTTTCTGAAAACTTTCCATATCCCTTTTCTAGCCCCCGATGAGTCTGGCCATACTTTAGTTCTGTCCATGGAGTCTGAGAAAATTGCTGTCATTGTTAATGAATTGTTATTCTGAGCTACCGTGAGTGAGTCTATCCCAGGCACAGTGTGGTAGGCAAGAGCATGTGGATTTGAATCCCGTTCTACTATGTCTAAATTTTGTTTTCCTTAACTATAAAACCAGAGTACAAAGTTTGTTGTGGGGATTAAGTGACTGGATATGTAAAGCTTGGAACAGCTTGCCACAGAGTAAAATCTCAATAAACATTTGCTATTATTTTTGCCAAGCAAAAGGATTAAAACAGAGGTAACCAATAATTAATTACTTTAAAGTAATTTTGGAAAGTAAATTTACCTGCCTCTCATTTTTGGTGTCTAGAATGCTGGGATAAGGTCGTCTTCTGAAAGCAACTTGACAAGTGCCATGAAATCTATTATGTTTTGTCAAAAATGTTGGAATAAACCCAACTTTCAAGTTATGTAGATCACAATCTTAATTGTTATAGTAGTCTTATTTGTTAGCTCTTCCATATCAGAGAAGAGCCTTTGACATCAGAAATGTAAAAGCACTGGTACTGTTTGATGTGTGTGGTTTTTTTCTTTTTTGGGGGGAGGGGGAGGAGTATATAGTTTTTGATCCTCTGAGATAAAATTATGGTAATATTTTTGAGAGCAATATGCCTTAATGCAACTTAGCTTTTCATTTCTGTGCTATAGGAGAAATTATTATAATGAGGGCACAATTAAACATACTAGATGTGAGGTGTTGAGTTTGCAGTAATATGTGATGTTACAGCAATCTTTACATTTCACATACCAAGTGCATTGAAAGATGATATGATCACACTTTGTACTTGACTCAACTCCCTGCCTCTTACTTTCTCCTGGTTGTACAGGTACATGTGTTCACGTATGTCTCCCACTCCCTATCATGTTTCTTTGTGGTAGTCACTCTCCAAACAGCACCCAGTGAACCTCGCCTCCTGGTATCTGCGCCCTTGTATTTCCACGCTGAACAAGCTAACCCATGTGACCAGCCCAATATTGCGGAAGCACTGGTGTGCTATAACTTCTGAGGTTAGATCATAAAAAAAAAGAAAAGAAGAAAATTACACCACCCTCTTGCTTGCTTTTGAAGAGTATTTGCTCTGGGGGAAGCCAATCACTACTGTATCATGAGGACACTCAAGCAGCCCTTTAGAGAAACTGATGTTGACAAGAACGGAACACCCTCCCCCCCATCAGCCCGTGCAAACCCGTCAGCTACGTGAGCAGGCCACATGGAATCCAATGACTGATGCCAGGACAACTGAACTTCACGAGACCCTAAGCTTGAGAGGCCCAACCAAGCTTAAACTCTGGACCACAAAGAAACTTTGAAAGATAATAAATGTGTATTGCTGTTTTAAGCCCCCAAGTTTTGGGGTAATTTGTTACACACCAATAGATAACTAACACACTTTCAATCTTTCGCTATCCCTTTTCAGATGCCTTTGTCTGCATTGTTTTATCTTTGTATTCCCACTGACTTTTGTCCTTCTCATTCCCTGTGCCCTTTCTGCTTTTTAAGTGTCTATAAAATAGAAAAATAGTTTTTGTTTTAATTTTAACTTTTGTTCAAAAACCATATATGGCTCCCTTTTAAAAAGTGGAAGAATAACAAGTTTTATTTATACTCTTTTGGGTTTTGTTTTTAAAAGAAAAAAATACCACTTTTCCCTCCCCTTCTCTGGGGGTTATCTGAACTGATTTTCCTCTCCTTATCTTTATTCTTTCCTTACCTATCCATGTGGGAAAAGTAATGATGAAATTAGAGAAAAAGGTTCCCCAGCAGTTATGAAATTAAGATAGATAACACAATCATTAAAACAGAACATTTTATGCTTAACACCACTATAAATTCTCAAACTCAATATATGTGATTACTGAAAAATATTAATAATACATCAAAGCAAGAATGCGCTGTATCACATAATGAATTTGGCATAGCAGCGGGGGATGCATTAAAAATATTATACATTGTCTCACTCCCCATCCAAAAGTCACCTATGCAGTCTTTATTTAAACAAATGGTAAAATGTGACCAAACTGTTATTTTAAATTTGATTTGGACATTATAAAATTTTCAAAATTGGACACTCTAATTCCAGACATATTTCAGAAGCAACACACAAGATGCTGTGTCCTGTGCTCGCTACCTTGTATTTTCTACTTTTCTAATGTTTTAATGCAATAAAAATTTTTATTTTAGTTTTGATGTTATCAATTTTTGGTGTCCTGGAAACTCCACAATGATGGAAAAGAACAGGTACTCACAAAAATGCGGAATTACCAACATATTTATGGCCTTATCATTTGACAGGGAAGGTCAGAGCTCTCAGAGTTTATTCATAACCCTGCACCAGCTTTCAATTCTTTGAAAATTGCTCCTTGATTCCCGACTTCCCTGAAATCACAGAGAGTGGCAGCCATTCTCTTAAGGGATAAATCAGATTCTAAATAACTGATAGCGCTTTTTCTCTTCTAGACCTGAACAAGAAAAGGACTGCATTTTCAATGCTAAATGCCAGCACTGAGAAAAACCAGTGCAGCGAGGATGTTTTTAGGGCTTACTTTCTAAAGTCATCTGTAAGAAAACAGTCTTTGGGATTACAAAAAAATAGAGGTTCTGCTATTGAATGTCCCTGGCATTTTAATAACCTCTCTTCTTTCATTCCCCAAATTCAAATTTAACACTATTATAAACTTAGTGACTGTTCATCACTATTAATCCTATCATGATGTAGCTGTTCATACTTAAAATGAGCAAAATATGTGTGATTTTGGCATATTATATTAATAATACCAGCCATGACACAATGGCAAGTGCAAATACACAGATATAAGTATATGCAACTATTTAGAAAAAACAAGTAAAATTAAAAAGACAAATAAAAAAAGATAAGATAAAATCTTTGGAACTTTTTCTTATGAAATGTCAGTAATTCTTTGTTGCAGGGGCCATTAAGAAGTAGATTATGGGAACTCTTTATTCTGATAATTAATAACATTATTTTTAAATATTTGGTATTTAGCATCTCACTTATGCTAACTCACTTCTGAGATGTGTTGATGTACCTGGTGAAAGGTCTTAAAGACATGCAATGTGAAAAATAGGAATCTTTACTCTGCACCATGTTTTTCGATCCATAAGTTATCTATTCACTTTCTATGAAAATAATTAAATGCTGCTTTTCCACCTAGCTGTTTATCTTAATAAAAATATGATCATATTAAGGGTCATCTAGATGACTGTTTTATAATAGAACATTGACATTAAATTTCAGTTGCTATGTCTAAGCTTTTTTTTTTTATAATTGGTTGGCATCAAACAGTGCCAAGAGAATCAGCAACACTGTAGAGAGAATCAGTATAGACTCTGGCATCTGAGTGCTTGAGAACAAATGCTGTTCTGCCGCTTACTGGCTGTGTGACTTTAGACAATTTAATTGATTTCTCTGTGTTTCAATTCCCTCATTTTCAAAATTGAGGTAATAATATTTATTTGTCATGGCTAATAAAAAAATAACTGAAATGGGTTTATTATAAGAACAGCCAGGTGTGGCGTGTGCCTATACTCCCAGCTACTTGGGAGGCTGAGGCAGGAGGATCACTTAAGCCCAAGAGTTCAAGGCTGCAGTGAGCTATGATCGCACTACTACACTCTAGTCTGGACAACACAGTGAGATCTCATCTCTAAGGAAAAAAAATAAACACACACACACACACACATACACACAATGGAACAATGTCATTAAGTCGAAAGGCAATTGTTCTCACATCATACCATATGAATGAAGGTTCACTGTACAGCACTGAAAATGCATCATTGTAAAGTACACATGATAAGGAACTTCAATTAGTGTGTATGAACAGTATAAAATTCAGTGGGTCTCCTTGGAAGTCTAAAAAGGACCCCACCTCTTGGAGGGTATAAACAGCTGTGGATCAGGCCCAGGGCTTAATTATAAGTAGCAGAGCTGCCTTGAAAGTTCAATTCTCAGCACACTCCTCTTCCCAAGTCTGCTTCATCAAGGTCAGGAAAAGGACTAAGACCGAGAAAAAGACAATAGGAGCATCTGCATTGAAACTCAAACACTTTGCATCATTAGATTTACCTGAAACCTTCAGAAGTGCTCTTCTTCCCTGTTGATGGCTAGCGTTCTCCTTATCCTTGAGACTCTTTAGAACCTCTTCCTGGCAAATGCAACACGTGGCTCTTCCAGATTTACTACATGTCTTCCCTCCTGGCCACCAGTTCAATAACAAAGGTGGAGGTCCTGTGTTACCCAGCTTTGAAAGGGCTGGCATTGCTCAGGGCAGAAAGGGACTACATCCCAATGGAGCTGCAGTGCCTAATCAACTTGTAACCACAGGAGCCATGGGTGTATGAGGGGGACTGGTCCAACAAGGATAAAACCTAAGGTAAGATAAGGGCAAGTTTATGGACATTGGAGCACTTTGGCATGACCTAGAATTTACCATCCTGGAGAGGATTCTGGTAGCCAATGGTAATAAAACTGTCCTTGGAAGTTCCTGAAAGTTTGGGAAAAGTGATGGCTCATACTGAATGAAATTTTAATTCCTAGAACTTCAATGGCAAATGGTGAAGGAAGGACAGGATCCAAAGGCTCAGAGAATTGGGCATGCTAGATTGTACTGAGCATGCTACTTAAAGCCAAAGTCCATTGGTTAACTACGTCCTGTGAGAGGCCTGAAGGGCAAACATGAGAAGGAATGAGCTGTTGAAAGGGACACCAGCATCACGGAGAAGTCAGTCCTGCAGCAGCTGCCCTCTGGGTGCTAAGGCTGGTAGGAAACGGCCTGGATGGAAGGAAATGCTACACAGAACTGGGCTCATTGAGAGCAACTGGGATGACAGGATCCTAAAATAAGAGACCAGATGGTGGCAATTTACTGTCAAAAGCGAAGTAGGCTCAACTGTCAGAAAGAGTAGCAAGACTGTAGTTGCAGCTAGGAGATACCTGAACCACTAAAAACTTTGGAGATGGTTACTAGGGCCTAGAGTTCCTAGAGACAACAGAAATAGATTGCAACAGAAGTATTGCTTCATTGATACAATCAAAAGAAATCAACCAGTAAAAAGTCATGATTTTTTGCACAATTTCTGGTCATAAGGCAGTTCTCAGAATTGGAAACCATGGACTGAAAGAGAGGATGAATCTCCAGAAGGAAAAACCCTGCAAAATCCTCCCTCCCAAGTATACAACTGATGATTCTTTAGTCCTTCCCCAAAGAGACCTACAAGTGTTTATTGAGGTAACCATGGAGGACCTCATGGGGTAACCCCTGGGGGAAGGAGGCTATCCAGACATTGCCTGGATGTGAACAAAGGCTGTTGAACAAGGGTCTGAATTGACATTATGACACAGGGACCTGAGCATCGCCATTGCCCATGTCAAAGTCAGGGTATGGGGAGGGGGCAAGTGATAAATGGAGTCTAGGACCTAGTCCAGCTCACAGGAGGTTGACTCAGTCTCTAGATTATCTGGCACTTGAGCAGACAATTAGAATGGCATGCATGATAGCTGGCGTAACTCCCACGTTGGTTCCTTGGCCTATGGGGTAAAAGCTATCATGGGGGGAAGGCCAGTAGAAGTATCCAGCATTGTCACTCTTCTCTCCCTTCCCCATTAAGATGCTAACTCACAAACAACAGTGAATCCAGAGGAGAATGGCAGAGATCACAGTTACTCTTACCAACTCCCTCACATCCCCATTCAATTCTCCATTCTGGTCCCCATAAAAATTGGAGAGATTCGAGAGAACGCTGGTGGACTACCACAAACTCAACCGAGTAGTAACCCCAGTGGTAGCTACTGTGCCAGATGTGGTCTTGCTAGAGAAGATCGATACAGCCTCCTGCCTAAGGACGCTAATGCACATTTCCTTGACTCCTGAGAGAAAAATAAGTTTCCCACCACACAGAGAGAGACACTGCATTAACTGGGAGTGCTCGAAATTATTACAAAACAGATTAAGCAAATATCAAAGATAGTTACAAGGCACAAGAGCTATGCCTCAGCACTTCCTTTAGGTGACTGGCTTGAACCAGCCCTAACTGCTTTAACTGTCCCATAGTAGCCCTTAGCTAACTGTAATACTAAAATCCCCACCTAACAGAATATTACGGTATCATTAACATAACATGGGTTGTATGAAGGCACACGATGGTTATACTGCACATGCTTAATCTGTTTTCATATGAACATGCAATGATGCCATAAAAGAGCTCTGCGTCACTCACTGGAAGAGATTTAAGGTGACTCAACGGGTGGGCTGTGCCAATTTTACTTTTCAGAGAGATCCTATACCACCCAGGAGTGAGCACCCTGTGTAAGTAACCTCTAATAAACTCATTTAACTCGCCAAGCTGGACTTGTCCAAGTCATCCTTCCACTTCCTCTCAGTTTTGGGTTTTTTTTTCTATGCCATCCTGGCATTTTCCTGAAACTCCCCAGCAGTGGCCTTCAATACACAATGGGATATGTGATGTATGCTACTTCTAGGCCTTCTATGCACAGACTGTCATTATAACCAAATTTTTTGGGAAACTATCTGAAATATACATAACTTTTGGGCAACCTCTTAAACTCTATGTTAAGCATAGTGGAGCCTAAAACAGTTTGGGTCCCTAAATGACTGTGTGGACGAAAGCAATCCCACTGACCCGTTCAACAGCCCAGAACTGATATGTGAACATAAAATAATCTTCTATGGAATTTGAACAAGCAAAAAGGGAGACTTTAAAATATGGAGATAGAAAATACAAGCATCACAACAGGTTTACAGGAAAGAGTTGAAGCTTGGGTAAGAGTAACAATCACTGTGGGATGACACATTTTGTTTTCATTCCATTCATTTGACTTGTGGCCATTCAAGGTAAGCGTTACATGTTACCATGAAGCTTTGATACATTTTAATAGCTTTGTGCTCTTTAATATTAGTTGCTTATAAAAAGAAAATCAATGTTTTCTGCAAAGTTAATGTCATATTCTAAAAAAACAGGAATTATTTAGTATAGAACTCAAAGTTTGAGTACATGTAAATAGGATTAAGAAACATCAAAGGTAAAGAATATTGAAAACAGAAAATGATAAGCCTAGGCTTTGGTGCAGCTCAATATATGAGAAATAGAGAAATAAACATATAAGTGAAGACAGTGACCGCAAGCCTGTGTTAGCAGTCAAGGAAAAACCTTGAAAGAACGGGCATCTGTTGGTACAAGAGTGTTGAGATGACAAGCTCAGAGCTACCCATTATTTCTTGCTAAACAAACTTACAAACCTGTTATCACAAATCATCAGTTAATCTCTACTAATTCTGTACCTTGTCATCAAAAAGGAACTTTTGTTAAATCTATCTTTTGAGAAGTTCAAAAAGTTTTCCACAGCATGAAAAGGTTTGTTTAATGTTCCAAGAACTGTTTATTTGTAAATTTGAGACCACAATAATGGTTTTTTGGGTATAGAAATCTTTTTATTCACCTAATGCCATAACTTTTTCTCTCCGGAAGTCAATTTTACCCAGCATAGGTTAACTTACTATGACATCACTGACCTAATTCTAAATAATTCAACATATTAAAAAAGAAAAAGACTGCAGCTTTTCTCCAAGTAAGAAACATAGGGAAAGGTATATTTCCTCCTTTTAAAACACATTGTCAAGTAAAATATAATTAACAGACTTCACAGCCCAATGCAGAATCTTAAAACAGTCAAATTCTAACTTTGACATTAAGAAGTTACCTTTATTGAGAAATATAGATCTGGTCATTAACACATTGCTAGAAACTCACACTGAACTAGTCATTTATAGACTTGTTGAATCTTACTCTTGTGTTCTAATCAATATGTCTTACTTGGTAGCTCTCCCTCAGAGTGAAATGGACTGGAATGGGAAAACAAACTCATTGAGGGAAAGAGAGATAATTAAAAACATCATCCACTGTTCTTCAATTATTTCTGTCAAACTTTGGGAGGTTCTACTCTGAATATGAGAATTTTAGCAGTCCAGGTAAAATCATTCTTATGCCACTTTATATAACCCGTGCTCTTACCACGTGCAGGAGACAGTTAAAACAAGGTCACTGTCCTCACTGCTGAATTAAAAGTTTTATGTGGTAGAGAACTGCACGGAGAATATGACCTGAAAGGCATAGAATAATTCTATGATTCCCTGGTGATAAACATACCTATAAAAGGCATTTGCTGTCCCCTCTATCCACATCTCATGTCTATTAATGTAATCTTGGGAAGAGAACTGGATTCAGTGGAGCCTCTAACTTCAAGTATTTTAGCTACATTAGCAAAATCAACCCTCATGTGGAGGAGGATAAAAGGGGGGAGTAGGCAGAAGACTCCCACCTGCACACAGGCCCCTCGCACTGGCAGGGATACCCACCCACAAGAGCAAGTGCATCAGTTACCCTAAAGTCTGATGCTATCAGACATCATTTTTATCTCATTCTTACCACTCTAATTCCCTCTTGACCATCAGCCTTCTAATTATGATGTGGCTCCTATTAATAATATGATCTGTCTCTTGGGGGCAGAAGATGTAAAAAAATTGATAATATGGACCTCAAATTTTCATGGTGCTGTGACAGTTATTTTCTTATAAATTACCAAAGTATCATAGTAATGAGAGATTGGGCTACACACGATTCCAATTACTACCACCAGTACCACAGATATAGTTCTCATTATGAGGAGTGAAATTAGTTTTATAGTTTTACATTTTGAAACAAGTATGTTTTATGAGGACAGGGGCTTTGTTGTCCATCCTTAATTATTCTCTAACTTTGCCAGATAAGGCAATAAAAACAAGCAGAAGACAGGTTCAACTTCCATGCAGTGCTTTTATGAGAAACACATTAATATAACTTCACCTCTGTCAACATTACCCAGATTCAGCCTCAGTCTCTATCCTATTATAAAACTAGTCTACACAGGAGTGGTATGTCTTTCCCCAAATCTCAAGGCTGTTGTGAAAATGCAGACCAAATGAATGGGTGTATAGAGCCTAGTACATGAAAAAGAATCACCAATACCACCAAATCACTATTTGTCTCAAAAATGCCATAATTTTATTGCTTCATTTTACATCCTAGCATCTCCATAAATACCACAGTTCATAATTCTGCCCTTTTTGGACATATTATCCAAGTAGCAGTCAAAATCTGAACACTTACCTTGTGACTCTAAGTTGGACATCACAGTGAATATAAGAAATTTTTCATTTATTACTAAAATGTAATAGTGTAGTAATTTTAAATTCTCAATGAATTTATTAAATGCTACTCAAAAAATTAGCTGTTTGATTTTTTTTCCATCAATATTGGACAGTGGTGTAACAGGGGCCAGGTGGCCACAGGCCTACAACAGAGAGAAACTGGGATTCACTCTGGAGGGCCTGTCTTACTCAACTTCCTTTCTTTTCCTTAAGAGAGAACTTGACATTAGAAACTATAAAACGAGAGTTTTTAAAACCAGGCAGTTTTTTTCCCCCATTAAAATTGTTTCTATTTATGTTCCTCTTCTGAGAGCTGAAGGATGATGCCTTATTAGCCTTGAGTATTAATAAATGACCTCATTCAATTTTTAAGTAACTTATGAAAAAGTACATTCTGAAAGGAAAGATAGACGCTACTTCCTCAAATGAGGAAAGTTAATATCTAAATGTTATCATAAATTATGTACTTTTGCAAGTAAAAGAGTGATAGGTATGATACATTTGCTTTTAAAGTAGCACATTTTAACCTGCCTCTTTTCAGATACTAATGAATAAAAAAAATTCCCAGTCTTTTCTCCCTTAGCCCAAACTTCTAAATTCAAACAGAATAAATGAAAAACAAAAAAATCTGATGAATTTCTGCTGTATGAGAAGTCAGCATGGGGTGGCAAAAGGCAGTATAGAGAAAACACAAAATTAAGGTAAATATAGTGCTTTATGACCCCCCCCCCCACCGAAATCTAGTTCTCCAGGCTCATCTGAGTAAGATAAAGTACTCTTCACTTGCCCACTGTGATTAAATGTGTTAATGCTCATACATCATGCTCAATAGTTCATCTGGTGCTTCTCACCGAATAGGAAACTTTTAGACTAATCCAGGTTAAACTAAAGGGAGGTGTGAAAGCTAACAACATCACAAAGTTAGGAGTGATGGGTAAAAAATGTGAAAGAATTAGGGCAAGATAGAATATAAAGCCCTTGTCCCTGTGAGTGCTCATAGTTCTAGCAGTGCCAAGATGAGCTGCTAAAATTGAGATGTGTCAAGATTTACCATTTCAGAGCTTCAGTCTAGGTTATGACAAGTCTTCTAAGCACTTAAAACTTAAATGAATATGGAGTGGATAATGAGATTTTTTTTTCCCCCTTTAAGATGTAAGCCTGATGAATGATGACTGAAAGCACCACCAGTCATTTTTATGAGTCCCCAGCAAAGCAATGTAAGGCTTTTTTGGTTTTTGTCGATTTTTTTTTCTCTGTACCTAAAAGAAAGATTTGCTTTATCTTAGCTTCTCTAGTATCACAAACCCTATTGGAGAAAATACTACCTCACTTTCTTCCCAAATAATAAAAATCCAAATATAAATACAGTCTAAGATATAAAACCACAAATATGTGTTAATGACTTTATACCCCAATTAGGACCTTAGTATTATTTACAACCAAATGTATATGTACTTTGTAAATGTATGTGATAATGGATTGATTATGCTTTATAAAAAGGCAAATTACAGATGGCTATACAATTGTGTATAAAAGGAATAAATTTTATTTTTATGAAAACAGAAAATAAATAGATCTGTTAAAAAAAAAAAAACCACAGCCTGGGAGAAATCTAAAATTAATGATCTTTATGAGTCTTAGAAAAAAGGTATCCATATCTTTGCAATTGTGAATTGTGCTGCGGTACCCACTGTCTGAGGGATGAACATGCTTGTAGCTTGAACTTGGGCAGGGTAAAGGCAATATACATAATCTAAACGTTTGTACCCCCATAATATTCTGAAATTTTTTTAAAAAAAGAAAAAGATAATGTATATTAGTATTAATGTTTGACTCAAATATTTTTTCTGCTGTTTGCAAGCCCAGTTGTCAAGGATAAGCTTCTGACATTAAACACCTGACAAGAATTATATGGAAATTTCTTATTTCTATTGAAAAAAATTCAGTAACTAAGGTTTTTCTTTTATCAATAATAATCCTGAAGTAGAAATTGTTTCCATGTTACAAAAGAATACATATTTACATGCCCATTGGCATTTTCTTCTTGAGGAAGATGGTCCTGAAATTATAATATTCAACACTTGATAACTTAATCCCATAAACATATTGTAGATTTGCATCAAAACTATCTATTTTCATATTCAATTTAAATATGAGTCACCTTGAGTTGTTTCTTAGAATCTAAATGTGAAGTGGAGAAATATCACCATTTACAAAGGGAAAAGTAAAATGTTCTATGAAATACACCCAAAGAGCCCTTGAAATAAGCTAAAGGACCAGAGAGGAAAAGGATATACAGGGTTAGAACTTCACATATTTTTGTGTAACCATGACTATATAGAGATTAAATATTTGGGATAAGAACAAATAAAACTATGATAAAAAGTAAGTATGTAACAAAAAAAAAAAAACCACTATGATGCAATTCAAAGTGCCTTCAATCCCAATTTTTTAAATTGAAATTTTGTCAGTAACTTTAAAATACAAAGCTCCAGGTTTAAAACAAAACAACAAAAAAGAGAAAACCTGCAAGAAACAGCAAAAGCAAGTTAAAACGTTAAGAGTAACAAAATCTCATGTTTATTCCAGGCTCACATATCCAATTGTCTGCTTAGGAATCCTGCTTGAAGGTTCAATGGACCTCTCTTACTTAGCACAGCAAAATTGAACCATGACCCCACCCCAGCCCACCCTATTCCTCTCCAGTGTTCAGCATATTTGTAAATTGTCCCACCATCCAACAAGCCAAAGGCTAAACTGAAGAACCTGTTTAATGAAGAACATCATGAACAAAGCTAACAGACAGATGATGGAATGAGAAAAGGTATTTTGTAATGTGCAAAACTGACAGGGTATTCATATTTAAAATATATAAGGAGTAGCCACATATCAGTTAAAAAAAAACATCGTCTATAAAATAAATATGGGTAAACACTAGCAAGCACAGGAAGAGGTGCTCAGACTCATAAGTAATTTTAGAAATTCAAACTAACACATTGAGATATCATATGATTCCTATATACTTATATCCAGAAATTTGGATAATACGAAGTATTGGTGAGAAAATGAGGATAATTTTTAAAACACAATTTTAAAAAAGTTTATAAATTCCTGACCTGGTAAAACTATTCCAGAGAGCAATGTGGCACTTGTCAAAAGAAGTAAGCATATACCCCATGATCTAGCTATATACCTCAAAGAGAAGTTCACTCGGGTCCCTGGGGGCATATATGTGAGGCTGTTTATGGCAATATTATTTGTAGTGGTGAAGCTGAGTGGGGTTGGGGCCCAAGGTTTGGAAGTGATGCATTGTCCATCAGAGAGGGGACGGGCAGGTGTACTAGATATACGACACACAGTGCTAGCAAAAGAAAAAGAATCAATGTATACACAGAAACACAGGAGGATCTTAAAAATATAATGCTGAGTAAAAAAGTTAACAGAAAAGACATGAAGGAAGCTTAAATAATAGATTGCTAAGCAAAGCAAACCAGTCTGAAAAGACTACACACTATATGATTTCAATTATGTGACATTCCGGAAAAGGCAGAACTATAGAAACAGTAAAAAGATCAACATCCCCACTGTATGGAGGAAGGTGGGGGGCAATGAACAGGTGAAGCTCAAGGGATTTTTAGGGTCTCGAAACAATACTGCATGATACTGTGTGGATACATGACATTATGGGGCTTGTCAAAACCTATAGAACTTTACAACACAAAAGAGTGAAACTTTTATTGTATTTGAATTTTCAAAAAAAATCATTTAGAAAGTCAGGGGATCCCAGGGAAGAATGTAGACTGTGACGAGAGGATCTAACTGCAATACAAATACATGAAACAACCTCAACGTAGGGGGTAAGGAAAAAGGAGCTGCCCTAACTTTGGAAATAAGTAGTCTGTAAAACTAAAGGCAAAAGGACCTGCACATAATTACTGTGCTCTAGTTAACAAAGTTTTTTCATACAGGGGAATAAGTTAACAATTCTTACACTCCTATACATGTATATCAAAATTAAATAATTAAATAAGTGGATGGTGGATGGTAGGAGCCAGGTTTCTCACTGCTGGAGCGAGAGGTTACAGGTAAGACAGGGGAGCAAACTATTAATAAAATGATCCATGTGGTAATGGATTAGAGTTGGAAACATCAGTAAGACCTCAAGTTTAACTTAATAAATATGCAGATGGTTGCATATAGAAACATTTATAAATACAGGTATATATACAGGCTAGTAGATACACCTGTATTTCTTTGATGAGAGAACCTAAAAAAATGATACTCCAGTAGTAACAAGCACACACCTAGTATCCAGATCTTGGTTTTTAATACCATTCTCCAATGAAAGGACTCTCTGAAGAAATGACTTGATTCAAAGACTGGGGCAGAAAATACACAAGATGAGCCTGAGACATCTGGTAGTAGAAAGTAAGGACACACACACACACACACACACACACACACTCTTAAGGGGGTATGTCAAAGGGGCACAGGAGCCAAGTGAAAGAGCTCCCAATGGCCAAAGCTGAAAAAATTTAAACCAAATAAATAATGTTGGATCACAAATTAAAGTATAAAATAAATACCCATGAGTCCAGTCTGATAAAAATAAATGATTGAATAAATTTTCAAATGGGAAAAAAGAGATAAATCATGTTAACATCATGTAACCTTGATATAATGTGATAAAATGTCACTTTATGATCTTCCTCTCCAAGACCCATAACACTGGACTAATCATGAGAAAAACCTCAGACAAATTCCAGTAGAGAGGCATCCTACAGTAAATCTGACCAGTGCTCTTCACAATTGTCAAGGTCAACAAAAACATGGAAAGTCTGAGAAAATGTCACAGCTAAGAGAAGCCTAAGGAGACTCAACAATGAAATGTAACATGGGAACTTCAGTGGGATCCCCTGGAACAGAAAGTGGACATTAGGTTAAAAAGTAAGGACATGTGAATAAACTATGGACCTTAGTTAATAATAATGAATCTATATTGGTTCATTAATTTTTAACAAATGCACCACACTGTTAGATGTTAATAATTATAGGGGCAATGATGTGGAGGGGGCATTTATGAGAACTCTGTACTATCTGCTAAGTCCAATCTGTACTATGTGCTAACACCCCCTAAAATAAGAAATAAAGAAGTAAAACAGAGAAAAGTATATGGAACTTACATGACAAAGGGATAATAGCATTGATATATAAAGAACTTCTAACAATACAGTATAAGAATAAAGGCCAACAACTCTATACAAAAGGTGGGCAGTTCAGAGAAAAAGAAATGTGAATGGCTTTTAATGACATAAAGATATGTTCTATCTCATTTATAGTAAGAGAAATACAATTAAAACTACCCTGGGGCTGGGCACGGTGGCTCACTCCTGTAACCCCAGCACTTTGGCTGGCCAACATGGGAGAATCACTTCAGGCCAGGAGTTCTAGACCAGTCTGGAAAACATAGGGAGACTCCGTTGGTATAAAAAAAATCAAAAGATTAGCTGGGCATGCTGGCATGTGCCTGTAGTCCCAGCTACTCGGGAGGCTGAGGCAGGAGGATCCCTTGAGCCCAGGAGTTTGAAGTGTCAGAGAGCTATGATCATACCACTGCACTCAAACCTGGGTGACAGAGCAAGACCTTGTCTCTTAAAGAAACAAACAAACAAAAAAACTACTCTGGGAGATTATTTCTCACTTATTACATTCATAGGCCTGAGGGCAAATAGATATTCTTATTATAGCATTGTACAACCCTTACGGAAGAGCATTTGGAAGTAACTTTGACTCAGTAATCACACTTCTAGGGATCTATCCAAAAGATCCACTGGCAAAAATACAAAAAGACATATGCAAAAAAAAAAAAAAAAAAAAACACAAAAAACTATTCATTGCAGTTGAAATAATCATATAGCTGTAGTACTATCTTAAAAATTGACTAAAACATAAATGGAATTGATTAGTGAGGCCAGAAATAGATCCATATATGGATAATTGATTTTTGACCAAACTGCAAAGGCAATACAGTGCAGAAAGAATAATGTTTTCAAAAAATGTTGCTGGAACAATTAGCTATCAATATGCAAATAAAAGAATTTCAATCCATACTTCACACAGTATAAAAATTAACTCAAAATTATAGATCAAAGACCTAAAATATAAAATCTAAAGCTATAAAATTCTTTAAAGAAAACATAAGAGGAGACCTTTGTAACTATGGATTAGATAAAGATTTGTCAAATACAATACCAAAAGTATGATCTATAATAGAGACGGACAAAGTAGACTTTGTCAAAATTTAAAAACTCTGCCCATCAAAAGATGTTATTTTTGTGTAGTCCTGTGTTTAAATAGGAACTGTGAACTGAAGTTATCTTCAAAACAAAAACAAAAACCTAGCTTTGTCTACTAAATCAACTTAGTAGAAATAAACACCTACACATGCTTGGGCCCAGATTATGGTCTGTCTCTAAATATTATTTCTTACTAAAATGACCCCTTGGAGAAATTCCTAGCCTGAGCTAGAAAAGGTACAAGAGGCACTAGAAACATCTAATAGAAACAGAAAGAAAGTTATTTAACATTACTGGGTGAATCAAAAGGATTCGAGAGCCAAACTGAATATGCTCCCACTGGCCAAAGATAGGACTCTTTGAGCAGCAATAAAATAACAAGTAGAATGAATTGATTATAGATCTCAAATATGTCTAAAATCATGAGATTAAATAAAAACCCAAATAATTGATCAGTGTTGAAGACAGCTAGGAAACCAACTTATTACTTTCAAAAATAGTAAATAAAAGATGAAGAATTAAGCATATATCCTGCCTTCCTATACAAACCATTCCTCAGGATAATCTAGTAGCTTATATAAGGGAAGCTCCTCTGTATAGATGTGTTTCAGGCAATAAATGAAGTAGAAATGGCAGAATTTTACTATTAGTATCAAGCAACCAAGAATAGACTCATGAAGGTGAATGGTGACCATATATGGCTACAAAATCACAATAAAAAGACAACCAAACAAAATATAATGCCACCTATTTCAGAAGTTCCCCACCCCCTAAAATATTGTTTTAACTGTTCTCATCATGGCTTTAGCATTAATTACAAAAATACAGATGAAATGGAAATTATTAAGTGACACCATGCCACGTAGTAAGTTCAGACTGTGGAAAACTCCATAGAACAAATGACAAGGTTTCTTCAACAAAACTGTCAAGGAAGGAAAGGAAGAAGAACATGAAGGAGAAGAGAAAAATGGAGACAGAGAAAGATAAAGTGACATCAATTAAAAAAGACAAAAAAAAAATCAGCCAATTGCAATGTATGGATCTTGTTTGGATCCCTATTCGGATAACAAATTGTAAATTCATTTTAAAACAACGGAGAAAACATAAAAACTATATTTTATCATATTAATTATTGTGAACTTTATTAGACGTGATAATGGCCCTGTAGTTACGGTTTTTAATAGTCCCTTTCTTTTCAAGGTATGTACAAAAATATCTTTAAAAAAACAGTCATAAAAACAAAATATATTTTGCAAAGCACATATAAACAAAAAGATAAAATATATTAGGATGGTTTCTTACGTGATGGAAAGAGAATTCTACAGAATGAGGGAAAAAATAATCAACAAATCTCAACTGAACAGTGAAACAAACTGACCAATGATGGTAACGTGCCAAGAAATAAAGAGCGTAAGTGACATGACCCTTCCCACTTGAAGCCCAAAGCAAAGAAACCAAACCAAACCAAACAACAAACAGTACATTCTGACACATGGCCTCAAACATTTTAATGTTCACGAAAATCACGTGCATCATCATTCCAATGTTACAGCTGAAGAAACTGAGACTAGAGTTCCTTAGGATCGGCAGTCAGAGAACACTGTATTCAAGCCTCAAACTCCCAGTGGAGAGCCAGAACCCCCTACACAACAACACCTAAGTTTGTATTAAGTAATTTAAAATTCTCAGCCCTAACAAATCATAGGATTACAGATACCACATTACTTTTCATACACTCACTCATTAAATGCTATAATTAAATATGATATACAGTCACCTTCTAGGTCTCTTTTCTAATGGTTCTGCTTTCCTTTCTTTAAGCTCCTCTCCAAGAAAAAAGCCCTGTTGCAATAAACTTTTTCACTTCTATAACTATTTTTTGAGAATTTTTAACATGAACGGATATATAGTTTTGCCAAATGCTTCTGCTGTATAGACTACTGAGATGATCATGTGGATTCTTTTGGGGATATAAATGCAATTTTTCAGGTAAAAAGCATTGTGGATAAAAGAAATAGAGAATGAGATTTGGAGCATCAATTTATTATTTTAATGTTGCACATCAACATTTTTATGCTAAAGATTAAGTTAAAATTTGGTTTATAAAATTGTTTTAAATCAAGTGTATGCTAAGGATAAGATGAATTTTAAAAATTATTCACTATTTGGCTTTAGAAATGAAATTCTTTGCAGCGGCCGATTGGATGATATGAAATATTAAGTGTTGCTAATAATCTTGTAGCCATATTTAACACTATTCCAAATGGTGTCACGAACAGGGCTGCAATGAACGAGTGCTTGCATGGGCAGAAATCTTTATAACTAAGATGTAAGTTCAATGAACAGAACTTAAGATCTGCTTACTGACTTGCACCTATGGCCCAACAGCCTCAGTTTTTATTATTGAAAAGAGCTTCAATTTGCTTTTCTCTGGGAGAGGATTATGTAGTAATGAAAACTACAGAACAGCATATGTGCAGCAAGAATGTCTGTGTCTTATGAGCTGGTATAGCCCATGTCTCTGTCTTATTAGCTGTAAATAAGACCTCGGGCTTCAGTTTTTTCACCTGAGAAATTGGGATAATAATATGTACTTCATAGAGTTGTGGTGAGCTATTAAACGAGTTAATACAAAACAAAAACCAACAAGTTAACAAATGCAATCACTCAGCATAGTGCCTGGCACAAGGTGTGACTAAGTAAGTATTAGCCACTATCAATATTTTCCTTATTATTGAACAAACTGGCTGCCCAACACTGATAACTGTGATTAATAACTCAATGTGAAGTTCCTATCTATGATCATCACTAAACCCTTTCCATGCTAACTGGCATGATAATGAGGTACATAAGCATTTGTCTGAAACAGCCGGTTCCTAAATGGAAGTCTAGCGATAGGCTCAGAGATTCTATAAACTCTTAATATTTAAAATTTTAAGTGTGAGTATAAATGTACAGTTTTATGGAGAGAAATTTCAGAGTTTTTATCAGATTCTCAAATGGGATCATGACCCCAGAAAGTTAAGAATCTCTTATCTAAAGTCTAAAGGATAAAATCCAAACTCTTTCATACAGCTTCGGAGGTGATATTCAATGCTATCCTGTCTACCTTCTTCAGCCTCTTCTATCTCCATATCCTTCTTTTCTCTCCCAGAAACATCAGGCTTTCCACAGTTCTCCCAAATAAACTGTGCAGTGTCTTCATTGCACACCGTTGCTCACCTTGTCTCCTGTAAGGAGTTCTCTGATCCCTTCACTCGTAGTAACCCCTATTCATCTGCCTACTTTTGAGACCCAGCTCAGGAACGACTTCCTCCAGGAATCCTTCCTGTGCCTGTCCATGGGCTCCCATAATATTCTATACAGATTTGTAATACTGAATTTATTTTATCTTATTCTATGGCATCGATCTATTTAGTGAAGAGACTATTAGCTCATTGAGAGTAACTTATCCATCGTCAATCTAGCAAAATGCCTGATACAAATAGCCCTTAATAATATGTTGAATGAATAAGTCTATAAAAAATAGTTGAACACCTTTTATTTTTCAGAAGGCTTGCTCTGGTCCTGGAAACACTGTATAGTGTGAAATATGCTCAGAAAAAAATATTAAGCTCTTTTCATAGCTTTCAATTACTATTATCAAAATTTCAAAAAGTGCCCACTTCTTAATAGGCTAGCATCACTCAGGAGAAAATCAATCCTTCTCCACTGTCCCTTGAGCAACATTTATGTACATTAAACTTGTCTGATAAAATAAGACCAATGTTCTATACTCTGTGCCTGAGGGCTCCTGCTAGGAATGCAATTGGCTTCCTATGATAAGACAACTGGAAAAGCCAATGTGTATACAATGAATCAATTCTGGGGCTCCTTTATCACCATGCCTTCTTCCAAAAAGGAAGCAATCAGGTTCATTGTCATCAGTTTCTCAGCTATAAAAGAATATTCTTCCTTCTTGGTAAGAAAACTGATTATATCCATTCCTTTCTATTTAAACACTTATCTACATGCTACAAAAGGAGGCAGGGAAGCCTAATTCTCTGTTACAGAATCATGGGGTCTTCATAGGTTGTATTTGCTTAATGTGTTTACCTTTTTAAATTGTTTCTTCTACACTGAATGGCATCATACTAAGCTCATGAATCATGTTGTTGGAGACAGAATTGAGTAGAGAGCCTTAAAGGGTCAGTCTAACATGGTTTTCAAACATGGCTTTATTATATTAACTGACAGAACAACCCTGGACAAGTCACTTCACCTTTTTTAAGATCCAGTTTGCTCATCTTTTTATTTCTCTTTTCTTTTCTTTCTTGCTTTTTTTTTTGAGACAGAGTCTTGTTCCATTACCCAGGCTAGAGTGCACTGGTGTCATCATAGCTCATTGCAACCTCAAATGCCTAGCCTCAAGAAGGTTCTCCTGCCTCAGCCTCCCAAGTAGCTGGGGCTACAGGCATGCAACACTGCACCCAGATAATATTTCTAAATTTTGTAGAGACAGGGTTTCACTCTTGCTCAGGCTGGTCTCAAACTCCTAGTTTTAAGTAATCCTCCTGACTTGGCCTCCCAGAGTGTTAGGATTACAGGTGTGAGCCACCTTGCCAGGCCAGCCAATTTGCTGATCTTTAAAATTGGGTCATATCACCTCCACCTCAAAGGTTGCTTTGAAAGCAAAATAGTTCTTAACAAAAATCTACATAGAATCACTTGAGAATATTTCCAATATATGCATGTCCATAACTTGAAGCATGCAGTACACAGTCTGAATTTCCAGTATATTATTTAAAAAATCTACATATGCATAAATTATGATACTTTTAGGTACATCAACACAATAGAGAACTAAGTAGCCATAATAAGAGAATGAGGATAACCTCTATTACTGAAGATAGAGTGGTCACCAAAATACATTATTAAGTGAAAGAAAGGAAGATACAGACAGATGTTTATAGTATACTAAATTTTATACACAAAAGAAAGGGGAATGAAACTATATATATCTTTTTTTTTTTTTTTGAAGACAGAGTCTTGCTCTGTCACCTAGGCTAGAGTGCAGTGTCATCATCATAGCTCACTACAACTTCAAATTCTTGGGCTCAAGCAGTCCTCCCGCCTCAGCCTCCCATAGTGCTAGGATTACAGGTGTGAGCCACACCACCCAGGATATATACATATTTGGTTTATTTTTGTTTATATTTTTTGCAAGAATTTGGAAGATTCTGAAAGGGGATGGTGGTGGTGAGAATAGGAATGAAAGAAAGACATATCCTGAGGATACAGTTTTATCAATCTTTGCCTTTTGAACTGTGTAATTACTTTAAAATAATAATTAAAAAATAAAGCCTCTTCAAATAAACTGTACAAAATGAATCTAATAGCATATTAAATTGATAGTATAACCACAGACAGAACAAAATCTAGTATTTCAAATGACAAATTTTAGACATATTATTCTGCCTTGGATATAGTATAATTACAGAAATACCTTCAAAGAAATCTTAAATTTCAGTCAGTAGTTTTTACTGTGAGTAGTAATATGGGTATTATAATTTTGAGACTAGTTACTCAATATTATAGTATAAAACAAGTATGTTATTTTAAACCAGAATGTTTTAAAGAAGTATAAATAGAAAATAGAAAACATTTTAAGACTTCGTATTAAAACTGACTTCAAAATATCAAATATTAACTCATGATTTATATATGCACACACACATACACAACACATGCACATACTCACACACATACACATTTTTTTCCCTTAGCTCCATTCACTGAAAGTCTAGAAGCAATGCCAGCACAGTAGAAATAAGCACACCTATTATGGAGATCTTCATTTCTAAATACCATTTCCCATGTTGAAGTATTTAGGATAATGTAACATGATAGCTGCAACTTACTTTCAAATGGTTCTAAAAGAAAATACTTCTATATATAGATATTAGATAGACCATATATGATAAAATGTTAAGAAATTTAAAATGGTTGGAATATATTGTTCATTGCATTATTCTTTCAAATTCTCTATGTATGATAATTTTCATAATAAAAAATTTGTGGAGAAAAAAGCTATACAGATGATTTCAATGGATACTCTTAAGTGAACCACTCTTAGTACATAGAAGATACTTAAAACTGGTTATTTTTCTTAATCCTTTTTGGAATCCTCCATATATACCCAATAAAAGTTAGAGAGTATGATTCTCATATATTGTTATAAAGCAAAGGGCACAGAACTAGGATTCAGAAAATTCCTAGATTGTTAATGGAATTCACAATAGTTCCCTCATGTCAGAAAGAGGAAAGTTAAGAGGGGTGGGATTTGAGGGCATTTACTCAAATGCATTCACAATAGTTTCCTCATCTCAGAAATAGAAACAATGTACCTAGTCTGCGTACTTAAAAGGGTTTCTGGGAGAATTAAGTGAGATGATGATGAAGGTAGTTCACAAACTCTAAAGGTGCTATATAATATAAAAAAATAGTATCATTTTCCCTAATTTTCTAGTTTTCAGATACAGAGGCTATTTTATGAATCATGCATGGCAGTTGAGATTTAAGTAGTATATTATTAATACAGTATATCTTCAACATTTAGACTATCTGATTTACTTAGTTTTTTATAAGCAGTTTCTGAATCTGCTTTAGAAGACAATATGGAATTGGGGACATCTTTGTTTCCCTTCTATGGCAAAGTAAGTTTCTCTCTCTTGGTGTCTGTCACCTCAAGTTATATCCTGCTAACTTGCTTCCTAATTCTGAAACATTTTAAAAAATTTTATTGTTATACTATTCTGTATACATCAAAGTCAAATATCATAATTCAGATAATGACAAAGTTATGTAGGACAAAGTGAAGCTTTTAAAAGACATAGTTTTTTTTTTAAATGTCTTCCTCAATAGGCCTGAGATATATAATACTTACTTTCCTTTCTTTCAGTAAAATTGTTAGAAGACTGAGATTCTTGGAGTGAGCGTGAGTGTGTGTGCGTGCGTGTGCGTGTGTGTACTGGTACGTTACGAGTACTATATGTATGTACTGGGGAAGGGAGACATCTTATACCATTCCCTGGAAGATCTTCAAAACATCTAGGATGATTGTATAGTTTGAATAAATACCCTCAAAAGCCACCTCTCCTAGGTTAACCTTATTTGAATAAATTTTCCACTTTTTCTTCACTGTTAGCTTTGATCACTTTTGGAACAAATAAGATCAAAATGCTCCCAAATTTAGGGGGCAAATATTAATTGGCTGAGAGGTAGTACAACCCAGCTGGAGCTGTGTGGAGTTCTTTATATAGAAACTTTCACTTGTGCCAATCTTCTTCCCAGAGGCTCATTTCATTTCCCTGCTGGTAACACTCAAGTCACTTCACAGTTCATTGATACTGCATTGGCCACCTTTTGTTTTCCATCAAAGGAAGATGCTGAAGCAATGCTCAATTGAACTAAGTATACATGACACAGTGTACCTGTGTCCTTGCCCCAGAGGACTGTGGGAGAGGGCATAAAGGAAAAGATGACAGCTCGTATCCCATATTCCATTACTTTACCTAGAATTGGATTATGATAAATTATGGTGACAGAGCTCAGACAAATGCTGATGCCACCTTTTCTGTTGTTTTACCTGCACACAGCACCCTTATGGATTTCATCCAGTCTCCAAAACCGATTCTCTGTCACTCATGGTTGAAAATGAAAGGCCAGTGTTCAAATAAGTTTTTAAACAGTTTCCACAAAGATTGAATTTGCTATTTCCTCCCTTACTGCTTTGTAATCATTGAGGGGTCACGGCAGCTTTTTGCTGATGGGAACTTTTCCATATATCTCCCTTAGTGAAAGACTTCTTTGAGGTCAAAGAACCTGTATGCTGTGTGGGTGGGTGGAAGGTGTCAGGGAACATTGTATCCAGGCTACTTTAAAGCCTACCACCACCACCATCATCTTCCTCATGTATTCGCTCAGCAGTAACACCCTACCAGCCACTGAAAGAAACAATCACTACCCCAAAGGGGCTTCCAATAAACCAGGAAAAGAGCAAATGCTAAGTGGGAAATAAGAGGAGCAAGTGATGGTCCTTGACTCCCAACCTGGGGTGCCGAGGCAGCCTGCATTGTACAAGAGGAGGCAACAATGAACACTTTTGTTAAAGGGAATAATACACTTTAGATTATCCAAAACTTCCTATTTATTTGGATTTGGCTAGCATTAGGTAAACAGTGATTATTGTTATTTCAACTTTAATCAAAAATATGAAATTATGTTTTTCAAAGTTGACAATATGAGAAACGTTACAACTTAATAAATTTTGTTTTAGGGTTAGATTATTTGAGGTCCACAGGAGAAAAAAAAACTTTTAAGTTTTTGGTTTTTCCCTTCCACCTCCAAAATTCTTATATTGAAACCTTATCACCAATGTGACAGCATGAAGAGGTGGGACCTTGGAGGTAATTAGGTCTTGAAGAGGCCCCAGGGAGCTCAGTTGCCCTTCCCACCACACGAGAAAACAGCAAGAAAGAGCCACCTATAAACCAGGAGACGGGCCCCCATCAGACACTGCATCTGCTGGCACCTTGATCTTCCCAGTCTCCATAATTATGAGAAATAAATTTCTGTTGTCTGTAAGACCCATTTTACAGTATTTTGTTATAGCAGCCCAAATAGACTAAGGCAAATAGACTAAGCTTAATAGACTAAGACAAATGATGCAGATGAAGGAAATTTAGAGGGGTTTGTTTGGAAATGCTGTACAGGAGACAGAAAATTTGGGTAGGGCTTTGGCAGAAGAGAATGACTTAGACAAAAATATATTTAGCAGAGAATAGTGAGTTTAAATACGCAGAGAAAAGAGTAGGTACGGTCATTTTGGAAAATAAGAGAAGGACCAGTTTTCCCTAGACCAGAAACGGAGATTTAAAGGTCTGGCTCAGAGGTCCACACCTAGCCCCAGGCCAGGGATGCTCCAGGAGAAGATGAGGGGAAAGGTTTATAGGAATTGTGGAACTAGGGGTGGACCAGGAGATTCTTTTTCTCGTTGGGAAAGAAAATATGGATTACAAATAAGTTGGAAAGTACTTCTTTCTATAAATCTCCCTTAATGAAAGATTTATTTAAGGTCAAAGAACCTGTGTGCTGTGTGGGTGAGTGGCAGGTATCAGGATTGGGTACCACCAACCCTGTGTCCTATCTGGGTCAGATGCTTTTTCCCTGCCAACCTCATAACCCAGTGTTTTCTTACAATACGTTTCTGAGTTTTAGTATTTACTCTTCTGTCTTTTCCACTAAACCTCGAATAGTAGAATAAAGGTAGTGGCCTTATTTCTGCACTCAGTGCCTACCACAGTGTTTATCACATAATAGGCATTTAAAGAACGTTCATTGTTGAAGTATCCTATGCTATAAATCAACAAACCAGAAAACAACACCTATAAAATAAATACTTTATGAGTGTATGGTCTAACTTCTTAGTTAAAAAACTTAGTTTAAATAAACACAGATGAAAACACAGAGGAAAAATTTCTATGGAGATTTAAGGGGTCATTAGGTCAGTTAGAAAAGTGAGAGTTGTTAAAACGTTATTGTGTTATGGCATATGAAAATATAAGGTTTCCCAGCTAACATGTATCAGACTAACACAACAACAACAGGATAGGTTTTTGGCATATTGGCAATATATGGCATATTATTTTTCTAATATGCCATATAGAGGATGAGAAAAGAACACAGAAGGAAAGTGAGAAGAAGAGAAGGGGAGAATGAGTGTTGAGAAATTCTCCCCAGAAAGCTGGGCTTGGTTTGGAGAGAGGGAGAAGAGCCTGCTTAGGGAAGACGTGTCTCTCTCCCCTTTCCATGTGCAGAAGAATCTGCTGTACGGGCACAGCAGAGCAGACAAGCCAAGGGAAAGGAGTGAGCAAGGCAAGAACACAATTTGAAGGCAAAGAGTATTCAGGCCGGGCATCAAGCACTGAGTGGCAGAACTTTCCCAGAGAAGCAAGCTGAGGTGAGCATTAGCAATTTGCCTTTGGGAAGAGGAAGGGGGGGGAGGGCTCAGTATAGCAGGCCATTTCTAGGCAAGAAATGTCTAGTGGTCTTTTTTGAGACTATCATGAGATTTACTTCATCAGTTTTCTTGCAAAGACATAAAGCATGTAACCTTGGGAAGGTCACATACATGTCTCTGCAACTGCTTATCTATCAAATAATTTCTAAGGCTTTACACTATTTACACTAATATTTAATAGTTCTAAGATACTATATAGTTTCTACTAGAAATTCTAAAAGGCCAATCAACAACAAACATTATATGTGAAGAAGATACAGGGGAAGAATAAAATAATACTTATTCCAAAAAAAGGAATTAGAATAAGGTAATAAATTGTGAGGAGATGTCAGTGCTATCTAGAATTTTGAGAACTCCTTGTCCCCTGACTCCAAATCGCTCTGGGACTTACTTCCCTGATGTTATCAGCACTGAGGCTGTGCTGGACACGTGTGTACAAGGGCAAACGGATCCGAGCCCTCAGCGCTCAGCAGAAACCGTCATGCATGCCAAATTCACATCATGAATATTCAGCTTCTGTCAGATTATCAATGTATTTTATCATATTCATTGCCAGCATTATAAATGTATAATGTAAAAAAACACCTGGACTTTACACAGCAAATAACTGATCTTGTGAGAGGAAAAAAAAAAACAAGCAGCAGTAAAATGTGGCTAAAATAATGAGGAAGAAATATTTACAACGTATTTAGAAGTTTGTTCAACTGGCAGAAGTCTGCTCTGTGCCTCCATTTTCCCACATCAGATCTGGAATCTTGAACAGGAATCACTGAGCAGGGTTTAGGATAATGTAAAAGGCATGCCTTATTAACTCTTGGACATCTCATTTCTTGGTCATAAATCCTATTAACTTGTATAACAAACTGCCATAAAACTTGGAGATAAAAGATAATTTATGCTCAGTGTACAGAAGCTAATGTTTCTGTACTCCCGGGAAGCACAGGACCAGAAAATGAGAAAGTCTGTATGTGCAACCCGGAGCCGTCCACAGTCCACGCGGGCAGCATGATGAACACGGCTCTGAGCACCTGACCCTCTCCAGTGGGGAGATGCCCAACGGTCACTGGCGTCAGCCACGCTTCATGCCTAGAGTGCCTCTCCTCTGTTTCCTAACATCCCCTGCTCGTAAAAGGTGATGACGTCTTTTTAAGAATACATTTTTGGAAGTAAAACAGGGATGTTTACTTTTAAGGGAGGAGCTATTGCATACACTATTTTGAATTTTCTATTTTAAAATAGCAGACTGAACATTCCTTCAAAGTAAATGACACCTACTGTGGTTTTCACTCATAATGACATTTTGGCCTATGGTAAGTGAAATATACCAAAACTCAACATAAAAAACCTTAGATGCTAAAAATTCAACCTGCTAAAAAATTCCAAATATCTTTCCATATTCATATAGAACTGGAACTACATCATTGTATCTTTGTTTTACTTTACTTATTTTCTTATTTCAGAATATTACAGGGGTATAAACATTTTAGTTACATAAACTGCTTTTGTACCGTGTGTGTCAAAGTTATAAGTGGGCCCATCCCCCAGATAGTGTGCATTGTACCCGTTAGGTGTGAATTTACCCATCCTCTCCTCCCTCTTCCCACCTGCTTGATTTCTGATAAATGTTATTTCCATATGTGCATATAGTATTGATCAGTTAGTTCCAATTTAATGTATCCTTGTTTTAAAATCCAGTTTATAATTAACAAAAGTAAATCACAGAAAGGGGACTGAAAAGAGAATGTAGATTTTAGATTAGAACAAACTAAACACTTGAAGTGAATTGCTATTAGACATATAGGTCAGTCCCAAATGACTAAAATAATTCCAATGAATGGAAGATGATTACTTTTTTATACAACCTAGTCTCATGAGGACCTCACATGTAGACTATTCTAAAAGAAACACAGAACATCACAGAAATACTAAGATGATCTAAGGATAGGCTTTTTAGAAAAGATCAAGAGAAGAACATTTTAGTTCCAGGGTCTAGGACTATCCCAGCCAATTAACATTAGTATAACAGATACAACAGCAGTTCTTTTACCAAGTTATGACATTAAAAAATTTATCATCCCAATAGTTCCCATAAGATGTCTTATTCTTCCTGCTATTTTCTTTAATGTCAGACAATCTATAATTGTAAAACAAATTCTAGAAGATGCTGTTCTCAAACCTAGCACTTATAATAATTAACATTTATATTGAATTTTACCACTTTTAAGGGACTTTAGCAAAGCTTAATGGTAAAATCATTTAATTTACTTATATGATAAAAATTATTGGTACATGCAGATTTTGTTATAGTTTAGAAAAACTCAAAAAGTCATTATTCCTTAATTTAGGTGGACATATTGTATTTGAAAATTATGTCATGAAGAAAAACAATATATATATGTGTATTTATACACACACATGCATACACCAGTCAGCCCTCAGTTATACATTACTTGTGGGTAATTACCAGCCTATGGGCTGTGATCTGTTTCAAGAGCTTATCATTTGCACCTTAGTCCATTAACCCCATGAAAGAGGAAATGCAGTGTACCTAATGTATATGCACACTCTAGTGCACAGGTGACATGCAACACGCAGTTACATGGAAAAACACCTGAGAAAGCCAGTTCAGTCCCAACAGTGCAAGTCTCATTTCTAGGATGTAGAATGCTTCTGTGCAATAATTTCTTATAGTATTTAGTATTAATCATATTTTAAGTGTACAATTAAAACTCTTTAAAACTATGGAGATCCACTCATACCTTAAACTCCCAAACATATTCATTATATTCATTTTGACTCTTGCATTTGTATGATTGTCTTGCTATTCTCTTACTTAAAGTGATAAAAATGACACTAGGCTGTGTCTCTAGAGAAAAGATGCCCGTAGAATACACAGGCAAAGAGGAGAAAGGCTGCACTGTTAACCCCACAGGTGGAAGCCTGAGCCCCGCCATCGTCACTCCTCCGAGGGACAGGGGTGTGATGTCATGTGAACTTTCTGCCCCACACTATGTAATAATGACTTCTTTAGGATAAGGTAATTTTCTAGCTGTTTCCATGACACATAATCAAAATTACAATAGAATTCACAGGGCATTGTGTTGGGGGATGTAAGCTATGCAGATACATTTAACATGATTATTATGCTTGGAGAACAGGCAATTCTGCTTTAGTAAACGACTGAAACTTAACACATTGCATGTTATATTCCTATACATTATGTAGGGGCATGATTCTAGAATTTCTTTGAAGACTCCAGTTTCTGGCAGTTTCAGAGCGACAGTGCTGTGTGTAAGTGTTTCCCAGACTGCCTTGCAGCTGGACTGGGGTAGCATAACTTGCATTCTCACCCACGGCTGACACAGGCCATGCCTAGGCCTGGCCTTTACAGACATGCACAGCCACTTCCTAGCAATCTTTCCCCTGCTGCAGCAATGTGTTCCAGGTGGCTAGGATATTAAATGGAGGGTTCTACACAAACCAGATTTCCCATTAATGAGAAAAAAAACTTAATAATCTTAATCTCAGGTAAGCCGTTCAGATTTGAGGTTAATTATTACTGCAACGTAGACAGGGTAGGACCCAACTTGCAGAGGCAGTATGGTAGATTATTGCCCTGACAAAGGGAAGAAAATAAAAATTCTAGAAGAAAATTAAGATAATCTTTTAAAATGTATCAAACATCTGTCAAAAAATTTAAAAAAAAAATACTGCTCAAAAGCCAAAAACTAAGCTTTGACATAACAAGAAGACCAAAGCTAACTTCCATCTTAAGGGTGTTCACCAAAGCAGATGAACTTGGGCTTCAGTTTCTAAGGCCTCCTAGTGTTGAAGGTCATTAGGAGACAAAGCTCAAGGCCAGCCCAAGGCCTGCCCAAGGTTGAAATCTAAAAGGAGACGGTACCAAAGCAGAGATCCCAAATATCAAGATGAATACAAATAACACTCCTCTTGGACTGCTAGGAAAACTGCCCAAACAAACCTTGGCACTCTATAGCTGAGAAGAGGGGAAAACATCTCCCATGAGCATTTGTAACCAGGTGTCAAATTCCCAGCAGTATTATTACACATTCGTAATCTATACTGCCAACATGATCCAAAAAAGTCTGAAACAAAATGTTCTAAGTTGTTAATGCCCGCACAGACTGGGCTAGGAGCCTGGCAAAAGCAAATGCAAATTCTCCTTGGGCTTACTTTTTAACCTACATCTCAAATAATTCCTACAGGCAACATTCTCAGAAATGTGAGGTTATGGCCAAAACTCATAAACCACAGAAGAAATTGAGGTTAAGAAATAGAAAAGCAAAAGTGAACATAAGAGACAGTTGACTTATATAAGAATTATTCTAGAATATAAAATAAGTTTGATAATTATGTTTTAAGAAAGAGCCTCGAAAACATGAGTAAAGGGCAAGCATACGAGAAGGAAGCATCGTGGCAGGAATTAAAAACACAGTGGGTGGGTGCAGCGGCAGAACAGACGCAGCTGAAGTAGGAGAGTGAAGTAGAGCACAGAGGTGATAAAGCTCTTCAGAATGCAGCCCAGGGTGATTAAGACATAGAAAATATGAAAGAAAAGTTTTGAGATACACATATGATACAAATAGTGGATCTTATATACATTTAATTGGAGGTGCCGAAGAAGGGAGAAAATGATTAGGGCAATATTTGAAATCATGATGATTGAAAGTTTTCCAGAACTGCTGACAGACAGTAATGTATAGGTGGAGGAAATTCAATGAATCCCAAGCTGAATGCATTTTGCAAAGTTCACAATTAAACCAATTACAGTGAAGATGCAGGATACCAAAAACAATGAAAAGATCTTAAGAGCAGAAGTCATTTTTTAGATATGGCTTTTTCTATTAGATAATCTTCCAATTATACTTTTAAAAAAATTACTGTACTACATCTTTAACTAATAATCTATTAACCACAGTATCTACACAGAGACAAAGTTACAACTGCTTTAGTTAACATACCGATTCAATACAATATAACAAAGCTTAATGCTTCACAATTGTAGAAAGTTTTAAGACTTCAGAAATTGTTATTTAACAAATAATACATCTAAGAAGCATATCTATGCATGTCATAACACTAATAAAAATCTTTTAAGAACTTCCCAAGACCTATGGAAAAAAAGTTCACACTCCATTGTGTGGAATTTAAGGCTCTTCACAATCGGTATTACAACTAGTTTTCTAGTCTTCCAACATTTTTCCATACTATACCCCGTATTTTAGCTGCACAGAGCTCCCTGCAGATTCTACGATATATCTTGTACCTCCATGTTTCTTTACTGGCTCCTCCTGGTTTGAATGATTTTCCCATCATCTCCCATAACAAACATCTACTTATCGTTGAGGATTTTGTTGAAATGTAAGCTCAATGGGAGATATGTTCCATGAAAGCAAGTGTTTTTGTCTTTTTTTTTTTTTTTTTTGACTGCTGTATCCACAGAAAAGCATCTGCCATATAGCAGGTACTCAGTAAATAGTTATTGGATTAATTGAGTGAATAGCATGTGAGTGCCTCTGCAGAGACTTTCCTTATAACACCCAGATTATTTATTCTTTCATCATCTTTAAGTACTAATCTTTTAACATTGCATTATGATTACATTTTTATAAATGTCTTCTTCATTGGACATGAACTGGAGAGCAGTGCAATAGATAGGGAGCAGGCACTCCATAGCTGTTTGACGACCAAATAAATGGAGTTTGAAATCTGAATTCTTCTGCTCCCCTTCTACAAGGGGAATCAACAAGGCTAGAAAATGCAAAGAGCCAGAAAAAAAATGCAAAACTAGCTAAACAATGGTGAGCATGCATTAAATTTGCTATATTAACCAAACAATAATTTTTAGTAATGATATGCTACAGTTAGTGGCTATCAGACAGGGTAAAAGCAAAATTATAAGTAGTAGCACACTACAATGAGAGGCAAAAAATAAAAGAATTGTCTACTATCTTAAAAAAATATTACCAAATAATTATTTTTTAAACTGAAATCCACCAACCTTATAAAATTTATTTATTAAGCATTTTGTTCAATGTACTACATTGATAGAAAATTTCCTTAATATTTGTCATTGGAAATAAATGACATTATCATTAGAAATTTATTCTGAGGCAGTGAAATTAATAATCAGACAACTTATGAATAGTCAAAGCTAAAGATTTTTTAAAGTGCTTAACAAACTCAAATCCAGTTTCCAATTATAATGACAACACTCAAAATATAGGAGATTTTCATTAGAAATATTTGCAAGCCTTTTGTTTCCCCTGTTGAGGTTTCTCTCAAGGGTCATTCACATTCAGCTGCTCAAAATGCAAAAGTGCTCAACTTAATTCTTAGTCAATTTAATTAGAAGTTACAAGGTTTTCTCTTTTTTCTTGGGCACAATAAAATGAAAACTTTGAGGCTTCTCCTCCACATGCTTGCTGGTTAGTGACCTGGGGCAGAAAACTAAAGTAACCCTAAGCAAGCACACAAGGTCAGCCTCATTCAGAGGTCAAACACACAAGCAGGGAGAGTGTTTTCTCTGAGTCTGCTCAAAGGTTAGAGGTTTTGAGAAGTAAAGTGCTCACGTTATATTTACTTTTCACTTACTGGTTGGAGCAGGTAGATGAGAGATTCCTCTTGGAGTATTATAATTGGCAAAGGAGTGATGTGAGTTGCTTGGAATAAGGTATTCACAGATGCCATAATCTGGTCAAAACGCCCAGCGAGGCCTCCTAGTGTCACGATCACATCAACCTAAGCAAGGCAGGTAAAACTGGGAGTCACATAATTAAAGAATTTTAAATAATTAAACAGCATCAAACACCTAAATAGAGCTTTCAATATTATTATTTATTTGACGAGCAATAAAGAAAACACATCATTTCTGTTCTTCAGATAAAGACGTTAAGTTGCTTGTTCAATGTCACATAGCTGGGAAGCAGTAGGGCCAGGTGTCAAGACCAACTCTTTTGAGTATGTATTTTAAGTGTTTTCCATCTGCCTATTCACCTAGAAAACTAGCTAGATCTTCCTTTAAAACTCCATTTATGTGTTCCTTTTATGTGGAAGTCTTCTCTGATTTATAATTATCAGCATAGTCAGAGCCAATATATTGATCACAGAAGAGGAAGGATGGAAGAGCTTAATTAAAATATTATAAGAAAACCTTACATACAATAAAAACTGACAGTAACATTCATTCTATCTGTTATAAAATTGAAATTGTTCAAAAGTAGGGAGTGTTTAGTTTTTAGGTTTTAAAATAGTTACCTTCGATAAAAAAAAGCTTAGATAATATATAGTCCATGAAGATGGCATAATTTTAGAAAAATAACCTGTTACCCAAGCATTGATAGAACCTGTTTAATTCCTAGAGGGATGATAAGTGCTATAAGATCCATGAAGACAAAGGGTGTGTTTCTCTGGTTCAATGGTTATACCCTGGTATTTTGCATAGTGCCTTGCAAACCAAATGCTCAAGAGTTTGATGAATGAATAAATGAAGACATTGAAAGAAAAGACTCACTGGCCTAAGGAAGAAATAGATTCATTGGTATTCTGTGAGAATATATAAATCAGAATGGGGTTCCATAAAAACACTAAAAGTAAATTACAGAGAAGAACCAAGACGTTTGAAATGAGTTTCCTGTTTCTGACCTTGGCTTAGTGTAGTGAGAATGGGAATTTTTACTTTGGATAAAATACTTCATGTCAAAACTAAAATATTTTAAGACAGGAAAACCACACATCTATAGGACCTACTCCTCTCCTTGGAGATCCTTCCAGAACTTCAAGAATTATTAGATTTGGGGCCCGAAAAGACCATGCATCCTAGAAAGCACATATTACTCTGAATACATGGGCAAAGCCAGGGACGTCCGTCAATCTTCAGAGGAAAGAGGTAATTTATTAATATAAGCAATTAGACTTAGACTTGTCAAAGAGATGGCTTCTGTTTGGAATATCAAGTTAGGTAAATGGCTTCTATTCATGTTTAGGAGGTATTTATTAAGAAGGACACGCCAGACCATTTGGGAAAGGCCCAGAGATTATATATGACCTAAGGGGAACTAATGAGAATTTGCTTTAAACGGAAGATAAATACAACCAAAGAAGTGTATGAAATATAGAAAAAGTTTTAAGGCACGAGTAAAAAGCTCATACCATATTCCTATCCACATCCTAAATTCACATTAGAAGCAAGGCCTGACAAAAGTTTATTCACTATGCAGATTCTGGAATCCCTTTTTTAGATTCTCAATTTTTCATTGCTAGACTCTAAACCTTGAGGGATCCCATAACCTTTAAGACTGAAATCTAATCCTGTTCTTCTACAATGGGACATCATTCATGGAGTGAATAAGCAATACCTGTAAATCAATCACTAGATTTTTCAGAAGAAAGTGGCAGCAAGATTACTTCTCATCACTACTCATTTTCCCTACAGGAAGTATTTAGCAAGAGTGATTAAAAACATTAGAGGATCAATGCAAGTTGCAGGTGGGGTGGGGGAGTATTAAATGTATTTTTGCAGCTCTCTAGTTCTAGCTGTGACTAGGACAGCTGATATTCACAGATACAGGAAAGAGGACATATACTACCCCTGCATTTTTACATAGGTTTGACAAAGCTGGATTTATGTCTTTTAAGACAACAATGCCACTGGGAGAGGATGTTCAATCTAAAATAGACTATTTGTAGACTGCAAGGGTGGCTTTTCTCCGTGAAGCCAAACCCCTGTGTGCATTTATTTCTAACATCACCCAGTCAGACTTTGTTATAACTACTGACATACTTGTCTCTCTGTCCTTCTGCAGGAGGCCTATGAATCACAGCCACTAGCACAGTGTTTAAAACAAGAGTAGACAACAGGTATTTACTGAGCTTCCCCGAGCATGTAAAAACTTAGGAAAAACTGAATAAATAACTAGAGAGGCAAAAAAAGCTAATTATTAGGCTGAGTTAATATCTAACTCCTACAAGATAGTATTTCCTTACCTGGCAAGGATTTCAGGAGTTAGTAGTTCTTGAAAAAGGTTAATGTGTCACATTTATGACCTCAGATAGACATTTGATTAATTTATAAGCTTCATTTATAAGGGGATGACAAATAATAAAAACTCAACTATTGATCACTTACCATATGCTAGGAAATATTCTAAACACTTACAATATATCAGTAGAGAAGATGAAAATCCCTGCCTTCATGGAGTTAATATTCACATGGAAGATAATATAAATTTGATAGAAATAGAATAAAGAGTAGAGAAAGGGAGATCAAAAATGCTGGTTGGGAGGATGCTTCAACTTTAGATCAGATAGCTAGAGTAGGCTACATTGAAAAATTAATAGAGCAGCAGCAAAGACCCAAAAGAGGTTGAAGGAGTTAGCCACACATATGGATATCTGGGGCAAGGGTGAGTGTTTAGGTGATGTTTTAGAAGACAGACTATAGTAAAGCCATGAAGAAGTTACATAACCCAAGACGATGTCAAAGAGCTTCAGGAGGTTAGTGTCTAGAACAAAATGAGAAATTAGTAGGAGGAGTAGGAAAACTCAGAATAGAATGTGAGTTAGATTTGTACAGAGCTTTGTTAAGTCATTATAAAGTCCTTGCCTTCTATTGAAATTAAATGAGGAGCTATTTTGAGCAGAAGAGTAATATGATCTATATATTCTAAAAAGTCACCATGCTGAGTGTGTTGAGAATAAACTGTAGGGAGGCAAGGAGAGAGTTAGAAGACAGCAAGAGATCATTGTAGAAATACAGACAAAGAGATAAGTTCCCTAGCCCCTATCACTCCATTAAACATGATTATTCACGGCATCTACATTGGAAAACACAGTGGTCAATTCACAATCCGTACAGTACTTGATCCATCATCAATATCTGACAAATGAAAATGGGTGAGATAGCTTAAGAGACCTACGGGACACCATCAAGTGTAACAACTTACTCATTACCAGTGTACGGAATGGAGAAGATTGAAAAAGGGACAGAAAACATATCCAAAGACACAATGGCAGAAAACTTCCTGAGCCTGGGGAAGGAAATAGAAAGCCAGAACCAAGAAGCCCAAAAGAAACCAAATGAGATGAATCCAAAAAGACCCATACCAAGACACATCATCAAACTGTCAAAGACAAAGAGAGTGTGTTAAAAGCAGCAAGGGAAAAATGAACTGTCACATGTAAAAGAAATTGCATAAGATTATCAGTGGATTTCTCAACAGAAATGTTGCAGGCCAGAAGGAGGTTAGATGATACATTCAAAATCCTGGAAGAAAAACAAACAAAACAAAACAAAACAAAACAAAAAAAGCCCCACCAACCAAGAATACCACAGCAAGCAATCCTGTCTTCCAAAAATGAAGAAGTGATAAAGACTTTCTCAAACAAAAATTGAGAGTTTACTACCACTAGACATGCCTTACAATGCTAAAGGGAGCTCTTCAAGCAGAAGGAAGAAGACACTAATTAGTAACACAAAAACATATAAAAGTATAAAACATTTAAAAAAGTAAAAAAGTAAGTAGACTGTCAAATCCAAAATGCTCTAATGGCAGTGGGTAAATCAAATATATCTCTAGTATAAACGTCAAAAGGCAAAATTACTAAAAACAACTACAGCTAATAATGTATTGTATATTTCAAAATAGATAAAAGACAGGATTTTAAAATGCTCTTGCCACAAAGTAATGACAAATATTTGGGGTGATGGGTATGCTAATTAATCTGATTTAATCAATCCACAACATATAAATGTATTGAAACATCACTTTCTACCCCATAAACATATACAATTATTTGTAAAATAAAAATAAAATAAAAACTAAAAAATAATATACTTGTACACACATACAAGTACTAAGCACATACTTCTTATGCCATATTTTAATATGTTATTTATAAAAAATCAACTTTGGATTGATTTCTGTATATTTCTTGCTCTCAAGTCAGGATATTTGACCGGGACTTTTTGTTAGCAAAGGAGAATGGGGTGGGAATAAGGGTTGCCTTTGGCTTTTCATATGCAATCACATCTATTAAAAAGAACCTCGAAACCCTGTATGAATACACTGGAGATATGACTACAGTATTGTTTATGGTTTAAATCACTGTGTAAACATGTGGAAGTTACACAGCCTCCTTGTGACTCAGGGCTCCTCATCCATCAACATAAGGGATGGACTAAATTTACTATTGTATTTTTCATGATTCCTTTCACTTCTTACAGTCCATACATGGTTCTCTGGTTTCTACTATAATGTTAAATAATAATTGTGCCCATTTTGTTCAGAAAATAAATGAAAACCTTGGCTTTGCATTTTTTACCTTAACAGAATCATGACAAGACTGGTTGAGGGCTATATAACACCAAAAAGGAGAAGCAATTTCATTTTTCTATTACAACAGCAAAAATCTTCAAGTAAACAAATAAGTTTTTCTCCATTTGTCCTTAAAAAGACTTGGAGACAGGATGCAAGAAGTCTACAGCGGGGACAGTGTCTGTCAGCACATTTTAATTACATTTATTTTCCATAAATTGAATCCTGGGGATGCATAAATGGACAGCGTCTTTGTAGTTCTCCCTAATAGATACGGTGATCATACAATTTAATGTACAAACTGAGACAGTTTTGGAAGTAAAAATGGACATTATAAACAATTAGAGCACAAATACAGGCATAAACTGGGACCTTCCCATGTAAACCAAGATGTATGTTTACCCTACTGATTGAGAGTTATAACTAGGATTAGCACAGCCAACTTAACAAAATTATATACTAGGGTATAAAAAAATTAGACATTATGCTTGACAAGGTTCCCTTAACTTTTCAAGATCTATAACTGTACTACAGTGAGACCTCAATAGAATAATGAAATTCTCTGGTCCAATTGTTTGATCCCCTAATTCTAAGATGGTAGAGCCAATGCAGAATATGGAGGAAAGAGTGGAGTCAAGATAGAAGAAAACAACTGACAAAAAACAGCAATATCAAAACATGCTATAATAAGTCTATGAAATAATTCTAGTGATTGATGTGAAGGAAGTACAAGGAGGAACCAGAGAAATTACAGACTTCAGATTTTATGGTATCAAGATATGCTACACTGACAAACACAGGATATACCTTGCTGGATCCTGGCAGCCTGTGAAAATAATACTACAGGAATTCTGTTTCAATTTCAACCAGGCTACATTTCAATGTAATGCCCAGTTTAAATGCAAGCCTATTTGGGTGAGGAAGAAATCATGCCTCTTGCAATGGCAAAATTATGAGGTTTCCATTCACAGATAAGAAGTCCAAGACAATTCAAGATTTTTCTTGAATAATTCTTACTCAATCCTCCTTACTGTGGCCTTAATTCAGGCACATAATTTTCATGTGGTTAACCCCAATGGCCTTTTGCATGGCCTTCTTACCTACTGTATCCACAGAGTTTGGTATTCACGGGAGGTCCTGGAACTAATCCCCCACGGATACCAAGGGAGGACGGTACTTGGTTCTCAGAAAACCCCAGAAGATTCCAAACCTTAGTTCTTGGACCACCACCTTTCCCTCCTTTCTTTGTAAAGGGTGCCATTAATGTAAGTATTTCCAAAGGATGGCCACCATTACCACCTAAAAAATGTGAACTTATTTGGACAGAATGTGTTCATCCTACTTTGTCGAACTGTTAACGTGTTGTTATTAAGAAATATCATAGGCATGTTGTCTGCTGTAACAAATTACCATAGATTGGGTAGCTTAAACAACATTTATTTCTCACAGCTCTGGAGGTTGGGAAGTCTAAGATCAAGGGGTCAGCAGATACATTTCTGGTGAGGACCTTCTTCCTGGTTTACAGATGACCATCTGCTCCTTGTACCCTCACATGGTGGAGGACAGAGAGAGATGAAGCAAACTCTTTTTTTTTTTTATGAGGGCTAATCCCATTTATGAGGGATCCATCCCCATGATCTTCCAAAGGCCCCACTTCCTAATAATACCATGTTAGAGAGTTAGAATTTCAACATATGAATTTGGGGGCTTGAAGCGGGGAATATAAACCTTCAGTCCATAGAACATATTTATATGAAACTTTTTTCCAAACATGTTATTTTAGAAAAAAGTTAAAAAAAAAAAAAAAAGGAGGGACATGTTTATACCTGAAAAGTGAGCAATATATATAAGCTTGTTTGCATTTGAAAAACAATGATAAGGATCTATGCTAAGACACCTGTCTGCTACAAACCAAAATGCCCTGGGTAAAACTTTTAGCATAAAAGCCCAGGCAGCTTCACTAACCCTCTAGCATTGATGCCACTGGACATCTCAGCTGAGGGGACCCCAAAGTCCTTGTGAAACCAAAAGAAGAAAGTCTGGCTGGCAGAGGCCCCTGACACAAGGGATGGGAATCAGCTGTAGAAGCAGCCAGGAAAGCCTGACCAATCCCAATAAAGTTGTGGGTGGGTGGCAGGGTGGGGGGGGTGGGTGTCCCTACTGATTTGTTCTCTTCTAGCTTGTTAAAGAAAACAAATATAAATATTGTACTAACCAAGTATGCATGTGTGATTACTGCTTTCTCTCAGTATTGCCTACTCTTTGACATCCTGGACCTAAGAGTTTTACCTATAACTTTGAAAACTCAAAATAAACATTTCCCTTATTCTGTTTAGCCCCCACTATATCTTCAAGACTCAGTCGAGTCACCACCTCCACTAGGAGAGAGTCTTTGAACACTCTACTGGAAAAGGTCTATTTCCAGTGGGCTTCTCACCCATCCTATCAGACTTCTACTATAGCACTGTTGACAATGTACCAGGGAGATCTGATTATAAGGGCATCCACTCAAAAGACAGTAAATTCTTAGAGCCAGAAACGAGGTCTCGTTCAGATGGATTTCTCAATCTGTAATACTTAGCAGAGTGGCTGGCGCGTGTAGTAATATAACAGATGTTTGTTAGCTGAACAGTTATAGTTTTGAGGGTTCAATTTTGGCACAAAAGAAAACTAACCATCACCAAGTATATACCGTAAGGCTAATTTCTAACACCCTATTCCTTTCTCAAATTCGTGATGGAGAAAATGACTAAAGTGTTATTCTTCAAAGAAGATGGTAATTGGTTCTTTTATTACTGTCATTAGAATTTCCATCCTTCGATTCAGCTTGCATACAACCATGACATTATTTTCCTACATTATCTTATGATTTTCGGTTCAAAATTCTTTAATGGATTACCATTACCTATAAGCCAAAATTCAAATTCCTTATCTAGAGATTACAGATTCTCCATATGTTGACCCCAAACGACCTAACTCTGATGACTGCTGTGACCATTTCTCCTTCCTTAGAACTCTTACTGCACACACTGTTTCGACATTGATGTGTTTTTCTTTGCTTACCCTCAGGCTGCCTTGAAGAATCCCTGAAAGCACTTTAATTTCAGGTACTTTAGTCATGAGAGTGTAAAGGACAATGACTGAGTTCACTCCCAGAATAATGAAATGCTTTTTTGATTTACCCTGGGCAAGGTTTTGAATCTTTTAGCTAGACATTTCAAGCCTGGTTATAATAATAGTGCTGTCTTTCCTCACAAAACTGTCTTGAGTACTAATATCCCCTTGATTAACTGGACTATGGGTTCTCAAGCCAAATCAATGAGATCCCTGGATATGGATGGAACATTTTTTCCAAATAAACAAAAAACAGAGTACTACATCTATAAAAATGTGGAAATGTGCTACTTTTCCTCCCCATGTAAATATACCAAGGGATAGCAAGAATAAATGTACATGCATTTACAGTTCTCTGTATCAGGAAGAAAGTAATAAGGACAGTTGAATAGAATAAATAAAACACACCCTCCTGAATTTTTTTTACATGATTTTATTCAACTAATCTCTGCTGAAAATTAAATTCTTTAAGAAGAGGAGTAAGGAAAACATTTAAGAGTAAAATTACATAAAACAAGGTCTGCATAAATAAATAGCATGGATATTGTAAAACCTACTGGAGGTAGTTATGGTCTAAACCTCTCACAGTGTCAAGCTATGACAATATTTCTAGGGATATGGAATTCAAAGGTATTCTCTTTTGAATTATAGGGGTTGTGTGAAATGGAAAGATATATTATATGTGGTTTGGAATGCTCATAATACCTGGTGTAGTACATCTTCAACACAGTAGGTATTTAGTGTAAAATGAAAAATAAAAATATGATTTATATCATATTCAGAAACAATCAGCTATTGTGAAATAGATTTTAGAAGGATATTACAATTTATATTATAAAAATGTTGCCCATAGAAGCTAAATTATTCCTTGGTATTCAAATGAAAAAATTAAAAAATGTATTCTTGGAATCTTACTCAAAAAGTACCAAGTATTTTCTATTCTGGCTAAAAATTCTCTTACATGTTGAATGCCCTATTAAAGTTGACTGTCTGGAAGAACACTGAATAGTCACTTTTCCCCTTTCTGTGGAAACTGGGTCATGGGAACCCAGAATCTGTGTCCTCTTTCTTCCGTCAGTCCCACTACCACCCAAGTTGGTAAAAGACAGATAATTTTCCAAATCTCTTTGGAAACCGATTGACTTTGCTAAAAAGATGCTTTGGTCCCGGAAGATTAGTATTTCTGCACTTGCGACCATTTTTTAATAGCAACTATCCTACCTTGCATTATCATGATTTTTTTCAACCAACAATATTTCTTGCTTAGCTTCAGCCATAAAATAAGTCTTAGTTGCATATTCTTGTCTAAAGTGATACATGAAACTCTTGGTTTCCATGTCTGCATAAATTAGAATCAGCAATTTGCAGTATTTTTGGTGTATTATTTTGCCAAAGTTTAGTGGTATAAAACTCTCTTCATTTTTTATTGACCAGTTACAATAAGTGGCTATCAGGCTTGTTGTAGTGCAATCCTTAGGCTTAGCAATCTGGTGTAATATAAATAGTTTATGTTAATTATCCCCTTTCCACCTTCTGGGAGAATAGAGAGCATTTTGATTGCAAATTTTGCACTTTGTCATTAACACTCTGGTTTCTAGATATGCACTGGACCATTTTATAATGCCAAATGAGAATGTTAAACATGTTACTGCAGTGACATTAATTACTTAAAGTTTATTTCTTGCAATGTAGTAAGTTTGCTTCAGCTAATATATGGTACACAAAATAGCTGACCACCTCATCATCCTCAGGTTTACCCTCAAGTTATAAGCAATACTA
>CM052437.1:177009744-177028458 GCA_028533085.1 Varecia variegata
ACATCATTCTAGTTTTTTGGTCGTGACTTAAACTATAAGCATATTATTTCTTAAAAATATAGATGCTATTATCATTGTGGAGAATGATAATTACAGATATAGGTAATACCCCATGTAAATATGTCTGGCTAAGAAATATACAGAATAAGAAAGATAAATTTTGTAATCTACTAAGCAATTTCAGGAAGTTCTACTACATGTGTGTTATTCTTAACAGACGTCCTCAAGATACGCTTTCCTTCTCCATCTGCAGTTTCTGCATGTTCATAATGCTGTAATTCAAAACAAAACACTCCTTTTCAGGTGAGGTCAGCATGCATTCTGCAGAGGAACCCTACACCGACCAAATCTGTAATTCTCTGCATTAATAAGAAATTTTATCTAGCAAGTGAGTCATCAAATTGAGATTCCTAGTAAGCAGATAAACTTAACCCTTATCCCGGGGCCTATAAAAAGTCTGCTTCTCCTCTGGCACAGATGGATTAGGTTGCCACAGCCGCTAAGGTAGTAAGCTTTTTATATCCGTACTAACATCTCCTGAGTCACTTCAAAGCGCTGGGTTTATCTATTTTCTCTTGTTGCACAGCACTATAAAAAAGATTGCTGGTCTCTAAGAAGAAGGAGAAACAGAGATGTGAATTCCTCTTTTGAAGCCTCCTCCAAAAAGATTCTAGGAAACAGTCCTGCTAGCAAAGGCTGATGCCCAAAAATCATCTTCTTCTTGCTTCCTTCTCTGATACTCAGCTTGCACAGCATTTGTTCCAAAACCCGAATGTGTAAGTAGTTACTCTGGCACTCAACAAAGAGAACAATGCTAAAAAGCAAGGAGTGGTGTAGGTAGGCACATTTATGTACACCTGAATGTGTGTGTATCTATATCAATGTGTGTGAGATGTTACTTTCTAGAATTTCATAAAAATTATCAATTGAAGCTTATCACATCCCTTTGAGGTAGATAGGCACAGGTGAAAAGATAGTGAAACTCATCATAAAAGTCTTATGATGCCTCAGTTATAGAGCTGACGCTAGAATTGTACAGTATGCTTTCATTATTTCTACAAGAAAGTTGGCAAAATTTATTATTGTCAAGTTCACAATGGCAATGGCTTATGAGACAATCTCTATGTATTCTCATTTTTTAGCTCTTGACTTTGTAACTTAGAAGCAGACCCCGGAAGATATAATATACCAGTTATGAAAATGAAAAGAAGATATTATATAAACTGTAAAATTTTTAATTATACACCACAAACATCCTACTGAAGGTATACAAGATCAAATAATGATATAACAGTAGATAAATAATTATATAATATATTATTTTATATATATAATTATACACTAGCGGATATACTAACTAGGAGATGTCTCCAGATACAGCCAAAATCAAAATATTTTCAATTATAATGGGACAAGATTTGGGGCAAAGGAATAAGTTTTGTTAAGTTAAAGGAGATACTTGCATTTGATAAGAGTTTGTTAAAATCGGATTCTTCCATATTTGTAGATACTCATTCATTTAATAAATGTTTATGCAGTGCCCACTATGTGCCAGGTATTGTTTTGGGTGGTAGGGACATAGCAGAGAACAGACATGCACAATTCCCTGTCTATGCGAAGCTTACATTCTACTGAGTGAAGGTGTAATAGAAACAAATATCCTAACCATATAGTTTGTCTGATGGTGACAAGTGCTAAGGAAAACACTGAGCAAGGAAGAATAAGAATAAGGACAGCCGAGCCAAGGGATGAGAGAGGTGGAGTGACGGGTGCTGCTTTAAATATGGCGGTCACGGTGCCTTGCGGCGTGGCGCAGTGGGAGCGTGCTGCGCCCATAAATAGGGTGGTCACAGAAGGCTTCACTGACATGAGTTGTAATTTCATTAAAAAATATATATATTATCCCATTTTCTCAAATTAAAGTTAAAAGGTGAAACAGAGAACAGTTATATATAAACAATTGCTAAGTAATCTGTCAAAAAAAGAGTTGACTGTATTCTGAAGCAGCAAGTTGCAGCATTTATTATAGTCTGAATTATCCTAGTTACCTGCATATGAGTCTCTTCTAATAGACTGAAGGCTGTTAGAGCTCATGGACTTAGTCACAAAATCATAGTGTACTGACGTAAATAGAATCGGTACTACGGAAAAATTTGTAAACTGACTGGAAGAAGATCCCTAGTAGCTTCCACAGTATAACTAAGAGGAGGAAGTCTGCCTTTGGGACTCTAAAGTGAACTTGCCTAATCTTGGAGTAATATACCCTTCAGTGAGCCTAAAGCAAACATTGTCTACCCTAGGACTAGAGAAGATAGAGCACACCACCCCTTTTTTCTCTCCACCACGGCTAGGTGCAAAAAATTGTCAGCTCCATTGTGCAACTCACATCTCTGTTGGATTTCATTATTACATATAAATATATCATTGTTATTCATTCCCTGGTAATAGGGGGAAGTTTCAGACATGCCCTAGAAAACTCATCAATATGTGAGCAGTTATCCGCTAATTCATGTTCCTGATGTTAAGAGTTCTTGTAAAATTAGAATATGTCCAAAAGAAACAATGGTCTGGTGAGAGTCCATGAACCTGGGAAATAAACTGTAACTGATTAAGAGATTTCTAAAAATATACTCTAATCATACCATTCCATGAAATATATTGCTCCCAAAGATCACAGGAGCCAACGTGCACAACCATGCATGCCTATCACTACCACCACTAGTACTGTTACCATTTTTTCAAATGAGGACTTCATATGGGACAGGCACTGGCGTGCTTTACCTCATAACTCTCTGATATGGGTAGGTCACTATGCTTTCTTTACATATGAGAAAACTGGGGCTTAAAAAACATAGTTTTCTACCATCATGCATCTAGAAAGAGTGCCAGGCCCATCCCTAGCTCTTAAAAACCTAACCTCTAATTGCAATGCTCTGAAGACTAATGCTTTAGAGAAGTTTAAGGTAGTATAATTATTTTTAATAATATTTATTATCACAATTGTTAGAAACAAGAATTATGCTAAAGCATCTGGACACATGTTGTCGGAGAATTAATACGATATCAAGAATGCTACCAAGAAGGGTCCTGCAGAGAGTTCTACATGCCAACTGAGGTTTGCCATAATGCCCTTTGGAATTTGCACTGATGTCATAGGAAATGAATGAACTTTTGCCTTATTAATTAAATAAATATTTATTGACTAAATAACGATGGGAGACAATCAAAGATCTAAGGCAAATGTACATTTAATATCTGACATATGAATTTTAGTATGAAGATGAAGTGAAAGAGGCAAGCAGAGGCTAATAAAATAACCCAAGGAGAAATGACAAATGTCTGAACCAGCGGAGCTGCAGTAAGACTGCAAAGAACAAAGTGGGTGCAAGAGAGAGAGAGATCTGCAGGATTTCAAGGAACTGTGACCAATTTAGGGGGGATGACAGAGTAAAACATTTGGTTACTCTTAGGTTCTTGCCAGGTGGGTCAATGGTAGTGCCCTTGAGAGAGAAAGGAAATACAGAAAATGACATTTTTGTGAGACAGATGATGAATTTTGTTTTAGACAATAAAATGAAGTTCCTCTGGTCTTCCAGTCAGCAGGTAGAAATACAGCTATGGAGTTTAGGATTAGAGGTGTAAATTTGGGAGTTAATGGCACAGAACTCATCACTGAAGCCCAGGGAAACAAGATAAAGAGTAGAAGCATGTATGTCAGGATGCCAACAGATGAAGGGTCAGGGAGAAAATGAAGTGCTGAAGGAGACCAGGGAGGAGTTTGACAGGTCAGGAGGGAAATGCAGGAATCAACAGTCTCACTCCTTCTAGAGCTAATCCTGATAACAGCACATCCAGCGGCAGTTCCACTTCTGATGGAGTCCTGCGCCACACTTTGAAGTTTATTTCTTGGGAAAAGTGGAAAGGTTGAGAAGATGTGGGCTATCCCCGTAGTTGAAGAACCTAAGATTTTTCTAGCAGGCATAGTTTTCATGTAAAATAATTGCCTTATATGCAGCAGAAACTAACAACTTGAAACTCCTAGGGAAACACTTTAAAGGTGAAAGAGTCCATAAAAGATATTGCTTATTTGCTGATGTGCTAAGAAGTACTTACCTTTATTCTATATTACTGTGAGCTATGTCATGAAAAGATTATATTCATTCTATGGTAATAGCATATATGAACAGTAAATATATTTTTTCAAGTAAGCATTTTATTTTGGAATAATTTTGGATTAACCAAAAAGTTTCAAAAATAGTACAGAGAGTATACCCTTTACCCAGTCTTCCCTGATTTTAACCTCTTATAGTACCATGGTACATTGGTTACAATCAAGATTGACATTAGTTACTGCTATTAATTAAACTCTAGAATTTATTCACATTTCACAGGTTTTCTACTAATGTCCTCTTTTCCATTACAAGATAGAAATCAGTTTACCATATTGCATTTAGATGGCATGTCTTCTTCATCCGCTCTGATCTATGACAATTTCTCAGTCTTTTCGTGTTTTTCATGACCTTGAAAATATTTGGTCAGGTAGCTGACAGAATACCCTTCAATTTGAGGTTCTCTGACTCTTTTTTTTTACGATTAAACTGGAATTATGGATTTTAGGAAAGAATGCCAGAAGTGCCCTTTTCAACTTATATCCGTATGGGGGGGTGGTGCTATTAACATGACATCACTAATTTTGTTCACTTGATTAAGGTGGTGCCTGCCAGGTTTTTCTATTATAAAGTTAGTATTTTTCTCTTTCCAGAATGTATTTTTATACACATACACATACACACACAACTTTGTTCATTTTGCTTTAGATCATGTGAAAGATATCAGTTCATCAAAGCAGGCTGTACTCAGATGCTAGTACCTAGAAAGATACCTCTTGGGGTACTATCATGTGGTTCTTCCTGTAACCCTATGAGTCAGATCTTCTTACACTGATGGGTAATGAGTCCAATCAGATACAGTTGATCTCAAATTTGATTGTCAAGTGAGAAGCAACAAATATTTAGTATGAACATAAAATAAAGTCATTAGTCCATTCTGAAGAAATAATGTACACCTAAATCCAATACTAATATTAGGTTATTAAATACAAAGTGTTCGATTTCATTAAGTATTAAGTTTGACAGTTGATATCTCTGACATTTCACTTTGACATTTGTTTTATTTTTATTATGAATATACATCCTCATTCTTCCAAATGCATGATTTGGCTTATGATTATCTTTCACATTTTTTACAGAGTAATTTTTGTGAAACCATGGATTAAGTCCAAAATACATGTTATTTTCAAATATGAGTTCCATTGTGGAAACAATGCAGGGCAGACAGCTTGAAATATCAATGAAGTGTTTGGGAAGGATGTGGCTAATGAACGCACAGTACATCAATGGTGTGAGGAACTCCATTCAGGTGATTTTAACCATGAAAATGAGCCATGTGGGTGACCTGAGACCAAAGTGAATATTGATGAGCTGAAAGCTGTAGTGGAAGCGAAGCCATCTCAACCTATGTGTGAATTAGCAGCAAAGTCCAATGTTAGTATTCCAACAATATTGGACAACTAGAAACAAATGGGCAAGGTAAAGAAGCTGGATACATGGGTTCTACATAAATTAAACAAGCATCAGAAGAGAAATCGTCTCGAAGCTTGCTTTTCTTTCCTGTCATGACATAAATGCAAACCGTTTCTACACCATATTGTTAAATGAAAAATGGATTCTTTCTGACAATCCCAAGTGTTCAGCACAATGGTTGAATAAAGATGAAATGCCAAAACACAGTACAAAACCGAATTATTTATCAGAAAAAGCTAATGGTGTCTGTTTGGTGGTCCAGCTCTGGTATTATCCACTACAGCTTCATGAAACCTGGTCATCCAATTACAATGGGTGTCTACTGCAACCAGGTGGATGAAATGATGAGGATGCTTGTGATTAAGCAGCTGAGATTGGTCAACTGAGGCCAATCCTCTTGCAAGACAATGCTCGACCACATGTCACACAAACAATGCTGCTAAAACTACAGAAGCTAGACTTGGAAATTCTCTGTCATTCACCATATTCTCCAGACCTTGCACCAACTGACTACCACTTCTTACAAGCTTTGGACCAACTTCTTGCAAGGAAAAACATTCAATTTTCAACGAGCTGTGGAAAATGCCTTTGGCGATTTCATTGCCACTCGCTCTCCAGGCTTCTTTGCTGCTGGCATAAACAAGCTACCTTTAAGATGGCAAAACTATGTCGATAGGTTAGGTGCATACTTTGATTAATTGTACTGCCTCTTGTTTGAAATATAATAAACTACACTTTTGATTGAAATCGTGTATTTCGTATTTAATTATCTAAATAATTAGTGGATATAACAAAATGTTCTAAAACTTATAGTACTGCTGTTGTTTAAAGATAATGCATCTACCTGAGAAATTCCATGTAGGAATTATATAGAAAGACTAGCTACTATTCCTTAACAAAATCCTAAAGGTTAATAGTCAAGAACGTCAACTCAGACATAATTAAATAATGTAGAAACTATTCTAAAATATGTAAATCACAATTCAGTATTTGCTCAGGCTATTAAAAGAATAAAAAAATTAATAATATATGTAATAAACCTACAGTCTTAATGTAGTGTTTAATTTGCAGTCATTTATAGTTGTGTGTGTGTATAAACAAAATTTAGGCATTTGCTCTCATTCATAGAGCCTATCGAACATCCTGCATTATTTGATTACAAAACTGAAAAATAACATAGTATAACAGAAGGGGGATAAAATGTATTGAAGTTTTAGTAAATAAAATGAGTATGGGTTTAAATCTCTAAAACATTCACATTAAAATTAATGGCAACCTTTCTGCCTAAATTTTGTCTAATATAAAGTCTGTGTTTAAAATATGATAAATTGAAATAACTGATTCTGTTGCCATGTAATACTAGTAAATATCCTAAAGAGACCTATCCTGTTATTCTTACGGCTTTATAATCTAGATTTATTTCTGCTTTATTGTAAAGAATGTGCACCTTATATTTTTAGCTGCTTAGTTAGATAGCTTTTAATGTTTTCCACCAAATCCCAAGGTTTAGATATCAAGTGTGTATCACAGCATCAGAAAATATATGTGTCCTCTGAAGACTCAGTCATGTCATACGGCATCCTGATAATGTATTATTCATGACTCAGTTACAGATAGACAACGTGGCAACATGCAAGCAAAGCATTAAAAAGCCCCATGTGTCAGAGAATCCTTTTGCAGAAGTATAAAAATTAAGAGTGATTAGGTTTAAAATAGGTAAACATATAAATAAAGAAGGTAATTTAGGGGAATTTTAAAAAATTAATACCATGTTCTTGATAGTGAACTCCTTTAGGATCAGGACAGAACCTAATCCAAATTCTATAAAGTTCTACTATGTTATACAGTATAATTTCTTAACATAGTAAATACTATTTTATATTTTATTTATATAATTAACATTTTATTTTATAGTAAGAGTCCTTACTATAAAAATATAGATACTTTGATTACAAATTCATACTTATAAATAAGTAGAAAAACAAAAATGTATGATAATTTGATGAAATTTATTAGGTAGAGAAGTATAAAGGATTATTTGATACAGTTTATGTATTTTAGGAAGAAATTTTTAAAATCCCTCATGATCTCGCATGGAGGTAGGAGGATGTGTGGAGGGGAAGTTTGTATTATTTTCCTTTCTAATCTTGCCTTTCTCTTGCTATGACATCAAATAAAATACAATGTTGCCCTTCTAGGTTAAATGGTAAAGTCAGGTAGAAGCTCACAGATACTCTATGTCATCATATTTAATATAACCACTTTTTTCAGTCTGAATGGGAGTTAACCTTTTAAAATTTTAATTTTGAGTAACACAGTCTTCACTTTATCTAAATATACTTTATAAAACACCAAACTAATCACCCCATTCTCCTTTTGTAAATCTATCTGCTAGTTTACTGAAGTTGAAGTAGCTAAGAACAGGCACCCCGAAATATACCTCTCTAGCATATTGTCTATTTAAGTTAAAGGCATTGACAAAACAGCAGGTTGCAAAAAGATCATTCTGACCTTCCTATTTCTTAAAAGAAAGAAATGAGGCTGGGCTTATGCCTGTAATCCTAGCACTTTGGGAGGCTAAGGCAGGAGGATCACTGAAGCCAGGAGTTGGGGACCAGTCTGGATAACAGTGAGACCCTGTCTCTATAAATAACTAAAAAATTAGCCAGGCATAGTTCCAGTCATTTGGGAAGCTGAGGCCGAAGGGTTGCTTGAGCCCAGGAGTTTGAGGCTGCAGTGAGCTATGATGATGCCACTGTACTCTAGCCTGGGCAACAGAGCAAGACCCTGTCTCAGGAAAAAAAAAAAAAAAAAGGAAAGAAAAGAAAGAAAGATGAAATCCCCATGGGAAAGATGCAACATCCTTATCCTCAAGTATGAAAAGTTGAGACTGATAGAATTCTGTACAAACCTTCTTAAGATAGCTCTTGTCTTCTAAGCCTACCAACATAATTTAGCTGCTCCTCACAACTCACTATTCTTTGTCCAATCCAGTATACGAGCAACTGACCCTAAGTGCTTCTCTGGGTCTTCATTTCTTTCTGAGGGCTCCTGTGCCATGTAAAATTTGTATCAAATAAATATGTATGCTTTTCTCCTGTTAATCTATATTATGTCAATTTAATTTTGAGCCCAGCTGGACCCTAGGAAGACAGCAGTGGAGTTTTGCCCTCCTACAAAGTGCCATCCACACTGTGTGCACTGCGGTACTTCTGGAAACACTCCTCTCTCCTTTGCTGTATAACTCCTGTTTGCTTATTAAGTCTCAGGCTGCTCTAAAAAGCCTTTCTCCTGTGTTATGTTCTACTCTCCTGTGTGTTTTTAGAGAGCAGCGATCCCCAAACTTTTTGGCACCAGGGACCAGTTTCATGAAAGACAGTTTTCCCACGGACCGGGTTGAGGGGGGTGATTTTGGGATGATTCAAGCACATTACATTTGTTATGCAATCAAACCTCTCTGCAAATGACAATCTGTATTTGCAGCTGCTCCCCAATGCTAGCATCACTGCCTCAGCTTCACCTCAGATCATCAGGCATTGGATTCTCATAAAGAGCACGTAACCTAGATCCCTCGCGTGCACAGTTTACAGTAGGGTTCTAGTTCCTATGAGACTCTAATGCCGCAGCTGATCCGACAGGAGGCAGAGCTTACGCGGTGATGCAAGTGATGGGGAGCAGCTGTAAATACAGACGAAGCTTCGTTAACTCACCTGCTTGCCACTCACCTCCTTCTGTGTGGCCTGGCTCCTAACAGGCCATGGACCAGTACCAGTCTGCAGCCCGGGGGATTGGGGACCACAGCTATAGAGCACAAAACATACCACACTTTCAGGGAGCACCTTTTATATGTAAAGTACTGTGGTCAAGTGGTGAACAAGCAGACCTGATCTCAGCTTTATGGGCTGTACGGTCAAGCTAGGAAGAACAACTTCACGCAAACAATTAGAAATAATTAACAAAATGATTCAAAGTGTGCAGGGTGCCCTAAAGGAGAAATAAGGGGAGGGGTATGGAAATGTAGAGTAGCTAAATCTAACCTTGAGTGATAGTGAAGGAAAGTTAGTCAAACTCTGCCATGCATGGGCTACACAAAGAAAAGGAAAAATAGGATTCTAGGCAGAGGGGGAAATGTGCAAAAACACCTTAAGGCAGGAGAAAATGGGGGATATGGCATATTCTAGGAATAGGGAGAAAGACTGATGCAGGATGAGGCTGGACAATGCATTTGGCCCAAAGCATGTCCGGGCCTGTGGCAGCCCTGGCATTGCATTTCTCTCCAAGAAAGAACTCACAGTTGGCTGCGGGGAGAGCAGTGAGCTGTCATCTCCCAGCTGCAACCCCTTCAGGACGCAGGACATCAATCCACCAATTCTATGCCCTTTCTGGCAACCTCTGAGCCACACCCACACCTGTCTTGAGCAGCCTCTAGTCTATGACTAAGCACAGGTAGAGTGCAAGTTTGTTGCTCTTTCTGCCCAATGCTGGGGTCCGCTAAGAGGTACTCTTGCTTCATTACCCTCCACTGGATTAGCCAAGACTTTGTTTTGCAGCTCACTCCCTCTTCGTCTAGTCTGAGTGTCTCTCTGGATATGAGTCTTGTTGAGTTTGACATACGATCATGTTTTAAGGCTCAATGACTGAATACTGTATTACAGATACTATCAGACACAACAAATGAGACTCAGATAACTGCATTCTCAGCTTTTAATAATTTCCATAGAGGTGCTGGGAAAATCGAAACACAGCTGTGAAGATTTATAATTTTTTTCTAAGAAATTCAAAATCAGCCATATCTGGATGAAGCAGATAACTCTCAATTGGCTGTTTTTTATTTCCATTAAAGAAATATTTAATTACAGCAATTTCCTGCTGGAAATAGCACAATACATTTGATGTAGTTCAGCAAAACTACAACAGAGATGAGAAATGTTTGCTCAATTATTTTTGCTGAGTTTGCAGACTGAGCTACTTGCCAATTAGGACAGTTAACAAGGTTTTTCTTCAAAGGGAAAAAAAGGATTTACTACCTCAACTTAGGAAATACATGCTACAGTAGATCTTTGGTAAACTTTTGCTAGGGAGTAAATTTTTATTAGAGTTGCCTCTCTGACACCTGTCCCACCCTACCAAACGTGTATTAGCCTCATGGTTTGAATACGTGAGTCATGTGGATCAGTCCCAGTCCCCAATCCCACTCCCCACTGGAGCCTAAGACTTTCAGGATTCTCTCATCCTCCTTTGTCAAAACCAAGAGTGGTTTTATGGAGAGACCTTACAAGTCAAATCTGATGACAGTGGGAAGTGATGCAAAATCCCGTCCCCAATTCCTTAATCCCCCTACATGGGTGGGGTGAAAAGTTTCTGCAGGTGGCAGTTGAAGACAATCAGGGAATCCAGTCCAAAGAGAAAGCCTACACAGCAGAACCAAGATAAATCAAAGAAACAGAGCATGAGTCCAGATTGAGCTGTGTCCCAAGACTGCCTTATCTCACGGGGTTATTAAGGGCAGGTTGAAAATGTATTTTCTGTTACTTGTGCTACCAAAGCCCTTTTAATATACCAAGGTATTTTCCTAGTTCTTGGTTTAAAAATATAGTTGATCATACATCTCAACATAAAACTTATTGTCCCTGACAGAAAAAAAGAAAGGTCAATTGTCATTCAGTGCTTCGGGTTTAATTTTGTAGATCTTCATTAAGCAGACTTATAAAACTTTGCATACCATTTCAATAGGTATCAAAAATATAGTGAAATATAAACTTGTGTATTAACTAATTAATGTGATTAAATACATTTGGATGCTAGGTAAAAATCATTAGTGAATACCTTAAAGAGTACGTAAATGCAAAACAGTAGACCCTTCTCTGGCTTAAAAAGAAAATAAAGTTGATATTTTGTTTGTTTATATGAGTTTGCAATAATGGCCCATAGGCCAAATTGAGGCCATATTTGTTTGTCTGTTTTGCCCACACAATATTTAAATAGACATATTACAAAAACACATACAGTTCTGCAAGACAACAATCAACTAGAGAGGAAGAGTAGTCACTTTAGGCCAAGAATGAGTTTCCAGTTTTAATTGCTTTACACACGGTCCATTGAACCCATCTTATGAACTTGTCACTGTGAGATGTTTACATTTGTGACCTCAGATTTATGTGTACACGCTAATGTTTTGGCAGCTAAGGACAGATTTATTTGATATACAGGAAAAAACCTGACAGAAATAAAAAAAAAACCACAACAGCACAGAAGTAAATATCCACTGCAGATTAACAAAAACTGTAACAGGATCTTTCACATCCTTGGTAGTAAGATCCTTAACCACCAAATAAGTGTGTACCTTACCTTTAGGTCTTTTTCCTCTATCTTCTTTTGGAGCATTTTAAGGCACTTGGTAAAGTCAGTGTGGTCTTGATCAGGAGTTGAAATCAGCTCAGATCCCTACGTTTTGAGGTAAAAGAAAAGTAAGAATAAGTAATAATTTCAGACTTATGAACAAGATCAAGAGCTATAGAAGTAACAATAAGGTATCAACAGACTTATTCTTTTCTGCCTGTATCATTCCCCTATCGTTAGATTCATTATCGTTACCTTTTTTATTTCACATCACAGGGTCTTTCAGGAATGATGTTAGAGTGCTACAATAATGGGCTGATTATGACAATAATTTTATCCTAGAAAAGTACAATAACGGTCTTTTAAAAAACACTGATATGATGATATTCAAGCTTAACAGGAGGACTTTGATACATGTATAGTAAGTTATTAATGTATTCTTAGTGCAATTACCTGAAATGAAACTCTCTAAGAAACTTTGAAGTTCTTTAAGCAGAACTCATAAGTTTACTTACACGAATGGAGAAACTAATATTAATATTAAATGAATGATAAAATTTTACATTTTAAGTAAAATTAAGTTAGCTGTACTATAAAATTCCTTATGGCACCATTTTCCCGCCTTGCGAAAAGCAGCCTGAAGAGCTGTGCCTGTGGAAATATGTCTCTTGGATTATCTTTTAGACATAATGAACTGAATTTATAAGTTCTCTGTATTCTCTGCAACAGATACCTCACCTAGTGAAAAACACTGAAATATATTTATAAAGCCACAAAAGTGCCAGCTTGTTGGCACTAGTAAACTTGGATGGCTAAAGAAACCATATTTTTGAAATGACACGTTTCCCCCCAATGTCATACAGAGGCAAAGGTATGTAAAACTCAGCACGATGGGACCGCAGACTTCTTAATTCAGGAATAAAACAATTCTTGGACTCTGACAAACAGCTGAGTAAGGGAAAGTTAAATATAATCTAGTATATAAAGTTGCCATTCAAAGAGCTTTCAAGGATACAAAACACCCATACTGTCTCTTAAATTATTCTAAGAACCATTCTCAGTAGATTTAAAGGTTCTTCTTTTACTTCAAGGTCTCTTTAAATGTGTCAAGCTCAACCTGTGCTTCATTCATTTATGACTGTTCTACAATATAGGGACCAATGAAAAAATTAATTCCTCATCATTCGGAAATATATTATGCTCTAAAAGATGTATATGTCATCTTCACAAGATAGTCGACATATACTTTCTTGACCCTAAAAGAACATTGAAATTTACTATAATCACCAAGCAAGGACATAAAGAAGTGCCTCAACTCAGGCTAACACTCCTAAAAAAGAAGATATAAGCATATGCCAAAGCATACAGGGATATAATCAGGGCTGAAAAGATTATACTGTCAGCAAACCGAAAATCATTATATAGAAAGTTCCCTGAGGGCAGGAAGTACATACATTTCATTCATTATTGTTTCTAGCGCCTGGCACTATTCTGCTACATAGTAGGTGTTCAATAAACTTTAAGTAATGTTCTTGAGGAAGAAAACTGATTTTTACAAATGCAGTTGTAAAAACATATACTGGCAAAGGGGTAAAACAGTGCAGCATCTTATTGCTAAATATAGCATATGTGACAATGGAAAATTATCTTCCTCTTTTAAATGCTGACAAGAGAAATATCACTCACACAAATGGCAATAAAATAAAATTTAAAAGGGAAATAAAAACAACACAATAGATGATTAATAGATCATTATCCACCTTCACAGTTATCTTCACAGAATCAACATAAAGCCACAGGGAAAATGACAGTTAAACAAAAGACAAGAAATAATTTATCTGGTACCACTGCAACATTTTGTAGAATAATAAAAACAAGAGATAAAAGCTGACTTGCTGACTACTGGACAGCTAGGTAGTAATTAGCAGCAAAGCCGTGACTAGAAAGTGTATTTCTTTACTCCCATAAAGTGGAACAAATTCTCAGATATCTGATAGAAAAATGTCATATGACAGCCCCAGTTAGTCCTACAAGAAGGATACTACAAAAGAAAATCGACTTGAAACGTGAGCAAGGCGGGGATGTCTTACTTTACCTCACTTAAAATACATAGAACAGCTGACATCAGGACATGGAGAGGGATTATAAGTACTGAAAAATTCACAGTATCTAAACCAAGAACTTCTACAAACTCTAGTTGAGGTGCTTAACAGCCATCCACAGCTTCTTAGAATTCTCACAAGTTTAAGTGATGTTAATCTCATCACAGATAGAGATCAAATTCACTAAAAGTGCAAACAGCTCCAACAGTTCTCACGAGGCAGGTTTCAACACTCTAAACAGGAGACCTGCAAGACAAAATATTAACCGGAGTGCACTAACAGGCCTTTGGCCAACTAAGGATGTTTTCCTGGGTCTTATGATAACATATTAAGATCTCAGAGAGGAGAAACAGAAAGCTAAAGATGAGAACCTACCAAGATCCTACAGACAAGGAATGATGTGGAAATGTTCATGTACTATATATTAATATTTATAATTATTTGTTACGTAGAATAAAGCTCAATTTCCTAGATCAGAAGCACTATAGTACTGTCAAAAATTTCACTGATTTGATGTTTTCCTTAAAAAAATAACGAAAACCCTCACATTCACTATCAAAGGACCTAGAAGATATTAAAACATGACATTTGGCCAAGTAAGAAAAGCATATGACTTCCCAATAAATAGTTCGTAATATTAGTTTCCTAGTAGAAATGTATATATTTTACCTCAAAATATATAGAAACCATCCCAAAGCATAAACTGCAAAATGGTTTAAAACCGTCGTAAAGTGCCAATGTTTGTGTGAAAATTTGTTTCAGCTACTGTTATCTTTGATTTTTCTCAATTGCATGAAATGTATTTTTTTAGGATACAAAAGTATTACTTTATGAGCCAGCAGGTGGCTCCATTCTCATACTACACATTTTTCACTGTAGTTTTTGTCATTATACAAATAGATATTTAAATAAGATTCTAATAACTTCCCTTTATGAATATACCGCTTTTTTCAAGCTGTTCTATTATTTTTAATATTATATTTTATCAATATTGCTTTATAATATAGAATTAGAAAAAAGCCTTGGATTGATGTCACAAATTTCAGTCTGTGTCAATATCACATTATTCTGATTTTGTTCTTCAAAAAAATCTTTTGAAGATGAGGAAACACAATGTCAGCCTCATCCCTTCTAAAACATATACACATAAAGGAAAAAGTACAAAGAACTGGATAAGTTAGAACTACTTTAAAAATTCTGTTCCAATGTGTTGAATTGGCTACAGTCTCCTTTATCAAGGATCTCTCATCTCATAAGTCAAAACAGAAAAATCGATCTACATATTTAATTAGAAAACAATTGCCAGAGGCCAACTCAACTACTTTTCAGGGGCCCACTGTGTGTCTGTTGCTTTATTAAATAATACTATGTTCTGAAGAAGCAGGACTTTACCAGATACTAATAAGTCAGTCCAGTAGAAAACAGAATAACGTAAACAGTAAACATGTAAAATACAAATAGATTTGCGCACTTGTGAGAAAGACATACAGACGGAGGTAGGCTCCTTTTCTTCCACTTCCCATACTAAGAAATTCCTAGCAGTACTTCTCTCCACTATCCAATAAGTGCTTGGAAAAAAGTCAGTCTTCTATTTACCCCTAAGTTGTTCCTTTCCTTTGGTGGGTAGTGGAGGTATTGTGAGCATTTGTAATTCCATTCAGATGCTGATGCTAAGCTACATACTCTAAAACAGAGCTTTATCAGAAAGCTCTGCACTTGAGGACTAAGTATGCCTCCATTACTAATCAGGTGGTCCCCACTTGATCCTGGGGTCTGTTTAGTTAATAGACTCCAAAGAAGAACAGCTTGTCACTAGATCAGAAGGTCAAAGACCCTTTGAAAAATATCTTGGAGAAAGTATTTGACATTTATTCGTATTTTTATTCATACATATTTTATACATATATAATTAGCTTTCAAGAAAAAAAACCAAATCACTAAAGGACCTATATTATTAATGACAATTAGCTATTAAAATATAATTTTTCATATATACATGGAAAGAGTATCAAAGACTCACAGGGTTGGAAAGATAATAGTCATCTAGTCAACAATATTTTTCATGGAATTTGAAAAAGTGATTATAAAATTTATATGAAAGATTAAAGGAACAAGAACAACAAAAGCAGCTTTGTAGAAGAACATGGTGGTTGAACTTGGCCTTTCTGGATATTTAGACTTAAGTTAATTAACCCAGCAGAGTATTGGCAAAATGAAACAACAGAATATTAGCACCACAGAGGTAAAGATATTTGCTTGTGTGATTCCCAGCTGTCTTCTAGGAACTAGAACATTGACTGGCACATAGTAAGTGCTCAATATATAGCTGTTGAATAAAAATTTGAACGGAATTGAGAAGATAGAAATGGAAATATACATTTGCATATTTGAAAACTTAAAAGCAAAGTCTAAAAACATTTACAAGAAAACAGTAGAAAATGATTGAAGTAGGTAATTTTTTAAACAAGATGCAAAAAAAACATAAATCTGAAGGGAAAGGATTGATTCATTCAACTACTTTAAGAACTTTTATTCATCAATAAACAAAAAGAATAAAGTAAAAAAGCTGCAAAATGAAGGCAGATATTTTCTACACATAACTAAAGAAAGATTACTGTAAGAGTATGTAAATAAATTCTAGGAATCTATAAAGAATAATCAATGGAAAAATGGGCAAAATATTTTATCGGCAAGTTAAAGAACGGAAAACCTGAAAAAGCCACTAAACATGAAAAGATGTTTCATTAGTAATCAGAGAAACGCAAATAAAATTCACACTGATATACATTTCACATACCTCCCATTAACAACAAAAATTGTGGCATATTTATAAACACTGGAGTATTGTATGACAGCAAAAATGAATGAACAAGAAAAACGTATTATAGAAGCATGCATGTATCACATGTTCATGAGTTACAGAATCATACAGGCAGTATGACTGCACATATATAAAATGTAAAAGCATGCTAATTAACTCTACATAAGATTTATGTATGTTTTTATTAAAATATAAAGAAATGTAAGAGAATAAAAATTTTCAGATTTAACCAAGAGAAAGAGCCACAGCAATGTTGAATTGTATAGGGAACACTTCTTAATTTGGATGGTGGTTAAATAAGTATTTGTTTTATTAATTTTTATGCTTTTGTACATCTTAAATATTTCATACTATTTTTTAAATCACCTAGCACTTATTACTAAGGGGTGGGGGCAGTGTTGATTCATTTTCGTGTCCCCAGTGCCTGGAACAATGATTAATACACAGTAAGCATACATTACACATTTGGTAGATGGTCAAGTGGAGTCCTTTCTCTATCATTCCCCCTAAGCTGATACAAATTTACATCTAACCCACTGCATATCTGAACAATTCTATTAAAAGTCTATCAAATTCTTGTATCAAGTTTAAGTAATCTCCCTTTATTGTCTTGTAACTGGCCTTAATTGTACCCTCTTGAGATCACATAGAAAAGATCTTATGTTTCTTTTAAATAAGAATACTCACTTCCATTTTTTTTTCTTATATCAATTCCACTGATACTGATTGTTAAATAATCCAGGGTCTAAATGTATACCATGTAACATATAAACTACCCGTGTCAGCCTCAGAAGTCACTCACAGAGGTGATAAGCGTGTGTTCCCCGGCTGTGGCCTCACAGTAGTGTAACACACTCACCAGGACAGGTGAGAACAGAGCCCTTTACTAGAACACTAGCAGCCTCTCCAAGCTGAAGTATCTGAGTATCAGTATGTAACAAGGCACATTCTCAACCAAAACCAGACAAAATGAACATATATCTAAAGAACATTCTGAAAAATCAAGATGCTTTATTAAGGAAATGCCATGAAGCATTCATAATTAACAGTATGAATTCTGCAATAAGAAAATAATTCCTCAAGATGATTTATGTCCAAATGACAGAGAACTTAACAAATACAACCATAATATTTTCCTGCATTTTAAAAAAATTTGAATTGCATTGTTTCTAGTATCAACAAAGTATTCATTCTCAAAACTGCTACATGAGAAATAATCATATACACAAGCCTGTAAAGAAACTATTTTCTTACATGGTTTCCTATAAGTAAAAATGATTCAGAAAACAGGAAAATCACGCTATGAAAGCTATCATTGGAGATGCACTGAAACTCAAGAGAAATAATAACTTAGAAAAATAGCAATAATAATTATAAATATTTCACAAAGGTTCTATGCTAAAAGATCATTCACATAAAATTTTACATATATATGTATATATACATATCTAGATACTATAAGATATGAGGTATTAAATAAATATAAAGCATTATAATTGCAATAATAATCACTAAGGGATTTCTCTCTCCTCTCTCTCTCTCTCTCTCTCTCTTTCTTTCTTTCTTTGACAGAGTATTCCTCTGTCACCCTGGCTACAGTGCAGTGGCATCATCATAGCTCACTGCAACCTCAAACTCCTGGGCTTAAGCGATCCTACTGCCTCAGCCTCCTGAGAAGCTGGGACTACACATATACGCCACCACGCCTGGCTAAGCTTTCTATTTTTTTCAGAGATGGGGTCTCGCTCTCACTCAGGCTAGTCTCAAACTCCTGACCCTCAATCAATCCTCCCAACTCAGCCTCCCAGAGAGCTAGGATTACAGGCATGACCCACTGTGCCCAGTCAAATATTAATTATCTAATATCTGT
>CM052437.1:177028958-177056561 GCA_028533085.1 Varecia variegata
GGTCTAACTACTGCACCTTTATTTACCCTTGGTGTCCCCAAATCAAAGGGTTGGGAGATATGTTGGAGATGTGAGGTAGAGTGTTTAGGTATCACATTGATGGTGATGCTGATATTCATTCCCAGGGAGGCTAAATATCCAGCACAAGGAACAAACGACTTACCAAATAGGCCAAAGATGTTACCTGTTGAGCCACAGTGGCAGCAACTGAGTCCCAGTTTTAACAATATTCTTTTCATAGAAAATACAGACATTGATCCTAGAGCTGTCTCTGACTAGCTCTACCATTTTGTTCAAGTCACTGAAGCTTTCCGGGCCTCAGTTTCCTTTTCAGAAAATTGGGCTAATGAAAATTGTTTACTTTTTTTATTACATTTTAAATTACAGTCAGTTCTTCATATCCACGGGGCATTGGTTCCAGGACCCCAGAAGATACCAAAGTCCATGGATACACAGTTCCCTCAGTCAGCCCTCCATAGCCACAGGTTCCACATCCACAGCTGGCTGAATCCATGAATGTGGAACCTACGGATATGGAGGGATGACTGTTATTTTATACCTTTATTACTATATTTATAACATACTTTTAATCTCCTATCCTATACACCTACATTTATGGAAAAACATTGCTATTCTGTAACTTTTTAAGGCATTAGGTAAATACTCTAGTTCCTTAACCTCCTAAATATTAAGGAAGCATGCTTTAAAACTCCCTTTCCTCTACCTGGTGAAGACCCCACAGACTATACAATATGAAAGAATATCAGGAATTACATGAGATAGTGTAGTTTCTTTTACAAAGTGCTCAGAAAACTGAAATGCAGGTGGGCATTATAGATGGAATGATTGAGAAGATTGAAATAGGTTATTTTAGCCTTGAATCAAAAAAGCATTGACTGACCCAAAAAATGGGGAACAAAATAAAATATCCAGGGGAAAATCAATGAGACCTTCTTCATTCTGAATTAACAGTAGTGAACCAGGCAGGGAAGAACTAAGACAAATAGGCAAAAGAGGAAGCACAAAGATGTTACAGCTATCTAGAACGGAAGATCTCTACAGAGTAGATTAAGAACTGCATACCATTTGCCAAGTTCAACACTTGGTATGCTAAATGTTGCCTATACAGTCCACTTTATGATTTTAACCAATGTTTTGCATTTTATTTTATTTTTATTTTTTTCTACTTTTTATTTTTTTTATTTTTATTTTTTTTATTTCAGATTATTATGGGGGTACAAAAGTTCTGGTTAAATATGTTTGCCCATGCCCCTCCCATCCCCCTGAGTCTGAGCTTCAAGCATGTCCATTCCCCAGACAGTGCGCATATTTTACTTTTTTCACTAGAGTTCCAGTTTCAGCCTCACTGAAAACTCAGACCAGGTGGGGTGGGGGTATATTTGAAAGTGGAGATTACCTCCTTTCATTTGTGAAAGAGCAGCTTAAAGACTGTTTAAGTTGGAGATAATGGCTCATATGAATTGTGTGTAATGTTGCATTAACTTGTTGTAATTATCATCATTATTAAAGCTACAGCCAAACACTCACCATGCGCTCTACAGGGCATATTAACTATATAAAAGACATCATCTGTGTCCTCTAGGAACATACCCTAAAAGTTCAAAGGCAATGAGTTCAATGCTCACTGACACATGAGAAAAACTAGATTGTACTATACCAGCTTAGAACAACGCAATTCAGGAATTGGAAGGTTCAGCTAAATCTTACTTTAAAAACTAAACCTTGACAAATATAATTTGGTTTTTAAGGTTTAAAAAAAGTGAAGCAGGAAATATAAGAGAAGGTCATAAAGGGGTATTAACTCAAATTTTTCCTGTATCTTTGACCCCCATTTTATGGCATTGAGAAATAAAAAAGCTGGCTTCCCCTATTCCTCATCCTGGACAGGAATGATCAAACCGGCACTTCCAGTTTTGGCAAGGCAGTAGCATTAAAGACGGGGGAGGTGAGTCACACCTGGCTAGATCTTCAACTTGTTTTTGAGTCTGCTTGTCCCTGCCTCTCCCGCTGTTTCTTCTGCTCCAGAAAATATGATTAATATCTATGCATTTGTAAAACTCTGCACTGTAAGCAAGGCTGAGGCTTTCCATCCCAATGAGGTTGAGGTATGGAGTTAATGAGAAGTGAGACTGTGGGGAATGAATAGGAACATGCCAATGTTAAAGTAATTGAGCATGAATATCAAACACTGACTTGGGAATAGTCTTCATTTGCTGAGGGAAAGTCTGATCAGCTGGTGGGCAGATGGAATGTGCACAGACTTGCATCCATTGCCAGCCCCAGAATTTCCATATCACAATAGCCTATACTTTGTTAAAACCTCTGTACCTCTGCTGTACCACCTAGAATCACGTTTTCCTCTCTTTCTTCTTTTTCTTTTCTTTATTTTTCCTTCTTTTTTCCTTCCTTCCAACCCTCCTTCCTAAGAAAGGCTTTCTCTCTTCTTTTTGTATTTATCTCATCTGTCACCAAGCCTCAAAAAGAATTTAAAGTTTTTTGATTTCAATATGTTTCTTAAAAAATATATATGTATATATATTAGGTCATTAAATATGAAATGTCCAATTTTGAATCAAAAGTTTAGTTTATTATATCTTAAACAAGAAGCAGTACAATTAATCAAAGTATGCACCTAAACTATCGATATACTTTTGCCATCCTAATGTTAGCTTGCTTACGCCATCAGCGAAGAAGCCTAGAGAGTAATCATGCAATCATGAAAGGCGTTTTCCACAGCTTGTTGAGAATTGAATATTTTTTCCTTGCATGAAATGGTCCAAAGCTTGGAAGGAGTCCTAGTCAGCTGGTGCACGGTCTGGTGAATACGGTGGATGACAGAGTTTCCAAATCCAGCCTCGGTAGTTTGAGCAGCACTGTGTGTGCAACATGTGGTCGACCAAGAGGATTGGCCTGTCTTTACCAACCAATCTCGGCTGCTTTATCACAAGCATCCTCATCATTTCATCCAATTGGTTGCAGTAGACGTCCGCTGAATTGACTGACCAGGTTTCATGTGTAGTGGTTAATATCAGCACTGGACCACCAAACAGGGGCCATTAGCTTTTTCTGATGAATATTCGGTTTTGGACTATGTTTTGGCCCTTCATCTTTATCCAACCATTGTGCCGTATGCTTGCAATTGTCCAAAAGAATCCATTTTTCATCACACATAACAATACAGTGTAGAAATGGCTCGCCTTTATGTTGCGACAGCAAAGAAAGGTAAGCTTCGAGATGAATTCTCTTCTGATGCTTGTTTAATTTATGCAGAACCCATCTATCCAGCTTCTTTACCTTGCCCATTTGTTTCCAATGGTCCAATATTGTTGGAATAGTAACGTTGAACTTTGCTGTTAATTCATGCGTAGGTTGAGATGGATTCACTTCCACTACAGCTTTCAGCTCATCATTATCCACCATGGTCTCAGGTCGCCCATGTGGCTCATTTTCAAGGTTAAAATCACCAGAATGGACCTTCTCAAACCACTGATGTACTGTGCGTTCATTAGCCACATCCTTCCCAAATACTTTGCTGATATTTCCAGCTGTCTGCACTGCACTGGTTTCTATGACAAAACTCATATTTGAAAATAACACGAATTTTTTACTTATCCATGGTTTCACAAAAATTGCTCTAAAAATTTTTGAAAGATGATCACAAGCCAAACCACGCATTTGAAAGAATAAGGATGTACCTTCACAATAAAAATAAATCAAGAAATGTCAAAGATATTAACTGTCACACTTAGTACTTACGGAAATCGGACATTTCATACTTAATAATGTAATATGTGTAATTTGCTAATGCCAGTTGATGTGTTGTGGCTGGAAGAATTACTAATGCCATGTTTTCAAAACTCTGCATTGTCTTCCAAAACCAGTGAAATTTTGAATTATTAATTACTTTAATATACTCCCATGTGAATTATATCATTCCAAATTAGATCATTTATATGTTCTTAAGTGACAAGGATCTCTAGAAGATTTGCCCAACAATAAAGACAAAAGGAGCACCTTAAAAAGATTTAGACCATTATTAAATATTTATCTCAAGTTGTTATAAATAGTTTTATTCAGAAGAGAGTAATAACAATTTTAAGAAAACTAAATGTTAAAGAAAAAAACCTTTGGTTCTAAAATTCTAGGAACACACAATTATGCATTTTTATAAAAATTCATTTACAAAGATGTTTTTAATAGAGAAAGAAAAGCACAACTTAAGTGTACATCAATTGGGAACTTAAGTGAAATAAGGTACATTCATTAAATAAAATTAAAATGATCTGTGAAAAGTATACAATAACTAATGAAGATATGGGCAACAGTAGTATATTATTAAATGGGCACATATAAACAATAACCTCATTTAAAATATATATGTTTAAGAAGATTGATTAATGCTTATCTGATGGTAAAATTTCTGTAAGATTGTGTTCCCATTTTTAATTTTGTAAATTACCATTTTGAATGTGTATTCCAACTGCTATAATTAAAAAAAAACTATAAAAAGTAACCAAGCGATGAGTTTCTCAATCCCTACCTATACATGAAGAAAATCAGAACCAACATAGGAAAAGCAATCATATGAAAAAGATCTTGATATATGGTTATTATATATATATTTTATAATTCTAAATTATAATTTATAAATTTAACTTGTAAATTTATAAATATAATTTATATTAAGATAAAATATCTTAATATATGGTTTACCTTAATAGTGTAGTACTCTCTGACTTCGGGCCTAATAGAATCAAAGTCTCCACTGATGAATTCAGGCAAAAAGCTGAAAGAAACAGTTCCAAGTAAGTCAACTAGTTGGGTCTATTTATTTGTGTAAGTTTAAAACTGTCATTATAAGGACAGAGAGAAAACTAATATACTCAAAACCAAAAAGAAACACAGAGACTATTTTTAAAGTATAGAGGATGTCATTTCATTCTCTCTTGGTTTCGATATAATATGACTGAGGCAAACACATACCCAACTAATTCATTAACTCAGTCACCACGCCAGTCAATATTTATCTTTTGAAACAAATAGATAAAAATATAAGAAGATTATCAGTTAAAAAAAACTACCAATTCGAAGACCCTAATATAAACACTCATCATCTTTGCATATTACCTTCTACACACACACACAGTCCTTTACATTATGGTGCCCTCACACAAGTTCCCAGTTGTCAACAGACTGGAACAAAACAAGTGATCCTGAGCATTAGTATCCTCTGCTGAGCAGGAATCAGTTCAAAGACATTTTCCAAACATCTTATTGACATATTTCTAGAAACAGGAGTCTTTGAGATAGGTTTGAAAAACTGAAAGAGTCACAGTTACCAAATACAGGGAGGGATTCCCAAATGTGGTTGTTTGCAATAATATTACAATCACCTTACTTTTCTTCCCTGCCATATTTTTTTCACAACTCATTTTCGAAAGCCTATCTTACTTCATCCATGTAAGCCATCTTTATTATTTTTATGTAAAATATTTACATAACCTGGTAGAATTTCTTCCCACTTAAAACAGCTGTGGAGAAATAAAACATCTCTGGATTTCTCAGGGTAACTGCAAAAACCTCTAGCCTCCCGAATTTCAGAAATGTGTGTGATATAAAGAAGGGAATGTTCACTTTCACTTCTTGTGGAAATATTCTACCCTTCACATACCATGAGAGTGAGAAATGTAATCATTTATCTCGTTCATTGGTTTGACTCAAAAGAATACCAAAATTTATATTATGTCTTCCAAAAAGGTCCAAATTGTTACCTAACGAACTAGGTCTCTAGTTAAAGGGAGACTGTAATGTTATCTCCCTGGTCAAAAAAGATGAACAAGCCTCAGAACATGGACACAATTCTAGGTCATAAAATCCAAGAAACACTTAAAAAAATATATCCAAGACACAGGAGACTATCTGGCTCCTGAAAGATTTTACTAATATCCTGCAGGGGTTAGGATTCAGGTCTATAAAATTTCCAAAGAGACCCTTTCAGGGGAGGGAGAACACAGCTGCCATCTCCCACTTAATAAGCAGAGAAAAAACCAGACAACAAACAAGTAAAATCACATTGCTTTGTCCTTCACTTATGGGTGTGCAACTACCAGCAGAGAACAGCTGATCTAGCTCTCATCGCATGGGCCAAGGAGTAAAATGGTAGAGCAAAGGAGACTGATGTCGTAGGAAATCTGACTCAGAACACATTGTGTGTTTCTTCAGGATAAAATTAACAGAGATGAATATGAAAAGAACCAATACTAACCTTGCCCTTTTTTTTGCATATTTTTTTTAAGGTTCTTAATCGGAAATATCTCTTAGGTCAAATCCAATCTAACTGATCTGTGTTGGGCCAACTTCTTTGAGCTATATGTCTTCCTAGGACTAAATGATAAGAGATGTAGCTCTACCACAAAGATCTGTACCACATAAATTGCTTAGCTTGGATGAGCCAGGCCCAGTCATTTTTTCATTAACCAATCCATTTCACAAATATTCACTGAACATCAACTATGTGCAAAAAAGCAAAGCCTATTTCAGAATAAGGCAGAATTGGAAAGTAAATGGAAGTACTTACATTATAAAATCACCTTGCCTGGTTTTCACATCTTTCTATAAACTTTCTTCCTCAAAATTTCCTTGCATACTACATCTATTACTATTTCAATGTATACATATTTAGGTTAACTACCTTTTATCTTACCACTATTAGGACCAAAAACGGACCATTAGTTCTTGTTCTTTATTTATTTTTTTCCTGTTATATATGATAAATTCACTTATTAATATTTTTAAAGTTTCTTTAAAATGCTTCCACCCACCACCATTCAAACAAATGCAAATTAATATTCATATGGATCACAGAATATTAGGATTGGAAAGGATAAAAGAAATTACCCTTCCAAAAACCCAATTATCCTTTCTGAGGAACTGAGATCTTGAGATCCAAGACACCAAGTGAATTTTGTCTGCATGGCCAGTATCCAATCTATTTCATCGCATAAGGCAACCACGTAAAATTAGGACTCTAGGTCTGTGCTGTCTGGTTCAAGCAACTTCCTAATAAGACTGACTTTATATTGCTCTCCAAATTTTAGTCCCTAAGATATCTAGAACCAATTTGGCAGTTTCCAAATAGCATATTGATTTTGGCAATAAATAAAAATGAAAAATATAAGCCGATACACACAGGCAACCGAACATCTGCCCCTTAGGACAGATCACCTTAAAGAGAATTAGATCTCCTTTGAACTTACACTGTGAATAACGAAAAAAAGCAATCATGTAAATTCACTTATATTGTCATATAAAATATTAACAGGAAAACAAAATTATATAGATAAAAGATACCTTATGTCGGTTAGCTTTTAATGCAATTGTCTCCAATGTAACATACATGCTTTCACATTAAACCAGGATGCTCATTTCTAAGAAGACCTATGCCAAAAATACACCTGGTCTTCATGCTGAGATGACTCAAATAATTATAACTTTTCCTCATATGATATACTAGTTTTTGAAACTTCCTGAAATGTACTTTTTGACGCTACCATTAAAAGCCCATCTCACTTTTCCTGAGGCGCCTGTTGCCATGGCACCTGGGCACTCTGAAGAGGTACGTATTGGGAATGACACTTCACAGATGTAGAAGAGCAATGTTATGATATAAATGATAGTTTACACAAGCAGATTATTCTCAGAACTCTTTGGAGACTGATTACACATAGCAAGTGACTATGGGCATATGGATTTGTGTAGCCACTGACCACATTTCTGCCTACTGTGACTTAGATACACCAATATACCTCTTCTTGTTATCCTCAGTCTAGGGGCACTGGCTAGTTGGTACTAAAAGGTGTCCCAAACTCTCCACAAATGGCCCACCTGGACTCCTTTCTAATTTTTATTTCAATTCCTATCACATTTGTCACTTACTCATGACAAAATAAGAGTCCAAAAAGGGCTGATCAATTAATGAGCTTAAGATCCATCACATGTAATAATGGAAAGGGAGGCTGCTAAATTTCGAAAATACACCTCAACATGATGCAGTAGAGGACAACTGCTGTCTTTGATAAGACCTTCCTGATAACACTGAAGGAGAATCTCTCTCCACTGAGCCTTTTTTGCCTCCGAGAAAGACACTGTTAGTCCCTTAAAACTTCAGTAGCACTAAACCTCTCACACTTCCTATTTTGTTTTAAGCAATTTCTGTATATGTCTTTTAGCTTCTACTAGACAGTAAATTCTTTGAAGCAAGATCTCTCTCTGATTGATCTTGGTATTCCCCAAAGTGCCAAGGACACAGATGCTGATAATGATATAAATAAAATGAAGAGGTAGAGGAGGAGAAGGAAGGCGGGGTAGGAAGAAGGAGAGAAGAGGATGAAAGGGCGAGAAGAGGAAGTAAGAAGGAAAAGAAAAAAAGGGAAGAAGGGTGAAGGAGGGGGAGGAGAAGGTAGGATAAGGCAGAAAAATGGTACAAAGAGAAAAGCCAAGAGAAGGGAGGAGGGGGAAGTGGGGAGTGGAAAAGAAGAATGGGGACAGAGACATTTATCAGGCACTTAACTATTTTGAACGACCCTCCCCCCACTTCCTAGCTTGTGCAAATCATTTAAGCTTTCCGAGCCTCATTTTTCCTTGTGTAAAATGAAGAGAATTTAAAGTGGCTGTGAGAACTAAGAATTAATATATGTAAAACACTCAGAAAACTCCTGGCACGCAGTAAGCACAATTGAAGCTATTCAGTTAAAATAAAAGTTATTACTAGAGAAGTTAAGTGGCTTGCCCTAGATTATAAGGCTAATAATAAGAAGAGGTAGATCCAAAATTCAAACCCAATCTAACCTTTGTTCTTGAATGGGTTTAAGTATATGGCCTCCCACATATACACATTTAAGAAACAGAATAAGGTTTTTTTTGTAGAGAAAGTTCTCTACATAAATGCACTATCCCCTCCTGATTTTATTAATCACCATTAATCAACCTGTATATTTTATAAAAGTGTCCCTGAGGCAGAAGGGAAGAAGGATTTGTGCAGGTGATACCAGAAAGAAGGATAGGATTTTCATGAAAAGAATGTTCGGAGAAGGATGTTTGAGAACATTGCTGAAGAAAAGCAAGACCACAGATGCAAGAAGAAAAAGTACTCAGACTGAAGAAAGGAGGAACCGGTCATTCAAAGATTTGCTCTAACATTTCTCTACAAAACTGCATCACTTAAGGGGAGGGAGAAACAAGGGTAACACAAAATACAATAAGCAAAACTGTTACTACATTTTGACTGTGTTCATAAATACAAATAATTCAACTGTTTTCATAGATAAGTCTCTAAATAATGGTGTCAAAAGATATTTAAATATTTGTATAACTGTGGGTAAGAGACATTCTTAGGAAAGAAAGAAGACATATAATGATAAATAAGCTGATAGATATTAGACTGTAAAAATGTAACAACATGTTTATGGAAAAAGATATAATAAGCAAGGTCAAAATATAACCCTTTTATATATGCAAAATGTATAATCTAGAAGAACTGCTGTCCCTAATATATAAAAAGTGCTCCACAGTGGTAAAGGAAAAACAAGATTTAATAGAGGAGGTGTCAAAGGGTATTCACACAAGGAAAGCCACACAAGAAATGCAAAGGGTCTCTGCAGACAATATACACTGGGGAAAAGAATCTCTATTCAATAAATGGTGCTGGGAAAATTGGATAGCCACATGCAGAAGAATGGAAACAGGATCCATCTCTCTAACCATTCACAAAAAATAATTCAAGATGGATAAAATACTTAAATGTAAGGCATGAAACCATAAAAATTCTAGAAGAAAATGTAGGAAAAACTCTTCTAGATATCAGCCTAGGCAAAGAATTTATGACTAAGACCCCAATGGCAATCACAGCAACAACAACAACAAAAAAATAAATGGGACTTGATTAAATTAAAAAGCTTCTCCATAGCTGAGGGAATAATCAACAGAGCAAATAGACAATCTACAGAATGGGAGAAAATATGCGCAAACTATACATCCAATTAAGGGCTTATATCCAGAATCTATAAAGAACTCAAGCAAATCAGCAAGAAAAAAGCAAAAAAACCCATGAAAAAGTGGGCAAAAGACATGAACAGGAGAGCTTTTCAAAAGAAGATAGACAAATGGCCAATAAACATGAAAAAATGCTCAATGTCACTAATCATAAGTGAAATGCAAATTAAAACCACAATGAGATATCACCTTACCCCTGTCAGAACACCTTTCATTAAAAAGTCCAAAAATAATAGATGCTGGTGTGGATGCAGAGAGAAAAGAATGCTTATACACTGTTGGTGGGAAGGCATATTAGTACAACCTCTATGGAAAACAGTATGGGAATTCCTCAAAGAACTAAAAGAAAACCTACCATTCCATCCAGCAAACCCACTACTGGGTATCTACCCAAAGGAAAAGAAGTCATTTTGTCAAAAAGACGCCTCACTTGAATGTTTACTGCTGTAGAAATTAACTAAAATTATGTTAATTAATAAATATTAAATGTATGAATAAAATACAGAGATTGGCAGAGAACAAATATTCAAAATATTCAAAAATGTTTCCTGGAAGGTTTCCTCTAGGAAAGTGGTTGGTCCCCAACCTTTTTGGCACCAGGGACCAGTTTCTGTAGTTAATTTCTACAGCATAACTCACAATCGCAAAGATGTGGAATCAACCCAAGTGCCCATCAACTCATGAATGGATTAACAACATGTGGTATATGTATACCATGGAGTACTACTCAGCCATAAAATTAATGCCTTTTACAACAATTTAGATGGAATTGGAGACCCTTATCCTAAGTGAAGTATCTAAAGAACGGAAAAACAAACACTACATGTACTTGCTATTAAATTGGAACTAACCAATGAGCACTCATGTGCACAGAGGGAAGTAAAACTCAGTGGAAATCAAGCAGCAGGGGAGGAAGGAAGAGAAGGGTGAAAACCTACCTAATGGGTACAATGAACACTATTTGGGTCATGGGGATACTTGTAGCCATGACTCAAGCATTACAAAAGAGATCCATGTACCAGAAACATTTGTAGCCTCTTAATATTTTGAAATAAGAAAAGAAATGCAAAGGGAAGTATATGAAAACATGGCAAATTTAATAATGGAAAGGAAATAAATATTAAAGCAATAGTAGGATACTATATTTTACTCAAGGAACTGTCAAAAATTAAGAAGAGTGAGTGCTGATCAGGCTGAGTAAAAATGGGTACAGATACGGACTAGTGAAATGATGAATGGGATACAGTCTGGAAACACGCAATCCCACTCTGGGACTATCCTATTAAAAAAATAAGTAAATTACAGTGCATAGGATATCTGCACAATAGAGGGGGGAAATAATAAGGGAAGAAAAGGTTGAATGGTCAACAGTACAGGGACGGTGGAATAAAACAATGTACCCTGTTAGGGAAAGTAGGCAGCTTTTAGATGAACCGACCTCTGTCTACTGTCCTAGAGGGAATGTCCACCACATGTTATTCAGTGAAAAAAGCTAGTTCTAGAAAAATGTATGTACTATTTATTATCTTGACTGTATTGTTTGAAAATAATAAAAACAAAAAATATATTTGTACATTTTTGTGTCAGCATGGAGGAAATTATAGAAGTGAATGAGTCAAGGTATTCACACTGATTATCTCAGGGGATGGGATTAATTTTTCTTTCAAAAATTTTATAAAGCATATCTTAATTTGATAACTAAAAAGAAAATTAATAATGACATTTGTGAAAGCAAACAAAAATGTGAAAGAAAATTAAAAATTAACTGAAAACTCTTAGACTCTGATTATAAGAACATTAAATAGTACTCAGCAGCCACTGAGGTTGTTATAAATGACTCTAGTCAAGTTATCTGATTGAGGCAACGTTTTATCTCTTAAAGATGCTTGATCTCATTTTCTCAAACTCAGTAGCCCAGGAATCAACACCACACGGTAGAAAATAACTTTGTTTCCCAAAATAATTATGTAAGGATTGCTTTATATACTAATGAACATCCAGAAAAAACAACCATAACAACAAAAAAATACAGATGGAATCTCCATATCACACAGTTAAAATAATGATTGGGGAACAGAGTGAGGAGGGAGCAATGATAAGGAAAAAATACAATTTTGCAAAAAACCTGTTGACTTAGACAAAGAGGGATAGATAAGCTGCAAAAAGGAAGAAGAACTGATGGCTTTTACCCTAGAGCTGCGTCCCCAACCCCTGGGCTGGTCCGTGGCCTGGCAGGACCAAGGCCACACAGCAGGAGGCCAGCGAGCCCCTCCCCATCGCTCCACATTCCCCCACCCCCACGGTCCGTGGAAAAATTACCTTCCGTGAAACTGGTCCCTGGTGCCAAAAAGGTTGGGGACCAACCACTTTCCTAGAGGAAACCTTCCAGGAAACATTTTTGAATATTTTGAATATTTGTTCTCTGCCAATCTCTGTATTTTATTCATACATTTAATATTTATTAATCAACATAATTTTAGTTAATTTCTACAGCACTTCTACAAGGTTAATTTTTATCATCCTAATTTCATGGTGGAAAGCCAAGTCTGAGAGGCATGAAGCCACCTGCACAGGTGTCACAGATTCAAGAGGTCCTTTCTCCTCCCTCTGCCCCTGTACCTCCCTCCTGCCTCTCTCCTTTTCCTTTTCCTCCTTCTCCCTCCCCTTCTGCATTGAACGACAGATGCCCAGACTAGCACAGGGAAATCTTGCTACACCTCCCTCACAGGATGCAATTTCCCTTCTTCCAAAATCCTGGCCCTTAATTGTAATCTGCTTTGCTTGTGTGCCCAACCAGAGGTGCATGGTAATCAAGCAGCCCCGCCAGAGCAATGCAAAGTTACTCCACTCCACACCGTAGGTAATCAATCCCCAGGCATGCTCTACACATGCCGCCAAGCTTACGGTTTGTTTTAATGAATGGAGAAGTAGGGAAGAGAGGCACCATCACAAAATCACATGAGGCTTACAGAAAGCATATTTCATTCTAGTTTGTAAACAAATGAATATTCAATTCTGTAACTAAGCAATCAACGTGAACAATGTAAATTGTGTAGGTTAGTAAGAAATTAAAATATACAGGCTGCTACTTCTACCCATGCAAAGAGAATTAATCTCTCACTGTAACCACTTAGAAAACCAGAAAAAAAAAAAAAAAAACAAGTGAAATAATGGTATTCAGACAACAGAAAACAGCAGCTCAGGACAGTGATTGCTCTATGATTCTATAATGGTGGATACATGTCACTATTCATTTGTTCAAACCTTAGAATGCACAACACCAAGAGGGAACCCTAATGTAAACTATGAATTCTGAATGATAATGATGTGTCAATGTAGGTTCATCAATTGTAACAGATGTACCACTCTGGTAGAGGGTGTTGGTAATGGGGAAATTAGACATATGTAGGGGAAGGGATATCTTGGCTGTGGTTGTATCTTCCCCTCAATTTTGCTGTGAACCTAAAACTGCTCTTAAAAAATAAGGATCTCAATAGAGGAGAAAACGGTCTGGCAGCAAGTGATTAAACACAGAGTTACCATTTGACCAGCGGTTTCATTCCTAGGCATACACCAGATTTAGAGAGAAACTGAAACACATGTGCATACAAAATCTTGTACACCAATGTTTATAGCAGCATTACTCATAATAGTCAAAAGGTGGAAACAATCCAAATGTCCATCAATGGATGAAAGGCTAAACAAAATGTGGTATGGCCATAAAGGGGAATATTATTTGGCTATAAAAAGGTATGAAGTACTGATACATGCTACAACTTGGATGAACTTGGAAAATACTAATATCATGCTAAGTGAAAGAAACCAATTGCAGAAGTCCATATAACATACGATTCCATCCATTTGTAAGTCCAAAGTAGGGAAACCTAGAGAGACAAAAAAGAGACGAGTAGTTGTTTGGGCTGGGGGGAATAAGGGGGATGGTAGCCAAATGGCACAGGGTTTCTTTTTGAGGTGATAAAAACATTATAAAATTGACAGAAATGAGTAAGAGTTCCTGTTGTTCCACATCGCCACCACTGAAAATGGTGACAGTTGCACCTATCAGTGAACACACCAAAACCCACTGGCCTGCATGTTTTAAATGGGTGAATTGTTTGAAATATGATTACATCTGAATAAAGCTGCTAAAAAAAAAAAGCAGTGAGAATTTTAAAAAACACTATCAGCTTCATCTAATTGACATGTATAGAACATTCCAGCCACCACCAGCAGGCATACACATTCTGTTTAAACCATACATAGAACATTCCTCAAAGTAGATCATATTCTAGGCCAGGATCAGCAGGGTTTTCTTATTCTTTTCTTCTTAAAGAGAGAGAGTCAATATTTTAGGCTCTGTAGGCTATGAGGTCTCTGTCATAACTACCCAACTCTGCCACGGTAGCATAAAAGCAGCTGCAGAAAATAAGAAAACAATGGGCATGGCTGTGTTCCAGCATAACTTTATTTAGAGGCAGCTGGCCTGCAAGCTGTGGTTTGCCAACCCCTGTTGTAGCCTATAAAACAAGATTCAATAGATTTAATAGGACTGAAATCATACCAAGTATGTTCTATAACACATAATTTTCCTTCTTTTCTCCCTTCTTTAAAATAATCAACTGTAATTAGTACGCCCTGGAATGGAATATGACTACTAACAGAATTAGTTGAGGCTTTAAAATCTCCATTTATATACAGCAAGTCCTCTGATAATGTCTTTTCACTCAACGTTGTTTCCTTATAATGTTAACAAGAAAAAAAAAATCAATCCCAGGCAGGGGCCAGTGCCTGGGTGGAGTCTGCACGTTCTCCCCAGGTCTGCGTGGATTTTTCTCCAAATACTCCGTTTCTTCCCACAGCCCACAGATGTGCACATTTGGGGGACTGGCGTGTCTACGTGGTCCTGGTCTGAGTGAGGGTGGGTGTATATTTGAGTGTGCCCTGCAGTGGGATGGTGTCCTGTCTAGGCTGGCTCCCGCCTGGCACCCCGAGCTGCAGGATAGGCTCTGGCCACCCTCCACTGTGGACTGGAAGAGCGAGTAAATAACTTTCTTACCTGTTTCCATCAATCTTTCTTCACTTGATCTTAGCCAAAAGGCCTAGATGTGATTTTTATTGATCTTTCTTAAATGGGCAAAGGATCTGAATGGAGGAGAATAGCTCACATTTATTTCAATGTTTAATATTTGAAGCGTTTTGGTCTTTATTTAGAAGTTCGGTGATGTTTTTGTTACCAGAAATATGCTGTAGCCACCTAACTCTCGGTGAAATCAGTTAGCCTATGGTAAAACTGGTTTCCTTATATGTCACATTGCCTAAAGTCATAGTTTTTAGAACCTAGACACGATGTTAAGTGCAGACTTACTGTACACAATGTTGATATTAATTAAAATCATAGATCATGAAAACAAGTTAAGAATTTCAATATTCCTAGTTATATTAATATTTTATCCTAGTTATTTGCACTAGTTTAAATTGCTCACTACATTATATATTTAATATCTTATATTTAATATTTATTCATAGTATATCTAATGAATATATAATTTAATTTTGAAATATTTTATAGTTCAGACATACCACAAATTTTGAAAAAGATACATTTTAAAAAGTCACCTTTTCATTGACTTACACTATAATTTCAATTTTGAATCAGTACTCAAAATATTATAAAAAGATTATTCTTTAATATTTAATAGCAATTTTATAATCACATATTTAATAAAATATTTAATGTTCAGTGTAACATTTGACAGCATACTATTGTACTAAGCATGGTATGTTATATCAGAGGTGACTTTATTGTTTCTCTCCAATGCTGGTAATTGAATATTATACATGCAGGTAGTAGAATATTAATATATTGTTAGTGACTTTCATGACATAAGAGGATAGATTTTTTCTATAATAAGGAAACTATTGGGTCTCCCTTTATGGCTTTGCTAGGATTTCAATGCTCAGACAATTGTACACAAGTGACCAGCAGCTTCTGGGAATGAGATTATTTCCATTCTAGGGAACCAGATTACATGTTTAATTAATGAACTTCCTAGTTGGAACAAAGGAACAATGAGATACAAAGAAGAGAAAGATAAATTCAACAGCAAACCTAAGGTAAAAGGCTTTTTGAAGAAAAGTAGTTTTCTCCTTTGTTCTGGAAAGAGTAAAAGACAGATGAAATCACTAAGAAGGGAGGACCAAGGAAATAAAATTTATAGAATATTTACACTGTAAACATGGAGAACAAAGACTGTGTGCATATTGAATTATATATTATACATCAGACAGAATAAATACAATAAAAATGATTTTTTATATAGTTCACATAACCTAGCATGTTTTCTCTGAGGTAAATAATATGTCAAAGCCTAAATAAGAGTTTGTGTGAAAAGAATGTTTCTGCTACATCATATGTGCTATACGATGTGGGTCCAGAAAACAAAATTTGTAATATGAATTACACTTAAGCACATAGACTATAGTTACTTTATTTTCTTTCAATCATTCTTACAAGAAGTTGGTCTTAAAAGACCCATTATCAGTTTTTTAAATGGGAATGAGGTTTGTTCAAACATCTAGGTAAGAGATAAAGAGAGTGGGTCGTCATTAGTTACAGATTACAGCTGCCCATCTAAATACATGGCAACTGGAATGATTTAATGTAAAACTCTCCCAACAAGTCACCACCATGTATTCCTATAAGGTAGCCTAGTATTTAAGGAATTTTATTAACTGAATCAATTGACCTTTCTAATCATCCTTCTCAACATTCTCCATAAGCAGTATATAATCTTAATTTAAAAACAATAAAGTCTTATAAATTTGATTTGATCATAATACCACTGGTTAAAACAAAATAAGAACTATATTTTAGACAGCTTAGAGTTTTAGATTATAGAATATTTCAGTGTCCAAGTTCAGCTATAAGTTGTAAAGGCAGAAACAGAGCAGAGGAGAGGTCAGAGCTAAAACTACACACTGGTGAATCCTCCATATATGGGACACTGAATTCAATTTCTCAAAAGCTTATTAAATATATATGTCAAGACTACTAATATAATAGTTATCACAGTCCCAAGAGGTTTGAAGTCTAAGAGTAGGTATAGACACAACTGGGCCATCACAGAACTGACACTGTCAGTCAAGCACAGAACACTAGAAGCTATAGGGGCATACGAGGAAAGCCAGGCTCAGGGGAGTTAGCGAGGGAGAGAAAAGGAAGGAAAGGCTGCATAATAATGAATACCACGTGCAAAGTTAAATAAGAGAGGCCATGGCAAAAGGGTGAAAGAAAATAATACCCATATGCATGCAATGGAAAGAAGAAAAGTGGGAAGACAATAGAGTTTGTAAAAGAAATGGGATGAAAGGGAGGAGGAGCGTGGCACACCAGGAAGGCCACATCTTCATTTCTTAGATCACAGCTCGCTATGGTCTGAATGTTTGTGTCCCTTCCACAATTCTTATGTTGACACCTAATTCCCAAAGTGATAGTACTAAGAGGCGGGGCCTTTGGGAGGTGACTTGGACATGAGGATGGAGCCCTCATAAATGGGATTAGTACCCTTATAAAAGAGGCCCTAGGCAGCTAGTTTGTCCTTCTGCCATGTGAGGACACAGTGAGAAGGCACCATCAATGAACGAGGCCACGGTCCCTCACCAGGCACAGAATCTGCCAGTGTCTTGACCTTAGACTTCTCAGCCTCCAGAACTGTAAGAAATACATTTCTGTTGTTTATAAGCTACACAGTTTATAATTTTGTTATTGCAGCCCAAAAGGACTAAGACACAGCTGATTTATCGTTCAGTCACTTGCATTTACATGTGGCTGGGCATGTTTCAATCTTTAAAGGACAAGAGAGTGACTTTGCAGGCACTCTTAGCTCAAAAACAGGGCTTTGCATACTATACTCAATAAAAGTTGTACAAGTAAATATTTCCACGGACTCTTAACAGTAGGTCACTTTCCCCTTCTGTCCTTTGCCATAATTATTTTTCAAAAAGAGGCTAGAAAGGGTGAGGAGAACAATGAGAGAGGTATCTGAATGGAAAGTAAGCTATAGGGTTATTTTCCTAGAAGGACATAGTGGTGGTGATAGGGCAGGATAGTGCCAGAAAATGCTAGTATGTTGAGAAGAATTGTGCTAAGCCCAATATAGTGCAGAGAAGAAGAAGTTTCATTTTTTCTTATTTACAAACATGAAAGAGCCCCAAAGCATATTTACAGGTTAATGCCAATTCTTCACCTTAACACATAACAAAAAGCTGGCTCACTGATAGTGAATTACTTTGTGTAATTTATTTGTCTTATGCTTCTATCTGTGATTCAGCTGAGACATAATACACAGAATTCAATAAATACAGCCAGTGATAAATGCCATTAGGGTCACTAATAGGTTGTCTGCTCCTCCCAAGTTTTCTAAATCCAAGAGTAATAAGCTGCCTAGCTACAGCTTCTGCTAGTATAGTGTTTTAAATCCTGATTCTGCCTTTTCCCCCATGGCTTCCCCCACAGCAGGAACTAAAAACTTATTTAAGAAAATGACAAAAAAAAAAGAATTTCTTAATGTATACACTTTCCTGCTAAAGTAAATATTTTATTGTCTATACTTGCTAGTTTCTGTTTTTATCTTGTTGCATCTATCCATTTTATATGGATGTGTGAGCCACAGACCTAAAAGACAGAGACTAGAGCCTAGATAGTTCTCCACAGTCCTTAATAACGATCTCTGTATTACAGGAATCCAAAAGAATGCAATCAGATGATAATGGGTTTGGTGTAGGACACCTTGAATTCATAAAATCATCAGATGATGAATATCATTAATAAAAGTAAAAGGAATATTAGAAAAACATTTAAAAAGACAAAAGGGGAGTATCCTCATTCAAATAGAGTTCACACCAATAGCTTTTTAAATGGAAATAAAATCAAATAGGAAAAATAAATGACAGACATGACACAAAAGAAAGGAATACTTTCAAATATACATAATCTACCATCATTATATACGTATATATAAAAATATTTTCAATCTCCAAGGACTTCCATATTACTAAGTCTAATGGTCAATTCTCCCATGTCACTTTATAAACAGAACCATGTAACACAATCAATCACTCTCTACTCCTCGATTTTCTTTCTTTACTTAAGGACCATGACCAGTTTCCTGGTTTTCCCCTTAACTCACTGATGTTTCTGCTCTGTCTCCTTGCTAGGTGTTCCAATTCTCTCAGATTTTTAACAGTGGAGTATCCCACAGCTCATTATCCATACTTCTTTTGTCTTCTGCCTGCACTTACTAGATTATCTTACCAAGTCTCACGGACCTATATGCCCTCTACATAATGATGACTCTGTATCCAACAAACTGCTTGACAATAGATGTATAAATAACTCAAGCTCCACACACTGAATCTCTGCTCTTTCCCCCACCAAACCACTCCTCTTGGTCTCCCCAATCTCATCTAATGAAAGATAAATTTTTTCTAGTTGTTCAGTCCAAAATCCTTGGAGTCATCCTTCACTCTTCTTCCTGCACCTCATACTGATTTGTCAGCAAGTCCTATAGGCTCTTCTTCCAAAATATCTTCTCAATCTGGCTTTCTTGCCATCTCCCATGCTACAACCCTGATGAGACAGCTGATGTCACTCTTCTGCTCAAAACCCTCCAATGACTTCTCATCTCATTCACAGTACATCAGTAATGTTACCTCCAAAGACCCTTCAAGATCTATCCTCAGTTTCCTTTCTAACCAGTCTTCTTCCTAATAATTTCCCCTCATTCCTTCCACTTGTAGTAGATTGTTTGAAAAATTATGTATCATTATTTCCCCTCCCAATCCATACCCCTTTATAATGTGACCTTCCAGATTCTTACATCACAAGGTGCTAATCTGACTCCACCATGTGAATCTGTATTAGCCTCATGACTTGCTTTAGCCAACAAAATGCAGTAGAGACATGATGGCATGGCAGTTAACAACTGAGGCCTCAAGTGGAGCTACAGCCTTCCCTTTACTCTCTAGGATAATCCTGGGCAAGTCTGATGGATGAAGGATGACAGGAAAGAGTCTGGTGCCCAGCTCATACATATCCAACCTCCACACAAGTGAGAGAGTCCCATCTACATGCTGATGTCACCATCAAAACTGCCTAGCCAACTGTGATACTGTGATATAATAGGAAACATGTACCTGGTCTTTGTCCCTGGTTCCCGACACAAGAACTTCCAAGACCACTGGAATCTCCAGAATGATGTCATTTTGCATAGTGAAGAGACAACTGGTGGCTGGGGGCCCTTAGGACAGCTTCAAGTTGGAGGCCGATCACCAGAAATACCAAGACATGATTAGAGTGTTGGCCTCTCAGCCCCACCCCTGACACAGACGCCCTCCACCCAGGGGCTGGTGAGTGGGCTAGAGATTGAGCTAATCACCAGCAACAAATGACTTAATCAACCATACCTATATAATGGGGCCTCCATAAAAAAAAACCCAAAAATGGGATTCAGAGAGTTTCCAGGTTGATGAACACATCCATGTGCCAGGAAGGCAGTGTACCCCAAATCCATGGGGGAAAAAGCTCCTGCACTAGGTACCCTTTTAGACCTAGCCCTATGTACTTCTTTGCCTGGCTGTTCATTGGTATCCTTTATAACATCCTTTTCATAATAAACTAGAAACTAAGTAAGGTGTTTCCCTGAGTTCTATGAGACATTATGGCAAATTATCACACACAAGGAGGGGATTCTAGGGAATACTCAACTTGTAGCTGAGTCAGACAGAAGCATGAGTAACCTGGGGACCCACCAGATGCAACTAGCGTCTAAAGTGAGGGACATTCTTGTGGGACTGAGTCCTTAATCCGCAGGGTCCGTGCTTACTCTGCATAGTTAGTGTCAGACTGAACTAAACTGCAAGACACCCAGTTGGTTTCCACAGAGAACCGGAGAATCGCCTGATGCAGAAAACCCGCACATTTGGTGACGGAAGAGTTATGAGTGGGAACAGTTGTCCTTTACTCACCCACATGACTGACACGTGAATGAGCCCAGATCTGCCTAGCTGACCCTCAGACGTGTGAGAAAATGTGCAAATCTCTGTTTAAAGTCACTAAAGTTTCGGGGTGCTTTGTTACACAGCAAAGGCTGAGACTATTCTCATGTCTCAGCCTCTGCACAAACATCCCCTCTGCCTGGAATGCTCTTCCTTTGGGTAGACAAATGGCACACTTCTTCCCTCCTCCAGGTCTCACCCAGAAACCTCTTTCTCGGTGAGGCTTTCCCTCACTTTAATTGCTACCAACCTACTGCAGAACATGCTTCCCCTTCTCCTGCTTTATTTTCTTCCCTTTCACTAGTAATATACTTTATATTTTAATTATTTATATTACTTATCATCTCTATGGAAGGTCAGTGGAGGCATTTTGTTCCCTGCTGCATCACAAGCGTCTGCAGTAATGTGTCATGTGGAATGACTGCATCATCTAAAACATGTAAAATAACAATGGGATGTAATTTCCTACACAATACATGAATAAACAATTAAGTTGATAGAGCTGGCAAGAGTGGAAGGATAAGTAGATTATCTTATATGGTCCATGAAAGTAAAGATGAACACAAATATTCCAGAAAGCAAGTTGTTGAACTGGACTTAAATTTGTTTAAAATTTATAACTTTTGACCCATATCTTAATTCCTATGAAACTACCCTAAGGGCCACAAAAACCCATATTTAATTTTTCTGTATAAAATTTAAGTTTTATTTGATGTATAAAACTATGATTTATAAGTAAATTTTATAAATTTATAAGTTTTATAAAATAAAATTTTACTTATAAAAATGATATATGCAGAATGGCTGTCAGATAAAAATGTAACAAAATTTATATATAATGACATGGCAGTGTGTTCATAATATTATGTTAAGAAAACAAGCATGATGTAAGTAATATACATAAAAATCCCTATTTTACTGCATGTGCACAATACATGCACTCAGCAATCAAAAAACATGCAAAAATATAAAACTGAAAAAATTGTGTATGTATAAAATTCTTAACAGTGGTTATCTACAGGAGTGGGGTTTCAGGTTATTTTTATTTTAATTTGTTTCTTTATATCTTCCTGTGTTCCCCAAATTCATTCTAACAAACTTATATTACTTCCATAAGTGGGGCAAGGGTTAGAAGGGATAGGGGAAAATCTGCCTTTTAAAATAAAAGGAATATATAAAGTTCAAAAAGATAAACAGTAAATGATACAGATTTGGTTCATTTAAACTAACATCTCTTTGTAATTAGGATTGCATTTAAAAATTACTTGAATACAGTTTTATTTAAAATTGAGCAAGTAAGTTGTAAGTTTAATTAAACTAAATAAGTTCAGTTTCGATTTCTGCCATACGATTTGACTAAAATCTCGTTTTGGTGATCTTTGCCACGTGTCTCCTACTTTGATTCCATCCTGTTAAAAGCATTAGAAGACCACAGAGTGACGCATGACCACCGACTCCTTCTCCTCCCATGTCAGAAGGCAGCTTTGGAGAGTAGCTGCCACGTGGAGGAAGGTCCTGAGAAAGCCCTATCGCTGCTAATAGGAATCATCGGGCCACACTATTATGCGAAAATGTCCTTTTCACTGGCTGATAAAAAGCTAAGATGACAGAAACTGTAGTTGTTTTTCTTGTTCCTAACACATGGAACTGCTCTCTAGTTACTAATAACCAACTAATGTACAGCCAAGCAGGAAAAAATTGAATACACACTAGAGGCCGCTAGTGATAAATAAGTGAATTTTGCATGAAGTAAAAAAAATGATGAGAGCCGTACAAAGAAAACTGCATCCTAAGCTTCTAAGCTTTAGTTGCCTTTTGAACTACTGCGCCGGAAGGCAGAAAATATTTTTTTTCTGTCTATAAATTTGCCTTAATTATTTCTCAAACTAAATCTGAGAAAATTTCATCTTGGGAAATTTTGTAAAAATTTACTATTATCATATATTAAAGTCAAGGCTTCACTTTTAAATAATGAGAACTTTTTACAAATTACAAATTGGAAAAATATTTTTATTCTCTCACTCAGTTGTCACAAAGATCCATACCAAGTAAAGGAATCTCTATATTGTATAATATAAGATTGTTTTGGTAGTATTTCATTAAGAGAAGTAAAATTTCTTTAAATGCAAAAGATATCTAAAAAAAAAATTTACAACCTCATCCAGGAAAAATTACAACCCTCATCCAGGAAAATTATGACTCGTAAGAGTGAAATTTAAAAGGTTACTTAGGAAAAAAAATAACAAAATCAGAGAACAAGAATCTTCTGATTAATAATACTTTTTAATAAAACTAGGGAAGAATTATATTTCTAATGTACTTTTTAGAAATTTGGAAGGAATGTTATTAAATTTCTCAGAATGCATGAAAGGTATTTTTATCACTTATATGCATGACAGGGGACCATTTAATTCTCTTCTACTGCCAGTAAGATAGTGAGAACATTTGCTAACTAGGGGCATTTTATATCACAGTAAGTATCAAGTTGGTGAGGTATGTACAGAGAAGGAAGAAAGAAGGAGATTAATAAAGACCATCAGACTGTCCCAGGACATGAAGATAGCACTGGCAGCAGAGAAAAGATGTTGTAGATGGATATTTGTGGGGGATTGGGAGGGGAGGTGTTTATATTTGCATTCAGCTACCTATGCATGCAGAAACTAGCATGGTGTTGAGTCTTAAAAGGAGACAGATCCCACTCCAGAAATAAACGCCACCCCTAGAATCAAAGATCTGGGCAGATACTGCCTCAGAACCACTTCAACTCAGTTGAATATATGACCTTTACACAAGAAAGGAGAGACTGTTGGGAATTCACATGTATTGAGCCGGGTGGCCGGCTCACGGAGGGCTAAGTGCAAGAATGTAAACATCGCTGTGGATCTGGCTTGCAGCTGCCCTTGATTCCTGCATTCTTCCCAAGTCTACTCTCCAGCCTCCCCAATTTTTCTGTTAATTATACTACTTTTAATAGATTTTTTGTTGTTGTTTAAATTGGCCAGAGATCTTATCGTTCTTTACAACCAAGAACCCACACTGATACAAAATAAGACCTAAGACCATTAACAGAAGAGCTTCTGGTATCAGTGTCTGATACTCCTTCTGAATAAAATAATCTGCAGAGCAACTTTATTAGGTCAAAAACATGCTTTCATACTACAATCTATGATAGTAGAATACATTACATTTTTATGAGCATTTCTAATCATTCCTTCATAACTATTGAGCACATAGGGAACTAATTGCTGGGGATGAGACAGCGAAAAGATCAGAGACATGCGGCTTCACTGAGGTTACAGGCAGGTAGGAACAGGCGAACAGGTGATTCCAATGTGCTGTGATAAATGTTATGATAACGGAAGTTCTGGATAACAGAAGTGCTGGAAGAACATACTTGAAGGGCACACTTCATGGACATATAAAGTAAAAGAGACTCAAAAAAATGGAACACAATCTGGTAAAGTAAGAAATCTAGCCACCAAACATACTTTGTTTAGGATTTGTCATCTACTAGCTTAACTGCATGTGTCAGGATATTATTACTTTCAAGGAGAATTATCTAAAAGGAGTAATATTGTTTAGTTAAAAATATTTATTTATCATCTATTGGTTATCAAACCTGGTCCTGGCTGCTGGGATTATTTCCAAAGATAAATAAAACAAGAACAAGGAATTCTGTCCAAGTAAGCAGAAGGAGCCAGAGATAATTTCATCATAACGTGGCATTACGGTGAAGGGTTGCTTACAGAATTTATTCCTAACTTGGGTCTGCGGAAACAGGCAGCTGTCAGGAAAGACTTCTGGGAAGACATAACATGTGAGCTGAGTTTTGACAGGTAAGGATGCGTAACACTTGGAAGAAAGCAAAAGAAGGTTTTCAGAAATGAATCAGATAGTGTTCTATAACAAAAGTGTCTCCATCTGATGCTAAAATCTATTCCTGATATTTCAAGGAGCACTCCAGTGGTTTGAAAATAATAGGCTGAGTAGGAGACCAATATTTAGATGGCACAAAGATTTTAAATGATCATTTCTAAAGAGTGCTAATGCTTACACATCCTCTCCTTTCATGGCCCCTCTGGCTCCAAGTAACACACCCAAGTGTCAAGTGCCCCTACATGATACCCAGCAGAAATGGATGGAGCCTGACATCCAAGGTCAAAAATGAAGTGTTCACCGCTATAAGCCCTGTGGGGAGGGACAACAATACCTTCCCCGTAGTCTAAGCAGAAGCACTGCTAATCTCATTCAAAAAAGTGCTAACTGCAAGTCTAAAATCATAGGCTTTACAGAAGTCATCAACCTTTTTTAATATCCATAATTTTTTATTCTAGTTCTTTTTAGCCTAGGCATTCAAAGACTAATGCTCTCTTATTCATCACCCAAGTCTCCTTCCTCTGACTTTCTCTCTACTTCGTAAGGCATGTAAGATCCAGAGATAAGCATACTCTGTGTGTGTGATTTTTTTTCTTAGGGTGGTAAAATGTCTTCTGTTGTATTTAAAATGTCCTCTCTGAGATTTTTGGCATATTCCTGACCTTTCTGGGTATAGAGACAAAACTGAAGTCTTTAAGGAATACAGCTCGAACAACTCTCAGATCTCTAACCCTGGACTGCAAGTGATAGTTCAGGGCTCATCTTCATGTAACTGTCATTTGGATATTTTCCCATATAATTTATTCACTAGCCCTTGCTTAAGCTGAGTTCCAGCTGTCACTTTTCTGTCCCCTAACAATAGGAAGACCATGGCTGGCTCAGTTACAATCTTATCATAAACTCAAATTTCATGTCCTATAATGAAGTGTCAACAAATAATACATGCCGTCTTGTCTAGTGTTGAAGCTATTCTGCTTGCTCTTGGTCCAATATTACAAATCTAAATTTTAATAACAAGACAACCACACAGGAAGTATCTGTGTGTTTGCAAGCAGATCATACATGTGCACTCACATAAATGTGTCTGAAAAACCAGACAGTTAGGGACCATTCCACAACTATTTAAGAAACAATTTTGTATATTTGGTATTATATGATTACCTTCAACCATAACTTCTTTAATTCAGTGATCTAAAAATCTATTGAAAATAAGCAAAAAATGTGACAAAAAACATGAACTCCTAAATTATAGTAACAAGAACTAAAATAATTCAACATTTTTGTTTTTAAAAAAAGTAAAATTAAAAGAGCCACAGGTTACTCAAAACTTTTGACAAATGATCCCAAATTCTCTGAAAAATCACTGGAAGATAAATTTATTTTTGAAGACTCCATCCATAGTGCAGGAAGGGAAAAGGGTTTTGTCAGGAACATACTTTATGAAATAGAATAGCCATAAAGAACAATGCCTTTGATTAAATTTAGTTGTAAACTGACTTCCTGCAGCTGCTTAAAATGATCTCACTCTGAAAATTTATTTTGAGTTCATGCATGATCTGACAAACATAGCACCTCTGCATACACATTCTCCCTCCTCCAGTATCCCCAAATGATTCATAGCTATGCATGGACAACTTTGAGATCTCTGATTTATTGCACCTGATAACCAACAGACTAAAATATATCACCAAACTAATCTAATCAATAATTCAAGATAAATATGCCTTCACAGTTTGTTGTGTAAGGTTCTTTAATACCAAGACTTCCGTTGTAAATTCTCTTTTAAATGTGCTAATCATTTTTACCTTTCATCATTTTGATTCAAAGACCCAATAATGTTGACATGCTTACAGAGCCTAGTAATTTGATTGCATAAATACTTTTTAATAGAAATTTGCTGAAGCAAATGACTAATCATTGCAAAGGCTAGGCTTATAAGAATCAATCTAAAGCAAAGTTCATACATGTTTCCTTTCTGCATATGTTAAAGCATATTGAAATTACATTTTTTGACCATGTCATGAAAGGCTTGAAAAACAGTTAAATCCCAATCATTGAGAAAACTAAAGTCACAGAGAGACTAGAGGTTATGCTCAGATACTTGACACCAACTTATTCAACAACAATTTTATATTTATTGTTTTATTCCATAAAAAACCTAACAGTATTGAGCAAGATTTTATAGAATTCTCACTAAGATACAACAAATATAGGCCTTATATGTCAGTCTCTACTACTATTTATATAATCTCTAGGATTGAATTTACAACTTTGAGAGTTTTGCTTGGTTATAACTAAATGAACTAACACATATCCCAAAAAAGCAGAGGGCAATAGATTCCAACTACAGGGCAAGTTTTAGGAATCAGGTTCATCAGTGATGTATGAATAAACAAAATTTCAGGGGGCCCATATATGAGAACACTACCTGCCAAACAGTAAAAAGGAACAAGCTGCTGATACCCACAGTAACATGAATGAATCTCAAAAGCATTTGATAAGAGAAAAAAGTCACACACAAAAGACAACAAATGTCATTTCTATGACATTCTAGAAGGCTGCAGGGGCCAGGGTGTAGGAGGAGGGGACTGACTGCAAAGG
>CM052437.1:177057061-177078375 GCA_028533085.1 Varecia variegata
AACTTAAAAAAATAAAAATCTACAATTGCTACTGTAGAAATTTTCCCTCACCCACCAGGGTTGAGATGTCTTATGAAAGTATTTGAAATTGGGTGGAATGGTCCCAAATTTCATCAGGGGACCTAACTGCCTCATGATACTTCACACATGTATTCCCTACCCAGCTTTAAAGCACATTTAGTGAGATTTTCTTGGTGGTAAACAGACTCCCTTTTAGTTTAGCTAGAAATATACTTATTTCAACCTCACTCTTGAGTAACAGGTTAGCTGAGTATAATATTGTAAATTGACAGTAGCTGGTAGTAACTTTGATGATACGGGTACACTGGTTTCTGATTTCACTGATACTTTTAGAAGGCTGCTGACAGTCTAATTGTTCTTGTGTATCTAATCTGTCTTCTCTTTTTGGCTAATTTCAAGACCATCCCCTTTTATCTTTGGTGTTCTAAATGTCACTACCATGCAGGTTAGTTGGAATTAATTATGCTTCCTAAATCTGAGGATCGTGTCTTTCTTCAGTTCTGGATGATTCTTAGACATTTTTAATTCAATTATTTCCTATCTTCCTTTCTCTCTATACATCAATTTTCTGGCACCCCATTTAAACGTAATTTTAGACAGTCCCATTCTGCCTTTCACATTTCTTAAACTGTTTCATTTATTTCACCTCTTCTTCCCGTATAAGGGTGTAATTCTTCAAATCATTCTTTCAATTTATAGTCTCTCTTCAATTATGTCTCATCATCTGTTTAAAACACTAAAGTGTATAGTCTTATTGATTCCTAAAGAAGTTATATTTGGCTCTTTTTTTCAATCTAAAGGTCTACTCTGATAGTCTGTTGTTCATGTTTTCAGTTCTGTCTTTTATTTTATTTTTTTTGATATCCTTTCCCTATGGATGGGATATTGCAAAGGATATCTACCTGACCACGCTGTCAGAAATAAACTCCCAGTGTAGTTTCCATTAATCTGTGATATATGAGACTATTTTCTGTTTTCTATGTTATAACAGAAATAAAACAGAAGGCAAGTGGAAAAAATATATTCCTTTTTTGCTTCAGCTTCCTCATCTGTAAATGAGCGTATTACCTGTGGAATATGGTTATTAAGCAATTAACGATTTAGTAATTATATATAATGCTCATCACAATTCTGGAACATGGCGAGCATTCAATAAACACTAGCTCTCTTCCTCCATTTTTGTTAGAATTTAAAAAAAAATCTCAAAAGCCTACGTTCCAGGAAAAGAAAAACCTAAGCATTTTTGCAAAGACATCAAAAAGGGACGTCTCATTTTACCAATTACCCACAACACACATTTCCTTATAAGGAGTAAAACTCAAATTCAAATTATGCCACAAACATAACTTGCAGAAGACCACAGAATATATTACACATTTCCTAAGTATCAAAACCATCAAATGTTAAAAGAGAGAGCTCATCTCCCATATAAAATATAGCATAAAACAAATGATTAGGGACATTGAAAAGACTGATTAATAGAAACAGATGGTAAACTATCAGTAATTATCCTCAGAGTATATAAAACAATTCCCTGTAAACAAAATTAACAAGTTTATGGAATCTTTTTACATAAAAATGATTCACTGAAATATCATGAAAACCTAAGAAACAGTAGGTTTTGGTGGCCAAGGATTATCAAACAAAATGCCTTGTCAATTTTTCACATTACATTATTTTGCAAAGATCAGTTGAATTCAACATTTATACCTATTATGTGCCAGGCTCTAAATAAAATAGAGAGATGAATAATAAACAGATCCAGTTCTCCAGGCTCACATTATACTGGAAAAAATGCAAAAACAAAAGCAAGTCTATGCAATGCACTGGGGACTGTGATGAGTGCTATAATAAAGGCACCAAAATGCAATGGGAAAACAAGGAAAGAAGAGATGAATTTCAATAGAAAAATCTATAAAACTGCTTATTAGTAAATCTAATGTACCTAAGATCACTGTTACTTTTACAATTGAAGAACTTTTTCTAGTGACTGTTATTTCTAACACCTATCTTTATTGATATTTTTAGAGCAGTTTAAGAGAAATACCTAGATCAAGGAAGTAAATTTGCCCACATCTATTCCTGTTTTAAATGCCAAAGGGAGCTAAAATAACCATGATGAAATTCATAGACTATTTTCTGAGTACATGTAAGTGGGCATAGGGATTCAATCCAACTAAAAGGAAGAGCACATTCTAGTTTGTCCCTAAAACTATTTTGTTTTCAATAAAGCATGACCAAAAGAAAGTATTCTACCTCTTTTAAATTTTATTTTAATAAAAACATTTTCACCAGTTTCAAATATTTCCATGTGCATAAATAAAACTGCGTTTGAAAAATAAACTATTTCAAGCATCTAGTAAATAATATTGGCATAAGTTCACATAGCAATTTAAAAAAATGTGTAAATAAATATCACTGTTAATGGAAGCAAAAAGCTAAAGGAATGTGAAGTAGAGGGCTCTCTTAAGATATTTTTGATAAATCATAAGGAATCTTTCTCAAAAATATGTTCACTTGATCATCATTTAAGTTGTCCCAAGCTTTAATGAATAGAAGTTACCGCATGAGTTATCTTTTAATGTAAAAATTCCATTGGCTTATGCAGCAAAAATTCTTGCAGATTTGTCAAATACTATAATTTCAATGGTTGAGCAATTACTTACTAAGCATCAAGCTGATAAACAGCTGAAGACTAAAATATATTTAAAAATCTTTACACAACTTTATATTTCAGCAGGACCAGTAAGTACATTAAATACATCTTAAACTAACAATCTTTTTAACTTGGCATTATATAAGTTAATGTTACTGACATATAGCAAACAGCTCCAGTCACAATTAGAGGTTAGTGCCCTATTTCAAAAATTTCTGTTGACTAAAGTTGAGTAGAAATAATCGGACTTTTTGGGAAGTAGACTACTTAGTTAATTGCAAGTATTAAGGTAGAAGAAAAAACAAAATAAAATCAAACAAAAATTCTGCACTTTCAGTTAATTGAAAGAACACTAAACATAGATTTCCATTCTAGTCTAGATCAGCCACTTAGTCCTATGACTTTGAGCTAATCCCAAGTATTCTGATTCTAATGTGTTATCAAGATTATTGTGTATATCCTACCAAATTCACAAAAAACAAATTGAGGGACTAGAGAGAGGCAAGATAGATAAAACTATAAAGAAAGTGCATGAGGAAACATTCTCTCACATGCTATTTAGGAAACATAACTTTGAGGGACAGTTTGGCAGATTTATAAAAATTTTAAATGTGCATACCATTTGGTCCAGAAATTCTATGTATTCTACATAAATACTTGCCCCAAATTACAAGGATATATGTTGTGACATTATATGTAATCATGAAAAACCAGTAGCAAACTTATAGGGCCATCAGGTGAACACTGGTAAAATATATCACGGCCCTATTATGTAACTATCAAAAAAAGATAGTTCTTTATATATTCATATATTATGTATTATGAGATATATTATTATTTGAAAAGCCTACACAACCCTTGTTCAAATCTTCCATGCAATAGCAACTCAGAGCATGTATAGAAGTATACCAAATCCAAGAACACTAAGAATAGGGTCAAGGTTTTTATGTCAAGATTGTGGATCAAGTAATCAGCAATCAGCATTGATAAGATGCACCTGTACTAGAAAATTGGCACTAGTTTTGTACTCCTGAGGAAACTCACAACAACTAGCAAGGGGTAAAAACTACAGGGACCCCAGAATCAGTGGCTTCCCTGGCAAAGTGCATCCCAAATGTAAAGTGGCTGGGCTGAAACATTTGACAGCCACTCCTGGTAAATGACTAGACTCACTATTTTTGTTTTCAATTAAGCCTTACCACCTGTCTTGTACCATTCCTTAAAGGTAAGAGCATGTGGTGTTTGGCGAAGCCTATCATGTCTAATTAGTTTGTTAATTCAAACACAAGATCACCTCTGTATTCTACATACCAAACTATTAACATTTAACAGTGATTATTTATGAGGAATGGGCATAATAGGATCATGGCAAAGATTTTTTTCACTGTTTATGGTAATCACTGTGCTATTAAAATAATTTTGCAAGGAATATGAATTATATCATAATTATAATTTTAAAACCAACAGTAATAACTAAAAGGAAAAATAGACTTATAGAGCTGAGGTAGAAGGAATTATTCCAGATCCAACTCCTTATTAGCAGAAGGAATCAAATATTTTGTCAGGCTTGGTCAAGATTGAGTTGAAGGTGCTTACAGTCAAACTAGACTAGAGGACAGAGAAGGTCTAGAATCTTATTTAGAAGATGTGTTACTGAGTCCCAGGAGGGATAAATAACTCCACTTACCCAAATCCTGTGTATTCGTAACACAGGTCCCTCTCCCCTACTACTCCAAAGATTTAGTCTTTATGTAACTGAAATCAACCTAGTCTGTCAGTATTCGTGGTTTGAGCTAGTATTCTCTCACCAAGCCTGAGAAACAACAGTCAACCACTTAATCCCCAGCTTCTATTCTGAGACCCAGAAGAGTTGGTCTACCTGTAGAAAATAAAGTATATTCCTTCTCGAAGAGCCTCAGAAACAGCCCACTGGAAACTGCACATTAATAAGGAAATGATAATCATTTGTTAAATCTGTGAATACATACACAACTACATAGATATCACTATCAGGCACTACCGAAGATAAGTGTTTGGGTTTGTTTTTTTTTAATTTTAATTTTATTGTGCTAAGAACACAACATCAGATCTGCCCTTTTAAATGTTTAAGTGTATAATAACACATTATTATAACTATATGGACAACATTGTACAAAAGATGTCCAGAATTTATTCATCTGGCATAACTGAAACTTTATACCCACTGAACAGCAACTCCCCGTCTTCCCTCCCACTAGCCCTTGGCAACCACCATTCTACTCTCTGATCCTATGTGCGCCTCTATTTTAAATACCTCATATTACTGGAATCACACTGTATTTGTCTTTCTATGACTGCCTTATTTTAGTTAGCATAATGTTTCCTGAGTTCACCTACGTTGTTACATGTTACAGGATTTCCTCCTTTTTTAAGGATGAATAACATTCCATTATATGTATATTCCTCATTTTCTTTATCCATTCATCAGCTGCTGGGCATTTAGGCTGTTTCCGCATCTTGGCCATTATGCACAGTGCTGCAATGACAATGCGAATGCTAATATAACTTTGAGATCCTGATTTGAACTCTTGAGTAAATACCAAGAAGTAGGATTGCAGGATCATATAGTAATTTTCTTTGTAGTTTGTTGAGGAACCTCCATATTGTTTTTCATAGCAAAAACCAACCAACCAAGTACAAGGATTTTTCATTCCCACTAATATACTAGGGCTCCAATATCTCCACATCCTCAACAACACGTTGTCTTTTTAATAATAGCCATCACAACAAGTATGAAGGGATGTCTCATTATTGTCTTCATTTGTATTCCCCGATTAGTGATGTTGCACATCTTTTCACATACCCGTTAACCATTTGTATGTCTTCTGTGGAGAAATGTATATTCAAGGCCTTTACCCATTTTCTAAGACAGTAGATTTTAGATGTGCTTGCCAGCAAAAAAATTATATGAGATAATGGACATGTTCAATTGCTTGTAGTAGTAATCCTGTAGTAATCATTTCATTAAGTGTGTGTGTGTATCAAAACATCATGTTGTACACCTTAAAGTTCTTTACCCATTTTTAAATTGGATTATTATATTTTTTGCTATTAGGTTGTATATTTTAGAAATTAACCCCTTATCATATATATGGTTAGCAGATTTTTTCTCCCATTCTATAGGTTACCTTTTCACTCTGTGGATTGTTTCCTTTGCTGTTCAGAAGCTTTTAACTTTGGTGTAGTCTCAACTTGTCTATTTTTGCTTTTGCTGTGTTTGCCTTTGGTGTCATATGCATGAAATCATTGCCAAGACCAACGTCATGAAGCTTTTCCCCTATATTTTAGGAGTTTTACAATTTCAGGTCTTACATGTAAGTCTTTAATCCATTTTCATTTGAAGATAACGTGTTTTTAACCAATGTGTCACTAGGGATAATACTGATATAAAGCCACACTTCATACTTTATACTTAGCCAAGAAGCTCTAAAACGATAGATGCTTTCATAAATATTTCTTGCTTAAAAACACTTAATCTACTCACAAGTATTTTCTGCTTGTTTAGGATATTTCTGATATTTAAAAGAGAAGTTATGAGATCTCCTTGAAGCTCTTCATAAGCAGGGGATATTAAATATATTGGTCAATGATGAAAAGAAAGGAAAAAACACACAGAAGACACTACCACTTTCATAAAATGAAAAGGTATTGATTTTTACATTTACAGAACTATAAGTGCAAAAGATGGTTACAGTGGTACTTCTGGAAAAGAAATAGAGTTAAGACAAAGATTTATTTTGTGTATAACTTAATTTTCTTCAGGGGAACTCCCCTCTTGCTCTGTCAGCCTATAAGTGGTATTAAACCCACACCCAAATCCAGGTTCAGCATGTAGCTCAAGCCAGGCCATTACAGTCTGCTGCCCAGAGTGACTGACTCAGAGACAGATGTGACCCAGTCAAAGATAACACGGTCTAACAAGACTTTGCAGGCTTCCCCTTCTACTGTTCTGCAACTTGAGAGACTGGACACTTGGACCTATAATGGGCTATCAGACTGAGCCTGAGAATGAAGCCAAAACTATGAAAGTAAAGTGAGGAGACAAGAGAAGGCATTGTTTCAATGTCCACAACCACAGCTAAAACAGCCACCAGCCTCTTTAATTATGTGAGCTAATAAAATCTCTTTCTGGGCTCAGGACAGTTTGAGTTGAGTTCTCCGTCACTTGAAACAGAAGGAGCCCTAACTAATACAAATATTAATTTATACTTCAAAGACACTGAAACCCTCCATTCTATCAGCTGAAGAATACTATCTTATTATGCCTCAAATCCATGTTGGAACAAGCCCTTAAGCGGTGGTTTGGGCTTTCACAGGTAGTTTGACTATCATTGGTATAAACTATCACCAGGGAAGCCTTGATTATGGTCCGTATCAGTTTGTTCATGAACATGGTCAACAGAGACGGATTAGTATGCATTCCCTACTGAGACATTATTTCATGTGGAAAACTGGTATTCAAAGCATTTCATGGAAATATAGGCACTCCTTGAGAGACAGCAACAATTTACTTTGCTCATAGGAGTGCTGAAGGGCATAATTAATTGCTGTTTAGGGAACTCTTTCAAGGTTATAGATTGAAGGTTTTATTTATAGTATATTTACATGCAATTATTAAGAAAGGTCACGTTATTTATAATATCCCACAAATAATGGGTATAATATTCTTTAAATTTTAGTCAAGTCAGTAGCACAGAAATATCCTTCTTTCGAATAAAAATCAAGTGGTATTTATATTAAGCATCTACATGCATAGTGCTGTGCTAGTTCTAATGATCTGGTTCATGCCAGGTAATGGAGATTTTTATTACCTTTCGGTAAATACTGCTGTGCAAATTCTATTATATTTTTCTCCACTACTTCCTATCTCCTCCTCTCCTAGTTCTGCACTATAAAGTATGACATTTAGTCATCCGTGATCCCATCTATAAAGTCTATAATCAGATACCTCTTTAAAACTAAGTGATATCCAATACTTCATTACTAAGAAATCTGAAGGAAACAGCTAAACATCAAACTGTCTGTTTATCCTAAAGCAGCACAAGGAAATTTTTCTAAAAGATGGGTGAAATGCATATTGTATTAAAATTGCAAATAGGTAAGCAGCACAGAAAAAAAAAATGATCTTGGATGTGTGAAGCTACTACACACACACATTTGGCCAAATGTAAGTTGTTAGAAACAATTAAGGTTCTGTGTACTCTCAATTATTAAATTTTTTCTAAGAATTGGCCATCCTTTAGGAACAAGGTGGCAAACATGTAAGCTCAATATATAGTGAACAAGAAAACTTATAAATAGACCTTTATAGGTTGCTATAATATGTTAGCACTAGTCGCATTTTGGGTCTCTGTTATGGGTGGTTGTCTGGTGCATTGAAGGATATTTAACAGCATCCCTGGCCTCTACCCATTAGGTGCCGGTAGCATTCCCCACCCCCGCAGCAGTTATGACAACCAAAAATAGCTGCAAATGTCAAATGTCTCCTGGTGGGCAAAATCACTCCCAGTTGAGAACCACTACCCTAAATAATGACCACCTGCACCTCAGCAGGCTGCCCAGAGTCCCACTATACCTAGCTGTAAGGCAGATTGCTCATTGCTGTTTTCTAAACTTTCCCAATTTAAAAGCAAGACTACCACCCAGAAACTACAACTTACATAGTTACCAAAGTCAGGTGAATTAACAAAGTAATTTATGTCCTATCCTTCACATCTATCCCAGAAGCACACATACAGACTTATTCTCTATTTTAGATTTACTGAATCTTCAGTAAGACTTCTTGTACAATCTGTATATGTACTGGACAACTGTTATACTCTGGATAATCTTCTAGCATGATCCCACACCATCTCTATTTGTGTGTCCTAATCATTTGAGACCCTATTAATAAATTATTGCCACTAGTGACCACTGAAGTCTGACTACCCTCCTCCGGGATCTGCCAGATAGTTCATATCATCCCCCAAGTCAATGAGAAAAAAATATCCCACAGATATCACCGTAGACAGTGAGCATGAAAAGTGACAATTTCTATCAAATCATTTCACTTCATAATGTAAAGATGCTGGTAAAGTGGAAGTGACAAAATAATGAGATGTGGCAGATACCTACGAATGAGCAAAATAGTAAAATGCCTAGAACTACCAAGAAGAGTTGAAATAGAAGAAAAGAAGCCAGGTGCAGTGGTGTGCACCTGTAATCCCAGCTATTCAGGAGGCTGAGTTGGGCAGATCACTTGATTCCAGGAGTTCCTGACCAGTCTGGGCAACATAGCAAGACCCTTGTCTCAAAAAAAAAATATATAGATAGATGCAAAAGTACAAGCTTTTAAGTAAATGCTTTTAAGTAAAGCTTTTAAATACAAATCACTTCATTGATGCAAATTAGCATAATGAACATAGAACAATGTACAGAGGTTTGGAACTATTAATATTTTACATCCTGGCCTGTTCCTCTGGCATCAGAATTACTTCCTCTCTTCTTCTTTTATGGATCACTAGTAACAGATCCTAGAAAACATATACAAGGCATATTTCAAATGAGAGATTCACTGTTGCATATAACAAATTGAAAGCAGCACATCAAAATCAGACTCTGTTACCCAAAAATGTGATACTTACATCAATCTTATTTTATAGAGGTAAAAGGAAAAAAAATATCTAATTGGCTTATATCGCTACCTTTCCTAGTACCTATGACATTTTTATAAAAATATTTTAAGATAATTTACGGAGTGGGAGTTTCTAGCAAACCCATCTATTATCTTAAACAGTGATCTTTAAATCTAAAACGCATTAATAATAACAGGTTATTATTAATTAACTTCAGCAATTAGATCTTAAGGCCAAATAATTAGAAACTGAGGAATGATTATACATTTTTACTACCAAATAATGCAAGAATTTCACATATTATAGTCTCAGCACTTGACTATGCTCTTTTTCTAACTGTGCACAATCACAGGCTATTTCTTCTTCCTGTTTAGGAATAAAAGGGGAGGTGGTGTGAAGTCTATGAATAGACAGGAGAGAGAGGAATCAGGGAAAGTATTTCTAGAGAAAAAGAAACTACAAATAACAAAAATCAGGTTCAGGTTAAAAGCAAGAGATAATTACCCAAAAATTCACAGTAGTCCTTCTGTATGCTAAATTACAAATCCTGTGGGGCAAGGGATAATTTAAGAGCAAAGTGTTTAAAGGAAGTGAATGAAAGCTTACTAACTACCACATTTCTTAGTTTTTAGAATCAGAATGGTTTTTGGTATTTAGGCAACCTCAGGGAATTCTCAGAGATAAATTAATCTTAATTCTTAAAACATGATTTATCAAGGCATGAGAAAGCTTATATCCTAAAATGCCTAATAGAAAACCAGTTGCCTTAGAGTTTAGTGAGATAGGAGAATAATTATAAGAGACAGTTGAGAGGTACTCAAAAACAGATTATATAGGCATGGGAAGAAGAGAGTTTAAAAAAAGGGAAGTCATAAGGGTTTTAAGTTGAAAAGTCTTATATTCTAACTTACATGTTAAAGACCATTCTTCCAGGACATTATAAGAAGAGAAAATTACAGGCCAACATCCCTGGTGAACACAGATGCAAAAATCCTCAACAAAATGCTAGCAAACAAAATTCAACAGCACATTAAAAGGATCATTCACCATGATCAAGTGGGATGTATCCCTGGGAATGCATGGATGGTTCAATATACACAAATCAATAAACTGATACATCACTTTAACAGATTAGGCAAAAACCATATGATCATCTCTACAGATGCAGAAAAAGTATTTCACAAAATTCAATATCCATTCATGATAAAAACTCTGAACAAATTAGGCATAGAAGGGCAGGTATGGTGGCTCATGCCTGTAATCCTAGCACTTTGGGAGCCCGAGGCAGGAGAATTGCTTGAGACCAGGAGTTTGAGACCAGCCCGAGAAAGAGCGAGACCCCGTCTCTACAAAAAAATACAAAAATTAGCCAGGCATGGTGTCACACACCTGTAGTCCCAGCTACTTGGGAGGCTGAGGCAGAAGGATCACTTGAACCCAGGAGCTCGAGGTTGCAGTGAGCTACGATGACACGACTACACTCCAGCCCAGAGAACAGAGAAAGACACTGACTCAAAAAAAAAAAAAAAAAAAAAAAAAAAAAAAAAAAGGCATAGAAGGAAATGTACCTCGACACAATAAAGGCCAGAAATGAAAAGCTCACAGCTAACATCATACTCAATGGTAAAAAGTTGAAAGCTTTTCCTCTAAGATCAGGAACATGACAACATGTCCACTCTCACCACTTCTATTAAACATAGTTCTGGAAGTTCTAGCCAGAGTAATTAGACAAGAAAAAGGAGAAAAAAGCTAGCCAAACAAAAAAGGAACAAGTGAAATTGTCTCTGTTTGCTAATGACAAGATCCTTTATATAGAAAACCCTAAAAACCCCACCAAAAAACTGTTCAAACTGATAAACTAATTCAGTAAAGTTGCAAGGTACAAAACTAACATGTGAAAGTCAGCAGCATTTCTTTACACTAACAATGACCTATCTGAAAAAGAAATTAGGAAATCAATCTCATTCACAATAGTACCAAAAAGATAAAATAAAATACTGAAGAGTAAATTTAACCAAGGAAATAAAAGATCTATATTTGAAAACTATAAAACATTGATGAAAGGCATTGTAAATGATCCAAATAAATAGATATCCCATGCTATTAGAATGGAAGAATTAATATTTTTAAAATGTCCATACTACCCAAAGCAATCTATAGATTCAATGCAATACCTATCAAAATTCCAATGTCATTTTCCAAAGAAACAGAAAAAAACTATCCTAAAATTCACTTGGAACCACAAAAGACCCCAACAGCCAAAGCAATCTTGAGCAAAAAGAACAAAGCTGGAGGCATTACACTACCTGACTTCAAAATCTACTACAAAACTATAGTAATCAAAACAGCATGGTACTGGCACAAAAACACACATTGAATGAGCAGAATAGAAAGCCCAGAAATAAACCCATGCATTTATGGTCAATTTTTAACAAAGGTGCCCGAAGTACACAATGGAGAAAGATTCTACGGAAACTGAATATTCACAAGCAAATAAATGAAATTGGACCCTTTTCTCATACCATACACAAAAATCAACCCCAAATGGATTAAAGACTTAAATGTAAGACCTGAAATTGTAAAACCACTACACGAAAACATAGGGGAAATGCTCCACAACATTGGTCTGACCAAAGACTTTTCGGATATGACCCCAAGAGAACAGGAAACAAAAGCAAAAGTAGACAAGTGGGATTGTATCAAACCAAAAAGTTTCTACACAGCAAAGAAAGCAATTAACACAGTGAAATGACAACCCATAGATTGAGAGAAAATACTTGCAAACCATATATCTGATAAGGGGCTAATATCCAAAATATATAACAAACTTAACCCAATAGCAAGATAACAAATAAATGAATCAAAAAATGGGCAAAAACCCTAAGTAGACACTTCTCAAAAAAAGACATACAAACAGCCAATAGATATATGAAAAAATGTTCAACATCACTAATCATCAGAGAAATGCAAATTAAAACCACAATGAGATACCACTTCACACCTGTTAGAATGGCTATTATCAAAAAGACAAAAGATAACAAGTATTGGCAAGAATGTGGAGAACACTTGGTGCACTGTTGGGGGAATGTAAATTAATACAGCAATTTTGGAAAACAGTATGGAGGTTCCTCAGAAAACTAAAAATTGAATTACCATGTGGTCCAGCAGTACTACTTTTGGGTATATAACCGAAGGAACTCAAATCAGTATGACAGAGATATCTGTGCTCCCTTCATTGCAGCATTATTCATAATAGGTAAGATGTGGAAGCAACACAGGTGTCCATCATCAGACAAACAGATAAAGAAAATGTGGTACATATCCAATGGAATAGTATTCTGTCTTTAAAAGGGGGTGAAATTCTATCATTTGTGACAACATAGATGAACCTGGAGGACATTATGCCAAGTGAAATAAGCCAGGCACAAAGAGACAAATACCATCTGATCTCACTTATATATGGAATCTAAAAAAGTTAAACTCACAGAAGTAGGGAGTAGAATGATGGTTACCAGAGGCTGGGGAAGGTAGGTGGATGGTGTAAAGGGAGATGCTGATCGAAGAGTACAAAGTTTCAGTTAGGAGGAATAAGCTTTAGTGATCTATTTCACAAAATGGTGACTATAATAAATAAAAATGTACTGTATATTTCACAATTGATAAAAAGAGTAGATTTTAAATGTTTTCACCACAAAAACTTGATAAGCATGTGAGATGACAGATTTGTTAATTAGCATGATTTTATCATTCTACGTTGTAAACATATATCAAAATATCACATGGTACCCCATAAATATATACAACTAATATTTGTCAATTCAAAATAAAATTAAAAAAATATTAAAGATCGTTCTTCCTTCCATTTTGGGAATAGGTTAGAAGGAGATGAGAGTCGAAGTAAAGAAATTGGTTAGGAGGTTAGAATTATTTTTTCTAGATCTGCAAAAAATGGTGATGGTATTTTGATAGAGATTGCAATGATAGCCAAAGCAATCTCAAGCAAAAAGAACAAAGTGGGAGGCATCCGTCTACCAGCCTTCACGCTTTACTACAAAGCTATAGTAACCAAAACAGCATGGGACTGGCAGAAGAACAAAGATATAGACCTTTGGAACAGGACTGAGAACCCAGATATAAAACCATCCTCATATTGTCATCTAATCTTTGACAAAGCAGACAAAAATATACACTGGGGAAAAGAATCTCTATTCAATAAATGGTGTTGGGAAAATTGGATAGCCACATGCAGCAGATTGAAACTGGATCTGTACCTCTCACCTCACACAAAAATCAACTCACGATGGATAACAGACTTAAACCTAAGACATGAAACCTTAAGAATTCTAGAAGAAAATGTTGGGAAAACTCTTACAGACATCAGCCTAAGCAAAGAAGTTACGAAGAAGACCCCAAAGCAATCACAGCAGCAACAAAAATAAATAAATGGGACCTGATCAAATTAAAAAGCTTCTGCACAGACAAGGAAACTATCATAAGAGCAAATAGACTACCTTCAGAATGGCAGAAAAATCTTGCATGCTACATATCTGATAAAGGGCTGATTACAAGAATCTATATAGAACTTAAGAAAATTAACAAGAAAAAAATCAACCCCTTTAAAAAGTGGGCAAACGTCATGAATAGAACCTTTGCAAAAGAAGATAGAATAATGGCTAGCAAACATACAAAAAAAGTGCTCAACATCTCTAATTATCAGGGAAATGCAAATCAAAACCACAATGAGATATCACCTAACTCCAGTGAGAATGGCTTTTATCACAAAGTCCCAAAACAACAAATGCTGGCATGGATGCAGAGAGATAGAAACACTATTACACTGCTGGTGGGACTGCAAATTAGTACAACCTCTGTGGAAAGTAATCTAGAGATATCTCAAAGAACTAAAAATAGAAATACCATTTGATACAGCAATCTCACTACTAGGCATCTACCCAAAGGAAAAAACAAACACACACATTTTACAATAAAGACATCTGCACTCAAATGTTTATGGCAACACAATTCACAATTGCAAAGATGTGGAAACAACTCAAGTGCCCATCAATACATGAGTGGATTAATGAAATGTGGTATATGTATACCACGGAATACTACTCAAACATAAAAAACAATGGTGAACTAGCACCTCTTATATTATCCTGAGTGGAACTAGAGCCCATCCTTCAAAGTGAAGTATCACAAGAATGGAAAAACAAGCACCACATGTACTCGCCATCAAATTGGTACTAACTGATCAATACTTAGGTGCTCATATGGAAGTAATATTCATTGGGTGCCAGGCAGGTGCGACAGTGGTAAAGGGGATGGGTAAACTCACAACTAATGGGTGTGGAGTGCACTGTATAGGGGATGGGCATGCTCGTAGCTCTGGCATAGGCAATGCAAAGGCATTATATGTAACCAAAATGTTTGTACTCCGATAATATTCTGAAATTAAAAAAATAAATAAATAACTACATTGGGAAGGAAAAAAAAAAAAAGGAATCCCTGGTTTGGAAACCCAGGAACAACTGCTGCAGCAAATATCCAAAAGGGAAACCTAAAACACGTTGACTTTTTTCCTGCACATTAAAAAAAAAAAAAAAAAAAAAGTGAGAAAACTACCAGGAATGTTATTTTCAAGAAATTTAAAAAACGAGAACAGAGGACATAGAGATGGCAGATAAGAACATGAAAAGATGTTCAACATCATTAGTCATTAGGGAAAATCAAATAAAAACCACAGTGAGATATCAGTACATATCTATAAAAATGGCTAAAATAAAACATTGTGACTTTATTTTCTATCAAACGCTGGTGAGGGAGCAGAGAAATTGGACCACTCATATATTGCTAGTGGGAATGTAAAATGGTACAGCCACTCTGGAAAACAGTTTGGCAGTGTCATATAAAACTAAACATGCAACTACCATACAACATAACAATTGCACTCTTGGGCATGTAGCCTGGAGAAATGAAAACTTATGTTCACACAAAAACCTATACAAAAATGTTCATAAAAGTTTTATTTGTAATAGCCCCAAACTGCAAACAACCCAGATATCCTTCAACATGGTGAAACAAACACTGGTATATCATACCATGGAATATTCCTGAACAATAAAAATGAATAAACTATGGGTACATGTAACAATCTATATAAACCTCTGCAGAATGATGCTGGGTGAAAAAAGGCCAATCTCAAAATGTTTTTATGATTCAATTTGTATAACATCCCTAAAATGACAAAATCATAGAAATAGAGAACAAATTAGTGATTTTCTGGAGTTAAGAATGAAGGGTAGAGATCACAGCTATAAAAGGGAAGTAGTAGGGACCTTGTGTGGATGGAAGAGTTTTGTATTTTGACTATGGTGTTGGATACATCAACTTACACATGTGATGAAATGTAATTGAACTAAATGCTCACACACACACACACCCTCTCCCCGCCCCATCACAAACTAGTAAATCAATCTTCTGAATCTCTGCAGTTAAAGGAGCAATAGGCTACATCATGTAGCCTAGGTATATAGAAGGCTATACTACGTAGGGTTGTGTAAGTCCACTCCATGATGTTTGCACAGGGACGAAATCACCTACCAATGCATTTCTCAGACTGCACCCCCATCGTTAAGCAGCACATGACTATGCCTATATGGATAATCACTGGGTCATAGAACATGCACATTATTAATATTTCTACATAATGCCAAATTGCTATCCATAATGGCTGTACCAATGTACACCAAGTAAAATGTTATTTTTTTAAGCAGCAAACTGAATTAGACACACTGGCTTCTATTAGCATTAAACAGGTATGCACAGGACTTGACTTTGAATTTGATTATGACTACTGTGGTGGAAGTCCCTTAGTCTACCAGTGAAAGTGAGGGCTGTTGATTGTCAAAAGCTCTGGATCAGAGCATATCAGCTGGAAAGTAGACCCTGGATGCAGACAGCCCATCCTCTTCATTTCCTCTCCTAGCTGTCCCTGCAATAAATCCTTGGCAACTTATCTCTTCAAAGCGTGTCCCCCCTGTCCTAACTGGAATGTACAGAATCCTTCAGCCTCAGAGCCCTTTTTAGTCAATGTGCCTTAGTTCTCTTGACAAAAGGTACTGATATTATTAGCTATCTGTATCAATCAACCTAATAACCCTCCTAGTATATTTTATGCATTCATTCATTCATTTGTAGGCATATACTGAATGAGCACCAACTGCAGCCAGAAGTACAGCAAAAGTAAGACAGTTCCAACCCTCCAGGAGTCCATGGTCTAGAACAATGCTATACAACGTGGTAGTCACTAGCCATGTGTGGTATCTGAAATGCAGCTAATCTCATCAGAGATGTGCTGTAAGTATAAAATAAACAGTGGATTTTGAGGACTTAGTACAAAAAGAATATAAAATATATCATCAATAATTTTAGGCTGAGTACAACAGCTCATGCCTATAATTCCAACACTTTGGGAGGCCAAGGCAGGAGGATTGGTTGAGTCCAGAATTTCAAGAGCAGCCCAGGCAACATAGCAAGACTCTGTCTCTACAAAAAATGTAAAAATTAGCTGGGTGTGGTGGCATAGCCCAGTATTCCCAGCTACTTGGGAGGCTGGGGCAGAAGGATTGCTTTAGCCCAGGAATTCGAGGCTGCAGTGAGCAATGAGCTGTGATGGCACCACTATACTCCATCCTGGGCAACACAGTGAGACCTCATCTAAAAAATAATAATAATAATAATTTTATATTCATCATATGTTGAAATTATATTCTGAGTATGTTGGGTTAGATAAGACAATATTAAATTAATTTCTCCTTTATACTTTTTTAATGTAGTTACAACAAAATTTAAATTTATATATGTGGCTCACCTTATATTTTATTAACCAACTCTGGTCAAGAAGGTATGAGAGACAGTATAATAATACAGCAAGATGATTCCTAGAGTGGTATAGGTGCAAAGTTTTAAGGGGCATGCAGAAAGAACAAAACCAATTCAGCTTTGGGCACAAATGATAGCAAACCACAGAAATTGACACCATAAATAATAAAAATAATAGTAAATTTTATTATCATTTTTAAAAGTATGAGTTAGCTAAGTGGGAAAAGAGGATGGGAATGAAATCATTCTGGGCAGAGAGAGCCAAGAGTCAAGAGGGCAAAACTAGCTAGATTACCCAACACCCGGCTAGATTAGTTATAATGCCCTTGTAACCTTGGGCAAACAATAACAATAATCATCTTTTTATATTATTTCTTGCATAAAAGAAGCAACTTAGACAACTGAAACAAAACATTGAATATATAGAAAGCCATTTTTAACCACTTATCTACTTCATACTATTAGCTACTATACTATCAGAATCACCACATCTAAGGAATAAGAAGTTACGTAAATAACACCCATTGCATATACAAACCTATAATAACCCAAAGGAAGAAGCTGAAAAACTGTTTTTATAACCTTTTGGGCTTTTACACCGGTCTTGACTCAAATCTACAGAACAGCAAGAGCTTCATATTTCAACAATAAAAAAATACATACATAGCTAGCTTTTCTCTGTTTTAAAGCCTATAGGCTTTTTGACTTTTTGCTTTATGTTTCTTCTTTTAATTGTGAAATAAAGGGGATACAAAATTAGAGTTTTGATTAACTCTTCTGGTGAATGATACAGTAAATTACATAAAGACAAGAATGCCTTTTATGTATTCTAGTCCTATCTGAAATATCAACAGTCACTGAAAAACATTCATTCATGAGTGTAAATAAAGTCAAGAAAAAAGTAATGGAAAAGTAAAAAGAGCAAAAAGAGGATATACTGAGGTTTGTTGTTAGATGATGGTTTTTAACAAGACTTTAAAAACAATTAATTTCAACAGCTGGAAATTACATTTGGCTCATGTTAAAGAAATGTTGCTGCTTCTGTTTGCAAACATGATTTATGGAGAGCAGCTTGCAAGCATGATGGATAAAAATAAATATTTCATTATGCAAAATGTGTTTCATTGTTGTGTTTGTAAATTTCAAACAATTATAAGTACTGCATGGCAGTACATGCTGTTAGTCATTTTCACTATATTACAGGTAGTGTGGTTTTTTCCTCCCCTCCCCACTTTTTGTCCAGAGCATTTGAAAATAACTTTTGGTATTTGATGATAGAAACTAAAATAGCTAACCACCAACACCCCCCCCCATACACACACACTGAAGTATGGAACTATAATACTTTTTAAAATTATATCATTGCTTCTTGAAACAGAAAAAGCAACATTATGTTGGTAACACTAAGTAGAATTCAATAGGAAAGCGGTGCCTCCACAAAGAATGGCAGGCAAGTAAAACTTACTCCTATCCTTTTAAAAGATGCATTCAAGCTTGCTTTAATAATTCATAAAATATACAACCTCACAAATGCACAAAGAAGTGCAATATAGCCCAAAGAAATGAACTGGGATGGAAATATTGATCCCTACAATACTCTTCATAAATGCAATACTAAGGTGCGCCCTCCAAACAAACAGTCCTCACAGCACAGTAATGCCTTACTTGTTCATAGTTAACCCATCTGGGAAACCAAACCACAGACAGTGAAATCCAGTCCTCAAAGAAAACAATTAGCAGTAAGAAGAAAAATTACTAGGCAATGAAAGAAAGGATGGAAAGAGCCACTAAGCCAAATCTTAAATGTCACTCTAAAGAAGGCTTTTGTTAGTTGGAACAAATTTACCGAAAGATTTAAAGAAAATAAAAACCTTGTTGTAAGACAACAGAGAGAAGTCTGTTCTCTTACAGACTTCTTACAAACAACAACAGAATGAAAAATAGAAATGGAAGTCCCATCTTAGATAAAGCTAGACAAAAATCTATCACCCTGATCCAGAGCTGCCAAAGGTAGTGAAACTCAAGCAAGGGTATAGGAAGACACTGAGAGGAGGTCTTTGCTACAGATTCAGATGCAAAATCAGTGTGGGAAACACCCTGTCGCTGAGCCAAGGCAGAAAAGAGGGAACAGTGAACAGCCTCATGGCTGCCAGGGCACTGACAGTAACCAGTAAAGGTTAAACACTCTCCAATACACACTCCTGTGTCATAAAGGAAGAATTCCTCTCTCTTTGCTCTTCCAGCTCCCAGGAAAGCAAAAAAAAAAAAAAAAAAAAAAAAAAAAAAAAAAAAATAGTGCCAGTGGGAGAAATCTGAGCTCCACAACCCAAACAACATTTGTATGGATTTAAGAGTATTTTCAGAATGCAAACACACTGCTGGATTTTAATGCATTCATCAGGCCATCCAGGACACCAAGATTCTCCAAAAATGTGTTGAATTCTTATAGGGATTGAGACACAAAAAAACAAAAAGACTTATGAGACAATATTTTCTTCAACATGTTCCAAATATAAGACAATTGTAGGCTGTACAGAAATTATCACAAATGGAATATACCAGTACCTCTGAAGCTGATGTTTCTAGCTAAATAAATTGGGCAGTCAATTCATTCAAAGACCAGTAAAAGTGAAATAGCACAAGATCTAAAATTAACAAAGGTGTTGAGAGAGAGAGAGAGAGGGGAGGAGGGAAAGAAGGAGGGATGGGGGGACAGGATGGAGGAGGAAGGGGTAGAAAGATGCACATCGGAAAAATAGATGAGAAAAAGTCATCAGAAAAACATTGCTACCAAGTAAATAATCATCATGACTAGAAATACCACTAAAATTCGAAGAACCTAAGGAAAAGTAAAATCATTCAAAGAAGAGATACAAAGGCTCTCAAAAGATATGGCAAAACCACAGGACAAGATGAATTTCGAGCTTGCAGAAGTCATTAAAGAAAGTAAAGCTAAACAAGAAGTTGCTCAAAGCAGAAAAAACATAACTGAAAATCCAGTAAGGGACGTGGAAGACAAAATGAAGAAATGCGCAAAAGGAAATGGAAATTCATAAGGAATTAGAAAAAAATTGAAAGAAAATGGGAAAAATTTATAAAAATTGCATGTACATAACTGCTTTCCCAAGAAGAACAGAGAACAAATTAAAGACAAATTTTCCAGAATTTGCAGAAGACCTAAACTTACAGATGGACAGGGTACACATACAGAGATGATAACAACAAAATGGGTCTAATTAAAATTGCTGGTATTGGCCGGGTGCAGTGGCAGACGCCTGTAATCCCAGCACTTTGGGAGGATGAGGCAGGAGAATCACTTGAGGCCAGGAGTTCGAGACCAGTGTGGGCAACATAACGAGACTCTCTGCAAACATTAAAAATAAAAACAGCTGGGCATGGTGGTGCTCTCCTGTGGTCCCAGCTATCAGGGAGACTGAGGCAGAAGGATCGCTTGAGCCCAGGAGCACCAGGCTGCAGTGAGCTATGATCGTGCCACTGCACTTCAGTCTGATATTTAAAGATGAAAGCCCAGAAGTATTTTTTAGTGGGGGGAAAAAAAATCAGGCCAGCCTTAGACTTCTCCACAGAAACATTCTATATACTTAAGCAATTAAAAAGATCCCTCTACAGTCCTTAGGAAATGAAAGTATATCCAGTCAAACTGCTGTTTAAGTTTAAAGGAAACAAACACTTATTTTTTAACATTTAAAACTCACAAAATTTCATTCATATAGAGTTTTGTGAAAAGAATACCAGAAAAAAAAAAACCTCAATATACAAAAAATTACAGGGCAACCCTGCGACTGGCTGCCTCTCACTCGCAAGTCTTTGCAGCAGCGCCCTCTGCCGGCAGCCCAGAGCGCTCGCGCACACCTCGTGCACGGCCACCCCTTCCTCCCAGCCAGACTTCGCTCAAGCATCAGCTTTTCCTTAAAATCTTTCATATCTAGTTTACTAGTTTACAGTCCCACCAGCAGTGTATGAGTGTTCCTGTCTCTCCGCATCCACGCCAGCATGTATTGATTTGGGACTTTTTGATAGAGGCCATTCTCACTGGAGTTAAGTGGTATCTCATTGTGGTTTTGATTTGCATTTCCCTG
>CM052437.1:177078875-177104147 GCA_028533085.1 Varecia variegata
CATGATGAGGGCGATGTGCACTGTTGGGGGAATGGACACCCTTGAGGCTCAGTCTCGGGGGGTTGGGAGGGGCATGGGCAATATACTTAACCAGAACAGTTGTACCCCCATAATAAGCTATAATAAATAAATAAATAAATAAAAATCTTTCATATCACTTATCTGGGCTTGTGTCCCTTCTGCATTTTAATAAAACTACCTGACTATATGCTGTAAATAATATACCTAAAATAAAGTAAATCTAAAAGATTCAAAATGGACAAAGGCATACCTTATAACTGAAAACAAAAAGCAGGGAAAATAGGAAAAATAGACCAGATACTATTCTATGATCGCAACTTATAAAAATATGAATTATAAAATATAAATAACAAAAAACCTAAGAGTTGGAAATTTTTCAGTCCTTAAGTCAAAAGGCAAAGATGGGGGCGGGGGTCAAATGAACTGACTAACTGGGGGGCGGGGAGAAGAAAGAAAACTCTTTTTTAACCTAATCAGGAAAATGATCAAAAAATCACTCAAAAGATACGGTGTTGAAGACAGTGAATGAAACTAAAGCACCTGAAGAAAAACATAATCTTACTGTAGCACCCTAGTTCCTTAGCTAGGTCTGACAAGGGCAGCCAAGAATTTGCCCAAACATAACATTTTAGGGCTATTCTCTAAAGAAAATAAACATGTCTGGAGGGAATTAAGACAGCTACAGAATGTACTGGTACTCAGGGGATATCCCAGCCTCCTCCACCACACACTGCCTTTAAATGACAAGTGCCAGTGCAAAATTCTGACCACATCCAAGTAGCTGGAAGTCATCCTTCTTATTTTCTTACTCTTAACATGAAAAGACAATCAAAGAATACCATAATGTGGAAGCCAGAGAAAAGCCAGAAATACGATCACACAGAAAACTACGGATGCACAAAGAATGCTAAGAATACAGGTGAGAACAGAAGTAGTGGGGAAAGAGGTATGGGGAGACCCTAATATACTTAGAGATTTGGAATGAGATTGCATGTATAAACCAAAAACAGAATAATGTTATTGGACCAACAACATAAATGAAGAAAAAATACACCTCTACATCATGCCACACACAAAAAATTAATTCAAGATGACAATGGGGCTCAGAAAACAGTACCCCAAATGAAGGCCTTAGAAGCAAAAGTTCTTCTCTGACCTTCTCCTGTCCTCCTGCCTCTCAGTCCCATTCTTCCCTGAGGTTCCATAGAAATGAGAATCTGTCTTCCCCAAGGCAGGTCATAAAAGCCGGAACACCTTTTTCCAAAAGCCAGCTATAAAACCTAAAATTATTCTATGTAAAACCTGCCACAAGATTACTTTATCTGACCTGTCTTCCTTATTTGACTGTAGGCCATAAGACCCCCATTCCAGACAGGGTCCCTACCCCACACCCAGAAGGAAGGAACGCTGCCTAGAGAGGCCAAGAAGGATCTAGACAGACAGGCCTTGCTGGGTTTCCCCACTCAGTCTCTTAGCATTAGATCACACCCTTTTTGTACAATCTATAGTTCTACACGGCTGTCCATACTTTGTTTAACCTAAGCATAAAAATGGCCAATTTCCCCTGGATCTTTGAGTTTTCATCCGGAAGCCTCCTGTGTATACACATTAAAAGAAATTTGTGTTCTTTTCCTCCTATTAGTCAATCCACCTTTATGCGGGGAGGGGCCTTTGATTCCCTACAGTTACCATAGACACAGATGTAAAAAGCTAAAATAACAAAGCTTCTAAAAGAAAACAGAAATTTTTACCACCTTGGAGAAGGCAAGACAAGGTTTCATGTCTTAGGACACAAACAGCATTAAACATTTTAAAAAATATATAAATTGGATGTCATGTCATCAAAACTGGAATTCTTTAAAACATTTGTTCATCAAAACCACCATTGAGAAAATGGCAAAGCAGGTCACAGACTGGGAGATCACATGTGTGATACATATGTGACAAAATGCCTGTATCTCAGATATATAGGCTATGCCTACAAATCAGTAATGAAAAGACCACCAACATAATAAAAATTAAGCAAAAGACTTAGATACCTCACAAAGAAAATATACAAATGGTTAAATAAGCACATGAAAAGGAAATGCAAATTAAAACAATGATGCTACTTCACATCCACAAGAATGTTTAACATTAAGAAGACTAAAACCAAGTGTTAAGAGAGGGTGTGAAGCAACTGAGACCTCATAAGTTGCTGGTAGAATTATAAAATGGTTCAACCACTTGGAAAACCTATTGGGAAGTTCTTATATTGTTAAATATACAATTATTCTATGGTATTTACATGAGATAAATAAAAACATATCTCCATAAAAAAATTTTTCCCAACTTTAGTGAGGTATGCTTGACAAATAAAAATTGCATCTGTTTAAGGTGTACAATGTGACATTTTGATATACATATATACTGTGAAATGATTATCACAGTCAAGTTAATTAATATATATCACTTCATATGGTTACCTTTTTTTCCCACAATAAGATTTGTACAAGAGTTTTACAGCAGCTTTATTAATAAAGGCAAAAATTGGAAACATCAAATACAACTCATCCACAGAAGGCTAGAAAAAAAGTGTGGTATATGCAATTAATGGACCACTATTTAGGAATAAGGGCGTAGGAACAGCGGAAGAAAACTAATAAACTACTGATACCTGCAGTAACATGGATGAACTTTAGAATCCTTTCATTGAGCAAAAAGATGCAGACACAACAAGTACATTTTGTATGACTCCATGTATATGAAGTTCAAGAACAGCAAAACTAACCTATGGTGATGGGAACCAAAACAGTGGTTGTCTGTGGGTGGGAGAGGAACTGACAGGAAGAAGACAGGAAGGGTCCTTCTAGGTGGATGAAAAGGTCCTGTATCTTGACTGGAGTGGTAGTTGATCCACATATATAATTTTTTTCAGTTTTTTTCATGTTTATTCTTTTTTTTTTATTTCAGCATATTACGGGGGTACAAATGTTTAGGTTATATATATTGCCTTTGCCCTACCTGAGTCAGAGCTTCAAGCATGTCCATCCTCCAGACAATGCACACTGTACCCATTAGGTGGGTATTTTATAACTACTCATCAAATTGCACACTTACTAGGTCAATTCACTGTATGGAAATTTTATCTCAATTTTAACAGCAATATAAAAAATAATAAAGACCACATACATGCCAAAATTCCCAGGCTTGTGGTGTGGGTATTTTTCATTCAGAAAAACCCCCAGGTAAGGATATTGTTCATTTCTAGTTAGGAATCACTAAATTAGACTTACTACCATATTTGGCAGCTAAAGTTCAAGGTTCAAAAAACTGACCCTGCTGTAGGTAACACACATATGACAAGGCAGAATGGGACTCAAACCCATGTCATCTCATGCCGTAATCAGGGCACTTTGTTCCTCTATATACTATAGGTTGTTCATAGAGTCAACTAAAGTTATTAAGATCAAAAATATGTAATATACTTCAATTAGACCTAAGACATCATAAACAAAAAGACATACCATTGTTATACATATCACCAAGAAAGAAAAAGCTCTATCAATTAAGCTAAGACACAATGCTTTATTTTCACTGAGTTGTTATGCTTATTGAAAAAGGCTTTTTAAACTAGATGTTAACATACATTTCTCATGTTCCTTAATTAAAAGGAAGAGTAAAACAAATTGAATGAGACTTTGCAAAAAAAATCCATAAACATGGAATTGTAGTCATTCATTCTTCCAAGAATAAATATTTGCTTCACAAATTATGCTGTATGCAACTGCCTTCCAACTTCAATCTTGAGAAGATCCTCAATTACGGCTTCCCTTACTTAAAAGAGCTTACATATGCTTGTTCTTCAGTTTTATAAATACACATACACACACACACTACTGATGAGTGAATAATTTTATCAAGAACATTTTCTTTGACTTAATAAATGCTTGACAATTGTATAGACGGGAAAATACTAGTTTCATTACTAGTTCAATAATACTTTCCTCCATCAAATATAAAATAATGTCAGAATTCAGATTACTCAAAAAGTGTAACCACAATCTACTGTCAGACCAGTGCCCAGTTCTACTCAGGTGAAGCAAATTTAATGTCTGTCAGCAATCATGAGCCTGCCAAAGTTAATCTTTAGTAAGTCAACAGTCTGGGTGGTTCAGCAAACTTGCCCAGCAAGAATCACCCAAGGTTCTAATTAATAAGAATGATAGCTTAAAAAAAAAAATCACCACTTAGGGTACTGGTTAAAAATGACAACTCCCAGGGCCCTCCCCTGGAGATAGATGATGGAGTATGTTTCTGAGAGCCTTGGAATCCTATGTCACGGGTAAGTCTTATCATTAGGCAAAACAGGAGAACACTATGCCAGCACACGTGAAATCTCAGAATGTATAATTACAGAAAGCATTTCACTAATCATGAAGGTTGCATAAAGGCCTTCAAATTCATTACAAAATACAATGCAGATTTTGTCTTTACTGTGCCTGGGATTCTGTTATAAATCAAAACAAAAGAGGCCTAGGGATATATATGCATATTCAAATTCCATTCAATGATTCTGAGGAATCTAAGAAAGCCATTCAGAAAAAAAGTCAATTCTTAAAACTGGGATAAAGAGAACTATTTCCCACTCTGTCAACAAACTTTTTGTAACTGGGATGCATCACTTTATAAACAATTCTGCTCTTTCCCCATTGTAACAGCAAATTGTATACTAAAACTAAAAATATAAGCATTTTATTCTAATCATGAAAGCAAAACGTTTGCCCATTTAACATCACATTAAAACCTGAAGTCCTTCCACTTATATGTCTTAGAGTCTAGATTTGTCGAACAGAATGCCCTGTGATGATGGAAATGTTCAATATCCACACTGTCCAACACAGGTACCTCTATCCACATGTGGCACCAACTTAAGAAGCCTAAGGAATTGAATCTCAAAATTTCTTTAAATTTAATTAATTTAAATTTAAATAGCCACATGTAGTTAGTGGCTACCATACAACACAGGCCCAGAAAATGAAGTAGTTATACATCTAAAAGTTTATTTTTGTCCATTTTGAGATCTGGGTTGAGATGATTTGGAGATCCAAGTAAGCTGGATTACAAATGGAACAGCATAACCAGCAAGCAATGCAAAATTACCAAGATCACCACTACTACCAACAGCTTATGAGTTTTCATAATACAGTCTCTTCTTAATTTCCAAGAGTTATTTCTGGTAACAACCCTTAAAAGATTTTTACCTTTCCTTCTTTTAAGCAACAGGTGAAGTGGTAGGATATATCTAAAATATTAGTCCCATTCCTAGCAGCAAAATGGCTACCTTCTCTTCCACACCAATTTCCAGCTCTCCCTCCATTTTTTTTCCTTTCTAATTTTCAGCATGTCTTTTCCTTTCCTTTTTTTATAATCCAATGATTATTCTCCCAAGCTTGCCCTCCCTCTCATAACTACTTACCACTCTCACTGTACTCTTTTTTGTATTTCTTTTCATATACTCACTTTACATCGATTTTTTTCTTACCTGGCTCAGCATACAGCTATCCTTACTCTTCATTTCCTCTCCTTCCCCTTTTCCTATTTTCCTGTGGAAGAAAATCTAAAGCTATTTTTCTCATTTCATGAGCCTACTATTTTTGAGTCTTTTTAAAGCAGTTTAGTCAACTTCACAACCTCCTTTTTTCTTGATGCTTGAATAAAGAAACTTGGATGTGGAGGTTGAGAAGGACCACGAGCCACTCACAACACTCAGAAGCATTAGCACAGTCATCAAGGGAAGAGGCATGATGATGATGATGATGATGATGATAACGGTGGTGATAATGAAGTGAGGATGCTAACTGCCTCTCCTTCTTGGTTCAACTTTATAAGAAGCAAAGGCATATTAACTGGCACAATGATTAGAAGCAAATGCAACAGGGAAAAGGAAAACAGTTCCCCAAAAAAACCAAAAGAATGTATATATTATAATAAAAACTAGATGGTTAGTCCAAATAGTTCAAGTGTACATCATATTCAAGAATTTTAATCAATAGATATAGGTGAAGGACATAGCATGTATCCAACATAGTTTTGAAAAGTCCCTGTACCCAAGAAGATAGTTATCCAATTTAGACACAAAAATCCATAAACAACTGGAAGATAACAAAAGAAAAAAGTATAACCAAAGGCCCTCTTTCATAGCATCAACTAGTCACACCTTTGGAAATTCTGAAAAGGGAAAGATCAGCATGGGCCTGGAGTCATCAAGAAGGACTTGACAGGAGAAGAAGAAAACAGGCTGGACTTTGATGGAAAGGTAACTACAGATCAAAGAAAGAGAGGGCGGATGCACACTGAGTAAGGCGTGTAAGTCACAGCAGAGAGGCCAGAATGAGCACGACCGCACACACAGGAAGTGTATTCAGGAGAGTAGCCCAAAAGGTTCGTGTTGATAAACGGAAAAAGATGAGGTTATGACAGGGTCAGCCTGTGGAGAAACTGAGTATCGGAAAAAGAAATTTAAATGGAATAGAATAAACGCTGTATTTACTGCAAAGGGATATGCTGAGATTTTGGAAGGGTGGTCTAAAAGATGAACCTTGATGGCAAGGAAAATGTAACCAGAGAAAATAGCTTAAGAGACTTATAATAGTGAAGTAAGGTGGCAGCAGTGGATATACAGAGTTAAAAGTGAATTAAAGAGACATTAAAAGAATGAGAAATCAATAAAGTTTGAAGACATATCAGAAAGGGAAGAAGGAAGAAAAGGAAGCATCAAAAATGACTCAGTGTTTCTATCTTAAAAAGCAGAATGAAAGATTGGTGGCACGTTTGATCACAACATCTGAAACACATAAAAATTCCATCTGTTGTCACATCTTTCCTGGGCATCTGGTTTAATTCATGCATGCAAAATGAGGCCCTCCAGCATCTTTCAGTAGAAGTTGTTTAAGTATATTTTGGTAATATTAAGTGCAACTACATGAAACAAAGATTAGGAATAAATTTTTTAAAATAATGCCCTTATTTATGGGTGAAAATGACATGATAGCTCACATTTGCTTTCAAATGATCAAGTGGGGAGGAGTAACGTGAAGCAAAGTGGCCATGAGTTAGCAACTGTTGAAGATGGAAGCTCATTAAACTATTTTCTCCACCACTTAAACACAAAAACCCCCTCACTACTTTTACCTATTTACATTAATCTAATCATTCACTGGACACTCCCTAAAATCTCACAATGTAATTTCTAACTAATTTTGACTAAAAAATGCATGTCTAACACATTATACCCATCACTAAACATAACTTCAGAAAATATATTAAAAAACAAATTGAAAAACCCTACCTCATTCTACACTGTCCTTCCATAAACCTGTGTACATGAAGTCAGGAATTATTAATAGAGACCAGCCTGGGCAACATAGAGAGACCCCATCTCTACAAAAAATTAAAAAATTAGCTGGTCGTGGCAGCACATGCCTGTAGTCCCCGATACTCGGGAGGCTGAGGCAGGAGCATTGCTTGAGTCTGGGAGTTTGAGGTTACAATGAGCTATGATCACACCACTGCACTATAGCCTGCGTGGCAGAGAAAGACAACATCTCTTTAAAAAAAAAAAAAAAAAAAAAGGAGAAAAAGAAGAAGAATTAGAAGAACAGACAGAAAAAATTATATGAACAGTAAACATCAGTGCTGTAGTCAAGCACTACACATACAGTATGGTACTATGGGTCAAATACATTTAGGGAAGTTTATACCTTGGGTGGCTATAAATATATCTCTAAACATTAACTGATATAAATATTTTACATTTTGTGATTGCATACTAATGAAAATGTGACTTATAATTGAGTGCATGAACACCAAGTATTAATTATTAAACTGTCATTCAGATTCAGCAAATTGTTCTTTATAAAGTGCAAATGGATAACTGAGACCTTGAGATAATCTGGAACATAACAGAACCTTATTTCCTTCTCAGAGGCTCTGCACCTGTTGTTCTCGGCCAGGAACGCTGCGCCATCGGGCTTTACCTGGCTAGTTTCCTCTTACGGGATGGACACGTTTGAAGCTCTGACTCGGGTGGGGGGTAGTGGAGGGGGGGAGGGGCAATATATGTAACCTAAACTTTTGTACTCCCACAATATGCTGAAATAATAAAAAATAAAACAAAATAAGTTGTAACTCAAATGTGATCTCTTAGAGGGACACTTTCTGACCACCTTATCTTTTGATTTGAGTTTACCACCAACAGATATTCTCAAACAGTTCTTTTGTTTACTTTTCCATGATCTGTCTTCCTACCATCTTCCCCCAGTAAACTGTAGGCTTCACGACAGCAGAGATCATGTCTTATTTACCACAATGTCCCCAGATTTGAAAAGAAAATAAGCAACTGGCTTGTGCATAGTAGGCATCCAGCTAAATATTTGTTAAATGAATATTTTAATGTTGAACTATGTTAAAGTTCATTGCCTTATTATGTTTTTCAGTTGCATGTGTATTAGGCCTACATGCTACATGTTTAGGGCTGGTTTTTTTCCAGTCACGGAGCTATTATAACTTGTAATTATCTTCGAGATTCAAAATCTTATTAGAATGTCAAGTTTTTGTTCTTGAAGAAATCAGGATTTATGGCCTTTCAATATGGATAGGCTACATTTTGAGCTAGAACTGTTAATAAACCTACTTTTCAAAAATGTTTTTTTATGAATTAGTTGAACCTGTTAAGTGAGAAGACTGAGGAAGGAAATCAGTACAAACGGAAAAAGCAGACAAGTAGAAACTAGGCAGTGGCCCCTGTGCTACTGAAGTGGTGCTTACAAAAAAATTCTACAACTTCCTGTTGTAAGAGGGCAAGAGAAGACTGCTTAAATTAATTCTGGTACATCAATAAGGCAGAGAATTAATTTTCAAAGAATATGACATAACATTTAAAAAATCACAAACATTTCTAAATAAAACTAAACTATACTTACAATATACATCTTATTTTAGTAAATACAATCACACACTTACACACACAAAATTAGAAATACTCCAAGGTGTTAATGGGATATTTCTGTATGGTATTATCATAGACATTATTATTTCCCCTTGGTGCTTCTTTTTTTGTTTGTTTGTTTGGTCTAAATTCTTAAATTGCATCTGCAGTCTTGATAAAAATTGTTTTTCATTTGTGTTTTTCTTTTGGGCTTATTCTTAAGCAAGAATAAATGGAATAGTGAATCTCGTTAAGGAAATAATCTAATTATAGTCCTTAAACAGAACACGGAGGATAAGACTGTGGTAAACACCATTACTGGGACCACAGATCTACCACACATTCATGAAATTCCCTAAGATGCTGAAAAGATAGAAACTCCACATTGTTCTTAATAATAACGATTCTAATAATGGCTACCATTTATCAAGTCATTACAACTTTCTAGTTTAGATATTATCTCATTGCTTCCTCACAGTAATCTAATAAAGTAGTTTTTACTGTTTCTATTACTTAAGTAAATATAGGGACTCCATTGGAGACCACTGGCAAGTACACACACATGCTTTCTCTCTCTCCCACTCCTTAAATTTCCAATGGGGATGTTATGCTACTCTCTAAATATCTGAAAAATTTCATTATAAAAACTTTCACTACCATTTAGCTTCTTTTTTAACTTTTAACTGCTTTTTAAATAGTTATATATTTATTTCCATCATAAATTCAAATTTTATACCAAGTTATACACCAGTGTGTAGAAATTCCACCAGGATTAGGGCAATGATAACTAAATCCTCTTTATTATAACACTTAAAAGGATAGTAATAAGGTCTTGTGATCCCAGAATAAAATTTCTGTTCAAATGATGAAAACTCATATATCGAAAACATTCAGTGTATTAATAACATGCTTCAAGGATGCTGTGGAGTGACCTCTTCAGAAGGATGATGGACAGATCCATAACCCAGCTGTCCAACTGCCCACAGTCTGTTGAAGCACAAAATCTGCTCCATTATACCCTAGCCTGACCAGAGGACAAGCCACATTAGCATGCAATCCAACTGCCAAACATTCCACTCCAACTGTCAAAGGGCAAATGATCATAATCTTAATTCTATCTATATTTTAAAAATCACTTAAAAGTTTTAAGCAAAAAAAAAAAAATTGTTAAAATTTCACATAACTGAAAAGAAAATATTTCTGGTTGTGTTGCATTTTTTATTCCTATAATATCTGATTTCTCATAAAAGTTATTAGCACAGTGGTATGTAATACTCTAATGTTAAATTTACTGAACAATTAATTCATTTTGACCATCTGTCTTTTTTTCCTCACTCTATCTATACAGGCAACATAAGAAAACTTGTTAACAAATACCAGAATGGTAAGTATAATGGAGACCTGTATATTTACTCTGGATTGATTCCATTTCCAATATATATATATTAAAACTCTCACTTTTTTAAAACTAATCTTCCTCTCCAAATAGTCATCTTGTCCATAGTGATATTAATTTGTGAATTAAACAAAATAATGGAGCTATGGATTTATTCCATCCAAACTAGTTAAAATATATCCTTGAACCATTTTAAAATTTCTTGATAATCAAAAGGTAGTTATTGACTTACCTATCATGCTTAGAAGAAATAAACCCAAGGGATATCAAGAATCCCTGCTATTTATATACATTGTAATATCTCAGAGGAGAGTGCACCTGAGCAGTAGGGAGGCCTGGCAGCCAGAGAGACGTACACAGGCCACTTCAACCAAAGAAGCTCCATTTGTATCTGTTTTCTGTCTTGGGAACTCTCAGAAGATTTCTTATATATGATTTTACTTAAAGAAAAGGATTTGCATATGTGTGTGTGTAAATATATGTATTTGCATTCCTAATCCTCGAAACATACATGTGAAATGAAGCCGGACAGAGCTCCAACAAACACACTAGAAGGAACAAGGCTTAACTGCCAGGGTCTGAATTAGGATCGAGATATTTCGATTTTAACTCTAGCACTTCATTAAAAAACATTAAACCCAATCTCTGTACAGCATCAGTCAGTGTCTCTCACTCTTGTCAAACTGTTAGTTACAGGGAACTGGAAGGATAAAATAAACAACCCTTCCCAATCCTATTCATCAAGCTTGAATAATAAAATGTCATTATTGAATCATCATTATTCTGAACCAAATGTGATAAAACCATAAAACACAACATGGAAGGAGTAAAAATGCACATTTTTTTCCTAAACTTGTTAAGAATGACCATTAAACTCCACTTTCCACTGACAATTGTGATTTAGATGGTAGCCAAAAATGCATGAAAATAAATTGTCTATTCTATCTCTTCCTTCTCTTCATGCTTGCTTTATTTATGTCGGTCGTAACTCTGCAACCCATAAAGGGTGGTAGTGAATATTGTGTGAAGGCAGCAAAGTCAACATTAACTAATAAAGGCAGGTTTTATCAGAGAATAACAAAGTTACTAGCAAACCTTAGGTTACTGAGAAAATAACACATAAATTATTTTAAGACTTCAGATATGAATCTGTGTGTGCTGACTACTGAATTTACCTAGTATATATTTTTAAATAGATGACTGAGCAAAGTCAATATGTATAATTCATTTGAAGTGTCATTAACTAGATGTCCAAATGATTATGTTTAGTATATATCTATTAAAGAGATATACTGAGTTATTTTAGTGGCAAGGCTGATCAAGCTAACTTTTGAAAACTAAGAAGATAATGAAAACAAATTTAGAATAAAAAAATAGAGAAAAATTAAACTTACATGGTTCTTTTCATACATTATACTACAAATGTATTTCAAAATCATTGTGTATCATGGATCACTCATTTCCTTAGATAATTTGTTTGGATGAATATATTTTTCTAAAATTTTCTCCAAAAATAAAGTTAGATTTACAATGATTTCTATGATACAGTTGAACATTATAAAAAACCTTAAAAAAAAAAGTTGATGATTTTACCTAAGTAAGAGCATTGTCTTTTATGTAGTTCACTGTTTCCTATTGGAACAAATAGGGTCAATTTTCAAATTAGGATCTCTTTATCTCCACACAAAAATCAATCACATATCTATATACCAACAATAAACATGTGGAAAACAAAATTTAAAACATAGTATCATTTACAATCACTTCAAAGAAAACAAAATCCTTAGGCAAAAACTTAAAAATAAATGTACTGTATTTTTAAAAATACATGTAGTGGATCTACGTATAGAGTAAAAAATCACAAAATGCTGATGAAAGAAATCAAAGAGGACCTAACTGAAAAGGCAAGTTTCAGTAATCTCTAGTTTTTAATCTTTAGATAAATGTTTGTATAAATAAGTACACAAATATTACCATTAAAATTTATATCTAACATGACTATTCTCCTGAGCAACCATCTTCTGAAGCCTTGTATAACTGATGTCTCAGGTATAAATTGGATTGTCCAGTACTTCACATTTCTGGCATTGCTAAGACTTCAATTTTCCTTATTCCAAAATGATACTTCCTCTCAGTAAAATAAGTTTGGTCAAAGCCAAAGGAAAGGCAAGGAAAATTTCAGATATTTAACAATTTAAAATTACCTCTCTTCATATTAACTACAACAAAAGCTCATTTGGTGGTAGATCTAAAAGTTATATTATTGATAAAAAGTTATTTCTTTCCCAACTATGAGGATAACATTTTTGAAAACCGTGGTAGTAAAAGAATCTTCAGTTACAGAAAACAAAAACTAATGAAAAATATAAGGTTGATTACAATCAAAGTCACAAGACAAAAATCACATCGGCCTTCATGATTGATGTGATCTTTATGTTTCTTCATAAAGACAGAATACCAAAGACAGATAATGAAATTATATTTTACAAATTTTAATGTGTCACAACAGAATTTCAACTTGAACTGTTAGAGTAGGAGATAGGGATAAGATCGGATGCAGGGGCTTAAAGATTGGGTCTGAGTGTTAAAGAAAACAACCTTAAACAAAAGGGGCTGATAACTGCAGGCTAGAAGTGGCTTCAACTGGCTTATCAGCTATCTTGGTTACCTTATCTGAATTTTGGCTAATTATAATATCATTTACATTGTGGTTTTAAAATTTCTCCACCCTTGAAATCACTATGACAGTTCCAAAATAACCATATAAGTATGAAAATGGGAAGGAGCCCATTTCTAAGAATTACTACCCAAATTCTTAGTAAAAGCTGACCCCTTGGTCTTGAATATCCCTCCCCTCAATTAGGAAGACAACAAAGATCTAAACCACTTCCTCTCTGTGCAGCTGCTCTTTTCGAATCTGCTCCCTGAGAGTGTACTTTCACTTTCATTAAAAAGCTGCTGCTTGCTTGGCTTACATGGTGCATCTTGAAATTCTTTTCCCTATGAACACCAAGAACTTGGAAAAACCTCCTCTCGGCAGCCAGTAACAGAACTACCGTAAGCCAAGCAGACAGATTTATTTACAAAAATCCTTATGAGCTCCATAACTTTCTAATGCAGGTTCTGCCCCCTGCCACCCCAAGCTAGAACATATGTTTGCAAGGAAAACTAAAAATCTCTTTCATCTTTCCCACTTAAAGGCAATGGTGCGAAGGCAGTTAATCTGGCCACCTCCAGTTTTAAAATATAATCCAAAGAAGATTGATTGGACTGAGTCATGTGTCCATCCTTAAGCCAATCATAGTGGCCAGGGGGACCATCTATCTGGATACAGCTTGGGGAATATGCCACTGCAGCCAATGGCTGGGGTATGATGACTGGCAGCTTTCCCTAGAAATAAGTGGTTAAAGTGAAAGAGAAGCAGTTCTCCCCAAAAAGAAGGGTATTGTTGCCAAAAATGCAGAGTGTGGAACAAACAACAAGAATAGCTATCCATATCATTGAGTGATAACAAGCATTTTATTGATTGATTGATTGATTGATTGACAGTGATTTGCTCTGTCACCCAGGCTAGAGTGTAGTGGCATGATCATAGCTCACTATTACCTCGAACTCCTGGGCTCAGGCAATCCTCTCACCTCGGCCTCCCAAGATGCTGGGATTACATATGTGAGCCACCACATTTGGCCTCTTTTTATATTTTAACGATCTGAAAATAGGGTATGCCTTAAAAAATGCCTTAAAAAATCAATTAAATCAATACTTGTTGGCCTGGTGACAGTTGTGATACAGTTATCATTGTCCATGCATGAAAAAACTTGGTTACTCCTGGTGACATATCTGAGCCAGGAAAATTCTCCAACATTTCAATCAATAAGCCATTTGAGAACTATCTAAGGAAGGAAAATCAATCCTGAGAGTTCACTGAATACTTTCCATTGACACATTATGGTAAGATTACGAAAACACTAACATTGCAATTTGCATTTTTGATGACAGCAGCTTGAAAAAAGATGCGGGAGTCAATACTCTATCATTCTTTTAAAAAATGCTTCATCAGCATTGTTATTAATGGCACAGAGGACAATATTATGTTGAAAAACATGAACATCATGAACATCAATGATTTAGAAGAGTTAGATAATGAATGCAAAGTCTTAGAAAATAATCTTGACCATTTTTTCCCTTACAGCTTTCTTTCCAGATGTTGTAGTTTCAAAATATGTCCACAAATTCCTTGCTTTTCCTCCTTTGAGGAAAAACCTAAAACTCTCCCTCTTCAAAAGGTAGAGTCTAATTTCCCTCCCCTTGAAAGTGGCTTGACTTGTTGACTCACTTCTAACAAACATTATGGTTGAAATAATGGTATGTAACTTCAGAAATGAGGTCATAAAAGACATCGCAGAATCTTTCTCACTCAGTCTCTTGAATCATTCACTCTAAGGAAAGGCAGCTGCCATGTTGTGAAAACACTGAAATATCTCCATGGAGGACAAGGGATTCTCCAACAGCTATGCGAGCATGCCAATTTGAAAGTGGACTCTCCAGCCCCAGCAAATCTCTCAGATAACAACAGCCCCGGAAAACATCTTGACAGCAACTTCATAAGAAATCCTAAGCCAGAACTACGTATGGTAAATTGCTCTTGAATTCTTGACCCCAAGAAACTGTGAGATGATAATTGTTAATATAGTAAATATTAATGGTTTAATAAACAATTTTTTTTCCAGTAGTAGATAAAATAATAATATGTCATGCAACTGATGGAATCTTAGGTTCAATAAAATGCAGCAATTAGATTCCATTAACAATCTATCGCTTAGTTGTTTCTTCCACTGCATTGAACACAGAAATATATGCTCTTCCTTCATGCTATACTTTCCTTCTTGCTGCCCCTCTGCCTAAAATGTATTCTCTGCCTCCTCCTGGAAGCCTTCTCTGACCTCCCTCAGCTACATTACTTACCTCACCTCTTTTTCCCATGGTATGCAGGGCCTAACCTGTGTCATACACAGTGCTATCATCTAGTTGTTTATGAAGTGATAATTGAATACTATACATATATTAAACATTTCTGAATGTGTTATTTTTTTCTCAAATAAACGGGAGATGCAAAGCAACACAGACGCTTGCCATATAAAAGGGTTTACTAACCTTACAAAAACAGACTAGAGAAGAGATTTTTATAGTTGTCAAGTAGCCATTTTTCAAAACCTCATTAAAGTTCCACCAACAACTTCCAGCCTAAGGAGATGTCTATGGTCAATTCCTTTTGCGTACATATCAGCTCCTACTCTCTTTCACATTGTTCCTAATTTTCTTAAATTTTATTTTTAACTACATATGTACTTTTTATACAAATGTCTCATAACTTACATGTATAAATTTGTTCATAGCATAAATGCCCTTATTTATGCTATTTTGCAGGGGTTTTTTGCTGGCTCTCTAGTTCCCCATGCTCACACCTTATTCCCATCCCCCAGCCCCTAAGAGGCATACTAGGATGTGCACTTCTCCATGTTTATATACAGACATATAGATTTTCACATATGCACACTAAAATACGCATATATGGACTTTTACTTCACTTGTTTTGTAAAAATAAGATCATATAATTGGAACTTTTCTGCATCCTACTTTTCTTCTTCCTCAATAATACCTTACTGAAATTCCAAGGCAATGGCTATAGCTCTAATTCTTTTTTTTCCAAATGGCATAATATTTTATGACACATATATATGATATTACTCAATGATGAAATTTGTTTTTCAATTTTCTGCCTCTATTAGGAATGCTGCAATAAATGTCCATATATATGTGTATATACCATATATATACATATACATATATACACATAGGATTTTTCATATACTAACACATATTTCTATGAGTTAGAGAATTACAGTTGTTGGAACTGCAGAATTGAAGAGGCATGTATTTTTAATGTTAATAGAGGTAGCCAGATTATGATCCAAGAAAAGGCTATAATAGTTCTCATCTCTGCTAACAGTATCACATTATCCCATTTCCTGTCTCCAACAGCAATAGCTGTTACTCTCATTTTTGTCAATCTAATAGATGGAAAATGATATCTCGTTATTTTAACATGCATTTGCCCAACTACAGCGAATTTGAGCATCTCTCCATGTTTGGAATTCATTTGAATTAGTTATCTAAAATTTCTATATCCTCAGCTAAATTTTTCTTTGGTTAATTTGGCTTTTTCTTATCTAGTCTTAAGAGTTCTTTTTATTATTATAGATAACCTATCCTCATTTATCATCTGTTTATACTTATAATTTCACATTTATTTTTCTATTAACACTGTTTATAATATTTTATACCATAGAAAATTTACTAATATTATTATAGTCAAATATGCCTGTCTTTTAAACTTCTAGGTTTCTGATCCCAAATGAAGAAAGATCTTCCCTAATACTACATCTATATCTTGATTGTCTTCAAAGATTTTTATTGTTATTTTTTATATTTAAATATTTTATATATTTGTAAATATTTCAATATGTGCTATAATGGTCCAATATTATTATATAGTCTTTACAAGTAAGGAAAATATTTTGTATACCTTTTAATCAGGCATGTTGGAAAGCTAGTTAATTAAGTTTAAGTTGATTAATTCAAGTTTCCTTATTAAATCATTTTTGGCATAAGGTAAAAATGTAAATATATATTATCTTCAACCATCACATTTATAAACTGTTGACTAATTCACTTTAGCAAACATTTCTCCTCATCTTTAAAATCTGGCTAAATCAAGAAAGCATGTTATCATGAACTGAAAGTGACGAGGCCCAAGTAGACCAGTTATATTGACGTAATAAAATAATCACACATATTGGTCTGCAATTCAGTACACACACATGAAACACCTATAATGAGTAAGTGAATTTTAAGTTAAATTCAAAGCGTTTTCAGCAGACAACATCCAGCTGTGCGACATGGCATTCTCCACACAAGTCTTTCTGGGTAACTGCTTCTGTTATATAAAGGAAAGACAATCTCCCTCTTTGGCTGAGAATGAAATTTGAAATATTTGAATTTGCCGTGGTCATTACGACCTGGGATGTTCTAACACCCAAATGTGGCAGATAAATCCAAAGCAGCAGGTTGCTTCTAATACTCTCTGCATTACTGTATTTTTCATATTTCTGCCTCTGTTCACGTAGCAGAATTCTTAATCCCAGTGGCATACTTCTTTCAACATCGTGAGATATTCTAAGTATAAGCTGCCTGTTTTTTGGCTTCTAGGTTCTTCCGCTCTTCCAGAAGTGTCCCCAGACTCTGTGGTGCTGGCCAACGCTCGACATAAAATGTCCTCTGTAACACGGTGGAAAAGAGAGAGGCATTCAACTGGCCAGCCTCAGTCAGGATTCTTCAGTTTGACAGATCACAGCTGCTCCCTTCCACGCCAGCATTATAAAATAAAGAATTGTATGCCCTAGTGGTTTTTTTCTTTTTGAAACATCACTTTTGATCTCCTTGCAATTTATTATCAGTGATGGCATTTTTGCCTGCAGCAGTTTTTCAATGAAATCCTGATGTAGGTGCATCCACACAGCTCTCCAGCTCCATCCCTAAAGTCCCTTTTTGAATACCAACAGCATGCATGCTCACCACCACACAAAATACTACTTGTATACAGGTGGTTATTTCTTGTGCTGGGTCACATCTTCAGTGGAGGTTAAAAACTCTCAAGGGCAGGGCCTTCCTTATCTGCCTTATCCTTATCCTACATACACAGTACATTGGTAAACCCCAGATGCTACATAAATCCTCACTGATTGATTTACAACACACAGTACCAGATTGTAAATCCCTTCAAGAAAAGGGTCTTGTCTCCTTGTCTTCGTAATCCCAGCAATCTGACAGATCCCTCGCTCATGGCTCATTCATTTATTAATTTAATAAGCATTTTGAGCATCACTAATTCACAACGCTGGACAAGAGGTTTAAGGATTTTTATAGTGACAGGATCCTAAGAATATTTCCTTTTCATAAAATGTTTTGCTTGTTTGTTTTAAATCAAGAAGATAAATTTTCTCAGAAAGTAGTTTCTTTAATTAAGAATCTAATGCTAATAATGAATGCCTGTCACACTCTTCCACGTAAAGCTTACCCTAGTAAAAATACTGTAAACAAGAATGTTCTAATTAAAATAAACTAGAGTCACTCTTTTATCTAGGAATTAAAATAAGTACTAAAAATACTGAAGTACAACAAAATATGGTGACAACTGACATGTTTGTATAGTTTACTAAATGTTTTATCATTTTATAACAAAATTAGGCTTATTTTTTTTGTTCAAAATATTTTTAAAGCATTCAGAGTTTCTAAGTTTTCTAAAGCATATTTTCAAAGTAGTGCTATAAATGTTAAAGAAAATAAAGATTAAAAGTTGGACAGTAAATAAAACCTTTCACTTAAACATCAAACTTATTACGAAGAGAGAGCAGAAAGTATTCATAAAAGGAAATATAACATTAAAAAGCTATGTTCTCTCTGGTAAAAGACAGACATATATGAAATTTTAGCAGACCTAAAATCTAAATCTACCTAGGCCATTATCTCAGAAGCTAATAAAAGCTGTACTAAAAAAAATCTCCTAAGATCTAAATCACTGGTTCCCAAACTGAAACAAAGGCATTTGTGGCTTACAAAAAAAAAAAATACATACATACATATATATATATATATATATGTATGTTAGAAATGTGAACTCTGAAGCCCCACCCCAGACCTACTGAATCCAAAGCGCTAGGACCCTCCTGGTAACTCTAATGCATGCTCAATTTGAGAGCCACTGGCTATGTGAATCTATCCAGAAGTGAGAATAGAGTAGCAAGTTTTGATATAAGCTGAAGCTCAAAATAGAGCATCCTAATCAAGACAAATATTAAGTTGATAGGATGCTAAAGATTAGAAGATAGTAAATTATATTTTAATGTCTATTACTAATGTCTAACATCTTGAGATATAATTCACAAACCACAAAATTAACACAAAGTGCACAATTCAATGGTTTTCATATATTCACAGTTGTACAACCAACATCACAATCAATTTTAGAATATTTTCACCATCCTAAAAAGAAACGGTGGAAACTCTCCACTATCCCCTCATCCCCTAGTTCTAATCATCCACTAGTATATTTTCTATGTCTGTAGATTTGCCTGCTTGGGACATTTCATATGAACAGAACCATAATATGTGGTCTTTTGTAACTGAATTATTTCATTTAGTTTAATGTTTTCAAAGTTCATCAATGTTGTAGCATGTATCATAACCAAATAATTTTTCCCTGTATAGACACATCTCATTTTGTTTACCCATCATCCATTACTAGACATTTGGGTTGCTTCTACCTTTTGGTTATAATGGGTAATACTATGACAAACATCCATGCACAAGTTTTTGGTGTGGACATATATTTTCATTTCTCTTGGGTATATACCTAGGAGTGGAAATAGCTGGGCCAAATAATAACTCTATGTTTAACAATTTGAGTAACTGCCAGACAGTTTTCCAGAGTTACTGCACCATTTTATGTTCCTACCAGCGGTATATGAGGGTTCTGATTTCTCTACACCCTCCCCAACACTTGTCATTATCTGACTCCAGCCACCTTAGTGGGTATGAAGTGGTATTTCATTGTGGTTTTGATTTACATTTCCCCAAAGACTAATGATGTCCAGCATCTTTTCGGGTGCATGTTTTGGCCATTTGTGTATCTTCCTTGGAAAATGTCTAATCAAATCCTTTGCCCATTTTTTAATTGGATCATCTTTCCTGTTATTGAATTGTAAGAGTTCTTTATTATGTCATACATACAAGTACCTTGTCAGATATACGATTGGCAAATATTTCTTCCCATTCTGTGGGCTGTCTTTTCACTTTCTTGATAGAAACCTTTAAAGCACAAAATGTTTATTTTTTTAATGTTTCCAGGAAAATATCAGCCCTGAATTCACTATATAAGGCTAAGTGTAATGTTTTATTAAGATGCTGGATATCAAGATATATTAATAGAAACTTATGATTTATGCTATGTAAGTTTTACTAGATTAGAAAAGATACTATTCATACTACAGAGTTATAGCATACAACCGTGACCACCTGGTAGCAGTTAACTTAATTGCCAAAACAGTATTTGGAACAAGTTATTTGAATGTAAAAATCAATAGTTTTGTGACAACCTTGCCATCATCTATATTAACTAATCATGGACACTGCATGGATGACAATCATAAATACAAAGATACTTGAAGAGTTCATCTGCTTTCCACCAAAATTCTTAGAAATACTGCATACTCGGCAAGGATAATCCTCCTTGAGATACCATATGCAGAGTTCCCATGCCATTAGGGACTCAAGGAGGCATGGTAATGATGTTCTGTGAAAAAAACTGATGGTGCAAAGCTTGGAATTTTAGAAGTGTAGAAATTCCCAATGGGGAAAAAATGATTAGGTTTATGTACCCACCTAAAACAGGGATCAGATTGAAGGAGCCAGCAGACATCAGAGTGATTTTCCTCAAATGGGAAATGTAGGACATGAAATAACAGTAAACAGATGGGCATAAACAGGCAGACAGGCTGACAGACTGACAGGAAGGAAGCCACACAGGCAGGAAAACAGAAAGGGACAAGTAACAGAGATTGTGGGAGCTAAAAAAAGTTGATCTCATGGAGGTAGAGAGTAGAAAGGTTACCAGAGGCTGGGAAGAGTATGGGATTGGGGAAAATGAAGAGAGGTTGCTTAATGAGTACAAACATTCAGTTAGATAGAAGGAGTAAGTTTTAGCGTTCCATAGCACAGAAGGGTGACTATCCTTAACAATATATTGTATATTTCAAAATAGAAGAGAACATTTAAAATGTTCCCAACACAAAGAAACAATAAATGTTTGAGGTAATGAATTCTGAAATACCTTTATTTGGTCATTACACATTGTATGCATGTATCAACCTATCACATGTACCCAAATAAATATGTATAATTATTATGCATCAATTAATTTTTTTTAAAAGAGATTCTCTTCTTCAACACAATCTCTCATGGTCTGCAACATGCAAGATGCTATACCAAGCACTGACATGAAGAGAGAGAAGCCAAAGCCCTTACCTTCAAGAAGTTAAAAGTCTACCTCTGAGGACACATATAAAGTGAGCATCGGAAAGAAATGTTGACTATAAATTGCAAAGCACCTTGAAGCCTAAGGCATCTGGCCAGCATCCTCTAGGCAATGCGGACACCTGCAAAGCTTCTGGACCGGAAGAATAAGAACCTACACGAATGACTCTAAAGATGATGTGCAGTGTATATGCAAATGAAAAATAATCAGAGGTAGACAAACAATTCAGAGGACAACTGCAAGAGAGTACAACAGGCTTAGTTCCAAGAAGAGACTAGTTGGGGTGAGAAAGAAGAATGGATGAGAAAAATATGAAAACGCTGTGAAGAAAAAATTGACAAAATAGACAATAGCTGATCATACCTCTAAGGTTGAAAGGAAAAAAAGAAGGTGGCAGGTTAAAAATGACTCCAAAGAATGAGCCTTAATGAAGAAAAAAGGAGGTAAGATCAAAGAAGTTCTGATTTTACAAGAAGGTAAAAAAAAAAAAAAAAGATAAGGTGAGTTTCAAATGTGCCATGCAAGAGATTTATACAGAAATATCCAGTGGAGAGATATTTCAGGGCAAGAATAATAGAGTTGGCATCAGTTTAGCAATTTGAAAACAAATCTTAATCCAATATTGAAAGTTAACAGCTAAAACAATTCTATTAAATGTAGTCCCCCATGAAAAACTTCTATACTATTTAATTAAAATGATCTATTGCTGTTTGCCAAGCACTATTATAAAGCTTATGGTGGGCTTATGGGGTGGGAGGGGGAGAGGGGATACACAGTTAAAAAGCACCACTGTATATACTGAATGTAGGTAACAAAATGAGTTGGTAGCAGACAAAAATTGTAGGGAAAAATAAATATAGCATCCATCTCTGGCATTAATGTGTCACTGAAAACCTCGATTCTTGTTTATGATACCTATCTGTTTTATACTAATGAATTTAAATCTCATGACATTTAAATCTGCACTTTATTTGCTACTATATAATGCTTATCTCCAAAAGCTCAAAAGAACATTATTGCCTCCATCCTTATAAAATCTGTATAGGAAAGGTCCCATTTTCCTGAGAAAATACAGGAAGGAGAAATACGGTTTTTCTGAAATTGGGAAATGGTCCTTAACCCATCCAGATATGGAAATTTTACTTTTGATGTTATTGGTGGTTTGGCATATTGAGAAATATTTGTATTTTTCCTTTATAATATTTGTTATCTATGCCTGTGGACTTAGAAGAATACTCTAAATACTCATGGGGAAAATTATTCTTTCCAATTCTTTAATTACCTTCAGTACTATTATTAATAATATAATAGCTATTAGTTTATTCTTTTTTTAAGAAACTTTCCAATAGCTACTTTAAAAATTAAAAGTACCATCAAATAAGGTATAAAAATAAAATCTTAATCATTCCAAATACAAATGGTAGTAGATATGATAGGCAAGAATCATGGAAACTTTGAAGAAATTAATAAAAAAAAACAATTCTATAAGTTTAAAAAAACAAAAACATACCTGTTTACTAATATTGTAAGAAGATGAAAATAAGTGGCAAATATAATGATGAGATTATTTTGTAGAAATGTTTTCTCATGCTTTTTGTTATGATACCAAAGCTAAAAAGAAAATGTGCTATGCGGAAGGGTCAAATTAAATAAAGATAATGACAGCACCCAATTAATAAACCAAGTGTAATAACCACCTAATGTTATGTAACAACACATCAATCAGATGCTATCTGAAAACTGTCTTCATAAAATTCAGGTACTAGTCACACTGGAAGGAGACATATACACATACATATATATGATGGCATTAGGACCGGCTTACTTTTGGCTGGAGAAAGAAATGGGTGGAGCTGGATGAGGGGAAGAAAGATAAATAAACAACCTGAATCTATAAGCATTTTGCAAGATTCAACTGGATTGATATTTTCCCCCCATTGATCATCTATCATTTCTAGAGAATCAAAAACTACTAGGCATAAAATATCTCACTCAATCCGTACTCTCTACAGAGTAAAAGTTTGACCTGATCAGAATGTAGGAGTTTGTGGTAATCCACAAAGTAATATTTAATTAGAACGCTCATACCTCTTTGCAGATGAGTACACCTAATCAGAACTAAGGGTTATTCTACTTGGAAATAACCTGATACTAATATGATGAAGCAGGTCTCAGCCCCAAAACAGACACAAATTACAGATTATATCGCTGTCAACCCCCATTTGCACAACTCCTTCACATCTCCTTTATTTACTTTGTTCTACTACCTAGCATTTAATTCAAAGACATCCATGAGACTAGGTGGAAAAAGAGAGCAGAAAGGAGGGCAATGTTTTCAATACTGACAAAAAGGACACAAGGAATACAGAAACAGAAAAGAATGATTTTAAACAAATAAAACTTGGCCGGGGTTGGTGGCTCAAGTCTGTCATCCTAGCACTCTGGGAAGCCGAGGCAGGAGGATCACTTGAGCCCAGGAGTTTGAGGTTGCTATGAGCTAGGCTGACACCCAGGCAACAGAGTGAGACTCTGTCTCAATCCATCCATCCACCTATCCATCAATAAATAAATAAATGAAACTTGAAAGAGGGGAAGGAATACAGTGTAGTCAATACAGAGTAAGCCTTTGGGGGAAAAAAAATCTAGCCTTCAGGAATACATCAATGTGTTTCCCAACATCTTGGGGAAATACTGATGTCCATTATTGGGAAATCTCAACATGAGGTAACATTCATTTCCACTAATATGACATTTTTCTAAACACACATGCTCTCTACAGCTGTAAACACTTCAAAAATTATGATTCAAGACAGAAAAAAACAGCACAATGACAGAAAGCTCAGTAATAAGTGTTCTTCTGTTTACATTTTTAAGTTAGTTTAATTTTGTAATTTCTTCATTCCATAGTTGTTATTAATCTCTATAATTTTTCATTATTTTGTTGACATATTTACTATAAATTTGCCTTAAAATAGGTTGCAGAATTACACATGTATCATTCATTAAACTGAAAGAAGTTTCATTGACTACTTATGATTTGGGCTTTTATTTGAACTACTACTTAAATTTACTGCAGTAACACTATCTATGTACTATAATTAATAACTATCTTTTAATTTTGATTCAAAACTGAAAATAAAACAGGTGAAATTACAATTAGTTCAATATTCAAATAAAAAAAGAGAGAAAGAAAAGACAACCATCAACAATGGTATGATGACATAAGATTGTTCAGAAGAGATACAAAATCCTCACCAATAGGGTAAAGTAAATTTTACATTAATAATAGAGTTGAAATGCTAACAAAGTTGCTTCCGTACTACACTGAAACAGAAATATTCATTAAGTGATGCATAATCACTTCCAGTTTGCTTACACAAATGTTTAACAAGTACCAAACTCTTCATAAAAAATAGTGAATGTTCCTTACATAATAAGCACCATATAAAAATATAAATGAAACCCAATTTAATGGCAAAAGATCCTCAAGTACCAAGGTCAATACTCAGAATATGAGGTCTCATTAGTGCAGAGATAGAATAAATATAATGGATTGAATCTTTACCAAGTTTTTTTTATACTGATTGGGAGTTTGACATTTATGATTTACAACTTCTAAAAGTAGGGATAGCAGAAAAAAATTTTACTTTGTGAAGATATTCAAGACTCCTCATAAGTAGGAATACAAGTATCGTTATCACCTAATCTTCCTTCTACTGGAAGCCAGAAACTTAA
>CM052437.1:177104647-177177191 GCA_028533085.1 Varecia variegata
GAATGAATGAGAGAGAGAGAATGCCTCCAATTACTGTGAAAGGCTCAGGATTCTACTTTGCTATAGTAGTTCATAGTTGCATTCTTATGGAAATATAACAGATGTCACAGGCATGATATAAAAATCATTTTCTACAAGTTGAACCTCAAAACCATTTCTATAACCATTTAACTAAACATATGTAAAGTACTGCAACAAGAGCCTTTAATACTGTTAAATATGAAAAGATTACTTTCTATTTAAAAAAAAAAACGTTTGCATATGCTTCCTATTTATTTTGCTCCCATGGAGGAAAGTATTGCTGCTTTAAAACTAGAAAGCAAATATGCCTAGATTTTTTTTTAGACTTTGAAAAGATCAACAATTTACCTTTCCAAGAAAGTACTAGGATGTTACTAAAGCATGCAAACAATTCTGCTGTCACTGGGGGGGAAATACTAGTTTTAGACTAATCTATAGCATTAATGTGTTAGATTTTTTGCTTTGTTCTGTAAGACAAGAAATGAAAGAGTACAGATGAAATGGATGTTATTATGGAGGCCTCTGCTAAAAATTTCCCATAAAAACTAAAAACAGCATTCTCTTTGTAATATTATAAAATATTCTTGTCTCATTTTCAACAATACGAAATGGTATTTCATTCAACCAGCAAGAGTTTTAGAACATAGTACTTACAGGCCTACTGAATGCTATGATTGAATGCATACTTTCTCATGAAGGTTTCTGATTCTATATTCATTAAAATTAATACAATAAAAAGAAAAAAAAAACTAATAGACCTGCCTACATAATCAAAGCAAAGGAAAATTCAGCAAATTTAAGCATATGGATATGGATAAGCCATACGGATAACTGAAACCATTCAAAGCTATTAGGCTAAATAAATACGATTGTTCAAGTTGGCATGTTTGTATGTCTCAAGATCCTAACTTTGCTTTTGATGGAATCACATCCATAGTTCTCTAAATTTCAATTTGTATTTATCTTTTTTCCCTCTAAGATGACTAACCGACCCTACTTCCAAGCAGTTCAAAGACGATGTCCCTGTTGCTATTCCCGCAGTGTCCTATATACTACTGAATGTAAAGAACACACAGTGTGGTGAATCGTCATTAATTTCAACTGAAACCCCAGGAAAAACACTGCAATTAAAAATACTAAATGTGTCATTATAAAAAGCTGTATAAAGTAATCATAAAGCAAGAAGGCTGGTTTGCATTTGAAACTAGTTATAAATTATCCAATACATATCTGTCCAATGAATGATCCAGGCTGATAATGATAAATATATTTTAAATACAGTATTATCACTCCTTTTTTTTTTTTTAACATAGGCAAATGTTGTTGGCAACTGGAAAAAAAAAAAGTGGTATTTCCATGAAACACACTTAAGCTTCCCAGTTTTTAGAAAAGCTTCTTATGCCGTTGATTAAAAGGGGTAAAGGATGTTTGTAAGAAACAGCCCCTAAGAGCTGAAGTTCTGAAGCAGACAGGCCTGGCTTGGGTGACTCTCTGCCTCTGTTACCTTTGTGCTTCAATTTTCTCATTTAAAAACAAAGAATCATTGTAACAATTACCCCACAGGACTGTTGTGGTGATTACATTCAAACTTGCATGTAGAGTGTGTTAGCAGAATGATAAGCACCCAATACATGGTAACTACTATTGTTATTAACATGGCAGTGATTAATCACAGCCTACAGAAAGAAATACATTTTTTATCACACACAGAAATGGGTATGTATGTACACAGGTACATGCAAATGTATGTCAAGAAATATAATTATCATAAATGTACATGATACCCTGTTTTTTGGTCTTCAATTTCCTTTTTTGGTAAATACTGGCCTCACCCCATTAAACTGATTTCATGGCTGATTAATAGGTAACAGTCCATAGCTTAAAAATAGAGTCAGGAAACCACATTCTTAGTTCTGAATAAAAGGAAAGTAGTATTTACATTAGCAATTATAAACAATGATGTCATCTTAGATATATTTCCAAATTTTGATCTTTTAATCCTTTACACATTTGTGTAATAAAGAAATCAGACGTGGCCACTGAGTGCTACGCAAAGGAAATTGTTACTAATAATTATTGTAATAGTTATACTTCCTTAATAACATTTATAGAAACAAAATTAAAATAATAATGAGAAAAGCCTTGGATATTTATGAATGCCTTTATAATAGTGAGAAAATTTTTTATATTAATATTGATTACAGAAGAAGAGATCAGAATGACAGAATAACTGTACGTATATGAAAGTGCATATGGGAACAGTTATTGCCAGAGGAAAAAGTGACAGAAAAGACAAAAATATAAGCATGAAAAAAAGGAGGAGAAGGAGGAAAGAAGGAAAGAAAGAAGGAAGAAAAAGAAAACAGAGAGTGACCACCTTGAGACAGAAGATGGGTAAAAATGAGAGAAAATTGGAGAATGAGAAGAGTATAGTGACAGATACTTTGAGAGGAGGAGAAATGCTCTCATTGGATGATGGCTTTCCTTTTAGTAAAACAGTGACAATGTCTTTGGCCAGGCAGTTTTAGAGGCTTTCAAGCAAGACACTTATTTGGATAGTCTGCACAATAACAAAATACTTCATTCTCTCAAATAGATTCCTCAAAGTTCACCCTAATTATAGCTGCTATGGAAAGTATACAACAAAGATAGAGGATGACACAGCTGTGAGGGTCTATTAATAGTTGTCATTAAATATCAAATCTATAGTCCCCACAGCTGGAACCATAGCATGACTGCCATTAGCAGACTCTGTAACCCTGTTCAGGAATGAGAGATAAGGAAAGTAAAGGGACAATTCAGGCTGACTATTCAGATGCCAGAAAAGACAGAGAAATGAGAGAGTAGGGAACTGCCACAGGATCAATGTTATCACTAAAATCAAGTTCAGAATGAAAGCAGATAGCAACCAATATACATGAACACTGGCACAGGCTAAATATCTGAAACCACAAATATTATAATAGTAAAAAGCAGAATCAGTAAGCTTGAGAGAAGAGGAGGTGGAGAATAAGAAATCCACCAGCCAGATGGAGAATGTATGATCTTGAGACACTAGAGATGAAAGAGCTTTCCAAAAAGATCCAAATCCAAGGCAGGAAGTACTGGCTGGTAGCTAAAATGGATTCGAAATAAAAGGTCTATTTCAGTGGTCAGCAAACTATGGACTATGAGCCAAATCCAGTCCTCCACCTGTTTTTGCAAATAAAATGTTTTTGAAACACAGCCACACTGATTCTTTTATACATTTTCTGTGGCTGCTTTGCACAACAACAGCAGAGTTGAAGAGTTGTGACAAAGACCATATGGCCTGCAGAGCCTAAAATATCTGCTATCTGGCCCTTGGCAGAAAAAGTTTGCCTACCTCTTGTCCATACTCTAAGGTTTACTTATCACATAAAGCTTAACAGAGATGTTAAAGTCACTCAACACATACCTGGCACATGCTACATACATACTTGCACTGTCTGAATCACCTGTTTAAGTCCTATCTTTTCCAGTTACTTGAAGTGTGAACTCCAAAGTCACTTAACCTGTCAGGACCTCAGTCTGCTCATCTCTAGAATGGGGATAGTAACAGTATTTACCTCACAGGATTGATAGAGGATCAGGTGAGTTAACCCTGCAAAGCTCTCACAACACTGTCCTGCACCCGGTGGGCACTATCCATGTGTTGGCTACTATTGCATGTGGTAGGCACACAATAGTTATTAGTTGAATGACCGATGCTGAATAAATTAACTAATGAATTAATTAATACAGAGATAAATTCTGACTATGACAGTAACTTACTGGAAAATACAGAAGTAGTTAATGGTAAGAAGCATCTGGATGAAGCAAATTTAAAAATTTGGGAATATAGCACTGAACACAAAGATGAAGTCATTCTATCTCACCAGGCTTCTTAAAAATCTCACAATATTTGTACATAATATCCAGATTATTAAAGATCTATTTCAATAGAAATGGGCCATCACCTCAGGGATGGGCATAGTAGAATTTGTCTCTGGCCTCATATCGAACAATATGTATTTTGTTCTGTGCCACTAATATATTAAAATGTCTTATATGTTTAAATAATCTTTTCATAACCCCCCAAATATTTTTGCACAACTAGGATACATCTTTTCTGCTAGCCTTATTTATAGAGACTATAGCTTATACACGACTGTTGTGCTCAATGGACCTGAACCTAGTATGTAAATTGCTCCTCAAATCTTTGGTTCAATGCTCACTTAAATATGCTCAAAGCATAAGTTCCGTAAAATACTGAACGCAGGAAAGAACACAATAGTGTCAATTTGGTAGTTTAATAAAACTATGATAAGCCTACTACAGAATTCATAACTCCAATGACTAAGCTACTCAATACTAGAACAGACACCTCCCAGATCATCCGAACTGAAACTCAGATATCCTAAAGCCTTGCCTTTTCCCAGCTGCGGGGATCTCTTGGGTCTTTGCCTGGATGAATTTACATGACAAAAATGCACGTGATATTCTACCTATTCATATACTCAAAACCAGCTGCTGCAGCTTGGATGTTTGTCCCCCAAACCTCATGTTGAAACATGACCCCCAGTGTTGGAGGTGGGGCCTAATGGGAGCTGTCTAGGTCTAGGGGAGTGGATCCCTCCCCGGGGAGGGGAGGAGAGTAAAGAGAAGAGCTGGTTGTTAAAAAGAGCCTGGCACCTCCCTCCCCTCTCTCTTGCTTCCTCTCCCCACATGTGATCTCTGCACACACCAGCTCCTCTTCACCTTCCACCATGAGTGAAAGCAGCCCTCAGCCCTCACTGGAAGCAGATGCCAGCACTGCACTTATTGTACAGCCTGCAGAACTGTGAGCTGAATAAACCTCTTTTCTTTGTAAATTACCCCCATTCCTTTATAGCAACACAAAAACAGACTTAAGACACAGCAAATCCCAAAAAGCTACATTCATGACAACCATCAGACAGCAAAGAAGCCTTACTAGAAAGTATCACTATTTTACCTCCACAGAGATTCTGCCACTAGATAAACCTGGGGTGGGGAACCTGCAGCCTTAAGGCCACATGTGGCCTTCGAGGTCCTTAAATGCTGCCTTCTGACTGAATCCAAATTTTAAAGAACAAATGCTTTTAGTTTTATTAATACGTTTTTGTCTTTTATATTTTTATTTTATTTTTAAAATGAACATATTTAAAATACTAAAGAATAAATTTCAATGAAACAATCTTCCCAGATTGGCCGGCACAATTAGAACACTGGGGCTAAATTGACAGCTGCTGTGCTCATGACTGGGTTCTAACCTTCCCCACCTGACTGGCACCACTACTGCACCGGTGAGAGTTTATGGGGGTCAAGTACGGCAGTGTTATCAGCTTTTGACAGTGGTGCACTGTATTTCTGTTTGAAGTGGAATTTGTGAATAGTTGCCCAGGTCAACAGTATTTTTTAATTCTGTCTGCTTAACAGCCCATCATGTCAAAGAAGACCAAGAGAATGTTGAAGGAAGAAAACAGATTTTTTTCATAAGGATTGGGAAGAGCAATATTATCTTATTTCTGCTAAAAAGATGATTTTGCTTGCTTTGTGATACTGCAATATCAACATTAAAGAAATTTAATGCTTATTAGCATTATAGCACTCATAAGGACCACAAATATTTTAAATTAGAGGGAGAGGCATGAAAGGTTGTATTGCCAAAATTAAAAGATGAAAAGCAAAGACAATTCTTTGAAGCAGAAATAAGACCAGGAAATAATACCACTGAAGCAACTTATAAAGTAGCTTATGTACTCAGGGGAAAAAAGGGAAGCCATTCAGTGATGTAGAAATTGTGAAAGAATGCATAGTTGAAGTTGTAGGATGCTTAGACCCCAACAATGTTTCAAAGTACAAATAACTGCCTCTTTCAAAGAGAACTGTAATTGATTAGCAGCATGAATTAGCATTCAACTTAACACAACAACTTCATGCAATACTTCAAAAGGAAAATATATATTATTCAATCACTTTGGATGATGAATCAACTGATACTACTGACTTGGCTCAGGTTTTATACTTCATGCGGGTCTTAACAGAAGATTTTCTTTGCTATGAAGAGTTACTCACTTTGGGTACTTTTGAGAACAGAATGCGGGGAATAGATATCTTCAACAACTTTCAAGATAAATGTCATGAAGTTGGACTGAATTTGGTAAATTTAGTGAGTGTATGTACAGATGGTGAACCTTCCATGTCAGGAAAACAGGAAGGGTTTATTGCACAGATAAAAAAATATATTAACAGATCCAGATGCTCTCATTTCTTTTATTTGTATCTTGCATCAGCAAAATCTCTGTACTAAAGCTACTATTTTAAGTGACACTTTGCAACAAGTTATTAATATAAGTATTGTTAACTATATTTGTGCAAATGCAACATGGCATTGTCAGTTTCGTAACATGCTAAAGTTGAACAATGAGGCATTCAGTGTAGATTTGCTGTATCTTTGTAAAGTGTGTTGGCTATTGCAGGAACCGGTGTTAGCCAAAATTTTATCTCTGGGAGAACAAACAGTTAAATTTTACAAAGAACAGAATCAGCAATGTGAATTATTGAAAGAAGATTTCTATAGGAATGCAGCATTTCTGTGTGATATCATGTCAAAGCAAAATGACCTGACTATTTCTTTGCAAAGTAAAACTAAGTCTGTATGTGGTTAGTGAAAAAAAAAAAAATCCAAGCATTTAAAAAAAAAAAAAGCTATCTTTTTTCAAAACATTTCTGCAAAAGGAAATTTCAAATTAATATTTTCCCCAGTTAGCAAAGGTTATTGATGAGCATGATATATGCAAATCATCTGAAGAATATGCAGCTGTTATAGACTATTAATTGCAGAATACAATGAAAGGTTCACTGACTTTGAGAATCATGACATCACACTCAAATTAGCATTTCATCCTCACCTAGGTGATATCACCAAGGCACCTAAAGAACTCCAGATAGAATTGATTGAGCTCTCAGTAGATGATACGTTAAAGTCATTGCTTGATGCTAAAAAAGATATAATTGAAATATGGAAAAAATGCAGTAGAATACCCATGCCTTTGGCAACATGCCCGAAAAATGCTTTCTTACTTTTCAACCACTTATTGCTGCGAATCTACATTCTCCTACCTACCCCAAATCAAGATGCCCTGAAGGTCACAAATGACTGACACCCATCTAGAGGATCAACTGAAACTGCGGACCTCCATGCTGCAACCAAATATTCAAATGCTTTCCAACAAAAACTAGACACAACAAAGTCATTAAAAGGTTATTTAACTTTAAAATTAAAAAAATAGCTTTCATTTTTTGAAATTATTAAGGACACAGTAGTTAGATTTTTACAAAATAATGTACATTTTTAAGTATATGTAATATGAAGTTTCTTGAATGTGGCCTTATTTGATTACAGCTAAATTAATGTGGGCTTCCAACATGAAAAGGTTCCCCACCCCTGAGATAAAGAGTTCACACTGTTCAGTTCTATTGAACATGTTCAAACATAGAATGTTTCTTCTCCCTACAGGTCCTTTCCTACTAGTTTAAACAAATGTTTCACCCTGTGGTTTCTCCCATGTCACCCCATTCAGTTTGTTCCAAATATCACCTGCAAACTCTAAACACAGAAAGAATATAGACCAGAGTTTCTCTCAATTGTCTGTCTCCCAGGGATGTGGGTAAAGAACATGTTATACCCGCTCACTGTCTTTTCTGCTCTCCAGCGGAGGCTTCTTTCCAAAGACTCCAAAGCAGCTGTTACTGTAAAACTAAAATCTCAAAAAGGCTCAGCTCCCCGCAAGGACTAATACTACAAAAAAAGTTCAAGTTATTTTTTAATTTATCATTATACACAAACATTAACCAGTGGAAATGTTCTTTAATTCATCTATATTCAATTAAATGGCATGATCTTAAAATAAACTTCTAGGTGGACTGAGCCTTGTAACAACTCATTACAAGGGAAAGGATATTAATCAATGTGGGGTAACAATTTAAATACACATAAAAACACTAATATTTATGTAACATGCAACATTGAGTTTCAAGGAGGGTCAAGGTAAAAATGTATGTTTCCATGAACTCCACCATGTTTTCCAGACTGCTTCCCCAAAGCCTACACTTTCAGGAGTCTTTCAAACTAACTGAATAAACATGTTACAGTTGAAATGGAGAAAACAGACTATGAATAAAAGACCTTTATCTCTTCATAAGAAATAAATTGCTGGGAAAGGAAAAGACCTTTATCTCTTCATAAGAAATAAATTTCTGGGAAAGGAAAGAGTTGTTAAAAATGACAGTATCTGTGTGTTAGGAAAGGCCATTTAAGACCCAAGCATTTTAACTGGGAGAATATCACCACACCTTCTAAAGAACTGGGAACCATCCAACTGTAAGAAAAGAAATTCAAAACATTGAATCACCTCTAGATAATTGACTCAAAGGTTTATTTTGAGGTTCGACTTATGTTTTTTAGCTTTATGTACTAGTCTACATCTGGTTACTATGGAGATGAAATTCTTTGGTTTTGTTTTAATTTCTTTCACTAAGGAAAGAAATTTCACAGCACCACAAAAAATACTGCTGTCCAGTCTCCCCAGCAAGGACAACCATTAATAATGTGTCTAAACTGCTTAAATTATCCACACAGCAGGCTCACTTCAGTGAAGCTTAAGACCAGGCAAAAGATTAAAAAGCATGTGTGCATTTAAGTGTGAATACATGTGCAAATTAATTAAACATGGAGCAAATGGTGAAAACATATTTATGAAACATTGAATGTTTAAAAAGAAACATAAACATAAGTAGCCATACAAACTTGGAAGCCATTCTCTGGTTACATTAAAAACTGACATACCAGTTGGATACAGATTTAAATGGCATAAAGAATGAAGTAAAACAGGCAGTTGAAATGTCTACACTAACTGCCACGAAACATACAGGGTTACGCGGCCTGGCAATCACCATATCAGGGGCCTTTTCCTATTCAGTACGAGCATTTAATCTATTCCCCTAACAGGTAAAAATTATACAGAAAATCATTTCATAGGAAATAATGAAAAAGAAAAAAGCCTGAAACAGATAATGAAGGGAATTATAAATAATGAAGACTGACTTTTTTTTTAATAAATCATGATGTTTTAACTTTTTACAATAAACACACAATTCTATAATTAAACATGGGAATCTAGGACAAACTGAAGAATTCATATTCACAAAAATAAGGTTAATCTACAGTTCTCATAAAGAAGTTATTTTACAACATATGACTAATCTCTTTCAACAATATCAGAAGACAAGGGTATCCCTTGCTTGCATAACTATATATCCTTCTATAAATAAAAGATGCATCCTATCATATACTTTAATGAACAAAGAAGATAAATTCCAATGACACATCTGTTGGCATCTCAATTGTCAAAGGCATAAAACCATAGAGGCAAGAAAGGAATACATTCTTGTATATGAGCTACAAGGAAAGAAGTAAAGATTAATGAAAAGATCACTTCTGATTGGTTGTACCAGGAAATATCAAGCAAGCATCCAGGAGTCATAGAGGAGAGAAAAAATATGAGTGACAGAGCTCAAGTTTAGCAAAGGTAGAAAAGAGACTCAACCTAGGCTGAGGACCAAAGAGAAATCTGGGAGAGAAAAAAGAGAGAGTTTGTACAAGAGAATACAAGCATGCCCGTGCTACCTACCACGTGGTTCACAACAGGGCAAGAAGATTTCCAGAACCTGGAGTCATCAAAGACAGACGTTGACCTTCAGCAACTGTCAGGATGACCTGTAATAGCTTCTAGGTTAGTCTTAAAGAAAGTAAGAAGAAGACACCATCAGCTAAGCATTTTCAAGCCTTGAAAATGAGCTTTGTATCCATTTTCATGAAGCTCATCCTCACGGAGAGAAGAGGTAACATTTGAGAAAATCTATCTCTACCTGGGGAAGCTAAGGAAGCCTTCACAAGAGGTGGAATTTGAGTTGAATCTTGAAAGATGAGTGAAATTCTGCAAGAAGTAAAAGTCTATTTTATGCAGGGAAAAAAATGGTAGTTCTATTAGATTAAATGTTAAATACATAGGCAAGGGTAGCAGTGGAAATGAGGCCAGAGAATAAACTATATTGGAAACACACTATTTAAAATAAAAAAAAAAAAAAAAAAAAAAAAGGACCAGGACTGGCCCCTTCAGGGTCATCTTAAGGTATTAAGGAATCAGATTAAGGTGATTTCAAAATTTCAAGGTAATCATCAAAAAATATATTTCCCTTGAAATTCTTCCAACAAGAAAAATGCATATATACATAAAAGGATTAAAATAGTTATTGATAGCAAACATATTAAAGCATAATCAACTAATCTACATAAAAAAATGGCAAATATGTGATTTCTCTATTTTATTGAGAATAAACACATTGGACACCAGAACTGACATAAGGAGGTCCAACTAAATAGGGAAATATGAATGAAAACAGAAAGAAAAAAAAAAACTTTACATCATATAAAGTTTGCTAACATTGGTTGAGTTTAACTTCAGATAATCAGGTGAAAAGACACTTAGCTTACAAAGAGTCCTAGGGTGCATAATTTATCAAAGAAAGGGTTTGGTACAACAAAACTATTAAAGCTAGGTGCTTTATAGCAGATTTCTACTTCATTTAAAACTTAAATCTAATGGCAATACTAATCACTAGCACAAGATTAGTATAATTAGTGGAGCAATTCTATTTAGTCTATTAAAAACTACTTTATTTAGGTAAGGTGTTTTTGTTTTAAAGCAAAAAAGAAAAGCATACGGACATGAATAAAGTAGAGTCAATTAACCAGCTATTACAACAATATCAGCTCTTAAGAAGCAGAGACACAGCAAGTTCATTCCAAGGACTTGTGGCTTGGACAGAGCCTCCAGGCATGCCTTCATCAGGAACAGGCTGTACCTGTGGACCCCTCACTCTCAATTCTAGACATAATTGATAGCCCACAAGTACGTCCCCAGCTATTTATACCACTCCAATGCCTGTCAAAGAAGGGCCTCAACTAGAATCATACATGGAACAGAAGGGAACACAATGGTGTTATAAAACCCAAAATTTTGCTTATATTTCAACTCATGAATGCTACCTGTGCCTCCTTTTAATCTGTACGACCCACTTGACATGTCAAATATGTTATGACTTCAGTTTCATTGGAAATGAACCAGGGTATGTTACTCATACCCTGAGTGATCTTGAGGATGGTTACCAGAAAAGTGAGGAAAAAAATAAAGGAAACAAGTGAAAGAAAATAATTCTTTACCAGAGGAAAAAAGTTTCACACAGTAGATACGCAGCTGGCATTAACATGATGTGATTTTCTACCCATAATGTAATTATTCATGATTACCACTGTTCTGTGGATCATGTGGAAAAGGCAGGGAAAGGCTGTGAACTCAAGCTAACAATTGGGATATTATTAAAGAAGCTGAACTAGACATCTGGTACACAGTTGCAAAATATAACTTTATTTCAGGTATATCTGTTAGGTCTATTTGTTTTTCATTTTTTAATTTTATGTAGCTCAGAGATCTGTACAACTAACTTTGAGAACTCTAGTAGCAATTAACTCCAGTCCCTTGCTTGAGTTTTCATTGTCTGAACCTGTATCACAGGAAGGAAGACAAAAGTCTGTCAATAAACTTGGACAGACTTTTACCACAAACCATTGTCCATTCCGTGGGCCCAACAGACTTTGCCCCAGACACTGTATGATCTTCAAGCCCCTCAAATTCTCCCTAATAATCATTTATTGTCCCTCAACAGAAATTCTCTTCTCCCCCATCTCATAACCTGTTTTCCCAGGAACCAAGCTCCCATTCTTTCTGTAGCCTCAAGATGGTATATAAGCTTCTGGACCCCATTGGCGGGCTGGGTCTTCAATCTGAAGGCTCCTATGTACACACTAAATCAATCTGTACACTTTTTTTCTAATTAATATGGCTTATTGTGAGTCGATTTTTCAATGAAACTTCAGAGGGCCAAGGGCTCAACACTACTAACCTAGCTAAGTGTTTATAAAATGTGGTATTACGTATACTATGTAGTACTACTCAGCCATAAAAAAAAAAAAAAGTGAATTAATACCTTTTGCAACAATCTGAATGGAACTAGAGACCATTCTCTTAAGTGAAGTATCACAGGAATGGAAAAACTGTTGGGAAATAGGGCTAAGAGACACGAAAGGTTTCTGGAGTTTTGCAGGGTTTTTCATTGAAGGAATCTGTGGGCGTGTTAGCTCACAGACTAGAAGCTGCTTAGCAACAAGGGGGGCATTATCGGTAAACATCTGCAAGGCGACGTTTCTTAGAAGCCTGTAAGCCATCACCTAGAACTTGTGCAAAGCAGGGCTCCGTTTGGGCCTAAGGCTAAGAAGCTGATTGAAATGCCTGCCCAGCAGACAATGTGCAGCTGGGACTATCTTAAACTTCAAGGCTATTCCTCCTTCATTCCTGACCACATGTCTCTGTATTTAGAGAAATAGATTAGATTAGTATACAGACTCAGAGTTCCTGCTTTATACATTTTTATCTTTAATATGTATGCTCAGCTAGGTCTGTTCTTCACTTAGGGCTTAAAATGTTTATCTTAGAAAAATTTTGTAAGCTTCTATTCTTGTAGACAGAATTAGGTAAGAGTTGAAACCTTTGGGGAGCCTCGAAACCTCTTTAACCAAGGACAACTGCTTGCTGTCAGGGCCTCCTGGCTCATGGGAATGCTGGAGGACTCCTGACTCCCCTATCACTTTAAACTACACTTTGTCTCTGTCTCTACTATTTCCAAATCTCTTGTGATGATCCTGCCTGGGACCTGTTTTGCTGGGAGAGTAGCTAACTCCCGGCAAAAACAAACACCACATGCACTCACTATTAAATTGGAACTAATTGATTAGCACTCATGTGCACAAATGGAAGTAAAACTAAATGGAAATCATGCAGGTGGGTGGGGGGAGGAAGGGATGGGTGAATTCATACCTAACTGGTACACTGTACATAATCTGGGTGATGGGGACACTCAACTTTGAACCAAGCAGTACAAAAGCAATCCATGTAACCAAAATATGTGTACCCCCATAATATTCTGAAATACAATAAATAAATAAATAAATAAAATGTCAAAAAGAGAAAAGAGAAGATTCAAATTACTAAAATGAAAGAAGGGACATTAGCTGACCTTGTAGAAATAAAATGATTATAAGGAAATACTATGAAAACTTTTATGCAAACAAATTAGATTAATTATATGAAATAAGAAAATTCCTAGAAAGATAAAATTACCAAAACTGAATTGAAAGAGAAAATCTGAATAAACCTAAAACAAGTATAGGGACTGAGTTAGTAATTTTAAAACTTCTAACAACAACAATAAAACAACAGCCAGTACCAGATGCCTTCACTGGTAAATTCTACCAAAAGTTTAAACAAGAATTCACAACAATTCTTCATAAACTCCTCCAAAAATAGAAGAGGAAATACTTCCTAAATCATTCTCTGGGGCCAGCATTACCCTGATACCAAAAGCAGACCAACAAACACGGGAAAAGAAAACCACAGACCAATATCTTCTATGGATATAGATTTTAAAAATCCTCAATAAAATACAATCAAACTGAATCCAGAAGCACATAAAAAGTATCATACAATATGACCAAGTGGGATTTACCCCAGGAATGCAAGATCAGTTCAACGTACAAAAATCACGTTCAATAAATCAGAGTGACAATAATAATCTATCATATATTTCAAAATAGCTAGTAGGGAATAATTTGAATGTTCCCAGCATAAAGAAAAAGTAAATGTTTGAGGTGACGGATATACCAATTGTTCTGATTTAATTATTACACATTATATGAATGTATCAAAATATCACACGTACCCTGAAAATATGTACATCTATTATGTATCAATAAAAAATTTAAAAATTTTGAAAAATAAAATTTTGGAAAAAAAAAAAAGAATGGTTAAAGGCTTCATAAGAATAGTTAAAGCCTCCAGAAAGCCAAGAATTATCCTAGAAGTCTGTATCAAAGAACTTAAGATTTCAATAACCAAAAAATGAAAAGTTACTTTGGAAATGAGAATTAACTAGCCATTTCAGTATACCTAATACTTCAGATACCTTTAGTATTCTCCATGTACAGATTGATCATATTATGCAAATCAAATGATTATCAGGTATGAGACTTTTTTCAAATCTAATTCAGGCCAGGTACAGTGGCTCATGCCTGTAATCCCAGCACTTTTGGAGACTAGAGTGGGAGAATTGCTTAAGGCCAGCTGTTCAGGGTCACAGCGAGCTGTGATCATGCCACTGCACTCCAGCCTGGGAGACACAGTAAGACCTTGTCTCTAAAAAAAATTTAAAATGAAAATGTAATTAAAAAAAAAATCTAATTCACTGAAGAAAAACTAATGAAGAACTTTAGCTCAAAAATCTACATCATTTCCCAGTATGTGCAAAATAGGACACTTAACTCTCCAAAATATGAGATTTCTTAATATGTAGGTTTCAATATTCAAGGTTTCCAAGAGTTCTTATCAATGATAATTTTGTATATTTGTAATAAAACACTCACTCTCCAAATGATATAAAACCTGATGCAATAAATTCAAATAAAAAGGATGTGCCTAATCAGTTTTAGTATTTATTAGCAATATAAACCATATTAAATTCATTCTTTCATATATTGTAATTACTAACAATTATGTGCCAGACACTGCACCAGGCATTAAACATACAATGACAGAAAAGACCTATGACCATATAAGTAACTATCTAATTACTACTAGTAAGTGCTAAGAAAGAACTTAATGGTTAAATAATTTTCAAACTTTGAGGGCAATATAATGTGAAATTTTAAATTGGCTAACTTAAAGACTGCTATACTTACAACAGCAAGACTTTTCACTGCAATGATATTGGACAAGAAAAATTCTTCATACAAAATCTCTTGTGATGATTTATTCCTTCTAGTATCACAACTGCCTCTGTATATAGATGTGATCTTATTAACATACTAGGTTTGCATTCTAAGAAACAGAACCTTCATGTTGAGAATACTAAAGAGTTCTGCAATGATAAGAGAGAATCAGGAATAACAGAAATATGTATCAATATATCAAGTTCTTCTGCCTGTCTACTTTGGCCTAAAACTTGCATTGATAACTCAGCAAAATTATCCCTCTGAAAAAATCCCAAGATTTCATGGAAGAAGACTACAAGTTCAAAATGGCAAATGGTATTTAATGTTATTTCCTAGCCTAGAGTTAATCCTATAAAAATAAAAGAATAATGTAAATAAACAGTTAATAAAGCCTGTTTCTTACAAAAACCCTCCCATATGTATTACTTCTGTGACATTCTCCCTTTCTTAACTTTATTTTCAGCACCCCAAGAGATTCTAACATACTGGAAACATGTCTTCTTTTTTAATTTTGCAGATCTGATCACCCTGCAGACATCTTATTATTGGATGCTGTGACAAATGAGGCATGCAGATGCTTTTCTGCTATCTCTGGAGCTAAAAATATTTACACTTGAACAAATATTTGTTGAGTATTCAGGATTAATATCCACATAGTAGCTCTGAAATATAGAATATTCTGTCCTTGGGGGTCAGTGCTATGGAAATCACATATATAAACCTATAACATTTGTACCCCTTTAATATTTTGAAATAAAAACGTTAACAGAGAAGCAATAATGAATTCTTCTGATAATTTAATAATTGAATCACCTCATAATGAATTCCACTTTTTTGTGTGTTTCAGTTAGGTTCCAGGGTACTTAATAGTCATGTTAGTCAGTCCCAAATAAAGTAAGAAAGCAAAGAAATATAAATGCTAATTAAGCTTACCTTTGTTCCAAAGATGACGAAAATATTTGTCCAGAGGCTGATTAAGAATCACAAGGCAGTACTTCAAATTCCCTATAGAAAAACAAAAAGTAAAATAAAATATGTAAGTGCACTAAGGCTTTTGTTCCCTGTATTTGAGTCTGGAATCAGATTTTCAATATACACAGAGCTAAACTGCAACCACAATTAATTTCTCATACCATAATTTTAAAAGACATCACATATTGACGGGACCTACTTTACTCAGTACATCTATCCCATTCCTATATTGCTGAGGAATTTATTATAAAGACAACTCATCATAAAAACAGTTGGGTAAACTTCTTTTTGTAGGTGGTGCCCTTGATATGAATTCTCATCCTTATGACAGACATATAACCACTACTTTTATATAACTACTCTTCTAACTGGCTAGTTTTATAGCATCTCAACCTTATTTCCCAAGTGGTGTGGTCTGGTGGGTACACACTTTCACATTCATTCTCATTCACTAATGTTCTCTCTTCTTTCTTTCCTTACACCCCTACCCTATCTTGAACTTTCCAATGCAAAAATCTGTGCTTTCACCAAATCCTACTAGCTCTTTTATGACTCCTTCATTTCAATATTTTTTATGATACTCCAAAGATGGAAAAAGGGACTTTTCCAATGATCATTCCACACCTTTTATAATGTACTTAAAATAGTGCAAAGCAAAATACAATCAGGCTATAGAAAATCTGTCATTCAGCTCAGTCCAAACACTGTCCATGTCATTTATGGAAAAAAAAAATTGTTTGGTGGTAAGAAAAATTAATTGCTTTTTTAAGCAATCTTTGAGAAATGGCACAAGATAAGGAAATGAAAAGGCTCTGCCATGATCCATAGCAAACATTATTAAGTGCCAAATATATACCAGGCACTGGGAGTAGAAAGAGGAATACGATTACAGGCTATCTATCTGTGAGATAAGACATTCGTAATAAAAATGATGTATTCGACAACACAACAGAAGTACATGAGGAGTGCCAGATACATATATAAATGAGTGTGGTGGAGTTCAAAGGCTAGGAAGCCAATAAGGTCTCGCGGGGGTGGGGAACCTGGGGCCTTAAGGCCACATGTGGCCTTCTAGGTCCTTATGTGCAGCCTTTTGACTGAATCCGAAATTTACAGAACAAATCCTTTTATTAAAAGGGGTGCAGCAGGGAAAACAAAGCTTTTCTTGCCTCCTCTAGTGTCAACCTAGAGATCTTTGTGAAATGTAGATTTTCAAACTTGATCTTACAAAAAGAGAGAAGTTGGCATGAATAAAGAAAGAGGCATTCCAGACAAGGAAAAGAACCCACAGCAAGCTGCTCCACTTAGCCATTAGGGTTACCAAGATGAAAAGTTTGAGAAGCAGTACCCTAAATGATGTGAACCTAGGACATTAATACCAACATCAGAAATTTTAAACAATGTTTAAGATGACAGAGGAATTTAAGTTGAGGCATTCAAGAAGTATTTAAGAGTGATACAGGATGCAGGATGCCAGGTGCAGTGGCTTATTCCTGTAATCCCAGCATTTGGGGTGACCGGGGTGGGAGGATCTCTTGAGGCTAGGAGTTCAAGACCAGCCCGGGCAACACAATGAGACCTCATTTCTTCTAAAAAAAAATTAGCTGGGCATGGTGGTGCATGCCTGTAGTCCCAGCTACTTGAGAGGCTGAGGCAGGAGGATTGCTTGAGCCCAGGAGCTTGAGGTTGCAGAGAGCTATGACGACACCACTGCACTCCAGCCTGGGCAACAGAGCAAGACCCTATCTCTTTAAAAAAAAAAAAAAGTTATGTAGGAATGAATAGTAAGAGCAATTTATGTAAATTTGGGAATCATCCATTCAGTGATAACATTTAAAGGTAAAGGGGTAGGCAAGCCTTGGGATATTACCAAGATAGCAGGATGAAGGCAAAATCCTGGTGCTTTCCTCACCATTACAAAGCAGAAGGAGGTCAACAAAGGAAATAAAAGTAAAAGCCAGGAAGGTAAAAGAATAAGGAGGTATTTTCCAAGAACATGCTGTCAGTAACACAGCATGCTACAGAGAAGCTAAGGAGACTAAACAAAGAGAAGGGGTCCGTAGGGATAGCCGGTGGATCTCAAAGAAAAATCTGAAAATTCACAGAGGGAAACTTAAGCCAGTAAAGTGATCAAGGAGTCAGGAAACAGTGGGATTAAGGAGGCAGAGACACCTGTCCTTAAAATATAAAAAGCTGTGAGAAAAGGGGGAGAAAAAGGCAGTAACGTCAAGAGAAAGTATTTTAAATACAGAAAGAATCTTATATTCTAAATAGAGAGAGGGAAGTAAGAGAAAGAAGGGAAATTATCCATGCATTCCTTCAAGAGGCATTCACAGAGCACGGAGCAGTCTTTTCCAGGCACCACTCTACACAGCAGCGGACAAGAGAAGTGGGGGCCCCTCGCCGGGAGTCCCTGATACTGATAAAAAGGGGGTCCAAGACTGAGGCACACGAAGACTTATCAGGGAGACACACGAAACTGAGGGGGCGTGTGGTTGATTTATTTATGAGAAAGTAAAAGCAAGGAGAGGAGATCACAGAATTAGAGTGGAACGTGGAAAATTTTAAAGTAACTGCCACAAGAAACAGATTATGGGATCTGACAATCCACAATTTAGAAAACAGGAATCCAGCTGGAGTTAACTGACAGGCATATGACATAAGATCTGTGTGGAGTTTTAGTACTTTTCCAAGCGATTATGGGGAAGGGGAGGAGGAGGAGGTGTAAACAAACAGGATGGTGATGATAGCTGGATTTGAGAATTGGCAAAATTATTTGCCAAGAGTCAAAGGGAATCTAGGACATTTATTTGGGCAGCTTTAGAAAGAATGATGGTGGCAGAGACCAGTAATGGCCTGTTCTTTACTAACAGAATCCTCAGGGATTTTTCTGGTCTGATTTTTTTTTACTTTCTGCTTTTTGTTCCTTTCGCTTACTGGGCATGTTACTGTCGAGGTAAAAATCTACATATCTCAGATAATCTTACAGCAAAATGTGCTCACAAGATTCGGCTCTGACCAAACACACGTGTACAGCTTTGTATGTGACTTCTGAGGAGTGTCCTTAACATGGAGGGGGCTTTCTCTTCCACTTCTTTTCTTCCTGCATCCTGCCATCTGGAACAAGGGCTGATGGCTTCATTGAATGACAGTCTAGCAGCCACCTGGATCGTAGGAACCAGGGCAACCTCGTGAAGGAGCCTGGGCAACCGATGACGTCATGAATCCTCCATGCTAGCACTTCATCACCTGCCTCCAGGCGTCTTTTATGTGAGGAAACAAATAAACTTTCCAGCCCTTTCCTAACCTTGGGCTTAATTCTGGGAAGCTCTCCAGGAAGCAATAGTCCCTACCATGAGTTTACGAGCCAGGACTGGAAATAGAGGCCCTGCCACTACTTTATGAGAATTTATTAAAAGACCATAAATCGGTTTCTCCTCCTTTCCTTTCTTTTTCTTTCTTTCCTTTATCAGTGCTTCTCAAATCACCCAAGGGAGTTTGTGAGACATCAAAGCTTCTGGTTCCTATCCTAGGACTATCAAAAATTATATCTCTGGGTATGAGGCATGGGAATCTGCATTTTACAAGCAAGTTATTCCCACGCAGGTGGTCCAGGGACTACACTTTGAGAAATCCCACTTTGTTATCCCCATACTAGTTCCAAAAACCCAGGTGGTGCTTGTTTCATTGGCTAAAATCTATCGTCTCAGCAGGGGGTAGTGGAGCTTACTAGTACTAGCCAATGCACTTCTTCAAACAATATTTGTCAAGCCCTGAACTAAGGTACTGGGGATAGAAAAAAAAAAAAAAGAAAAACACATTTCTATTTTGTAGAAGTCACTATTATTTTGGGTTTCCATATTCGATAGCGAGAAACCCAATTTCAATAAACGCAGTGATTATGGTCCAGGCTGGGTTAATGTAAAGATGACTTAAATAGGAATTGGACATAATTCTAAAGAAGAGTAGGCAAGCATCAAAATGCAGGGAGGAAAACATGAACTCATTCATTCGCTCCACCTGGATGGAGCACGGGTATAACAGATTCACAGCCTGGCACACGGTAAGTGCTCAATGAGATGTTAATGGCAAGGAGTGAACAATTAGGATAAAATAATGGTCCGTTCCTCTTTGACAAGGTCTACACTGCCAACGTAGGCATTCAACAATACTGCATGTATGTTTAAATGAATGAATGAAACTTCTTTCTGTAACTAATTGTTTCATATGTGAAGTCAGTATTTTTGTGGCTCTAGGAGCCATATGATCATAGGGGAAAAGGATTATTATCCCCATTACTGCTCCTCTAAACCAGTACTTTCACTAAGGTAATATCCTTGAATGCATTTCATTTTTTAAAAGAATGGAGCAGTATGAAAATGTACAGTACAGTTATAATTTACTAATGTTAATTAATAAAGAATTAACTACTCCAGCTATTACTACACATAACATTTAAGTTAGGCTGTTGCTATACATAAAATTACTTAGGTAATAGGATCTGATATTCTTTTCTAATCTAGTTTAATTTTTGAATAGGATTTGATAGCCGTTCCTTTTCTAATCTTGTCTCCTCTGGAATCACAACTGGATAAAGTCAGTATGGCATTTATTTTACACACAAAGCCCTCATGATTACTAATCCTTAGCAGGTTGCAGAAAAAGTATCATACAGAACAATTATGGCTCCTAAATAGTATATGGGAAAATCTCAACACGACATTCCACCACAATATAGCTCCGTATCACTTTCAAATACTGAATTATGGACAATGCCTCTGGCTCTAAACGTCAAGAAATTCAGAGCTGGGAACGAAAGAAGAAAATTAAATAGTCTTATTTCAAGTATTTCTCAAGCTGTCACACTGATGCTGTTCCTGGGATATGCAAAAAGATTTAAGAAAAAGACCATGAAGAACTTCTTCATTATGTTATAAAGACTACAGATTTTTTAATCAAGTGTCCTAAGGCAATCTCAAAGACAAATGTAGGCACAAGTAGGATGTTAAGTGTAATGGTAATAGAACTTTTTCAATATCTATAAAATGTATGATGAACTCTATTTAAAGAACAAAGAAAAATATAGACTAGCCTTAATCCTTCAAATGTTCAGTCAAAAGTCCTTGAATTGCTTCTTCAAAGGGGCTTCAATTACGGATGATGAAAAATCTCTCATCATGGATAGCTTAAAACCAAAATGCTCCAAACTTCATGGAAATCCTAAAGTACAAAAGTTCAGGTTTATGAACTGAAGATAAAAATGAAGTCAAATCATCAGCCTTGGGCTAAAAAGGGAAGAGGCCCTCTGAAGGTTAAGAACTAGCTAAAAACAGAAAGTTCAGAGGTTAAGAAGGGGGAGGGGCACCCCACCTCTCTTACTGTATATTTAATAGTTACCTCTCTTCTATTGCATAAAAAAAAAATTTAAAACTCTGCCTCTTTAGAGAAGTGGCTGATTCTATAATTAAGGAAGGAAATATACAACATGAGCCTGGAGCATCAGGTAGTGCCAGAAAAAAGGAAGTGATCCCCAAAACAAACAAAAATACTCACATTGACAGGAGTACATCAAAGTGACACAACAGCCAACTGGAAGAGCTCCCAATGGCCTAATGGAACAATTTGAGCAAAAAATAAAGTGGCACTGGATTGCAACCCGAAATATAAAAATAAATTTCCATGACTCCATATTGATTGGCTGATTCATTAATAAATAGGGGAGAAGAGACAAATCTCCCAGGCAGAAGAATTCCAAATAAATTATATAATCCTCCACCCTAAAGAAGGGAGAGCATAGCTGCCACACACGGTAATTTTCTTGCAAAGAGTACGGTATGAAAAGGGGGTGAAAATCTTTACAGTAGAGAAATCCAGTGAACACTACACTTCAGCATGGTGATCAAGGTCAACATCGACAGTCGTAAGTCATGTTGACAGTAAGCACACTTAACATGACGTGATGAAAACAGCACTGTGTCCCTGTGCTCTTCCTCCCCAAAACTCATAACTCCAGTCTAAGCAGGAGAAAGATATCAGCTAAATTCCAAGAGAAGAGCATCCTATAAAACATCTTACCAATACTCCTCAAAACTGCCGAGGTCACCACAGCCAAGAGGAGCCTAAGGGGACGTGACAACTAAACATAATGTGATGCCCTGGATGGGATCCCAGACAGAAAAAGAACATCAGGTAAAAACTAAGGAAATCTGAATAAACTATGGAACTAATAATAAAAGTAATGATAACGTACCAATATTAGTTCATTAATTATAACGAATGTACCATACTAATGTCAGATGTTAATACAGGGGAAACTTCACGTGGAGGTTATTTGAGAACTCTCTGTAGTATCTTCTCAATTTTTCTGTAAATCTAAAGCTGTTTTTTTTTTTTTTTAAATAAAGTCTATTAATTGTTTTAAAAAGCTTTGGAGCATGGGGGTGGGGTGGGGAAAGGAATTGAAAGCTATTCCATAAAGTATTCATTGAGCAATTACTCCATGGGACAGAACTGTTTACCCTCATGACAGAAGCCCAGAAGTGTGTTTGGACTTTAGGAAAAAAGCTATGAAAAAACCCACTGTCAAGATTTTCTTTTAATTAGGAAAGTAAAGCAAGCACATCAGAACAGCAAATCTCAAGAAAACCACTTTCTTTTTATTTCAGATCTCTGAAAATAAAAACTATTTTAATTATGTACAAGGTAAACCTTTAGTCACATCTCTAAATCGATGATCTCAAAAACGTAGTCATGCAAATCAGGAGTGAAAGGTTGATGTATTTTTTTAATTAAAAAGAAAAAGAAATTAAGACTTAATGATATTTAATATGCAGACAAGCATGAAGGCCTCACTTGTCCCTAGAGCAGACGGTCACGGGTGATGTGCCGTGAGTGACATCTCCTAGGAACAGAGTAAGCTCACAGAGGCGCTGGCAGCAGCAGGCCTCACTCAGTTCTCCTCCAGCTTACCAGGATGATGCAGTTTACCTGTGCTCAGTAAGGTAAAACTACAGATTATTGAGATTTATATAAACTAATCTTCAATTTTGGATTTACATCAATTATCACAAATGACAAATTGACCCTGAAGAATACAGAGCAGCAGCAGATCCCCCTAGGGATTTGGATTCTGCATGCCTATAGTGGGGTCTGTGCATCATGATTTTTTTTTTTTTTTAATTCACACCCTTCAGTCACCAAATCATGATTTTTCACAAGCACCATCAGAGAGTCCAATGGGTAACCAAAGTTGAGAACCACTGCTATGCTGCCTTGTGATGTTAACTAATGACAGTAGAAAGCCCTCATAAATAGCAACATTATTTTAAAGTACTGTTCATTCCATCTTTATCTCTTTTTAATTGCTGTTGTCTGAAAATTTTATATGTAAATAGCAGACAATAATAAATTACTTATAAATTTTTATAAAAACATAAATGGGTGCCCCTTTTAAAAATTGATATGGTATGAGATTAAAAAAAAAAAAAAAACACTGAAGGCCAGTACTCTAAATGAAAATAGGTTAGAACAAAACACAATTTACAATAGGAAAAAAATATTACTGGCAAGTTATCAAAGGTTTATGTACTCTGTTTTAAAAAAAACAACACACCCACACCTCAGGAAAAAAATCAATATTAGCCAAAACACATGCCAGTCATGATATTTAATAGCTATTTTGTCAAAGGGCCAAAGAGCATTATTATGAATCTCTCATCCCTAAAAAGTATTTCAATTAAACAACAAAAACTCTAGGGCACTGAGTTTCATATTCATATTACACAAACGTCTATATTTAAGCTCAGGATTTTTTTTTAAGTGTGCACAGGGAAATCAAAGCTGCCAAGTCAATACGTTCTTTGAGGAAATAAATTGCATGTGGACAAAGCAGAACTATTAAAAAGCTCTGAACAAATATTCCATACCAAGGTCTATTAAAATAATTGAATTACCAATGGACTAAGAAGAATTGGTAAGTCATATATAAGAAATTGCTTCAGAGAAAGTAAAAAGAGAGCAGAAATAAACAGGTACTTCCTTGTGACATCTCTCTCACCCCCCCCCAAGAGTGGCCATGTGGTATACCCCAGCTGCACCAGCATCATAATAGTTTCCCCTTCCATTCACAAAGTGTCCTGGTTTGGATAATAAATTAACAAGGTTGCTCTCTCTCCTATATCATCTTCAGCTTCCACCTCATCTCTCTGTTTCAGCCTCCAGCAAAACTCACTTCAGGGAGGCATTCATCCCACCACATCCCGGAAATAACGCTTGCCAGGGTCACCGGGGACCTCCTACTGTAAAATTCAATGGCTATTTTCTCAGTTCTCTTCTTGCCCAACACATCTCAGCAGCACAGCAGGGTGGGTCACTCCTTGAATCCTTCCTTCCTGCATCATGTTCCTCCCTTGACTTCTTGGAAAACTCTTCTGTATTGGTTCTCCTTCTGTGCGACTGCCTGCTACTCCTCCTCAGCCTCTTTTGCTGCTTAGTCCTCATCTGTGTAGAAACCACTGCATAAATATTTGTTGAATAATTGGCAAGTATCTCTATGTAGGCGTGCTCCAGGTGTCAATCTTTGGGCCTTTTCTCAATCTATATCCACTCCCTAAGCAATGCCCTCCAGTCTCATGGCTTCAAATACCATATATAATGGTGACTTCCATATTCATGTCTCCAACCTGGGGTTTTCCCCCTAAACTCCAGAACTGTATGTCTAACTGCCTATTCAACAACTCCACTAGGAGAGCTAACAGACTACTCAAACTTACCATGTCCAAAATCCAACTCCCGACTGCCCTCTCTCCATCCAAATCTGCTCTGTCCACAGTGCTGCCCATCCCTACCACTGCCCATCCACAGTGCCACCTCTACCACTGATACCCTAATTCCCCACGAACAGTTGGCGTCTCTGGATTTTATAATATGACCTTCTAATTGGCCTCTCTGCCTCCACACTTGCCCCCCTTATATTCTATTCTCCACACAGCAGCCAATGGATCTTGTTAAAGTCAGGTAAGTCATTTCCCTGTTCAAAAACCTCCTCTTGCTAGCTTTCACAGTAAAAGTCAAATTCCTAACAAATCACCTATAAGGCCCTGCATGATCAGGCTTCCCTTTTTCTCCTTGGCTTATTTCTTGTCACCCTCCTTCCTCCCCTCCCCAGTACAGACAAATTGGCCTCCCTGTTGCTCCTCAAACATGCCAATTCCACCTTTCACACTCTGCTATAGACAGCCACATGTTCAATGTGTGCCTCACTTTCTCTTTCACACTAACCCCTCAGGTCTCTGCTCAAATGTCCATTATTACAGAACTTCCCTGACCAACCTATATAAGACAGTAACACCTCCAGCCCCAGGCTAGCACTCACTCTTAACCTGAGCTGTTTTGTATCATAGATTTATCACCAGTTTGTTCATTCATTCTTTTTTTTTTTTTAACATGTATCTCCCCACACTAGAACATAAGCTCCTGGATCATTACCTACAACGGGGCCACATACATCGCAAGCACTCAATAACTACTGGCTGAGTGGAGTAGCTCTTCCAGCACAGACCTTATGTCTATGTACAATAAATTGACTCCAACCACGTTCTCTAATAATCAAGTGACTCTCCCCAGTTTGTCTAGGTTCATTCTCTTGGTTGCTTGCCCAATACAATTCCTGGCAGAATGAAATCACTCCCTCCTAAAACCACATAGCCCTTTCTAGGTCCTGAAGCCCTGAGTACTACTCTTAAATGAATATGATACAAGATGTTCCAGGAAGGATACTAGAAGGGACAGCACTAACAGCAACAAAAACCCATCATCTTGCCTTTAAACAACGAAATGGTGTTTTGATCATTACAGCTTAAAAAATATCTAATGAAACTAGAGATGGTCCACAGAAGTGCAACTACACAATTTAAAAGTTTAGAAATATTTTCTTTGAGAATACATGAAGTATTTTCAAGCTAAGTAGATGTTTAGGTTTAGTATCTATTTAGGGAAGAAAGAAACCCATGTAATATGCCTTAAGCCCTGCAAATCTGAGCATATATCTAGTTACTGTCATTCAACCTTGCAGGTTGAAAGTGTAAATAGACTCTGAATGGTTTAAATCAATTTCCATCAAAGAACCTCCTATGATGCAACTGTAATGGGTCTGTCCAAGTTTAGTAAAACCTAATATTATAAAATCTATGCTACTATAAACTATAAAATCTATGCCACTATAAACAAAATGCCCCAATAAATTCTCACAAGAATCCACATATGCTAGAAAGGCATGAAATAAAGAACACTTTGTATTTTACAAGTAGTCAGTTTCTATTGACTAGGAAGTAGAGAACAGAGGGAAGGGAGGTTAAGCCTGACAAAGTTTTGAGTCTTTCTTGACATAAAAGTAGAAGTCTATACTGAGAAATGTTTTCCTTCTTTATCCTTGCAAAGGTTAGTCATATTCTTGTTCCAATAAACACATTCTCACTATAACTCGAATGAATGAAGCTGAGATCTTTTCCTTGGCACCTTGACACCTTGGGATTACTGACAGAGTTCAAAGCGGCTCCATCAACTGTCCCTTGACCTGCTGACCTGGGCCACAATAAACTATGTTTCCTGTCAATCAAGAAAATCAATCACTGCCTAGCAAACTGTAGATGTAATGCCATAACCCTAAGGGTTCGTCATAAAGCACTGAAAAATTATAGTCCATCACATCACTTTTGACGGGTTGACAGCTGGGCCCACAGTAGTCTTCACACTTGAAAAGTAGGTTCAAAACATTTCCTGAAGGCAGAATATAAGTTTGGAACGTGCTTCTAAAACAAACAAAGAGCCTAACTTTTAGCCTTAAGCTACTCCCATACCCTCAGCCCATGTCTAACCACATCAAAAAGCACAGAATCCCTTCATAGCCAGCAACGGAAGAAAGTCCAAAGAGGTTCAATGCGGTAGTACACACTTCCTGTTAATGCCCTTTCTAGACCTGTTACTTGGGTTTGGTTAGGAGAATTGTTTTGGGGAAGGGTGGCTTCAAACCTTTGTGGGTTTCACATGTAAGCATACTAATAATAAACAATGATAGTATGGAGACCTCTCCTTTATTTTTTTTTTTAATATTCCTTAAAGAGGATCTTGACTCAAGAGTCATGCCAATATTTATATCGAAATAAGTGTATGTGTTTACTTCAGGAGCACATATACTAAAAATATAATCAAAATAAGTACAAATTAAGCTAAATTTAATATATTTAAACAACAGACTGATGTTCCCTGAGACCTACAGTTTGAGAGGAGAAAACAACTGACAATTACTTCGAGTTACAGAGTTTACTAAGCATTCTCAACTGCCTCCTTTAACTGCCATAGATTGTATAACATACTACCTAGGTGATCAAAGTACTTCTGAATAAAATAGAAATCTTTTTATTTGATCAATTTTTAGAAAAGCAAAATGCATAGATTTACATTCAAGAGAACTATGTACACAGTTACAATCCACCATACCAAGAATCAAATCCATGCTGGAGGAAATCTTACTAAACCCAAAGTAAGCAAATATTTTCATCCCATGGGCACTATGAGCTTTTAGAGAAATGACGAAGAACTTCTACCATCAGTAGAAAGAGCTTTGCAATAGATGACTTGCACTAGGGCACAGGTAAGCACTCTGGCACATAGTAATAACTCAGTGTCCCTTAAACAGATCCAGGTCCAGGTGAAATAAACAGAACAGGTCAGCTGTCTCTACAACTGCTGTTTTTTTTCCTTTTTCATAGAAATAATATATATGTATGTGTGTGTGTGTGTGTGTGTGTGTGTGTGTTGCCAGTCAAGGATATTCAAAGGTTTAGTTTAGTTTTTAATAGAGAAAGAATGGAAAAAACCCAAAAGCCCATGGATAGGATTGTGCTATGTCCCACACAGTGAAATAGCTATATATTATCTAATATGGAACATTTTCCAAGACAAAAACAGTGGAAAAGCAAGGTATAAGTAACGAGTATGTTACACTACCATCTGTGTAAAAATTTTAAAAAGAAAATATATACATACATTTTTCCATATGTTAAGAATATCAAGGGGGAAAATATTAGCTGGAACACAAAAATGGAAGGAAACATTACTTTATACCTCTTACTCTTGTATCGTATGAATTTGGTACTCAATGACTGTATGATAATATATATGTACAATAAAAGAGTTTCACTGATGGAAAGAAAAGCAACCCCCAGGAAATGTACCCCACCCCTGAGAATTTGTTGGCCCTTAAACATCATGTTGGAATATAATAAAAGATCACCAAAATAGTAGATTTGGGCTTCAGAGAAAAATTAAAAGCAGTTAATTTGTGCAACACTATATAGCAGTCTTTCTTCCCAAACATTGTAAAGTAATTTATGCCGATTTGACTGAGTAGATTTGAAAGTTTTAAGGGATGAGAGAAGTGACTCACACATGAATTCTCCAGACAGCAAAAGGAGACACAATTTACTCTACTCCAGAAAACAAGACGTAAGGTTTTTTCCCCTGCATTGAAATATGTTGTAGAGAACTGAGAAACCATTTGTTCTTCAAAGCTTAGTGTAAGATTTTTTATAGAACAGTGTTACATTTAAGAATTTAGTCATATCACAATTCCCAATTCTACTCATATTTTTATACTTCTCTCACACAGAACATTTCTCTTAATCAACAGTTACCAGAAATGAACATAGAAAAAGATGTAATGTGTTAAACCATTCCTTGGGAGAGTGAGAATGAAAAGGGTAGAGGAAAATTATTAACTGTTTCTGTATTTTCCTTTGTACCAGATAAATGCTTATACCAAGTCTGTACTACATTTAAAAAGTTTTTTTTTAATAATTTTTATTTCAAAATATTAATGGGGTGCAAGGGTTCTTGTTACATGGATGGATTGTATAATGCTGAAGTCAGGGCTTTCAGTGTGCCTGTCACCAGAATAGTGTGTATTGTACCCTATAGGTAAGTTTTTATCCCCCATCCCCCTCCAAACTTCCCCACTTCTTACACTCCAGTGTCCTTTATGCCACTTTATGATCACATGTACCCATCATTTAGCTCCCACTTATTAGTGAGAACACGTGGTATTTCTTTTTCCATTCCTGAGATACTTCAGATAATGATCTCCAGTGCTATACAACTTGCTGCAAATTACATTATTTATTCTTTTTTATGGCCGAGCAGTATTATGATATGTGTGTGTGTGTGTGTGTGTGTACACACACACACACATCTATACATCCCACATTTTCTTTATCCACCCATCAGTTGATGGGCACTTAGATTGAGTCCACATCTTTGCAATTGTGAATTGTGCTGCAATAAACATTTGGGTGCAACTATCTTTTTTATAAAATGACTTATTTTCCTTTGGGAAGATACCCAATAATGGGATTGCTGGACCAAGTGACGGGTCTACTTTTAGTTCTTTGAAGAATATTTCCATACTGCTTTCTACAAAGGTTGTACTAATTTACATCAACAGTGCATAAGCATTCCTTTTTCACCACATCCATGCCAACATATATTGTTTTTTTATTTTTTAATAATGGCCATTCTAAACAAATGGAAAAACATCCCATGCTCATGGATTGGAAGGATCAACATTGTTAAAATGTCCACATTACCCAAAGTGATTTACAGATTCAGTGCAACTCCTATCAAAATACCAGTGTCATTTTTCATAGATCTAGAAAAAATAATCCTAAACTTCATATGGAACCAAGAAAGAGTATGAATAACCAAAGTAATCTTAAGCAAAAAGGACAAAGTGAGAGGCATCACATTACCTGATTTCAAATTATAACTACAGGGGTATAGTGACTAAAAGAGCATGGTACTGGTATAAAAGTAGAGACATAGACCAACGGAACAGAATGAAGAACCCAGAAACAAAACCACATAGCTATGACCAACTGATTTTTGACAAAGCAGACAAAATATATGCTAGGGAAAAGATGCCCTAATTCAATAAATGATGCTGGGAACATTGGAGAGCCACATGCAGAAGAATGCAACAAGATCTCTATCTCTCACCATGTATAAACATTAACTCAAGATGGATTACAACCTAAATGTAAGACCTGAAACCCTAAAAATTCTGGAAGAAACCATAAGAAAAACTCTTGTAAACATTGGCCTAGGCAAAGAATCTATGACTAACACCCCAAAAGCAAATACAGCAATAATAATAATAAATAAATGGTACTTAATTAAATTAAAAAGTTTCTGCACAGAAAAGGAAATAATCAACAGAGTAAATAGACAACCTACATACAGAATAGGAGAAAATATTCACAAACTATATAATCCAACAAACGGCTGATATCCAGAATCTACAAAGAACTCAAACAAATCACCAAGGAGAAAAACAAACACCCCCATTAAAAAAGTGGGCAAAAGACATGAACAGAGTTTTCTCAAAAGAAGATAGACAAATGGCCAACAGACATATGAAAATATGCTCAACATCACTAATCATCAGGGAAGTGCAAATTAAAACCACAGTGAGATAGCACCCTTACCCCTGTCAGAATGGCCATTATTAAAAAATTAAAAGCTTTTTTAAAAGGAGGTGAGGAGAATGGGAATTTGTGAGCAAAAACAGCAGATTAAAACAGATTAGAAAACTGAAAACAGGCTGAGCTACACTTCAAAATACTTCTGCTCTATCACAGGAGAAAAAAGCAGCAGCACCAGCTGCATATTAGTTAAAAGAAGGCAATGTTGCATTTCCATTCATGTAGTCACAGATTCAATTAATATTTATGTAACTCTTTATAAAGAATTTTAACAATATGTACCATGCACTTACTTCAATAGCTACAGCACTGAAATTAAGAGAACCTAGTATTTTATAGTAGGAAAATGAAGGGGATACCTTCTTAGAAGAAAATTTAAGATAATGATATCAATTCCATGCCTTAATTAATTCCAGAATAAAGGTACAAAACTAATTCTCTCACTCTCTTTCTATATATAACATAGTATGTATGTGTGTGTGTGTGTATATATACACACACTCCATATATATGCTCATATATATGGTATGTGTATACAGATACAGACATACTTACTTCGTGCTGCTGAAACAGAATACCATAGACTGGGTAATTTTAAAAGAACAGAAATTAATTTCCTCACAGTTCTGGAAGCTGCAAAGTCCACGACCAAGGCTTGGCACCTAGTGTCTAGCAAGAGCCTTCCTGCTGCATCCTCGCATGGTGGAAAGCAGAACAAAAAGGAGACAAACCCCGTGTCCTCACACAGCAGAAGCGCAGAAGAGGTGCGCCCACGCCCCAAGCCCTTTTCATAACAGCATCCCTTCCCTAAACCCCTCCCAGAAGACCCCATCTCCCAACACTGCCACACTGGGGATCAAGTTTCCAACACACGAATTTTGGGAGACACATTCAGATCAGAGCATATATATTTGTAGTTATGAAGCTATAAGATAATTCAAAACTCTGCAAGATGATATAAAGACTAGTGAAGAAGTATTCTCTAGGCAAAAGAGTGAAGTGAAATCATAATGGAAAATATCAGTATCTTACTAGACTCGGCATTTTGAAGACAAGAGTACGTGCTCATTTCTGAAGCCCCAGCACCAAGCAAACTGCCTGGCACACAGTAGATGCTCAAGAACACAGGGATCAAAGAACAAATCAATGACTGAACAGCATATCCTGGTCTGACAGGGGCTGTGTCAGAAACCAGGTTTCCAGCCACACCTCAGCGCTAGCCTAGGGCTATGTTCACCATTATGTGAACACGTCAGGCGCTTTCATAATTTTCAAGTCTTTGTGTTCCTGGTCTTCCTTTTGTCTTGAATACCCTTCAGAATAGTACAATAATTAAGAATATGGGCTTTGGAGTCAGACAGACCTAGTTGAAATCCCAGCTTAGTCACTCACTAGCCATGTGACTTTGAGATATTTGAGAAATTTATTTAACATTTCTGAGCCTGTCAACTGTGGACCATAACGATAAGAGTTCAATATGATAACAAATACCGAGAACTTTATGGTGCCTAGCAAAAACTAAATATTCATCAAATGTAGTTTGCTGTCACTACTTATCTTTCAAACCTACAGAAAATATTTTACCTCCCTCCTCACTTTCCCTACTTCTCTCCCTTTTCCCCATTAATCATTCTCACTTGCAAACCATGGTATTTGAGTTCTTCTGCTAATAATAGTTATAGACTTCTCACTCAACAGTTTATAAATTTTAGGCATACAGAAAACATAATTTACTCATCCCTACTATCTTCCAAATTTAGCCTAGGATCCTAACAAAGCAGTTATGAAAGGAACTAAAAAAGCCATTCATTGTGCTGTTTTTTGTGCCACTAAAATAGTTACCCATAAAACTAAACATGTGCACATGCACACAAACTAAATCATCATAATTTTAGAGTATTCGAAATTTCTTTCCAATTAATTCTTTTTTTCTTTTTTTGAAAGATTCTATTTCCAAACAGGCTTTCCAGTTAATTGTTATGACTTTCTATGTCTTACAAAATTGCTTCTAATGACACCATAACCATATGAACAAAAACACAATCTTGTAACAGAGACAGAGAGAAAGAGAGAGACAGAGACAGAAACATGACAGGCTCAATAAAGGCATCCCTTACTTAATGAAGTACATGGTCCAGGTCTTAATCAGCTAGAAACTGACTTCTATTTCTTCCCATGACATTCATTATAAAGGCCGACACTGAATCTCAAGAAAGGAAAATGAAATGCTCCAAGACTTGCAGGGCCAGTTAATAAACAAAAATGCTTATAGATGCCAACACCTGAAAGGTTTCCACCTGAACTTGACCCCATCACCATCCCCGTCGGCCACACATACACCTGGAAGTTACCTGAGCCAAAGGGAGGGAACATACAAAGTTTTTCAAGCATGATGAGACATTAATTCACATATTTTATGAATACATAATATGGCTAATCAATTCTCTACTTCCAAGTCCTTTACTTTGTTTATTTGTAGATTATTTTTAGTATCACAAGAGTGGATTATGTAGATTGCAGACCCTTTGTGGAGTCCTCCATCTTCCAGATGTCTGGCATTTGAGGACTTTGCTGTTCATTAGTACATTCACCAAAAGGCAAATGAAGGAAGAGAAAATAAATAGAAACAAGTCCTTCATTTTCTTCCTTGAGGGAGGTTCTTACATCTTTTTTAAAGATGTAGCATTAGCACCAATTTAAAAATGAACATTTTTGCACATTTTAACATCTCTAAAATGCATTCTGGGATGCATTCAGAATGTATTTTAGAGTCAATGGTTTTTAGCACTGTGTCAGAGTTTAATTGGTAATGTTTTTGGTGGTATATAAAATAATGGTGCTTCTTACATTTAAACATATCAGGGATGCAATTAAAACCAGTATTTAAGCTATACTTATTATTTTTTATTATTTTAGACCAATATCATGAACATTTGTGAGTTGTTAGAAGGTTTATAAATAAACCAACTAAAGTTTGTGGAATTAAGATGACAGGATAAAAGATAGGAGGTTATTAACAGAGAATGATCAACATGTTCTCAGCTTTTCTAACAAAAACTAATGTTTATATTTAAAAGCCATGAATTCCTTGTCATGTCATGAAAGAAGAGATGAGGCCAAACACAGTGGCTCGTGCCTATAATCCTTACACTTTGGGAGGCTGAGGCAGGAGGATTGCTTAAGGTCAGGAGTTCAAGACCAGTCTGGGCAACATGGTGAGACCCTATCTTTACAAAAAATAGAAAAATTAGCCGGGCATGGTGATGCACGCCTATAGTCTCAGCTACTCAGGAGGCTAAGGCAGGAGGATCACTTGAGCCCAGAAGTTTGAAGTTGCAGTTAACTATGATCATGCCTTCATTCCCAGGCAAAAATGCAAGAGACCATCTCTCCAAAAAAAATAAAAATAAAAAACCAGATGATATTAAGCTGATCATTAATGATCATTGGAGCCAATGAAGAACACAGGTCCTAAAACAGTGTGAAGAACAACAGATTAAACAAAACATAACCAATGAGCCACATGCAATGAGAAAGATCACACAGAAGGGGAAATATCCCCAGGGGAATGGTGGTAGGTGTCCTAAAAGACTCATTCTAGCAGTCTTGAAGGCTGAGGAAGAGTGCCCCCGGTGGAGGAGGTAAGGCAGTCCTGGCAGAGAAAACACCATATGCAAAGAGTCAACCACAAAAAAAAGTGCTAATACTGTGAATGAGGAAAAAGAGGTAATGACAGTTGAAAGCCTAATGAGAAAAGTGGTGGCCACATAGTAAAATATATTTTAGGCCATTTTAAATAATGATCACCAGCTTCCTTGCTCCATTAATTTCAGCTGGAAGATTCAAATAAATGATTTTTTTTTAGATCTCCATTTTGATATGGCTATTATTGGCCTTATGGCTTAGAGCAATGTCAAGTGTTACCGATAGCTGTAAGACTGTCAATGCCTTCTTTAGATGTGACACACTAGAATTAAAATGAAATCCCTCTTAACATTATTTTTGTTAATCAACCCATGTTCTTCAGCATTATGATTCAGCAGCTAGAGCTTTTAAAATTACACACTTGTCAAGCAAGCTAAAAAGAACTTGTGAATAAAATTATGAATGAAATCCAAAGAAGACCCATTAAATCTGCTCCCAAGTATAAAAGCCAAAGAATTTATCCATTAGCATCTGAATAATAAGTGCCAACACAGCAAGCTGTCATCTGAAACTCTTGGCAGCTCCTTTCTTTCAGCACTGATGAAGCCAGGAGCCATAAGGTACCGTTGTGTAAGGGGATAATTAGAATTCTCATTTCCCCAGATAGCATCAGCCCCAAGAGAATAATAAGGTGCTATTTTATTATACAGTAAGTTCTACTGTTACATAAACTGTATGTTATACAGTAACTTCTTTGTGAATCAAGAACTGAGATTCTCCCCCACTAGGAAAGCAGCTCAATGGGAAGGTGAAATTTTGTCTCCTTATTCCTTGATGTATCCCTAGGGCCAGGCCCAAAGGAGATGCTCAATGAGTATTTAGTAAACATAAGAATAAAAAGAAAAAAAATTATTAGAAATCAAAGTATTATGTACGCACCCCTTCTTTTAAGCCCTACAAATTATGGAGAAAGTCCTATTACTTTTCCCATTTTGCCAAATGAAAAACTAAGGCTTGGAGAAGCCAAGTAACTTAGCTGAGGTCACTTGCCGAGTGGCAGAACAAAGCCAGACTGTTTCACGCCGAGGTCTCCTGCTTAGCCTCTCAGCTTCCCCTTCCATGTCTAGATTGACGACCTCTTTATGACTACACTTAAGGCAAATCTCAAGAGGTCTGTGGCATTCAATTTAGAAAAAACTCAGGAAAAGCTAAGTGAAAGATTCTCAGTAACCCATCAGCAAACACTGAGTTTTCAGCAGGATGACACGCTGCCTGTGAGCCTGAAGCAGCGGAAAATAGATGGGAAAATTAAAGGAACCTGAAAGATAACAGAATATGCCACCCCAAAATAAGCTACAGTGTGCAGCAATTTTGTTTTGAGCTAACTGTTGTTGAGAAGAAAGAGATACAAGAAAATCTCTCTGCCTGACCCTGTGTTTGCCTAAAAGCAGGACACAAATTTATAAGTGTCCTTCCTTCCAGCCGCCACCATGAAGGATCAAAAGTTAATCACCAGAGATGACTTCTGACCCTTATCAGCCTGGAAAGGGCACCAGAGAAATCTATATGACAAAGTTTACTATTAATAACTAGCCTTTACATACCATTAGTTTCCCCTATATTTTTGCCTCCCCACAATTGGACTCAAGGTCCTTTTTCATTATCTTGTCACTTCCCTAAAAATGCATTGTTCTTTGTTGAAGATGCTGTAGGAGCCGCAGTTCTAAGCCACCTCTTTGAAAGTTTTCCTTTTGTTTTCTTGCATGGATATTATACATACATGTTAATAAACTTGTTTTTCTCTTGTTAATCTATCTTTTGTTACAGACAGCTAGGAATTCAGAAAGGTAGAGGGAAAAGTCTTTCTCTCCTACAAACCTCAGAGATAAAGGACAATTTGGGCAGAAATTTTTAGCATTTGTAAGTCCTGTTATTTGAGTCTCTTAAATTTTCCTGATTATTAATTTCTTTTTTACACTATTATTTTCCTTCTATTGAACTTCTAAAATTATTTCACAAATTATATACAAGTACAGTGTTTTAATTTTAAGAAGTAATATTTCATTTCATTAAATCTAAACCAGAGCTTACTAGAGTGTTTTAAAGAATGATTTCCCACACAAAAATCATGTCATGACTGCCACCTGCCTGACAGTGATTGCAAGGTGCTGTACCAATTATAGGAAAGTTAAAATATGACAGAAAAATGTGTCTCTAACAGTTCATGGAAAAAGAGAAGGAGTGAGAGAGAGCCTTACACAAAATGGAATACTAAGTAGAAGCTCAATAAATACCAACTGAAAACAAATATTAACAGAACAATTACTGGTTTGCTTTGAAATGCTATGAATGTAGATGACTTCCTTTTTTAAAAAAATTAATCTATAATAATATCTGAGGTAAAAAAAAATTGACAGAAATGTGTATTAAATCTTTTTTTAAAAAAATAAAGGACCAGATAAACTAAAGCAAATGGGACATTTCTAACTCCTGGGTGTGTTGACGTTTCATGAGAGACTGCATATTTAAATTTAAAAAAATAAATAAAATGGAAAGAATGTATGGGAGATAAAGATTACTTCACATAAAGATATGACTTAGTGCATGGAGACCTCTACAAATGCTGAAACGTTCCAAAGAAAAACAAAAAATAATTTTAGTTGCATGGGCTATGGGGCACTCACCGTAGATGACTATAATTAACTACAATTGTGGATTTTCATATTACAGTCAATTTATATACTATTCTATACCACATATGGCAAATTAATCTTAATGCACACTATCCATCAAAAATCAAAAATAAAACAAATCAGCTAATATAAAGGTTGATGTCAAACTTGGTTTTCTTCAAATGTCTGTGTGTGTGTGTATGTGTGTATATATGTATGTATTTGCATCAAAGGAAAATAAAGTGAAGCTATAAGGACTTTAAGTTGTCAAAACAAGGAACAAAGTAAAAATGGTCTTCAAATCAAATAATACACTGCCTACCAGATAAGAGTGAGAAAGCGAAAATAAAAAATGCTGATACAGTGTCGTGGTTATACATGCAAGGACTTCCTGGTTTTTCTGTACTATTAGAAAGGATGAGAAAAACAAAAGTTTTTGGCTGGAAATTTCAGCAAGGTTATGGGGAATACCTACAAAAGATTTTGATAAAAATATATATTATAGAAGCTCAAATGGGTCTGAATAAGTTTGGGGGAATCTACCGTATAGGAAAAAGGAGGTTTAGACATGTAGCGATTAGGCTTAATGGCAAATGACATACCAATTATGGAATAAGTAGAAGCATAGGCCCACCTCTAGATTAAATATATTATTTCCTAGCACCATGGGACAAGGCAGGGAGAGAATCTGATGAACACCTATTTTAGGGATCATAAAGCAACATAAAAGAAACCACAGACCTAGTCCTTATCTCTGGGAAATCTCACAAGGACAAATGAACTGAGTCTAACCCTAAAAATAATATAATGGATTCACCTATTATAACTGTCCTGCTCTTTCTCATTAATTCTTCCTTGTAGAGCAAAGAGAAGGAGACACAGATATAAAACTGGACTGGAGCTCCCATTCTGCCACTATTAGCTGAAGCTCAGCTCTGCGAGGGCTGTAAGCGCTCTCTGCAGCATTCAACAAATAATAAACACTCAATGTATCTCTGTAGTTTTTAAAAGTCAGTCTCTGGGCCTCAATTTTCTCACCCATCTGCTTATTCAACAATTTGTATTGTGCTTGACATTTTTATGAAGTTGGCATAAGGACACTGAAAATAGAAATATTGTACCTGCCCTCAAACAGCCAAGAGTTTAGTGGGAGACAGATCATTAACATAATGTTGTGTAACAGAAATAAAACAATGGTGTAAGAATAAACGTAGGACTGGTATGACTTCAGGGCCAAATTAATTTAGCCATGTCTATTGTGAAATTTCTCACCAAAATTGGTATTAATCTAATGAGTTAATTAATAAGTCATACCCATTTCTCAATATATAGCTACCACCAACTGTCTTGAATACATTAGAAATAATTTCTGAATGAAATTAATTATAAAATTGATTCACTCAAGTTTTAAACTAAGTTATTTATCAGGATTAGAGAAAAGGGGAAAATGCCATGTACCTGATTCACATCCAAGACTTTTTTTAATAGGAACCTTCTCAAACACCCACTGTTGGCAATATAAATTAAATTGAAGTCTTATAAAATGTATTAATTTCTAATCATGAGGCCTATATTTAAGAAGATTTCCTTCAGGGAAAAAATCTGTATGGATATATTGAGTTAGCACCTGTATGGGTGGGAGGGGGATCTGTTTTGCACTAAGAGAAACTACCTGGTTGCAACTTCTATTCATAGCTTCTTCTTGGCGTACTCGGTGTCACTGATTTCATTCTTTTTTTTTTTTTTTTTTTAGAGACAGGGTCTCATTCTGTTGCCCAGGCTGGAGGCAGTGGTGCAATCACAGCTCACTGCTCACTATAATCTCGAAATTCTGGGCTCAAGCAACACTCCCACCTCAGCCTCCAGAGTAGCTAGACTATAGACATGCACCAATGCACCACTGCACCCAGCTAATTTTTTTGTTTGTAAAGAAGGGGTCTTGCTATGTTGCCCAGGCTGGTCTTCAACTCCTGGCCTCAAGCAGTCCTCCTGCTTCAGCTTCTCAAAGTGCTGAGATTACAGGCGTGAGCCACCACCACCACACCCAGCCTTGAGTCACTGATTTCTAAGAAATGTTACAAGTGATCTCTCAGAAAAAAAGTGTTCATATGCACAAAATGTGCATACAAATTTAAGAAGCAAAGTATATATTTAAAAACGTATACTTAATGTTCTCTTTCTCTTTTCTTTAAGAATTCGGGTATGCCAGAGCAAGGCGGTGTGTGTGTATGTGTATGTGCGTGTGCGTGTGCGTGTGCGTGTGTTGACAGATGAGGAGGGAGTCACCATGGCCCACAGTGAGGGTCAGAGTCAAAGAGAGGTGAACAAAGAAAGGGGAAGGGGCTGCCCTCCATGGGATGTCGGAGCTCTACTGGGGGAGGGGGGGTAGTGTCCCTGTCATTAAGATGTCATGGGGATTAAATAACATGGAAAGCACAATGTCTGGCACAGAGCATGCAAAGTCCATGGGGCAGGGATTTTTACTTGTTCATTGCTGTTGCCTTGGTGCCTAGATGACCATGTAAAAAATAAAATCATATTTGATAAATTGATAAATATCAAGCCTCTACTCAATAATTTGAATTATGATAAGTTAAAGGAGTTAGAGAAAGCTAGTAAAAAGGAAAACCAGAAAACAGGAGCGTCCTGAAAGCCAGATGAGAAGAACAATTTAAGATATACCAATCAGACTGAGCACGCAAAACTGGCTTGCTCCTTTCTTAGGAGCTCTTTAAGGTATCAATATTGATACAGGAAAACTTGAAGGAGAATGAATGGCATCAGTGAATCCAAGCTGGCAAATCTGAGGGGACATAAAGTAGATGTGATCATCCTGACAGTAAAACGGGACAGAGAGAAAAACTACAAATCTCAACGAGCACAGTGGAAGGCTACAATGTCAATGCATTTATTGTTGGAAGACAATTCTCCACGAGTCTCTTGTATTTCTGTCCATCTTGTGAGGGAAGAACTGACTGCCTTTGTGTGCGACTATCTTTTCAAGGATATTTGTATAGTGACGAGACTTGGGAGACAGCTTGTGTCTCCCTCTGGAGCAAAGAGCAGTTGCCCTTGCAGGGGACTCCTCTGTATGCTGTCGTGGTGGCTTCTACATCTGAATGTGTAGTAGGAGTCAAGCATGAGATGCTTGTACTTTTCTGTCCCATAAACGCCGAGGGATTACCCAGATGAGGAAGTGCAGCACGTAAAGCACTAGTCGAACATGTATGTTGTTTCCCAGCCCTTCTCCCTGTCTATGGTCTAAGCAAAATAGAATCCCAGGAGAAGGGAAATAACAGCCTTGATTAAGGCATTAGAGGTAGCAGGGGTAGTTAAGAGAAGCAGCATCTCAATACAACCAACAGCCGCACGTGGCCAATGAAGGAAGCAAACATTGCTCCAAGAGCTCAGCTACTCCAGCCACTGTGACTGTGACTGTGCCCACTGCACAGACTGATAGCACTTGGTATGAGGTCCTGGCATTACCAACACCTTCCTTTCCACCCCACAGGAACCTCAGGACCAAAGTCAATTCACATTCGTGTGCAAGGCCTCCAGGCACTCCCAGGGGAAGCTAAACTCTTTAGGGCTACTTGTCACCAAGGAGTGCAGTCAAGAGTTTATGCCCCCTGACATGGGAAGTTTTCACCGTAGAGGAGATCCTGTTAGTTACCAGGTCAGAAGTCTCACTTCCAATGGTCCTGGCTGTGGTGTTACCAACCCTCTGCCTGCAAAGGGGGCTGAGAAACTCTCACAATACACAAGGGCCTACCCGAGAGCCTTCCCAAGTAAAAGTTCTTGGGACTATGAGGACAGATTCATGCTCAATTTCTCTGGCAGTTAAGGAAATCTGCTGGCTCTTAAGTTCCCCAAAGGAGGCCCAATACCTTACTGGACTCTTTGGGTACAGGAGACTGTCAGTGCCTCACTTTGGCATTCCCCTTGGGACTTTATATTGGTTCATCTACAACACAGCACCGCCTGAGTGCAGCCCAAACAAGGAGGCCCCGCTGGAAACCGTCCACCAAGCTGAGGCATGCTCTGGGGCTCCACAGCCTCACTGATGACCTCTGAGCTGCAGGTCCCTGTGACTGAAGATTTTATCAGTTGCAGCACTGAGTGAACAGGGGTAATCTCCAGCCAGCAGCATCCTTGAGGATGTAGACTCATCACCACCCTGATGTGGCTACCAGGTACATCGCTCTTAAACAGTAGCTGTGCGCTTGCCACTGGGCTCTTGTTAAACTGTCTGACCCATGGAGGCCTGTGACCCTGTGGCTTCATATTCCCAATTGGGGGGCAGACCAACTCGGACTCAATAACTATCAAGGTGGGAAAGGCCCGCTAAGCCTAGCTTGTCAAACAAAAATGAGACACTCAAGGACCAGCCAGGCTTTTCCCAGTGGCATCTCAGATTGACAAGAAAAAATATAGCTACCCCTCCGGGGGAAACTTTACTTCTACTCTGGCACCTAAAGCAAAGTCATTGGGTCATGCAGCTCTCAGTTTATAGAAGTCCCTCTAAATTGCCTGAGCGTGGTTCACTGATGTGTTTCAGCTAAGCCAAACCCCTCTGTCCACTGGGCTGCTGCAGTTGTTCAATCTTAACACCAACTATGCAGAAGTGAAAACAGACAGTGTCTCTGCTCAGTAGCCAAAGCTAAAAGCCAATCTCGTAGACCTGGCCAATATTTACCTTGATGAACCTTATTATATTTTCACTGACTTTTGAAACTATTACCAGTGTTCTATCTCAGGCTGACCCCATCCTGCTGCTTGGAGTATTACTGATGGCACCCTTGGTTAAATTCTGTATGAGACAAATTGAACAGATTTGGTTAGAGCCTCTGTCAATCTGATTAATCAGAGTAGCTGACAGAGTGAAGTATTCATGTGAAAATTCATCAGAAACCAAGAAAATAGAGAAACAAGTGTAGATGCTGTCGGGAGATAATTCTCCATGGGTGTCTCATGTTTTTGCATATCTCCTAAGTAAGGTATTGTTCCAGACTATCTTTGTTCTAGACTATCGTTTCAAGGGGAGTTTGGAAGACAGAGACATTGTTACCTCTGGAGCAAATGGCAGCCATGCGTAATAAAGATTATGTCTCCCTCCAGGGCATTTACTTCTCATTAAGAAAAACTGGAGATTCATAAGCTTTGAGTTTCTCTCTTGGAACCCATAGGTTCCCTCTTTGTATCATTCCTGTATCATTATCTGACCCTCTTTGTATCATTCCGTGGGAAATAAGGTGCAGAAAACTGGCTCCAAAATGCTAATCCTCTGACTGCTACTGCTGTGAGTAATAAACTGTCCTTTATCTCTGACTCAGGAGTCTCATGTCTTCTACCAGTATCCATGTTACCTTGCAAGTGGGGTAAAATCTGAAGCTGTTCACAGTTCTTAATATTTATAGCATCACACACACACACAAAGACACAATTTATCATACCTTTAGGCACAAGAATGAGCTGTATATAACCGCTTGTGAAAGAAACCCCCATAGAAGTTAAGAAAAAGGTTAATAAATTTAATAAAGAATGCTCCCTATACTCTTCTACTCAGCCCTTCCCGCTACCCACAAATATCATCAATATTGGCAAATGCTAAACTTTATTACCTGTATCTATGCCATTCGAACTTCATAAAATCTCTAATATTTTACTTTCAACTATGAAATGAACAAGAGTAAAATCAGAGATAGCTGAGGAATACTAGAAAATTGACTACAAAAGATTTTATTTCAAAAATTTTAGGGAATAAATGCACTGATATCTAAAATATTGTCTCTTGGGAATTTGTAGTTGTTTTAACATCAATTTTTCTCAAAATCTAATATTCTAGTTTATGCTATAAATACTATATCAGCAGAGGATAAATATTATAGGAGTTGCATTTCTGAAATGTTTAAGAATACCATGGTTTATAGAAACAGTAAACATGTCAGAAGAATACATATTCAGGCTTGCGGGTAGAAAACATATGTCTATGTCAACAAGATTGCTGAAAATGACAGCTGATTTCCTTTCCTTCCATAAGACAATATCAACTACCCCATAAAGCACAAGACATTTTTGTTCACATCGTAAACTACCAAGTCAGAATACGTGCATATGAGTGTAGCCATGGAATACGTCTCAGTAAATGTCAGTTATCGTCATCATAAATTTTAACAGTTCATTATAAACAAATCCCAGGAACAAGATTCAAAATTACATTATTTTAAAGACAGGTCATCATCCATGATTGATTTCTATACATAAGTGAGGTAGGGGGCTACTGCATAGTAATAACTTTTAAACTGCATAAGAAGAAATCATGTTCACATTCTTTGAGAATTTTTTGACCTAAAGGCAACTAAAACATAACTGAAGTAAATCCCAGATATTGTATCATTTCATCTGTAAATATTTCACCATATATCTCTAAGAGTTCCTATTAATGAAAAAGAAAAAACCATGACAACACCGTTATCACATCCCCCAAAAATTATTGCTTATTATCACATATCCAATGTGTTCTAAATTTCTTCTATTGTCACAAAAAAAATTCCTTTTATACTTGGTTCATTCAAATAGGGTCTACATATGTCTCTTAAATCTCTCTTAATCCAGATTCCCCTTCAATTTCTTTTTATTGTTTTTCTTACAATTTCTTTGCCGAAGGAACTAGGTTGTCCCACCTTCTGGATTATGCCGATTGTATCCAATGGTATCATTTGGTATCTTCCTCTATTCCCTGAATTCCTTGTAAGCTAATAGTTTGTGTCTGTTATCAATATTGTTTTGCCTCTCAGCAGTAAATCCACTCTTCCTTGCTAGCTCTGCAATAGTGGAGCCGACTCCTTAGTGAGCTGTCCCAATATACGGCTTTGTCAGTAGGAGGCGGTGGAAGGACACGCAGAAGGAAGGGATTTCTCTTTCTGGTTCTAGTGTACTTGTTTCACTGGGCTTCAGCACAGTACATGGTTATTTGCAGCCATGCTAAAAAGCCCGCATCAAGCAGCACCTTCCTATGGATGGCTTCCCCTGGTATATCCCTCAGGGAGCTTCAGAGATCAGTGGCAAAAGCAGGGCACCTGTTCCCAGCTTCCCCCAGCACAATCCCACACCTGGGCAGTGAGTAGCAGTATCTACCACCTCCCTTTGGAGGGCCTCCCTGGAACCCCCGAGTACTCCAGCACACCCCCTCAGATGACTTCACAGCAGAATGGCAGTGAGTAGGGTATCTGTGAATGGTGTCTTGGAAGAAGGGTGCCACCAGGTAGGTACCTCCATTTGAGCAAATTCTTCTCTGTCACCCCCACCCCAGGTAATAAATTGAATCAGTAAATTCCTAGTCATTGCACCTTTCTGTGGACACCTTCCTCAGCACTCCCAAGAATGGATTTCCCACCAGCACAGTACCTCGGCCAACTTCCGCGTGCCCTGGCCGCACGTGGGTTGGAATCTCAGCCCTGGGAGTAGGTGGCCTCTCGTTCGGACACTTTTCCTCAGTCACAGCAGTGGGGACTGCCCTCCACATACCTGCTATTCCTATATTTCTTTGCCTCTTATTAGCCATCCACCTACTCCACTCTCCTGTTAATAATGCTTTAGATAAAACTTTCCATTTTCTAATAACTGCATGGTTTCTGTCCCTTATTTGGAGTATATATATATGTGTGTGTGTGAGTGTGTGTGTGTGTATATATATATACACTCAGTTAAATCTAGAGTATTGATCAGATTCAGCCATTTTTCATGTCAGGTTGAGTACCTCCATCAGTAGTTAATAAAGTCTGGATTTTTTTTTTTTGTTACGCTCATAATCTACACATCCACCATTTTATTAGGGGTTGGAATTTTAATTCTACTGTTACTCAACAATGCTACCATTACTCATTAGGGGCTGGAGAGACTTGAAATTCTATATACTTCATTTATTACCTGGAATATCTGAGTAAAAAGAAACTTCCCCCTATCAATTATTTGTTTACCCTGATGTTTTTTTTTATTATTTATTATAGCTTATTATGGGGGTACAACAGTTCTGGTTAAGTATATTGCCCATGCCCCTCCCAACCCCCCGAGTCTGAGCTTCAAGAGTGTCCATTCCCCCGACAGTGCACATCGCACTCATCATGTAGGTATACAAAAATGGCAGGATAAACACTTGACTTTTTTCCCTTATCTACCAGTCATTTGGGGGGAGTTCATTTGTGTGTGTGTCATTTTTTTAGCCATAGAGAAAAAACACTGTAGTCAGGAGTGACAATCAGACTGACAACTGACTCTCAGCAGCAACACAGGAAGCCACATGGCAGCAGAATGCTATGAAGTATCCACACCTCAATACCCAATAAAATGAATGAAATTAATATAATGAATAACAGTGAACAAAAGTCTTTTTCAAATGAATGAACCCTCTTACAAAGAATACTTCTAAAAGATGTATATTTCATGGATAAGGAAAATGATCCTAGACGGAAGGTCCGAAAGACAACGAAGTATAAAAAGTAGTAAAAAAAAAAAAAAAAGGTAAACACAAATAAATCTAATAAAATAAATCTAAATGAAACTTTTACAAAACAATTATACTGGTATCTAATTTTTCAGGTAAAAAAGTAACTGATGTAGCAACTAAGAGTAGTTTAAGTGGGAGGAGAGGATACTATAGCTCAAGCCTTCTGAGATCCCAGAATTTAAGAGGAAGGTAAATATAATGATTAACTTTATACTTCAAGTCAAACCTCCAGGCTAGGAATTTTAAGATAAAGATAAAAAGAATATACACATGGAATATATAACTTCCCAAAAGGTAAAGAAGCAGCAAATGAAATAAGGTAACAACAAATGAAATGTAACAACAAAGCACCTAGAGGGGAAAGAATACAGAGGAGGTTTTAAGAAAATCATATTTGACACCAAAAGCATATTACATAACAGGAAAAACTGGTAAATTAGACCTTGTCAAAATTAAAAACTTTTGCTCTGTGATAGATCCTGTTAAGGAAGATGAAAAGACAAGCTACAGACTGGAAGAAAATATTTGAAGACCACATACCTGATAAAAGATTTACATCTAGAATATAGAAAAACCTCTTAAAATTCAAAAATAAAAATAATCCAATGAGAAGTAAGTAAAACACATAAACAGACATTTCAACAGAGGATATATGGATGGCAAATAAGCACATGAAAAGATGCTCATCATTAGCTATTAGGTAATGCAAATTAAAACCACAAGGTTAGAATACAAGCAGTGATGATACCTAATGACTGGGAGGGTATGGAGAAACTAGATCACTCAGACATCACTGGTGAGCACAGCCACTCTGGAAAAGGAGTATGGGTTTGGCAGTTTCTTAAAATAGGCTCAAAGGAGCTTGTTCCCCGCTTCTACCATGCGAGGACACAGCTAGAAAGCGCCATCTATGAACCAGAAAGGGTGTCTTCATCAGACACCAAATCTGCCAGTGCCTTGATCTTGGACTTGTCAGCTTCCAGAACTGTGAGAAATAAAGTTCTGTTGTTTACAAAGCTACCCAGTTTATGGTATTTTTATGGCATTCCAAATGGACTAAGACACACACAAAAACTTCCATGTTAAATAAAGTCAGAGAAATGAACACAAATTTACTAGTAATCAAGGTCATTAAAGACAGATTGGCAGACTGGATATAAAATTAAAACCCAGCTATATTCTGTTTACGAAACAGATAGCTAAAACATAGGAACCCAGAAAGTACAAAAGTATAAAATTAGAAAAAAAAACATGTAAAAAGGAAAATACTAAGCTAAAGATAGTTAATGCAGTTATATAAGATAACAGACCTCATGACAACTAGCTTGTTATAGTTACTCATTTCAGGATATACTTTGTCAACTTGGCACCATCCCTCAAAAACAGGGCATTACAGAAATATCAAATACTGGTGACATTTCCATCACCCTTACAATGCCTACTTGGGCTTGGGACCATGCTAAGGTCTGTGGCTGATTGATTGAATGGGAAGTACTCCTGGAATTTCCAAATAATGTGAACCTCTAGGCATGGCTGTGTTGAGCCTGCTTGCTATAACATTTATCACTAAGCCTTTACAAGGACTCAAAGTATATAAGGTAAAAATTAGATACCAGCATATCTCTTATCCTCAAAACCATACAGAGAGTAAATATTTTATTCTCATTTAAACAAGTTCATTTAAAAGAAGATATATTTGACACACACACAAAATGTTAAAAACCTTACAATGAAATCAAAATTTTCTCTAAAACTTGATACTGCCTTTCTCAGTAAGAGCTGATTTCTTCTAGTTGGCATGCATTTGTCCATGTAGCAATTAAATATTAAAACACTGCTATCCTACTCTAGTTAACCTTCACTCAACGTTCCTAGTAATCATTAAATCAGATAATAATTAATTAAAATTCTGTTTTACTCATTTTATTGTTACTCATTTTCATGAAGTATTAAAATGCTACTAAAACAATCCTTATTGTAACGCTTTGTCATACTAAATGATGATACAATATTCAGGATACCATTTTAAAGCAAATTTTACAAATCATATTGACTCTATAGGTATACATTATCTTGGTTCAAGTACTCACCAACTTTCTTACAGCAATAATAAAATTCACTTACAAATAAGTAAAAATACACAAAATTTAACACTTGAAATGTTACATTCTTGTCAAGAATGGAATTATAGTCTTTAAAAGGCAGGTATAAAAAAGATGACTTAATATTAGTTTAAGAAAAAAGTCTAAGAACCTATGTAACCCACAAAGTATGTGTAAAAATACTGGTTTGAGAATAAAGCTGAAAAATGGAAGCCTGCTGGGTGGGGTAAATGGAATTTTCTGAATTGAACACATCTCCCCCCACAAAATAAAATTCCTAAATTCATTAAATGTTCTGTTACTGGAAAATGTAATTATGTGGTGATTACTGTGTAATCCATTAGTTAAAACTGATTAATCATAGTGATTCTATAACCAGTTACATGTAGATGTGACATCTCTTCTCTAATATTACCTATCCACTGACAATTCATAGCATCATTTAATAATCACCATAGACAAAGAAGCTAAATTTGAGTACTCTGGCTCCATGGATTTAAAAATGGGTAGAAAAGACTAAATTTGGTTCTAGTAAACATCAAATTTTGATACCATCTCTACCCCAAACCTAAATGGCAGAAACTGGTTCTTCAATTTCCTTTCTATCTCCCACCTTAGCACCCTATATAGAGCTTTGTGCTCAGATGATCAATAAATGCTTATTAACTAAAATAACCAAGAAGCAGGCCACAATATTCCATGACTCCACCACTTCCATAAAAGATTTCTATTAGCTCCCAAGTCATGGCCCCATGGTTCACTGAAACTCAATTACAATGAACTATTTTATAAAAATGTCTCATTTTAACAAGCAGATCATTCTTGTTCTCAGTAAAACAGCATTTTTTGCACACTGTGGTTTTAATTCTCTGGTCCTTCTGAAATTTTATATGGTGCTGGCATATCAACTAAATTTTATAATAAATTAACACCCCAAAATGTCACATTTCCTCAGAATATCTATAAATTCTTTGAGTTTTTAAAAACTAATAAATCACCAGTTTCGAGAAGCTACCAGTGTAAGGTAAATATATGGAAATTGTAAGCCTTTTTCTTGGACCTCATCCTAAAAGCAAGAGATTGGTCATGAAGTATTTTAAATATGATACAGAGAATTGTATTTATATTTCAGTTTATTCAGCCACATCTTGGTGTTTAGCCTATCTGATTGCAGGGCTATGAAAAAGCATCCAAGAAGTTGTTATGTTACTTAAACCTTTCCTTCACAACTAGGAAGAGACCTTTACTAGGGTACCAGTGTACTCAAAATCAAAAGAAAGGTGCTAGTTACTATCACAGCAAGTCTGATCTGAGCCTGACTTATCCCGGTTACATGGACCAAACACTCGGGAGGACACTACCTGGAAGATCTTTCTTCCAATTTTGACAACAGCAAAGCTATGGACATGGGGCATTTTAAATACATTAGAATTATAAACAACAATTAAATTATAGAAAGATTGATAGAAATAACCAACCTCAAACCAAATGAAAAAATATTAATTCACTGATGTGCAACTCAGAGACAGAAAGATGGCCAAATGTGAGTAAGTGGGACACGGGTCCACACGGGGTCCTATATTCTCCTCCCTCTCCTCTTCCATTTGTTTCACATCTTCTCCTCTCCCCTCAAACCTCCTTGCCCATTCTCGCTGTAACCTTATAACCTCACACCCTTCTTCGCCTCAAAAAATCTTTTGGCAACTCTATTTTCATTGTTTTCTCAATCGCTAATATCCCATTCTCTTTAAACCCACCACATTGGGCTTTCACTCCCACCAAACGAAAATACATCATGGACAACAATGATGCCACACTGCTAAATCTAAGCTTGCTGTTTAGTCCTTATCTTTCTTAACCTGTGAGCGGGAGTTGACTCAACTGATCACTCTCTCCTCCACGGAAGCCCTTTCTTACGCTGTATCCACAATATGACATTCCCTGAGTCTTCCTCCTGCCTCCGCGATCCTTCAGTCTCCTTCTCTGGTTCTTCCTCTTTTCCCCGTCTTTTAATGGCAGAGCAGCCCAGGGCTCAGTGCTTGGTCATCACTGAGTTTTCTGCAAAGATCAATCAGGCCTTCCAATAATAGTTGAATCTTTCAAAAACATTTAAGCTAGGACTCAAAAGTCTGAAATTCTTGCAATTATTTTTGAGTGCATTTCATTGTTTTGTTTACATTTGCAATTACATGCACAGTAGCATTACTAATAATAACCTTAATGACTGCACCAATTCTTCTTCAGGGCAGGAAACAGTCCTTTCATTCCATACTTCTGCCAAATACCATCAGCTTTCCTCATCCACAGGTTCCACAACCTTGGATTCAACCAAGCGCAGGTAGAAAATATTCAGTACAAACTTTTAAAAAAATAAAATACAACAAAAATATAATGCAAATTTTAAACAGTATAATAACTATTTATATAGCATTTGCATTATATTAAGTATTATAAGTAATCTAGAGATTATTTAAAATATATGGGAGGATACGTGTAGGTTATATAGAAATACTACTCCATTTTGTAATCAGGGACTCGAGTATCTGAGGATTTTGATATTTGCAGAGGGTCCCAGAACCAAAGCCCATTGGTACTGGGGATGACTGTTCTCTAGTACCTAACTCTATTGCAGCAATTGTCATGTTAACCATTACTTCTCTACCCTGGATGAGAGAGGCCTACATGCCTGTTCATTATTGTATCAACCAATACTCAGCATAGCACCTGGTACAAATTAAGAGCTAACAAAAATTAAATTTGTAGAGAGCATGTAGAAGTAGAAACAAATATAGAGAAGTTCTACCAATATTCCACCACTACTAGAAATTATTGTTTTAAGGCTGCACTGAGATTCCCTGAGAGATAATGTTTACCAAGTTCCTTCAGAAAATTAAGTAACTTTTAATATTTTTGGAAATATATTAGCTAGCATAGAAATAGATTTAAAAAGTCTGGACTTAGAAAAGTCACGAAGACTTCTAATTGTCATTGAATGCTGGTGTTAGAAGCAGGTCTCTGTTGTCCAGAGTCCTACTCTAAGGAAACGGTAGGATAATACAGGTGCTGATTATAAGGGTAATTATGTTTCAGAGATTTTTAAAATAGTGAGTGGATACAAATCCAAAAATAAATTAAGAACACATGAAAGAAGTGTAAGAGGTTTATCTGACTTATTTTTTAAAAATTGGAAAACTTTCTCTAGTTTTGAGCAAACATTAGATTGAACAGGTCAATAATGGGTATCTAGAGTAACTGATATACTTGATATACTTTAAAACATGAGCAGTTTGTTCTGGCTGATAAATTAGGCAGCTGCTCTGAATTACACTGCATGCTGTTTTCACAAACACTAATTTCCTGCTGCCGGTACTAAAGCTAACTGAAACTATACACAGTTAACTTCATCACCTTTACTTTGTCTTTCAAGAAAGATGTCAGATTACTTGCTTACAGTTAGTTTTGGACATATATACAAATATTCTCCCTCTTCAAAATATGAATGGCTATTGTATTAACTTCACATTTGTCACAAAATTATATTATTAAAAAATCATTTTATCACACTATAGGGCTTTTAAAAAATGTTATTATTCCTTTAGCCAAGTTTTCTTAAACTACTATATTCTTCATTTCCCACATTTTCACAGGTCATAATATATTTCTAAATTCAGGGGGGGGAAAAATCACCAAATTGTACCAGTCTTTGAATGCGAAATCCAATTTACATTTTTACCTCCAACCACTACCAATCAGCATTATGCAAATTGCAACATAAAGTCGCAATTCTACTAAAAATTTAAAGAAAAAAAATTAAAGTTCATTTTTCAAAAACAAGATTATTCCATTTTACTTAAGGGAAATATTTTTAAAGTAATTCCAAAAACATACACATTTGTGTACAATGAATATCACTATCACATTCCTAAATTAACATCATCAAGTTGAAGAAATAGGGAACTACCCAGATTCTATTTCCTCAACAAGCTGAGCAAGTTCATGCTTCTGGATTTGTTTGTTAATATACAACCAATTAAATTTATGCAAGGCTCTTTTTTTAAGTGACACTTCATAGTAATGAAAATTCTGACTGTAAAAGAAAAACGGTAAGCTAGCATTTACCCTTGTGGTTATGACATTCTATTAAAATAATTTATCCTCCTGAAATTTAAGTTTCATTTCTGTGTTCCTTAGTTAAGTGTGTAACAAAATGTAAAATGGATTCCACCCAAATATATATAAATACTCACTGGAGGTTCTAAATAAAAACATTTTTATAGCAAATTTTATTCATCCCTCTATATGTTGCCTGTAGCAGAAAAGTACTCACTTATCCCCCTTGCTTATTATCATAAAGTTAAGACCTTATTTTGAATCCTGAAATGGCTGAAAATTCCCAGCCCTACATGCAACTTCTATTGAGTCTTTTCCTTTAATAATACATCTCTGCATACAATTTCAGAGATTGTGATGGCTTTTTTTAGTATTATATTTCAAAGATTGTCACTTTTCACATTCTTTTACTGTTCTTCAAAAGGCTTATTCAAAGATTCAGTGATAAATTCCAAGGTATTCTGCTGTATCTGTAATTACATTAAATGAAATGCCCAGTACTTTTTCACTAAAAAATACTTTCCTCAACATGTTGGCTACTTCTTACTATTCCATCATAGCAGAAGCCCCAAGTGACCTGTGATCAACTCAGACCATCAAGCCTGAATTCTTCTGTCAACAATTACTCTCTACAACAATATACTTTATCATACTTCCCTCCTTCATTGCCATTTTTTTTTTTTTTTGAGACAGTCTTGCTCTGTCGCCCTGGCTAGAGTGCAGTGGCATCATCATAGCTCTCTGCAACTTCAAACTTCTGGGCTCAAGTGATCCTCCTGCCTCAGCCTCCCAATAGCTAAGATTACAGGCACGTGCCACCACGCCCAACTAATTTTTTCTATTTTTGGTATAGAGAGACAGGGCATCACTCTTGCTCCAGCTGGTCTCAAGACCAGTTCAAACTCCTGACCTCAAGCAATTCTCCTGCCTCGGCCTCCCAGAGTGCTAGGATTACAGGCATGAGCCACCACATCCAGCCCTCATTGTCCTTTTTTCAGAGAACACAAATCAGATTTCATCACTCACAGCCAACCTCTCCACGATCCCTAACTGCCCCCTGTGACCAGCTATATGCTTCACTAGACAGTGCGCACTGCTGGTCCTCACCATTGTGCCACCCTGCAAGGCAAGCCAGCGTCATGGGGCCCTTAGTTAAAAATCAATATAATTCAATCCAACCACTCATCCAATTCAACTCTATGATTTTTCCCAAGAAGAGGCCATGAAGACTACGTTTAAACACCTCGAGAATAGTCAGCAATCTAGGCACAATAGCTCACTCCTGTAATCCCAGCACTTTGGGAGGCCAGGAGCTCAAGACCAACCTGGCCAACATAGCCAGAACCTGTCTCTACAAAAAATTTAAAAATTGGTGAGACAGGGTGGTATATGCCTGTAGTCCCAAATACTTGGGAGGCTGAGACAGGAGAATCACTTGAGCCCAGGAATTTGAGGTTACAGTGAGGAGCTATGATCGGGCCACTGCACTCCAGCCTGGGAAACAGAGTGAGATTTTGTCTCTCAAAAAAAAAAAAAAAAAAAGAATAGTCAGCAAAATTATAAAAAGGGAGAATAACAACAGAGTAGTATCCCTCCTACCAGGACAAATATGTGCAGGGCAAAATCTAAAGAACAGAAATGCCAAATCTGAATTTAGATGACCATTTCGATCTGAAATTTATGTTACAACATCCAGAGAACAGGCAAAAATTACAGTCAGAATAAGCCAGAACAGAACTGTAGCTCTATGATCACTGTTGAACTATGCCAACGCTTTCTTTAAATAGCATTTGCATCCCAAGATTGCTATTTCTCTTTATAGCGAAGAAATTTTGTACTCTCAAGAGCAGACCATAGCATTATCAAAATAGCCTTATAGAGAGGCAAGTCTGAGGGAGAAACATAAAGGGAATTTGAAGGTTATAGTTTTGGAAAAAAAATGCTCCACCACCATTCCTTTGGATAGCAGAAACCCGCCAGAGATAGAAAACCACAAAACCTTTAATTTAGGAGTAACTCAGCCTATTTTGTCATCCCTAGGAAACTTTACCATTTCTATGAAGAGTACATGGACATTCAACAGTATAGAATTCAGCTCTGCAGGAATTCACATTTTAAAACATCGTATTTTTTTAAAACTAACTGGAAACGGGAACTTTCAATAAAAATATAATAAACTTTGAAATCTTGGCATGTGCGAACTATCAGATCAGCTGCCTAGATTTCAAGCTTGCATAAAGACTGAATACACCTGAAATTACATGTGTAGGATAGTAATGGTTACAGCCCACAAGAATTATTTGCATCGTTCTACCGCTAGTTTGACAGTGTTGCCATTAAAGGAGAAGAATTACTTTTCAACCTTCAGTGAAAATTTAGGCTGCTATCACTATGTGGAATTCTGACATTATGAGAAAGAAGAAGAGCTCTTCTGAAAATTAGTCCTTATTTTAAAAGCTTAAGTTAAGATACTGAACAAAGATAAAAGAAATTAAAGTAATTTTCAAAGAAAAAACTGTCAATATATTCCAAGCTTCTTCAAGAACACTCAGACTTCAGTTCCACATTATAATTAGCTTTCACAATTGAAAGTTACAATTGCTCATGCACAATGAGTATGCGAAAGAAAAAAACATAAAATATTATAACGCAGCCTATGATTTATTGGGCAAGTGGAGCTTTAATACATAAAATGAGGCCCAAAGAAGAAAAATAACTGGGAATAGATAACACAGGCAATCAGCAGGGTTGAGAACAGGCATGTGTAAACAAAGTCACCGTGTCTACTACTGTGCTCCAACGCTGAGGACGTGTCCTCCACTGCCTTCCACCTGCCACCAGTGCCACTGCCAGAGAGTCTCAGCCTCACACTTCCTGCCAGAAGTTCAGACGTCAGGAACCATATCTCATTTCTAGAAGTATTATAATTCTTCTGTATTATGCATTAAGTGGGCTTTTATGGGCTAATCTGAGAAAGATCCCAATCAACACCGTAACTTCATTTACATAAGAAAATATATTCTGACTTTAAAGCTACAAACGAAACATAGACTTCGGGTAAAGCTGTCCACAGACATTTAAACTTAGTTAATTAGAGCTAATCAGCACAGCTGATGCATTTCTTTCACTAAGGTAAATCTGACACTCTCCAGGCTCACCCATTCACCATTAACTTGTTTTAAAATCAAACCAAGCAAGTATCTTATCCTCAACAATGCATGGAGGCCAAAAAAATGACTTAAAATTAATAGCATAATAGCATCCAATAACTTTAAAAATTCTCGTGACCCACAGCTCTTGCCCTGACGCTATTATATGGAAGAATGAAGCATTTAGCACGCATTACCATACAACCCTTTATTGACGACTTTGTGGTAACCGGTTCTGGATTGGGTTTCTATGTTTTCTAACACTGTCTAGTTTTGTCAAAGCAGAGTGAATATATTGAAATAAGTAACTTATTGACAGAATTCTGGATTTAAAAAACCTGTATATTCAAAGATTCAGGGAAGAGGTAGGACTAAAACAGAGCAGACGGTGGTTCAGACAAAGGAACAATTTATAATACAAGTGACTTTGGGAAGTTGTTATGTATATCTTCATTCCATTTTAATAATCTGTTTTGAGAACTTACTTATTTCTCAATAAACAGATCCTTAAAGATTCAGACCAGATAGAAAGGAAGCTTGAAACAAAAGGGAGGGAGAGAGTAAAAAAAAAATTTTTAAAGGATGAAAAGAGGGGAAAGGGAAAGGGGAGAAGGGCAGGAATAGCTGTATTCAATCATTTTTTGTATTAATATTGCCTACTGTAACTTATTATAAGGTGCAGATAGCAGTTCAGTTACAATTTAAAGTGGTATCACTAAATCAATGAAATAACTTTTATAACTTTTCTGAGATCCCATTTTCTCCTTTACATTTTAAGTGGACTCTTCATTAGACCTAACTTTGATGGGCTCAAACCAGCAATTAATCCTTACCAGACTCACTGAATTTTGTTACCTGGAAAATCCTCCTGAGATATACATTAAAACCTGAATGTTTCTGGTAGTCATAGTACTAACCCAGAGTAATGAATATATTTACATTTTCATTACACTCAGACAACATTTGTTTTCTTTAATAGACTATTTAACATATTATAAACTGTAATATGCACTGAATTTTTTCAATAAGCTGACTATATAGCATTCACCTAGATGCTATCTAAGGTAGTAATTTTTTAAGTTGACTAGACTAACACTGCATATACAGCCATTCTTCTATGAGTTATAACTCACATAAAGAAATGTGAGTCAGAGCAAATATAACTGCTATTGTTTTTAAATCTCTTTTAAATATGCAATCACTATCTCTCTTCTTGCAATGGCTTTCCAATTCAAATACATTTCTGTTAAGTCTAAAATCCTACTGTAGTGTTATCTTCACTAAATCATTTCCAATTTACCCCCATCTCATCATAATCTTAATTCATTCGCGGTTCCAGTAACTACTATGTACTAACTAAATTAGATGCTCTATTAAAGATACGAAATCTCTTGGGTGCCAAGGTTTTCTCTCTGCTAGCCTCCATTTCTTTATTATGCCTATCCAAGCTGGGTGCCATAGCTCACACCTGTAATACCAGCACCTTGGGAAGCCAAGACAGGAAAATCACATGAGGCCACAAGTTCAAGACCAGCCGGGGCAGGATAGTGAGATCTCATCTCTACCAAAAATAAATGTCTCTACATGAAATTTAAAAATATATACATGGCTATTCATACATAACCAGTAGAAAACCTTCCACAGTCTTTTGCAAACTCAGCCACTTGGAGAAAACTGAATAATAGAACAGTAATTTGGCCACTGTAAGTGAAAGATTTAATGCATTACACTGTTAATGTTCTACAAGAATACCAGAGCATTCTGCTAATACAATCTTTAAAATAACAAAAGGCAGGTTACCTAATTATTTTAAGACAATTGGTGAAAGGGATCAGGTTGAAAATATTAATACATAATGTGCCAATCTCATATGTGTTATTACCTAACTTTTCACATGCAGACCAAAAGGAAATTTTTAAAAATTCTTACACATTTAACAGTGTTTAAAAATGCATGAGTAAAACCAGCCTGGGAAATAGTGAGATTCCCATCTGTACAAAAAATAAAAAAATTAGACAGGTATGGTGGTACACAGCCGTAGTCCCAGCTATTCAGGAGGCTGAGGCAGGAGGATCGCTTGAGCCCAGGAGTTTGAGCCCAGCAGTAAGCTGTGATGGTGCCACTGCATCGTAGCTGGGGCGACAGAGCAAGACTTTGTCTCAAAAAAAAAAAAAAAAGAAAAGAAAATGCATGAGTAATAAATACAATTAAAGAAATGTAAATGTAAATATTGTATTACAGTACTACCTCACCTCTCTGGCCAACTAAGTGACCAAAAATGTCCAAAATGTTTCTGTGCAACCGACACAGAAGTCAAAAAGTCCAGGAATTAAGAAATACACACAATTCAATTTCCTCAAAAAAATAGCCTAACACCTTCATTTGCTACCTATTTTTCCTATTTTCCTTCATTTACTCCTATTTTTGACATAATTCTAACAACTATTTGGTTTGTCAAAAAATAGCACATCAAAATTAACTTTGGAAAACAGTATTTTGACTAGATACAGCAATGCTCAGGACAAAAAGAACTACATACAAAAGTTGTACTCTAGTCAATAACTATTTCTTACAGGGATTTGGGCTAGCAATCTTGAAACTACTTTATATGTATACGAAGTATGAACAAATAAGTAAACATACCATAGGTAATGAGAGTCAGATTTCTCACTGTCAGAGAAATTACAAATAAGAAAATTGAGAAGGCTAGAATGAACTCTGTGGAGTTGGATTATAATCCAACATATCAGTATGAACTCATGTTTTTTAATATATATGCACATAGAAATACACAGAACTATACATACTAAAATATAGATTTGTATGTATGCATGCGTTAGTATATATATTTTCCCGATTATCCACTGAGAGAGCCCTGAAACAACAGACACCACAGTAGCAATGAGCATAAGCAGTCCTGAGATCTTGGCTTCTAGATAACATTCTCCAATAAAAGGGGCCACAGCACCTTGAAGTGGGTGACTCCAGGGCTGGAACAGAAAACAAACAAGATGAAGCTAGAGCATCCTATGGTGCCAGAAATTAACAATGGTCAAAAAGGATGGGAAAATGTCGAAAGGGCCAAGGAACCAACCTGAACTCCCAATGGTAAAAGTTAGAACAATTTGAACAACAAAACAAGCAGTGTTGGATTATAAAATAAAACATTCATGTGTCCATACTGATATAAATTATAAATTAATTAAAAATGAAAAAGAGACAGCTCTTCCTTACAAAACAATTCCAATTAATAAATATAAAATGAAAGAAGGAAATAGAAAATCACCATTAGAACACCATAGTAATAACTGCTGCAGACACACACTCACCCACCAATGGATACAAAAACAGTGGACCAAAGTTTGAGGAGAAACAGGATATGTGCATAATTCCAAAGTATCTACCTGAAAATATTTATTAATTTCAAAGGAAAAAACAGTAACTTTATAGTGGAAAAACCTGAGTGATGCCACCTTGATCAAGTGTGAACACGGTTAACCACACCAGTAAGACACATTCACGTCGCATGCCCTTGACATCATGCACCGAGAAGGACACATCGTTTCCGTGGTATCCTTGCCAAAAACACATTACCTAAACCTAATCATGAGAAAACATCAGACAACCCCAAATTGAGGAACACTCTACAAAACACCTGACCACTACTCTTCAAAAGTACCCAGGCCTTGCAAGACTTGGAAAGATTAAGGAGACGTGGCAAGTAAACGCTATATGGGATTCTGGATTCAATCCTGGAATAGAAAATGGGGATTAGTGGGAAAACTGATGGAAAGTGAATAAAGCTTGTAGTTTAGGAAAAAAGTATTGTACCAATGTTAATTTTTAATTTGTGGTGATGCAGTGCATTAACATAAGTGGAAGCTAGGTGAAAAGCATAAGAAGACTCTGTATTATTTTTGCAACTTTTTAGTAAATCTAACATTATCTCAAAATAAAAAGTTTAAGAATATGGTTGCAATTTTGAAAGGAGTAAGATACGGAACAACAGCAAAATTCACCGTAGACAACCCAAAATGGAATAAGATGCACCCACTGCACAAAACTGACTGCATGAAATTATGGGCCGGGCGTGGTGGCTCATGCCTGTAATCCTAGCACTCTGGAAGGTCAAGAGAGGAGAATTGCTTGAGGTCAGGCGTTCAAGAGCGAGAGCAAGAGCAAGACCCTGTAGCTAAAATAAATAAATAAATAAACAAAAAGCAAAGCAAAGAAAAGAAAGAAAATAAAATAATTATTTTAAAAAATTAGAAGAGAGAAAAAAGTAAGGAAGGAAAGAAGGAAGTTTCAGAGGGAATAGATGCAGAGGTTGAAAAAACAGTCTTAAAAGAGAAATAAAACTGTATCAGGCCAGGTGCAATGGCTCACATCTGTAATCCTAGCACTTTGGGAGGCCAAGGCAAGAAGATCACTTGAGCCCAGGAGCTTGAGAGCAGACTGGGCAACAGAGAGACACTGTCTCTACCAAAAAAAAATTTTAAACTTAGTTGGGTGTGGTGGCACATGCCTGTAGTCCCAGCTACTTGGGAGGCTGAGGCAGGAGGATCATCTGAGCCCAGGGGTTTGAGGTTACAGTGAGCTATGATGATGCCAAGGTACTCTAGCCCCGGCAACAAAGCAAGACTGTATCTCAAAAACAAACAAAAAACCCTGTATCAGCCATACTGCATAGATACATCATCCAAAATCAATATTGCCTAGTGCTTACCACCAGGCTCTTCAGCCAGAATGCGTGAGTCTAAACCTTGACTCTATCACTCTAGATGTGCGACCTTAAGCAAGGTAATCAACTTCTCTGTACCTCAGTATTCTCGTCTCTAATGAGAATAACATTATAACATTTTTGAGAGGAATATAATGGGGATAACATTATATTCCGCTTAAGAATAGTTGTAAGCATAAACAAGGTAATATACAGAAAACACTTAGAACAGCTCCTGGCATACAATAAGCTCTCAGTAAATACTGGTAATCAACTTTATTATTCAAACATAAATATATAAAAATGAGTAACAGTTTATGCAGTTCAAACATGACTCAAATTGCAGGGTACAAGGGAGCGCAAAATTCCTCACAGAACTCAACCATCTCTGAAGTGTTCTCTTCTCAACTGAGCAGTGCTTCTGTGTCTATTAATAGCTACATCAGCAGCTCTAACTCTTAGATGCCATAAAAATGATTCAATTTCACAACAAGAAGATTGACTAAACATAAGCCATTTACACTTGAAAAAACAGTGGAAGGGCAAAGGCATAATGTCAGATTTTATCTCAAGTATTGTTCTTACCTGGCAAGTGGAAACAATAACTCATCTCTTCACAGTAATAGAAAGGTTAAATCTATGATAGGTTTCAAGCATACAATACTGGTGTATGCATAATCCTTTTACAGTTATCTAATGTCACAGTCCAATGCACACTTCAACGGAATCACTAGTTTCTAGGCATATCATTAGCATGAACTGGTCTGCACGTGGGTTCCCTTCACTTGTGTTTTTTAATCAACAGGAATTGTTGCAGGCATAGTCTAACAATCCCACAGAAATAGATAACACTAATTCGAGTTGATAACAGGCAAGAGAGAACTTTCAGAAACCAATTGTTCCTATGATAATAGTAATTTGGATCAAGAAGGAGACAACAGAAAACAAAGAAGTAAACTATTGTACAGTTTTGAACAAAACAGGAAAAGTTTCCACCAGGCTTCCCACACCCAGACTACTCTGGTTCTGAAAACTGTCTCAGAGCCTTGGGCACCAGACACCTGTAATTCCTGTTACCATCTCATTTTCCCCAGTCCTACCCTATTCCTGATGTTCCTACAGTCCTCACCTTTCAGTTCTATCTCTGTCAGTTACTTTTACTTTCCATTCTTTGGATACCTCATCAATCCCAAATGCATCCTATGTCCAAATTTTAATTATGATTTTAAAGGTCTAAAATTTGAAAGAGAAAAAAACATTTTCACAGTTGACTACAAGACTCACTGGTTGGGGGGAAAAACTCATTTCTACAGTTAGAAGTTAATACTTAGCACATGGAGATCAAGCATATATAAATTAAAATGATAAAACTATATAACTGTTGCCTAAATGTAAAGTTATTGACTACTGTCTGTATCCATTTCAAGTTTTTTAGAAAACAAGTGAGGAAATACAAATACAAAGACAAATGCAGATAGATGGTCCTGGAGGTTCCTTTCAACGCCTCCCTTTCCCCCATTTCTGAATTTTTCCAAGAAGCTAGCTCAGCAGGTCAGTCAACAATGAAAGAATAAACTGAGATTATAACAGCTGATAGGGAACACAGGCTCCCCTCCAATAACCTGGAAGGTCCCAGTTACACTGTGCTACACAGTCAGCAGGAGATTCCAGTAAATATGTGGAATGTCATGGGGAGGGAGGGCTGGGATTCCTCTCCTGGAGCCATTTCCATGGCCCATGGCAGTGCAGCCATGTCCAACCTAAGCTCCTCTCCATGGGATGAGACCCTGAGGAATCATGCAGGCTGGCTCTTCACTGCTTGTATGTTTTTTCCCCAATAAACACCCTCACAACTGTATCAAGTAGCATGAGGTATTTTGTACAGAGTCATGAAAAGGTTCTGTGCTATGTTTTTACAGATGCATTTTCACTCTTTAATTCCATGGTCCGTGATAGATCATTTCTAGATAAGGAAACTGAGTTCAAAGAAATTTGAAACGACCTATTTATTCACATTTTAAATTTATAACAAGCAGAATTTAACTTGCTAAAGGACAATTTTCAAAAAGTTTAAAATCATGACTTTCATGCAAATATAAACTGAGCTCATGCCAAAAATGAAATTCAACTCATTAATTAATGATGGTATTAGGACAAATTTGAATATGTGGAGGGGACTCCAAACACTATGACTGAAATCAGTGGTGACTATTATAAGAAGGGTTCCCAAACTGAGTGCTAAGGCACTCAGGGTGCATCAGTGAATTAACAGGGACACTATACAAACTACTACTATGTTGTTTGGACCTAATTACTTACCTAAAGTGACTATTAGGTATTTCTTTTGTCCTAGTGGCACCATGAAAAAAATTACTGAGACTTTTAGAGTACCATAAACAGAAAGTTTAGTAATCTCTACTATAGGGCAATGAAATGTAGTATCTGGGGACAGCTCTTCTTCAGGGTAGAGATCAACCATATCTCACTGGACAAAATTCATTTGCATTAATATGAATAAGAATCATTTGCATGACTATTAGTTAACTTTTACCCCTACAAAATAGCCCAATCAAAAGAAAGAAAAAGTGAACACTCTCATACATAGTCAGGGCCCACTAGACAAACCCAGCATTCCACTGAAAGGACACCTATTAATCTGTTTTGCTCATTTTCAAGTTCTGGACAATTTTCCTGGCTTAGACTGCAGTTGGTACTACTAGGAATAAAGCAAAACTCATGAGGTGGGAGTTGAGAAGCAGGAGCAGCTATAATCCATGCACATTTCCATCAAGAACTGCAAAGCATCCACCGCCAGCAAGACATATACAGAGGAACACACCACTATTCTGTTTCTTGGACATACAACTTGCTACAACCTTTCTGGAAAGCCACCTCGTAACATGCACTAGAAACCTAGAGGTTCCTATCTTTGATTCTGTAACTCAACTCCCAGAAATATGCATTCAATATATAATCAGTTGTGGAATAGGACCTACAAATATCTCATAGTATTAATCATAAAAATTAAAAAATTTAAAACAACTTAAGTAGATTTCCCACTTTAAATATTTCTTCTTTCGAAGCCTTCAATAAGCCCCCAAATCCTTTCTATGTCATCCAGGATTTCCCTTGTGGTGTCTCTTATCACACTGTACTCTAATTTCTGATTTGCTTATTCATTTGCTCTATTAGGCTATAATCTCTATGAAGGTTCGGACCATGTATATCGGTCACATGGACTTAGTATGATGCCACCTGCATAAGAGGTACTCATTGTTAGCTCAATCAATAAAAGGTTACACAGCCTAAAAATATGTTTCCTCTACAGAGATGAAATAGTAATTACAAGTATTAACAAAGATTTTTCACAAAGAAGTGATTTTAATACCATTTTCAGACAGCTTTGATCTATTCTCTGACTTATAGTAACATTTCTGGCTCCAGATTCACCAACAAAAGGAGGTCAGAAAAAAGCTTTATTGACTTCAAACTTCAGGACTCTTCAACTATCACTCCCCAAAATTAAAACCATGGGTTCATTCAAAAGAATGACAGCATCCAGAGAAAAAAATGTAACAGTATAACTACTTTCTTAGCCTTTAAACCACATCTGGAAGAATGTATTCATTCAGTCACAGATGTCTCATTTGTAAAGAAACACTCATGAATTGAAATGCCAAAAGAGGCATAAACTTGCGGATCATCTCTCCGGTTAATATTTTCCCAGAAGAACTACTCTTGACTTTAATCCCCAAACTTTATGGAGTATATGTATCTCATCAAATAATAATTTCCAGCCAATGATTACATAGGAATATTTTAGATTTAATTCCCCAAAACTCAATACAAAACCAACACAAAATGTTTAAGAAAAGCCTAAAATTATACCCCAACTGCATTGACAGAATATCAGAATTACACGCAGAGATTGTGAAAAGCACACCAAGTGCCAACAAAAAGGACATGCACCTCAGATGGTGCTGGGAAAGGTATTGTCACACTCAGGTGAGCCATCCTCTGCCACTGTGTATATGCCCTGAATGAATTATCATACTATGCATTTCCACAGACAACAATAAAGCTCAAAAAATAAAAAATAAAAAAAACACGTTGGGTACTGTCAGCTTAAAAGAAGTTCTGGATAATGATAAACATGATCATTAAATCTGATGAAGGGATATTTTGCTTTAATTCTTTTTAAAAGTCACTTGGTAGATCTCTTGGGCTAGCGCCTTTCAAATGTAATAAGCATGAGGCTCACCTGAGGGTCTTGTTCAAATGCAAGTTTTTATTCAGTCTGAAGTGGCGCCTGAGATTCTGCATTTTTTACAAGCACCTAGGCCAAAGTCACTGGTCTGGGTACTTCAATTTAAGTAGCAAGGTTTCAGAGCACCATACAAAGAAATTTATAAGTGTAAACAAAAGTATGCAACTTTCCATTTTTCTGCTGTGGTTTTTTGTTTGTTTGTTTGTTTTTTCTTAATCCTAAAGCACTGATTCTTTCTTCTGATGATTCATCACGACCTTCCTGTTTAGGATTTTCCTTATCCTGAAGATGCTGCAATTTAAAATAGAAACAGGCCCCAAAAGGCATCCTTAAGAAGGACATCTGATTTTCCAGGAGTAGATTACTGATGCCTATATAGGGAAAGCAGATCTGGAAAGCATGAAATGTAAGGAAAATTATTGATATGTCTTCCAATGCCTAGAAAAGTTCTTGGTACACGGCAGGCAGGCACTTAAATAATTGTTGAACAAATGACTACAATATTTAGCCTGAGAAAAGAGAAAAAAGATGAAAAATATGGTTAAGGTTTTTCACCATTTGAAGGGCAATTAAGTAGAAGGCAAGGAGAGGTATTTAAGTTAGAAAATAACAGAAGGTAAACTTCAGCTTATTTTAAATATGCATTTTTATTAAGCAGTTCTCTGTCCATCAATGGTATATATTTTCTCAAAAGACTGAGCTACCTGAACATGTTCAAGCAAAAAAAATCAGATGGACGATCACTAAGGAAGATACACACTGGAAACAGTCGAGGCTTTGAAGATCTGCTACCCATCCATAGGATTCACCACTGGCAGCAAGTGTACTGAGATTAGGAAGAAACTGCAAGAACAGTTTTCCTACTTTGAAAAAAAAAGAAAAGAAAGTTTTTTAGAAGCAGTTGGGCCAGGAAGCCAAAACCTTACACGTGACCCAAGAATAAATCAAAAGCTTAAATTCACTGGAAGTCATAAAAAACAAAAGGAACTATTCCACTGTGAAAAATGAATACCTTCAAAGACAAAGGTGTGATAAAGATACAGAAATACTCTCAGACTCAAAGCCATTTGTTTGAGCATCTGTTTGCCACCTACAAAGAATAACTCTTTCTGATGAATTTAACCAAGGGAAAAAAAGATAATAAAACTCACTTGATGGGACGTTAATGCACAAACACACTTCATTTTCCTAGAAACCTCAAAAGACATCTGGTGTTAATGTATCAGATTTTGGGGGGAGTTTGATCAAGCCATAACATTTTAGCACTGTGAATATTAAAACTGCCCCCACAGGTTCACCTCGTATTTTAAATTGTTTCATCTAAAGAAATACGATTCTTTCTGATAATGCAACAAAGCATCAATTTACAAGATTTTTTTAAGAAAAGATTTAAGATTATTTTAAAACTCACTTTAGAAGCTTTATTTTCTAAAAGAATATAGCTATTAAAATGCTAATATGAAATGATGGGGAGGTGCTACAGGACTAAATACCACTGAAGCACAGGAAATTGATTCTCTAGATGATGTGGAAAAGATGGCTTACAAAGTTAATGAGATATTACTTAAGGAAAGAGAAACAATTTGGCCATTAACAGTGAGGATGAACCAAAAATTCTGTAATTAAATATAACAAATCTACTTAAAAATACAACAGAAATTGAGGCGAATATGAAAATAAAATAAAACACAGAGAAAAGTTAAACTGTTAGGTATGCAGTGAGTGATTCCGGGTCTCCTAGGGACAAAAGTGGGTGCTGTTGCTCCCATCTTGGTCCTGCCTAACCTTAATTCTATATACCTGCGGGAGGAGGGAATACTCTAGGAATCTGCCAATCAGAACTTGGCATGCAGAGGACTCTCTGGCCCAGGGGCCAAGCCACAGGGCTAGTGTCCGGAAAGGACCTAGAACCCACATGCGTAGTTATGTCTCAGGTCATGTGACTCCCAACCGTCTAATCAAAGACCACAAGGGAGGTCCCTATCCTGACACTATAAAATAAGATGCAGACCACAGCCAAGCTTTCTCTCTTTTCTCTCTCCTCTCTCCCTATCTCACCCTCTCCCCCTCTCTGCCGTCTCCTCCCCTTGTTGTCTCCCCCCCTTCCTTTTGCCTGCCCTGCTGCGACAATGGGTCCAGTCGTCATCTGTGGTGTATGTACCAGGCTCTGTAAACCTGTATCTTGCTCTTGCCCTACAATCCTACCTTTCTCTCCTCAATAAACCTCATTTTCATGCTTGTCTAACTTTGGCGTGTCTGGTCATTCTTCAACCATGGACATGCCAAGAACCGAGGGTTTCAGACTGAAACCTCACATTTGGTGCCATGACTCTGATGTTTCTCTCTAGGCAAGCCTCACTGTGTCTTCATGCCCTTTGCTCTCCCTTTTCCAACCTTGCCATTTCTGTGACTTGGATGTTTCTCTCTAGACAAGCTAACTCGCCTTTCTCCATAGTTAAGCTCTCACTTTGAGTTTCCCTGCCTTTGCTTTCAGTTTTCCACCCTCACCATTTCCACGACTTGGATGTTTCTGTGCAGTAAGCCAGCTCGCCTTTCTCCATGGTGACACTTCTGCTTTGGTTCTTCCAGTCTGGTAGCCAACGCTGGAGGGGGCACTGGAGCTTGCTTTTGCTTCTTCACACTCACCATTTCTCAGACTGCAAGGTTGAGTTCTTAGCTAAATTTGGGTGTGTGATAAGGAGTTGGGGAACACATTCCTCGTGGCAAGGGAGAAGTCTTTCATTTTCATTCTCTTTAGGGAGGAGGGCTTTGCGCTGTAAATTTTGTGTTTCTGGGCTTTGCATTGGTTTTGATAACGTACTTTTCTTTTCGATCTGATGAGGTGCATGCAGCCCTTTCCTATGTTAAAGCTAAAACAGTTTCTCCTGTCCTGGTTTTGTCTGCACTGAGCCATCTAGTGCCCGGCTCACTCACTCGGCATGACCCTGTATGCCTGGCAATAAGCAAGACGGAACTTAGGGCTGTTTAGAACCTGAGGGTTTATGTGGCCCATGGACAAGCCTGTCTGCAATGTAACTTTTGCATTTATGGGCTTTGCATACTTTTCTTTCCAATCCGATGGGAAGCTACAGTCCCCTTCCCATCAGCCCCCTGGCAGACAACAATCACGGGCCTGGAGCCAAAGGTAACCCTCCTCGTGGCAGGTAGGCCGTAAATTTTCTTTTGATTCTGGGGCCGCCTACTCTGTCCTCCTCACCTACTCCAGAAAACTGAGTACTCAATTCTGTGTGGTCACCGGAGTCTCTGGGGTCCCTACCAAACAATTCTTACTCTCCCTTTGCTTTGCGTGTGGGAGGATGTGACCATTGAACAGTCATTTCTGGTAATTGCCACTTGCCCCGTCAACCTGCTAGGACGTGACTTGCTTTCTAAACTGCGAGCATGAGTTTCTTTCTATCCTCAAGAGGAATGTTCACAGAAACCCCTGACTTAAAAATTGAGAGCTGCTCTGGACTTAACCCTGCCACTCTTCTTCCAGAAGAAACAACAGGGGAACCCAGTAGGCTACCACATAATTGTGAAGAGATTATACTCCACCATTGCCTTCCCCGGGCAGATCCATCCTCAGTCCCCATCCCTCAAGCCCGTCAGTGGTTCACTGATGGCAGCAGTGTCAAGGATGGGGAACGGCATGCAGGCTACTTATTAGTGGTCACTGACACTTTTACTCATTGGGGTGAAGCTTTTCCTTGCAGGACTGAAAAGGTCCCTGAAGTTTCCCGAAGACTTCTGGAGGACATCATACCTCGTTTTGGCCTCCCCCAGCCCTTACAGAGTGATAACTGTCCTGCCTTTGCATCACAGGAAATGGCTGGACACCCACAGACCCTTCAATTAGCTCAGTTCTTGCAGACATCACGAGAACACAAGCTACTGCCCACACACCCTTCTTCCCCTGGTCCTTTCTGTCAGCTGGGGAACTTAGTGCTCATCAAACAGTAGACGGACGGGTCCCCCACATCCCAGCTAGACCTGGTGTGGAAAGGTCCCTACCCAGTCTTACTTTCTACCTCAACTGCTACTAAGGTCCCAGGGATACCCACTTGAATCCATCGTCCTCGGGTGAAGCTGTGGAAGGACCAAAATCAAACTCTTCTGGCCCCCGAGGACGAGGACTCCAACACTAGAGGTATTGCACAGTGTTTGGTAGATGGCCAGGGACCTCTGGCCCCTCCTGGGGACAAAGCCCAGCACCCTGAGCAATTGCTACATCTGGGGGAAGAGGGAACAGCCCCTATGAATCTGCCAATCAGAACTTAGCGCACCAACTGCAAAAGAATGCAGAGGACTCTCTAGCCCACAGGCCTAGCAGCACAGATACAATGGGGTCTGGAAGGTGACCTAGGATAACCTAAGGCTAATTATCATGTCATTAGCTTAAATGTACAATTGCGGTTCACCGCCTGCCCTCCACCCCACAATGGGCTTTCAGAGAGGCTCATGGGAGAGCCACATGCACAGTAGGACTCAGCTCATATAACTCCCAACTGCCCATCAAAGTGGTTCCATGGTCATATCTGAACCACCTGGAGGTCCCAATCCAGACACTATAAAACAAGACCCCAGACCACGAACAAGGCCTTTTTGTTACAATAAGGGGTACATTCATCTACGGCAAATGCCATCTTGCTCTTGCTCTATAATCCTGTCCTCTTCTCCTCAATAAAGCTCATTTCATGCTTACCTTGCTTTTGGTGTGTCTGCTCATTCTTCAGTCAAGAGCACACCAAGAACCAACACTGCAGACTGCAGACCCAACAAAAGCAGTTAATTTCCCAGGAACATGCAAGACATTTGAAAGCTAACTAGGATACATACCTGACTGGGTAGGAGAATACAGTAAAAGGATTAACCCTTCAAACTCTAAAATCCACTAGTTTGTCTCTTAGATTATTTTGGCCCCTATAACACAATCCTTAGGCAGCAGCTTTAGGTGGAGATTTCTTTACCAGACCATAAAGTGATGAATGTTTCTTAAAAACCAACCAACCAACAGCAACAACAACAACAAAAAAAAAAAAACAACCCTGCAAGTTTTCGAAGTTTCAAAGCAGACATACTGCTTTAATTTAAACAATAAAAACAAAAAAGCCATGTTGACATTAGGAGAAATACATAATCAGGAAACCCAGAATTTAGTCCTAGCACTATCTCTAATGCCTGTTTCAATGGCTTTCCTTGGAAAAAAAGTATTCTTTTCTCCGTCTTTAAAGTTCATCTCAAAGTTATGAGGCTATGAGTTGTTCCTTGCTGATATTAATAAAAACAAAAGATTTGACAAACTACCATAAACTAAATATAGGCCAAGTATGTCTAATGAAACCTTAACATCTGAACTGACGTGTGCTGGAAATGCAGACTACACACGGGAGTCTGAAGATTTAGTACAAAAAAATGTAAACTATAGCATTGGTAATTACTTATACTGATTACATGTCAAAGTGATAACATTTTAGATATACTAGATTAAATAAAATATAAAGTTGAAATTAAGAGGATAACCTTTTTAATGAGCTACTGGGAAATTTTAAATTACATTTCTATTGTGTTGTATTGGACAGCCTGCTACGGGCTGAAATCCTTCACAGTAAGGTTTGTCAACTCTTTTTTCACCTTCCTACAGCATTTACTGGAGTGTGGCCATGATGGACAATCAGGAAGTGTCGAATGAACACAGAAAATTTTGTATAAAACAGCAGCCAAAGAAAACCAAAATTAACTCTCTGATGCACGTACCAGGTATATTCTATTAGAATGAAGGACATTTTAAAACTCCCTCGTTTGGTAATCATGGGAATACTGAAATAGGAACCCAGTCAATCTTTTAAAACTTACAGCTGAAAAAACAAATTGACATCACTAATTTGTTATGGGCTGAACTGTCCCCCGCCCCCCCATGCCAGCATATAGTATGTTGAAGTCCGAACCCCCAGTACCTCAGAATGTAACTATATTTGCAGACAGGGTCTTTCAGGAGGTAAAAACAGTACAATAAGGTCATATAGGTGGGCCCTAATCCAGTAACACTTGTGTCCTTGTAATAGACTGGGACACAGATAACACACAGCAGGGCAAGCTTGCGAGGACACAGCTGGAAGGCACCATCCCCAAGACAAGAGGAGAGGCCTCAGGAGAAAACAAACCTGTAGACACCTTGATCTTGGACTTCCGGCCTCTGGAATCGTGAGAAAATGAAGTTCTGTTGTTTAAGCCACCCAGACTATTGTACTCTATCATGGCTTCCCTAGCCAACTAACACGTTGTTCCAAATGCATAAAAATGTTCCAGTCACTGAGTGGAGTTTTGATTTTTACACTTAAATTACAAATTCAGTTCCTCAGTCACACTGGCCATATCTCGGGTGTTCAACAGCAGCATGTAGCTAGTGGCTACTGTACTGGACAGCACTGATCTAGAGGACAGACAAAACCAGAAATTTCTAACAAGTGTGCTCAACTGGTTGGGAGGTGTGACCAAGGAATGTTACGATTTAATGAAGCATTTTCAATCTTTAATTTTAAAAAAACGTACGTGTACATGACTCAAATCTAGCTTTATGCCATTCTTACCATGATTTGCTGAGAAGAGATAAAAGAAGGAAGTTAACTGTTTAGGGCTATGTGTGGTACACATGAATGTCATTCTCGAAAGGTCTGTCTGTTGCTGCAAAATACAGAGAACTGATCTGGATGGCCAGTATACATTTATCATTTCCAAGCAGTCAGCAAATTAGGCACAGATTACTCAGGGATTCCCAAATAAATAAGCCGCAGGTAAACTGAGGAATGCTAATACTCATCATCATATTTTATTACAACTTTTGTGAATTTAATCAGGTATTTTCAATAGAAATTAAGTGTCCAGGAATGCAAGAGTTAGCATTAATACTACATTGAACAAGATAGTCCCAGATTCATTACCACTTCACCATGAAGCATCAAAAAAGTATGTCCCTATTAATAACTTCACGTACCTATAAACATCAATAATAAAGCTCAATGGAAATGAAAGAAAAATACAGAATTCAGATAACAAAGAGAATCATTCTGCTAGACTTATTTAAATACTCTTTCATCTAACGGGACTGAATACATTTACTAAAATAAGTAATTATCTCCTGTTAAACAGGGATTATGGGATACCACTGTTTTGGTTTTTTTTTTTTTTTTTTTAATTGAGACAGTGTCAAGCTGGTCTCCAACTCCTGAGCTCAAGCGACCCTCCCGCCTCGACCTCCCACCACGCCTGGCTACCACTGTTTTGGACTGAGCTCATGCACTAGGCCCCAACAGACGAGACCAAACCAAAATGGAGTCACTCACGCTAAATGCCACAAAATCAAATTTGAAACTTTAAAAAAGCAGACAGATTCCTAACAGACTGGTTTTTTCTGAAAACAGGAAATTCTAGTCTAGCTGAGGCAGGGTACTAAGTCTCCTCTGCTCTAACCGTTCCAAAAAAGAAGTAACCTGGTTAACCAATCTTTTTTTTTTTTTCTATTGATTTCCTTGTTCCCACTTTACAAGACCCCTGGTTCTGCCATTGCCCAGTGGGAGCTCTCATTCCACTTTGCAAGATCATTGATTCTTGAATCATGAATAAAAGCCAATTAGAACTATAACTGAATTTGTAGTACTTTTGTCTTTTGATACTCCTTTGAGAATTAATCAAAAAAATAAACATAGGAATTTCAAAATTCAATAATCAGTATATTAAAGCTTATCTTATATAAAGTTCTAATAACAGGAATACATTTGAATACGACTTTACCTCTAAACTTGCTTTTTATACTTTATAATACCTTAAATTTGCCCAAGAACTTCACGTTTGGATACATTTTTATTTTACATAAAGTAACTAAGGCTCTAAGAAATTAACAAGTCACAAAGTCACATAACTACAGATGACCCCCAATTCACAATGATGTGACTTAGGAAGGGTTTATTGGACACAGCGTGTGGCAAGCCAAGGAGCACCTGTAGTAAAGAGGACAGCTAAAACTCAAACCCTGGTCAGTCTTCTAGTTCCAAAACTTTTCCATAGATGTTGCCCTGTTTAAGCATTGGAACTATACCTAGCAGAGTGCCATACAAATGTAATTTATTAGAAAAACATGGAATATAATTATTTTAACTTGATCAAGTATGCACTAATAATATTTAAAATGGTAATTAAATCCAGAATAAATCTCAATGTTGGCAATTCACCTCAGAAGAAATAATTCTCAAGAGCATGATGGTCACAGGAATCTTTTTAAAATTTAAAGGCATATAATCTTTTTGCAAAGAAATACAGAGTGATCAATAAAATGCTTACCACCATAAAATGTATTTATGAAGACCAAATTATGTAGAGAAAATAAAATGGAATTTTTGATTCCTAGAAATCATATTTTTGAAGTGAATGATGTTATATATCAAATTGCTGTATTTTTAAATTGCATCTGATCCATTTAAGAGTGATGTAAAAAGCTTTATGTAATATGTCAATATTCATATTAAAATTAGAAATGTCAGGGATTAAAAATGTCAAGGGCAAGTATGCTAAATTAAAAAAGACTGAACCAAATGCACATTGGAACAAGCAACTGGAAAAGTTATTTTTGGAACAATAGAGAAATTTAAATAGAGTTATGAACTGAATAAGGCAATTTACAGTATATTCCAGTTTTGCCAAAAATTACCCAAGTGTATATTTATACACAGTAAATATTTGGAGAGATATATATGCACACAGACCACTCAATACACATACATGGTTATAATAGCAGTAATCTTTGAGAGGTTGTGATATGGTATTTTTATTTCATTTTTGTTTGCTTCTTTGAACTTTCTATAATTCATACATACTATGCTGTAAA
>CM052437.1:177177291-177264884 GCA_028533085.1 Varecia variegata
AAAAAAAAAAAAAAAAAAAAAAAGAGTATGAAGTAACCACATGGAAAAGTAATTATTCTGAGGAGATTTGAATCTTCACCTTTAGTTTGGCTATGAAGTGTTTAACGTAAATCAACTTTCTTAAAAAAGTTTCAAACATATGGAGTTCTGAATATAAAACTTCATAATAAAAACTGAAATGATCACAGGCACTGAAAAACAAAGCAAAATTTCCAGATTTATAAGAATATGTTGAAAAGGCATCCATACTTACAAAGTTTAAAACAGCAATGGTATGTCCTAACCAGTTAAATATTCTTTATTAATTGAAACAAAAACCTTTTACATAAAAATTTTAAAAAGACAATGAAAAAAAGCTAAAATGTCTTAATTGTTACTACAATATATAGCAGCATTAAATGCTTTACACATTTTTTTTGTTTTTTGAGATGGGGTTTTGTGATGTCACCTAGGCTCGAGCCCAACTCCTGGGCTCAAGCGATCCTCCTGCCTCAGCCTCCTGAGTAGCATGGGACTACAGGCATGCATCGCTACACACGGCTAATTTTTCTATTTTTTGTAGAGATGGGGTCTTGCTATGTTGCTCAGGCTAGTGTTGAACTCCTGACTTCAAGCAATCTTCCTACGTCAGCCTCCCAAAGTGCTAGGATTACAGGCATGAGCCACCACTCCCAGCCTACACATATTCTTTAATCTTTGTAACAACCCTCTTCTGAAAAGTGTCATTCTTTCTATTTTACTGATGAAAAAAATCAAGATTTACAGAACTATATCCAGAATATCCAACAAAGTCCTACCAATTGGTTTTTTATAAAAAAAGACAAGACAACCCAATTGAAAATGTGTAAGAGACATAAACACAAGATATGTAGAAGACCAATAAACATATGATAAGCAATCTGCCATAAGAGAAATGGTGATTAAAAATCATAGAGATATCTCTATATACCCATCAGATAGCAAAAATTTAAAAATAACAATTCTAAAAATTGGCAAAGACCATTCCGGGTAATAAATGAAGCATGAGCTAAGGGAAGAATGTTGAAACCAGGAACAAATGTTCCTGTAAGTAAAGAGTGAGTAGGTTTAGCTTGGCATGGGCACAGAGAGGTGAATGATAAAAAAGTAATCTGGTATTGTATTTCATGGTGACCACAGTAAAAAACAACATATTGTATACTTGAAAACTGCTAAGAGTATTTTAAGTGTTCTCACCACAAAGAAGTTATGTGAGATAATACATGTTATTAATAATTAGCTTGATTTAGCCAATCCATAATGCATACATGCATCAAAACATCATTTTGTATTATTACTTTTTGTTCCTCAGTAAAAGGATGATAATTGGTAAAAAATAAAGTAAAATCATTTTGTACACCATACATATATACCATTTGTATTTGTCAATTAAAAAATATTTTTTTAAAGTAATCTGAAAAGTAGTTAGGAATCAGATCATGGAGTGCCTTGGAGATAAGGACTTTAGTATATATTTGGTTGGCAAAGGACAACCATGACATGGATGACACAATTTAATTGAGTTTTAGGGTAGAGGAGACCCCTTCATCTATGGTTTCACTTTCAGAAGTTTCAGTAACCTGTGGTCAACTGTGGCCTGAAAATAGTAAATGGAAAATTCCAGAAATAATTTATGATTTAAATTGCATGCCATTCGATGACCCATTCATCAATTAGTAGCCATTTCAGTTATCAGATCGAAAAACATAGTATGTATTAGTACAATTGTCCCTCAGTAACTGTAGGGGATTGATTCCAGGACCCCCCTCACCCCTAGAACACCCAAATCCACAGATGCTCAAATCCCTGATATAAAATGCTGTGATATTTGTATATAACCTACACACATCCTCCCACATATTTTAAATCACCTCTAGATTAATTTTAATACCTAATACAAGGCTAGATGGGGTGGCTCACGCCTATAATCCTAGCAGTTTGGGAGGCTGAGGTGGGAGGATCACTTGAGGCCAGCCTGAACAACAGCAAGACCCCAGCTCCACAAAATATAGAAAAATTAGCCAGGCATGATGGTGCGTACTTGTAGTCCCAGCTACTTAGGAGGCTGAGGCAGGAGGATCACTGGGCCCAAAGAGTTTGAGGTTTCAGTGAGCTATAATGATGCCACTACACTCTAGCCCAGGAGACAAATCAAGACCCTGCCTCAATAAAATAAAATAAAACAAAACAAAAAAACACTAATCAATGGAAATGCCATGTAAACAGTTGTTATACTGCATTTTTTATTTATATTTTTATTGTTATATTATTATTTTCTCTCCAAGGTTAGTTGAATTCAAGGATGTGGAATGCATGGATACAGAGGGCCAACTGTATGGGGTTTGCTATTACCCAAAGTTTCAGGCATCTACTGGGAGTTGTGGAACATATCCCTCAAGGATAAGTGGGGATCACTGTATATAAAAGACTACTTTGTATAGAATGTTCCAAAAAGGGGTCCACAGAAACCTTCAAAAACTTCTATCTCCTACTCTGCAGTAAATTTCCCTATCCTCCACAATCTGGTTTTACCCCCACTGCCAACCACATTCTTCCAAAATCTCCATCAGCAATCTCCAACCTCGTCATACCATCTCTTCACTCAACACCTTGTGACCATCTTCGTGTCCAGAATGCAGCACGGAGCTCTCTCTCAAGGATAGCCCATCACCTGCAATGCTCTTCTGATTTCCCTGTGCCTCTCCCAATTTAAATCCAGTGCTCTTTTGGGGGCCCAGCTGATATCTGGCTCATCCCATGATTTCTTTGCCTATGCCAGCATGTGTCTCATCCCCCTCTCCTACAGTTCACATGTAGGTTCCACAACACAAAATTTGATACCTAAGTATAATCTATTGGTTTGTTCTTGACTCTCCAACTAGACCCTAAAGTCCTGGATAGAAAGGACCACGTCTTTCACTTTTGTATCCCCCAAAGCACCTAGTACCAAAGGATATACACTAGTTAGTTGAAAGTTCCTCTAGATAACCACAAATGCAAACATACCCTTTGACCCAGCAATTGCATTTTTCGAAATTTACCGTACTGATGATACACTTACTTAAATATGTGAAAATATTATAATCAAAGACATGCTTTACAGATTGTAATACTAATAGTAAAAATTAGAAATAACACAAATGTCTCTTACAAAGGACTGGTTAAGTTTATATTGCCCATTTGAAAAAAAAATGGGATATCTATACACGTGGACCATAAAGTAATAAGTGAAAAAAGCTGCAGAAAAGGGTGTAAAATAGGTCCTATTTTTATGTATTATTTATTCATATAAACATACAAAATTTAGAACACATAAATTTTTAGAATCATCATCCCTGGTAAGTAGAATGGATAGTTATTTCTAGAAGATAGTTATTTCTGGAAGAGGGCATATAGGAAACTCTCATCCTAGAATAGATAGTTGTTTATCTTTAAATGAGCACTTACTTTAGTTTCAAAATATAATTAAAACTACCATCTTTCTCTGAACCAGTGATCATCATCAGAGGGATAGGTATTTTGGTCCACAATAGTTTTCCTAGCAACTTCTTAATCTGTAGAGAACCAGCTTTATTGTTGGATTGCCCACTATACTAAGTCTGAGTAAGCATTACAGAAAAATCATGCCAACAAATTAAATTCACAGAGTTATTAACAGAAAAACCAGAAAACTCTGCTGGATAAGTATTAAATATTTGTTTCACGCAGAGAATCTCTCTGAAAGGACCAGGCATTACATCAGTACCTCACAGTAACAGTTCTGTTTTTAAATATCTTATACATAACTAGAGTTAACATAAACTTGCCTGGGGCCCTTGTTTCAAGGCCAAAGCTAGAGATGAGACAGGAATCTCTACATAGTTTTAGCCATAGAAGCAACATGAAAAATCTATGAGAACCACCCAAAGGAGCACTGATTCCATCCCTGTGGATCTGTACTTCATACAAAGTATCACCATTACCGTTTCCTTACAGGCCTCCCTCCAGCATGTTTACAAACGTTCTGACTTAAGCAGCCAAGGCCTTCTCCACTAAGCCTCTAATAAAAACAGAGGAAGCGGAGCTATCTTTCCTCGTAAACCTTTTCCATCTCAGCAGTGACCCTGAGATCCAACTGCCTTTTTGTTTCCCCCTCAGATGTACTGTTGAATATAAAAGCTTATGGCTATTGAAGCTAAGTGCTTTGCATGTATTAATACATTTATACTTACAATAATCCCATGATGTATTCCTATTTTACAAATGAAGAAACTGAAATAAAACGTCAGACAACAAGTGGCAAATCTAGGATTTAAACCTACAGATTTTAATTCCTCAATACAATGTTTACTATGCAGCACTCACTATCTCTGATATGCTTCTTTTAACCTAGAAACCATTAGAAATCTTAGACAGGAAAGCTCTTACGTTTTAGAAACAAATCTTTTTTTTTTTTTATTTCAGAATATTACAGGGGTACAAACATTTTGGTTACATATAATGCCTTTGCCTCGCCCATGCCAGGGCTACAAACAGCATAAACAGCATGGTACTGGCACAAGAACAGAGATATAGACCTTTGGAACAGGACTGAGACCCCAGATAAAATCATCCTCATATTGTCATCTAATCTTTGACAAAGCAGACAAAAATATACATTGGGGAAAAGAACTCCTATTCAACAGAGAGTGTTGGGAAAATTGGAAACCACATGCAGAAGATTGAAACTGGATCCTCACCTGTCACAAAAATCAACTCATGATGGATAACAGGCTTAAACCTAAGGCGTGAAACCGTAAGAATTCTGGAAGAAAATGTTGGGAAAACTCTTATAGACATCAGCCTAGGCAAAGAATTTATGAAGACAGCCCCTGAAGCAATCACAGAAGCAACGAAAATAAATAAATGGGACCTGATCAAATTAAAAAGCTTCTGCACAACCAAGGAAACTATCATTAGAGTGAATAGACAGCCTATGGTATGGGAGAAAAGATTTGCATGCTACAGATCTGATAAAGGACTGATAACAAGCATCGATACAGAACTTAAGAAAATTAACAAGAAAAAAATCAAACAACCCCATCAAAAAGTGGGCAAAGGACATGAATAGAAACAAATCTTAAAGTTAACAGGACATCTGAATCAAATGTTCACTCTCGAAAATGCTATTGGTCCTGCTACTATTGGATAACTGAGAAGTATGAAACTTAATTTGCAAAATGTTTGTGTTTGCCTATGCTTTTCTTAACTTTTGAAAAGCTTGTTTACAGTAATAAACACTCAATCAAGTACAATATAACTGGGTTCAGATTCAAGTTCTGTCACTGTTTTCCTTCACCAGTAAAGATATAAAGATATACATAAAGAACTGTAGCAAAGTGAATGACTGGATATGTAAAGAGTCATCTCACCTACTATTATTACTGCTATCCTTTGACTGTTTTACCATCAGTACTCCCAGGATGTGGAAAACTAACAAGTTAAAATCAAATTCAAAGTCAGGTGTGGTGTCTTATGCTTATAGTCCCAGCTGAGGCCAGAAGATCGCTTAAGCCAAAGAGTTTGAATCCAGTCTGGGTAACATAGCAAGAGCCCATCTCTAAAAATAAAAAATTTTTAAAAAGTAAGAAAAAAAATCAAATTCAATACCTAAAACAAGATCCATGAATTCATGTGTTTATAGAAAACAAATGTAAACATTTAAAAATTATGGTTTCTGCTTAAATTTGTAAAACTGATAAACTGGAAGTTCTACATAATGGAAACACAAAAACCAATTGGTAAATTAAAAAAATTAACATTACAAAACTATCACATGGAAGTCAATGACTAGACAAGAATGACAATTAGTCCCCCTCATAAAAACTCATTCCATTTCATCCCATCCATTTCCTTGTGAAGTACAATAATTTCCTTAACTGAAGTATTTTACATAACCCCTCACCAATCTTATATTGGGTAAGCTCAGGCCTTTCAATGGATTAAAAATGCATCGTGCAACAGGCAACAATGACTGCACTGTCCTTCATGCCTTTCCTGTCTAGAGTTCTGCTATGTTCGAGATTTGTTCATGCTATGGCCAGAGGCTTAACAGCTAACATTACAGGTAGGGCCCTTTCTGGGCTCCAGGCAGATTACACACACTGTAACAAGCCATTCGGTCCTCACAACTCTGTATGGCAAGGACTAATTGTTAGGTTTGTTCCAGGTGGGAACCCAAAAAGTATGTATGGGACAGAATGTGGTTAATGCAAAATTTAGGCTTGTAAAACAATTGCCACAGGAGTCTGGAGATCCTGCACTTTGTAAATCTTGACAGTTGGAGCCACCGTTCCTTTCCCCTCCCTCCCTAATAGAGAGGAAGTTTATCCCTCCCTCTCTCGCCTGAAAAGGATGACGCCAGAGCTGAAGGATGGATGTGACTGGGGCAGGGTCCTAGGAGCTGGTTGTTTGAAAAAGAATTAATTACAAATGGCTGTTCTGGCCCACTTACTCACGCCAGAAAAACCCTCTATAAAACCCAGGGCTCTTTCCTGGACGCTTTTTCTCCTCCAGCCATCTGCACCCAGATGCTCAAAATAAACAGCATTTTGCTACACATGAGGCTTCGCGTCTCTCTTTCAGCTCTGTACCTAACACTAATCTTTATGCTCATTCTTCAGATGAGGAAGCTAAGGCACCAGGGAGGCTGAGTGTTATGCCTGAGAGCACAGAGCTTGGAATCCAGGGGCAAAATCCATACTGGAAACCAACCAATCTGGGTCTCGAGTCCAGTCTTTTTAACCTCTAGATGCCTCTCAGGAGGAGCATGTCAATGACACTGTAAAACGTGGAAAAAATACAGTACCAGTGGGAAGCAGGGGCTCCAACGGGGTAAAGGCATGCTCCATAGCGGATTATTGGCCTCTGCATTAAAAAAAAAAAAAAAAAAGCGAAGTTAGAATTTCTCAAAACTAATCAAACAATTCGCGAAACCTGCAGTACAATGAGCCACTTGAATGTGGCACTTTTAGGGCGGCGTGCTCCAGGGCACCCTGCAGCGCGCTGCAGCTCTCAGCCACCCCGGTCCACGCTGGTCACCGCTGTGCCGGGAGCGCCCCCGCGGGAGGGGCCAGGCGGGAGGGGGCCTGGGGACTTGGGCGCGCGCGGCAGCGGGAGGTCCAAGGATCCATCCCCATCCGGGTACTAGGGGAGCGAGAGTGGCCGCCCCCTCCCGCGGCCCGCGCGCCTGACGGCTGTCGCACTTACACAATGGCGGGTGGAGCTACCAGCGAGCCGAGCGCCGGCTGCGGGAGTGACGGCGATCGACCGCTCGGCGCTCGGCTGAGAGGCCTCTGGCGGCGCGCGGCCAGCAAGAGCCGGTTTTTGTCCCGGGGACGCGAAACGGCCCCTGTCCCCTCCCCGGAGCCGGCTGTGCCAGCGCGCCTTAACCACGCCCTGCGCCCGGCGGACCTTCGACCTGCTCCGGCGCTGCCTTCTCTGGGCTCATTCTGCTGCGGGGCTACCGCTGATATTTCTGCCGAGCTCTCCGCAGAGAGAGGCCGCCATCTCTAGCTAGGAGGCCGCCATTTGCTCGAAACCAAGCAGTGAATTCCCCGCCGCCCTTCTTTTACCTGGTCCGAGCCAAGCAAGTTTACCGCAGCGCCTCTTCTCGGTCCTCGGTCTCTTTGATCTTCCGCGTCCCGCCAGTATTCTTCCTGAATACTCCGTTAAAATATGTCTTTCCTTCACTTTGTGGAAAAAAATCACAATTTTTTCTATGGAGGAAACTTTAGAAACTTTAAGCCACCTCCTTACAGCTGCACTTAGGGCAACGTGCCCCCAAGGTGAAACGTCACTCTTCAAATACAGGCTTTTACGATACTGAGCAAGCCTGACCTGCAGAAAAGTTCTTAGGCAACATTCCTGTCCCTGTATGTGCCACTCCTCTTCCTCCGTTTTAGAGGATGCAGAACTTCACCTGTACCCTCTTAAGGTCTCCAGCTGGGCCAGAGACGTTAAATTGACTTAATACAGTTTAACCCGAGAAAAGCAACGGATTTTGGTATCTGTGTGGGCGTCTCCACAGGAAATGACCAAAAGAAGTGGCAAACCTAAATGCTTATTTACTGGTATTAGCTACAACAAATGTCAAAAGTCCACATTTAAAGATGCCATTGATGAAACTAATAGATGAACAGGGTACAGGGAAATATTTACATGTGTAAGCGGTTGCTACAAATCCATCAGTAAAATGCAAACAGCTTGTAAGATGATCAAGGATATACACAAATTATAGCAGATACTCAAATGACAAAAACACACCACTTTAGGTAAGCAAATTTGAACAATGAGATTAATTTACCTGCCAGATTGCAAATGATTTTTAAGTAATAATAAAAATTTACATTTACTCATCAATTATTACATTCCAGTCACTGTGTTGAGAGGCTTTTATATTTTATTACTCTAAAATGTAGTCTCCAAGAAAATAAAGACCAAAATTTAATTATTCACTTTTGACTTGTCAACAAAAGAACCCAAACTCTGTAAAATAAAGAAATAAAATATTCTGAGACAAGTATTACATGTGGCCATGGCCCAGAGAGCCATCCCCAAGAAACCTTGAGCAGGTGGTCTCCTGTTGGGTTAAATTTAGTTTTATACATTTCAGGGATACAGGAGTTACACATTAAGTCATCAATCAATACAGAGAAGGTATACATTGGTTTGGCCTGAAAAGGCCAAACATCTGGAAATGGGAGATTACAGGTTACACGTGGGGTTAAAGATTCTTTGATTTGTAATTGGTTGAAGAAATGAAGCTTTGTCTAAAGGCTTGGCATGTTTTATAAAGATAAGTTTGTTAACCAGAGACAAGTCACAGGACTAAGACTCAAACTGAAATGATCTGTTAAGTAACTTAATGTGCGGTTTAAGCTTTGTCTTGCATAGCCTTGAGCCTGTTAATGAGTTACAAAGGATATATCTGAGAAGGGAAGGGGGCATGAAGGGGCAGGTCTGACCTACCTTCTCATGGCCAGCAACTGAGCTTTAGGGTATTTCTGGGGTCCCCTTGGCTAAGAAGGGGGTCCATTCCCTCAGCTGGGAGGGTTTAAGATTTTATTTTAGTTCATAATCCTCACCCTCCATCTAGCACAGCTGCTGGAGAAGAGTAAGCAACCAATGCATACTTATTGAATGTTCATACTGAAATTGTTTGCAATATCCTGGCATGCTACTTCTCTAGTTGTTTCCACAGCAGCACAAAAGGGACTTCCCCTCAGTTACTCTTCATTTCATCTAGGAATGTTCATTTGTTTTCTCAAACAGCTATAATCCCTATCTGTAATTATCTTACTTGTTTACTTGTTTATGATTTGTCTCCCCCTACTAGAGTTGCTAGCTCCCCAAGGGCAGGAGCTACCCTACCTCTGGAAAAATAGAAACTGCTGTTTCTCCAGCCAAACCTATGACTCGCAGAGAGCAGAGGTTCTGAAAATGCTTACAAAATGGGTTAACAAATGGTGGGGGAAATAATTGGAAAATTATGGTACATCATACCAAGAATTAGTCATACCTGGTTTTATTGCACTTGGCTGTATTGCGTCTCACAGATACTGTGTTTTCTACAAATTGAAAGTTTGAGGCAAGCCCATGTCTCGCAAGTCTATCAATGCCATTTTTCCAATAGCATGAGCTCGCTTCATATCCCCTTGTCAAATGTTGGTAATTCTCACAACACTTCAAACATTTTCATTATTATTATATCTGTTACGGTGATCTGTGATCAGTGATGTTACTATTGGAATTGCCTCCCAATTTCCTGAGAGGTAACAATATTGAAATTAGGTCGATTAGTACCCTTACAATGGCCTATAAGTGTTCAAGTGAAAGGAAGATCACATATCTCTCACTTTAAATCAAAAGCTAGAAATGATTAAGCTTAGTGAGGAAGACATATTGAAAACCGAGAGAGGCCGAAAGCTAGGCCTCTTGTGCCAAACGTTTAGACAAGTTATGAATGCAAAGAAAAAGTTCTTAGAGGAAATTATAAGTGCTGTTCCAGTGAACACATGAATGATAAGCAAAACAGCCTGATTTCTCACCTGGAGAAAGTTTTAGTGGTCTGGCTAGAAGATCCAACAAGCCACAACATTCCTTTAATCCAAAAGCTAATCCAGAGCAGGGCCCTAACTCTCTTCAATGTTATGAAGGCTAAGAGTGGTAGGAAGCTACAGAGGGAAGTTTGAAGCTAGCGCAGGTTGGTTCATCAAGTGTAAGGAAAAGAAGCCATCCCATAACGTAAAACTACAAGGTGAAGCAGCAAGTGCTGATGTAGGAATTGCAGAAAGTTATCCAGAAGATCTAAGATGAAGTTTCCACACTAAACAACAGATTTTCAATGATATGAAACTGTGTTCTATTGGAAGAAGATGCCATCTAGGACTTTCATAGCTACAGAGAGGTTTCAATGCCCAGCTTCAAAGCTTCAAAGGACATTGACTCTCTTGTTAGGGCCTAATGCAGCTGATGACTTTAAGTTGAAACCAATGCTCATTTTCCACTGGAAAAAGCCTAGGACCCTTAAGAATTATGCTAAATCTACTCTACCTGTGCTCTCTAACTGGAATAACAAAGCCTAGATGAAAGCAGATCTGTTTATAGCACGGTTTGCTGCATATTTTAAGCCCACTGTTGAGACCAACTGCTCAGAAAAAAAAAAAAATATTCCTTTCAAAATATTACTGCTCATTGACAATGCACCTAGTTACCCGAGAGCTCTGATGGAGACATATAGGAGATTAATGTTATTTTCATGCCTGCTAACACAATATCCATTCTGCAGCCCATGGATCAAGAAGTAATTTCTACTTTCAAGTTTTATTATTTAAAAAACACATTGTATAAGGCTATAGCTGCTATAGTGAGTCCTCTGAAGGATCTGGGAAAAGTAAATTAAAAACCTGCTGAAAATGATTCACCATTCTAGATGCCATTAAGAATATTCATGATTCATGAGAGGAGGTCAAAATATCAATACTAACAGGAATTTGGATGAATTTAATTCTAACATCATGGATAACTTTGAGGGGTTCAAGACTTCAGTGGAAGAAGTAACTGCAGATTTTGTAGAAATAACAAGAGTAGTAGAATTAGAAGTGGAGTCTGGCTAGGCACGGTGGTGAGTGCCTGTAGTCCCAGCTACTTGGGAGGCTGAGGCAGGAGGATCCCTTGGGCCCAGGAGTATGAATCCAGCCTAGGCAACAAGCTGGTAGCAAGACCCTATCTCTAATAAATAAATAAATATTTTTTTTTAATAAAGGGAAAGCACCTTCAGTTTACACCAAAGGCTGCTTCTCTCCCCCACAAAAGAGAAAGAAAGAAAAGAAGTGAGGCCTGAAGATGTGGCTGAGTTGCTGCTATCTCATAATAAAACTTTTTTGATATTTTTTAAATTTTTAATTATTATGAGTACATAATAGTTATTTGTATTTATGAGGTACATGTGATGTTTTGATATAGACATACAATGTGCAATAATAAATCGGGGTAATTGGGGTATCTATCACCGCAAGCATATATCATTTTTTTGTTAGAAACATCTCAATTCCACTCTTTTAGTTACTTTAAAATATATAATGTTAGTTATTTCTAACATTGAAATGTTAGAAACATTCCAATTCCACTCTTTTAGTTATTGTTGACTATAGTCACCCTGTCGTGCTATCAAATACTAGCTCTTATTCATTCTAACTACATTTTTGCACCCATTAACCATCCCCACTTTATCCTCCCTCCCCAGTATCTGGTAATCATCATTCTACTTTCTGTCTCCAGTGAGATCAATTGTTCTAATTTGTTGCTCCCACATATGAGTGAGAAAATGTGAAGTTTGTCTTTCTATGCCTGGCTTATTTCCCTTAATATAATGTCCTCCAGTTCCATCCATGTTGCAAATGTCAGGATTCGTTCTTTTTCATGGCTGAATAATATTCCATTGTGTATATGTACCACACTTTCTTTATCCATTCATCGGTTGATAGGCACTTAGGTTGATTCTAAATCTTGGCTATTGAGAATAGGGCTGCAATAAACATGGGAGTACAGCTATCTCTTCGATATATTGATTTCCTTTCATAATAAAACTTTAACATATGAGGAGTTGCTTCTTATGAATGAGCAAAGAAAATGGTTTTGTGAGATGGAAACTTCTCTTGGTGAAGATGTGAACATTGTTGAAATGACAGCAAAGGATTTAGAATATTACATAAATTTAGTTGGTAAAGCAGTTGCAAATTTTAAGGATTGACTCCAATTTTGAAAGAAGTTTTACTGTGGGTAAAATGCTATGAAGCAGCATCTTACTCTACAGAGAAATCTTTCATGAAAGGAAGAGTCAGTCGATCAATGTGGCAAACTTCATTGTTGTCTTATTTTAAGAAATTACCACAGCCCCAGCTACTCGGGAGGCTGAGGCAGGAGGATTGCTCAAACCCAGGAGTTGGAATCCAGCCTGGGCAACCCCATCTCTTAAAAAAAAAAAAAATAGGCAGGCATGGCAACTGGTGGCTGTAATCCCAGCTTCAGGAGAGGCTGAGGTGGGAGGATTTCTTGAGCCTAAGAGACCAGCCTAGGTGATATAACAAGACCCTATCTCATTAGAAAGAAAAAGAAATTGCCACAGCCACTCCACCCTTCAGTAACCACCAGCCTGATCAGTCAACAGCCATCAACATCAAGGTGAGATGCTTCACCAGCAAAAAGATTATGCTTGCTGAAGGCTCAGATGATCATTAGTATTTTTTCAGTGATGAAGTATTTTTAAATTAAGGTACAATATTCACTTTATTGCAGTGGTCTGGAACCAAACCTGCAATATCTCTGAGGTGTGCCTGTATTAAAAAGAATATGCTAAATAAATATGCCTGCATGTGGAAAAATGTCCACATTGGAGTAAATTTTACAGATGTAAGTGGTAGAATAATCCCATTTATATTTTTAGATATCCATAGAAAATGCATTTGTTAAAAGTGACCTATAAGAAAAATGAATGGAATTGGTAGGAGGCGGTAGGCTGAGGAAGAGATCAGTTTTTATTTCATATATTTTTGTATTTTGTGATAGTGATACATATGTTTGCAATGAACATGTTAAAGAAGCTTAAGGTGTTTATAAAAATGTATATTAAAAGAAAATATATGAGTCATTATTGTTATACATTTTGGGCTTCCAAAGAAAGCAACATACATATAAACATATATACATACACACACACATGGTACAATTTTTGCGGGAGAGATCCCAAATCTTCAACCACATTTTCAATGGACTCTATGACCCTGCCAAAAATTAATACTACTGGCAAATAGGTCCACAGTATGACTTCATAAGGTAGGAAGGAATACCAGGTGGTAAGTTATGTGGTTTTTCTCCTGGATACAAAGAAAACTCTCATATCTCTCTCACCAAATATCTTACTCTGCCCTCATGTTTTTGAACTGGCGGAGTTCAAAATATATGTTATATTCATTGTTTCAAACAATGTTATAATAAAAGTGTTCTGCAGTCAATTAGGTTTTTTTTTTTGAAACAGAGTCTCATTCTGTTGCCCAGGCTATCTGCTGCACACTATCACCCATTCCCCTTAAGATTTAGAACACATTATCCACATTTAAACATCTTGTGAAGACCAGAAGAAGCTGTTTATCCCCAAATCCATATTGTGTCTAAGACATTGGAGCATGTAACCCCATATTTTGGGCACACTTACTAAAATCTTGCAGAACAATATTGCCCCAAACAACTGTTGGGGAAAGGCTACAAGGTACTGTGAGCCCAGGTGCTAACTCTTCTTTGTGCAAAAGGCTGTTCTCCTGCCACTAAGAGTTACCTGTTTCATCTCCAACCATGAGTTCATTTATTTCAGCACTTTCTGTTCAGAAAATCAAATCATTCTTTCAACCTCAAAATAAACACCTATACTAATCTCACCTCAACAGCCCAAGCAGCAATTCTAGCCACCTTTAGGATATTTCCACTTAAATATTTCATGATTACCTTTGATTCAAGGGTCTGAAAATGAAGTCATTCATTTATTCCTCTTCCTGCATCTACATTTCTCTCCTTAGCATCATTTTTCTGTCTGCCTTGATAGAATAACTTTAATTTGTCTTTTTTTTTTTCAGTCCATAAACTCAATCAGTTGCCAACTTCTTGTCTTATTGATCACTTATTCAGCCTGTCAAGGAAATTTGGGGTCAACATTCTATCATTCTCGTCATTTCCCCTCATTCACTAAACAAAAACATTTAAATCCATAAATTTTGAAGGAATTCTTTAATGACATCCCAAAATTTTAATATGTTGTCCATTAATTACCATTCAGTTCAAAATATTTTCTCATTTGATGACTTTTTCTTGATATGTGCACAATTTACAAGTATGATATTTCATGTCCAAATAATTTTGCATTTTCTAGGTATCTTTTGTTATTGAGTTGTAATTTAATTCTACTTTTGTCTGAGAACATACACTGCAAATTTCAACAGACTCATTTTATGTCCTGGCATATAATCTCTTTTAGTGAATTTTTCATATATACTAAAAAAAATGTATTCTGCGGTTGTTGTGTATAGTGTTCTGTACATGTCAATTATATCAAGTTGTATGATAGCACAGTTCAGGTTATCTATATTGTTACCGATTTTCTGTCTAATTGTTGTATCAAGTACTGAGAGAGTAGTGTTTAATTCTCCAACTAAAATTGTGTATTTATCTATTTCTCCTTTCAGTTTGATCCTCTTGAGCTTTATTAGTTTTGAAACTATAGTCATGAACTGCATAGCAATATTTCAATCAAGGACGGACCGCATATGTGATGGTGATCCCATATCTTTCCTATGTTTAGATATGTTCAGATACACAAATATTTACCATTGTGTTATAACTGCCTATAATACATAGTACAGTAACAGGCTCTACAGGTTTGTAGCCTACGTACAATAGGCCACACTATACGGCATAAGTGTGTAGTAGGCTGTACCATGTAGGTGTGTGTGAGTACACTCTGTGATGTTTGCACAAGTGTGAAATTGCCTAACGATACATTTCTCAGAACATATCTCTGTTGTTAAACAACACATGACTATATATAATTAGGTACATTCACAATCATTATTAAGTCTTCTTGATGTAGTGACCATTTCTTCATTATAAAATATCCTTTTTATATCACTGTTAATATTCCTTTTCCTGAAGTCTACTTTGTCAAATACTAATATAACCATCCACCTTTCTTATGATTAATATTTTCATGGAATATAATTTTTCATCCATTTACTTTTAACCTATCTTGACTTTTGTATTTTTATTGCATTTCTTAGAGATGGCATAGATTTGGGTCTTGCTTTTTTAAATTTAGTGGGATAATCTCTTTTAATTGGAGAGTTTATGCCATTAACATTTCAGTATTGTTGGGTTTATGTTTACTATCTTGCTATTTGTTTTCTATTTGTCTTATCTGTTCTTTGTTCATTTGTTCCTATTTTGTTTTGGATTGAGTATTATTTAGTATTCTACTTCTTTCTCCTCTATTGAATTATTAGCTATACCTCTTTGGTTTACTTTTTTAGTGTTTGCTTGTACAATATGCATCTTTATCACATTTTACATTCTCGTAATGTTATGTCACTTCACATATAATATAAAGATATTTAAAATGTATACTTCCATTTTACCCCCACCCCCATCCTTTCTGAGGCTGTAGCCATCTATGTTGCTTTGTCTTAATTTAAAGAAAAAAATTTAGGCTTGGCACAGTGCCTCATGCCTGTAATCCCAGTGTTATGGGAGCCTGAGGTGGGAGGATTGCTTTAGGCCAGGAGTTTAAGACCAGCCTGGGCAACACAACAAGACCTTGCCTCTAAAAAATTTTTAAAAATTAGCCAGGCATGGTAGTGCACGTCTGTAGTGCCAGCCATTCAGGAGGCTGAGGTCGGAGGATGGCTTGGGCCCAGGAGTTTGTGGCTGCAGTGAGCTATGATGGTGCCACTGCACTCCAGCCTGGGAGGCAGAGTGAGACCCCTTCTCTAAATAAAAAAAAAAATAAAAAATTCAAAGCCAAAAAACCCTTCTATATTTAAAAGAAACTAAAAATTACCATTTTATATATTTTTCCACCATTTCTGAAGCTCTTTATTACTTTGTAAGACAAAATTTCTATCTGGCAGCATTTCCTTCAGGATGAAGGACTTCATTAATATTTATTACGGAACACATCTGCTGGTGATGAATTCTCTCAGCTTTTGTTTTTCTGAAAACATCTTTATCTCACCTTTATTTTCAAAAGATGTTTTTGTTAGGACATAAAATTCTAAGTTAATAGTTTTTTTTCTTTCAGTACTTTAAAGATATGCCACCACTATTTTTTGGTTTGCATTTTTTTTATTGCATAAGTCATGGTAAGTCTGTTTGCTCTGCTGAACATACTATGCTCTGTGTTTTCCTGTTTGATTTTAAAATGTGTTCTTTATCATTGGTTTTCAGCAATTTGTGATGGGCCTAGACATAGTTTTCTTTGTGTTTAGTCTACATGCAGTTTTTTCAGCTCAAATCTGTGGGTTCAGAGTTTGAACTAAATTCACAAATAATACAATAATAGTGAGAGATGTCAACCCCTCACTCCAGCATTAGACAGAACATCTAAAGAGAAAATCAACAAAGAAACAGTGGATTTAAACTGGACTTTAGACCAAATGGAACTAACAGACATTTACAGAACATTCTATCCAACAACTGCAGAATATATATTATTTTCATCAGCACATGGAACATTCTCCATGATAAACTCTCCAGGATTAGTCCACAAAACAAGACTCAACAAATTAAAAAAATTTGAAATCAAATCAGATCAAATATCTTCTCAGACCACAATAGAATACAACCAGAAAGCAATACAAGAGGTACTCTGGTAACTATACAAATACATGGAAATTAAACAGCATGCTTCTGATTGACCATGAGGTCAACAAAGAAATTAAGATGAAATTCAATAAGGTCCTTGAAACAAATGAAAATGGAAACAGAACATACTGAAACCTAGGGGATAGAGTAAAAGCAGTACTAAGAAGGAAAATTATAGCCATAAATACCTACATCATATAAGTAGAAAGACTGAAAACTAACAGTATAATAATGCACCTCAAGGAACTAGAAAAGCAAGAACAAATCAAACCCAAAACTAAGAAAAGAAAAGAAATAATAAAGACCACAATGGAACTAAATAATATACAGACTGAAAAATAAAAATAAAATAAAAAGAATCAAAGGAATTAAAAGGTACACAAAATTGAATAAAATACTAGCTAGACTAACCAAGAAAAGAAGAGTGAAGACCCAAATAAACAAAATCAAAAATGAAAAAGGAGACATTACAGCCAATACCACGAAAATACAAAAGATCATCAGAGACTATTATGAACAACTGTATGCTGACAAACTGGAAAACCTAGAAGAAATTGATAAATTCCTGAAAACATACAACCCACAAAGACTGAATCAAAAAGAAATAAAAACCTTGAACAGACCAATAATGAATAGTGAGATTAAATTGGCTATAAAAAGTCTCCCAACAAAGAAAAGCCCAGGACTAGATGGATTCACAGCCTATTTACACCAAATGTAAAAAGAAGAACTAATATTAATCCCTCTGAAAGTATTCCAAAAAAAATCTAAGAGGAAGTAATTCTCTCTAATTCATTCTATAAGGCCAACATCACTCTGATACCAAAATCTGACAAGGACACAACAAAAGAAGACAACTATAGGCCAATATCACTGATGAACATAGTGCAAAAATCCTCAACAAAGTACTAGCAAACTGAATCTAACACCACATTGAAAAGATAGTATACCATGATCAGGTGGAATTTATACTAGGGATCCAAGAATGGTTCAACATACTAAAACCAATAAATGTGCTACATCACATCAACAGAGTAAAGGACAAAAACCATATGATCATCTCAATAGATGCAGAAAAAGCATTTGATAAAATTCAACAGAATTTCATGATAAAAACTCTCAATAAACTAGGCATAGAAGGAACATACCTCAACATAATAAAAGCCATATACAACAAACCCACAGCTAACATCATACTTCATAGGAAAAAGTTGAAAGCCTTTCCTCTAATTACTGGAACAGGATAAGGATACCCACTTTCACAACTGCTTATTCAGCATAGTACTGGAAGTCCTAGCCAGAACAATCAGGAAAGAAAAAGAAACAAAAGAGGCATACAAATTTAAAAAGAGGAAGTCAAATTGTCCCTCTTTGCTGAAGATAAGATCTTATACCTGGAAAAACCTAATGACTTCACCAAAAACCTCTTAAATTTGATAAATTAATTCAGTAAAGTTACAGGTTACAAAATCAACATATAAAAATTAGTAGCATTTCTATACATCAATAACAATATAGCCAAGAAAGAAATCATGATGGCAATCCCATTTACAATAGCTACAAAAAAAAAAAAATCTAAGAATAAACTTAACCAAAGAGGTGAAAGATCTCTACAAGGAAAACTACAAAATATTGAAGAAAGAAACTGAAGATGACACAAACAAATGGAAAAACATTCCTTGCTCATGGATCAGAAAAATTAATATTGTTAAAATGACCCTATTTCTCAAAGCAACGAATACATTTAATGCAATCTCTACAAAGGTCATTCTTCACAGAATTAGAAAAAACAATTCTAAAATTCATAGGAACCAAAAAAGAGCCTGAATAGGTAAAGCAATCCTGAGCAAAAAACCCAAAAAACAAAACAAAACAAAAAACAAAGCTGGAGACATCACATTATCTGACTTCAAAATATATTACAAAGCTATCAATATTACAAGGCCATAATAAACAAAACAGCATGGTATTGGTATAAAAAAAATAGACACATAGATCAATGGAACAGAATAGAGAACCCAGAAATAAAGCCACATATTTACAGCCAACTGCTCTTTGACAAAGCCAACAAGAACTTACACTGGGGAAAGGATACCCCCTTCAATAAATAGTGCTGGGAAAATTGGATAGTGACATGCAGAAGAGTGAAACTGGACCCCTATTTCTCCTCATACAAAAAAAAAATCACTTCAAAATGGATTAAAGACTTAAATATAAGACTCAAAACTACAAAAACACTAGAAGAAAATCCAAAATCCAAGGAAAACTCTCTGAACATTTGTCTAGGCAAAGAATTTATGACTAAGACCTCACAAACACATGAAACAAAAACAAAAATAGACAAATGAGACTTAATTAAACTAAAAATCTTCTTCACTGCAAAAGAAATAATTGAGAGAGTGAAGAGACAACCTGTTGAATGAGAGAAGATATTTGCAAACTATTCATCCAATAGGGGACTAATATCCAGAATATACAAGGAACTCAAACAACTCAATAGGACAAAAATAAAATAATCCCATTAAAAAAGTGTGTAAAGGACATGAATAGAAATTTCTTAAGATATACAAACAGCCAATATGTATATGAAAAAATGCTCAGTATCTCTAGTCATCATAGAAATGCAAATCAAAACCACAATGATATATTATCTTGCCCTAGTCAAAATGGCTATTATTAAAAAGACAAAAATAACAGATGTTGGCAAGGATGTGGAGAAAAAGGAACTCTTATACATTATTGGTGGTAAGGTAAACTAGTACAGTCACCCACTATGGAAAACAGTATGAAGATTTCCCAAAAAAACTAAAAATGGAATTACCATTCAATTCAGCAATCCTACTACTGGGTATCTATCCAAAGGAAAAGAAGTCAATATACCAAAAGGATTCCTGCAGAAATATTCACAAAAACTAAAATGGATCTCTTTGAAAATTTCTGGAGCTCTTTTTTTGCCCTGAAAATCCCTTTAACTTAGGCCTCCCAAAATTCTTATCTCTGTCTTTTCATCTCAGTGAGGCTGTTGGCTTTACTTCCTCTCCTCCCACCTCCCCCTGCCATGCTACAGTCTGAAAATTACCTCCAGATAGAAAGCTGAAATGTTGTTTTCCTTCTCTCAGGGATCACAGTTCTGCTCTGTGTGTAGTTGCATATATTTTGTTTAGTTTTCTAGTTGTTTATGCAGGAAGGCAGGTCCTATACCAGATACTTTTATATGGAAGGAATTAGAAGTTATTTCCAGTAAGTTTAAGATTAAAACTTAATTTCTAGAAAGTTTATTAGAAGCTCTGTATGCATAGTCAGGGGTTTTGGACTGCTGGACTACAAAATAGAATGGGTAATTGATTTCATTACCCACCCCCATTAAAGTCATTATCTGTAGAACCTTTCTTTTGAGCATCTCACTTTGAAACTCAGCTATTCCTGAGTTCAGATCTTGTAAGGCTAAATGTCTACAGAAGATAAACCTTTTATTTCCCATGACGGTGGTTCAGCAATTCTCTCTCTAATTTCTTTTCTGCTATTCAGTGGTATTCTGAGGATATTTTTCCTTACTTTTGACATTTTCAGAATTGATTTTCAAATAATTTTCAATTTGTGTGAACTTTTATTTATACTCTTTTTTATTTTATTTTGAGACAGGGTCTCACTCTATTGCCTGCAGTAGAGTGCAATGGTGTCATCATAGCTCACTGTATAACTTCAAACACCTGGGCTCAAGAGAGCCTCCTAGCTCAGCCTTTCGAGTAGCTGGGACTACAGGCATGTGCCACCATGCCCAGTTAATTTTTCCATTTCTTCTAGAGATGGGGTCTCATTATGCAGCTCAGGCTGGTCTCGAATTGTTGGCCTCAAGTGATCCTCCTTCCTTGGCCTCCCGAAGTGCTAGGAATAGAGGCGTGAGCCACTGTGACCAGCCTTATTCATACTCTTTTATGTTATTATGGTGTCTGTTTTTTCTTTTACTTCTTTAATCACTTTATTTTGTAGTTCTTTTCAGATTGTTAGATTATCTGCAATTTTTAGGTCTTCTATTGGTTGTATTAATATCTACTGACACTTTCATTGTTATTTGTTTCCTTATATGGTTAATTTTTTTTTTTTTTTTTTGAGACAGAGTCTTACTATGTTACCTGGGCTAGAGTGCCATAGATAGCATTAGCTTAGCTCACAGTAACCTCAAACTCCTGGGCTCAAGCGATCCTCCTGCTTCAGCCTCCTGAGTAGCTGGGACTACAGGCACACGCCAACACACCCAGCTAATTTTTTCTATTTTTAGTAGAGATGGGGTCTCACTCTGGCTCAGGCTAGTCTCGAACTCCTGAGCTCAAGTGATCCTCCCGCCTCAGCCTCCCAGAGTACTAGGATTATAGGCGTGAGCCACTGTGCCTGGCCTAAAATTTTTGATTATAAGTAAGCAGCAGTTCTATATTTGCTTATGACAGTGCCCTCTGGATTTTATATACACATGTATATACATACATATATATACCTGTTATACATATATACACATATACATATATTCATAAATATATGCATATATACACATAAAGCATATACATATCTTTTTATATATGTGTGCATAAATATTCACAAATATATTTAAATTTATTCAGCATTTGAATATGGTTATAACACGAAGATGCATCTTCTATATCAATTTAGTCTGATGTATGGCTGAAACATGCCTAGAATTCTTCTGAAATGTTGGGATGTATATGTGTATGTGTGTGTGCTTGTATGTGAACAGGGGAGAGGAGTAAAGAAGAAACAGTTAGGTTTGAATTACAGAGAAAACTTAGCACACCAAATAGTGAATTCACATTCCTCCTCTGCTTCAGAACTACTCCTCCCTTGTAGTCAAACTGCAAAACTTCTTCCTTACTCCTATCCAATGACACACAAGATACTTTTAAATGTACCACCTAAAAATTTCAACAAACTTGTGCACTGCTTCCTCCTTATTTCAGATCTTTATCATACTTCAGTGGATTTAGAAAATATTTCCTGAAAAAAATTCACATTCTGCCTTGTTCCCCCTTGTCCCACATGGATGGCATAGTGATTTCTCTTAAATATAAGTCTGATCATGTCATTCCTCTGCCTAAAATGATTGAGTAGTTTCCAACTACTCTTGGAATAAAGGAAAAAATCCTTAACATGTCCCAAAGGCCCAGCCTGTGCTGTTCTTGCCTCATTGTCCAGCCTCATGTATGACATTTCTTCAGTACACTGACCTTTCAGTCCCTTGAGTGTACCAAGTTCCTTTCCATACACTACTTGCTCTGCTTTTAATGTTGTTTCAGAAAATTATAATTAAATTCTTGTTTCTGTAATTGTTAATTCAATGTCTGTATCTCCTCATGGACTGTAAGTTTCATGACGATAGGAACAAGTCTTGTTCCAGCTCTGAACACAAGGTACCTGGGACAGAAAATATGCTCAATAAATATTTGTTAAAGGAAGGAAAGACAGAAAGAAGGAAATGAAATATTAAGGACTTTAATTTGAATGAGCTTTTGTTAAAGTGAAATGAATCCAACTATAAACTAAGGTTTATTATTTAATTGACCGTCAATCCCATTCTAGTTTGGATAAGAAAGGAAAACAAATGAACCTCTTTTCTCTTCTCAGTAAAAAGAGAAGACATTTAGAAAGAGGATTGTAGCAACAGAAGTTAAAGTTTAAAGATTTTACTACTCTTCTTGTTTTCATTCATTTACTTATCATAGGGTGAACCAAAATAGTTCCAACTTGAGATCCAGGGATAACTTCTTCCTGCTACTATAAATTCAGCCAATTCTGCTTGCCATGATTTATCATGTTTTTGGAACATAGTTTTAATAATGGTAATAGTAGCAACTTGTGGGGGTAGTTTATAATAATAAAGACTTATCACCTCTTATTCTTAGCTTACTGTTATGCTTTTTGTTTTCCAAAGTAGAGTTTTCACTCAGTATTCTCCTTTTCAAAAAACACCAAAAAAAATCCCAAAAAACCCATTGTATACATTATGGCAGCTTGTAAAAAATAATTGATCCTTACAGTAGAGGGCAGCAGAGGAGCACATCTCAGGAAGAAAATACTGGGACACCTCCCAAGTCCTCTTGTTAGGGCTCCCCTTGGAATAATGAGCGGCTAGGTCATTTAGAGGAAGACTGCAGACATTTGAGAAGATATAAGTTGAGAAGATATAGTGACTATGAGATCACTAAATATCTCAAAATTTGGAAAACCCAGGGAATTATAAACATGTTGATTTTGAACATGTAAATTTTATATCTTATTTTCATGGACAAGAATATGCACAACATATGCAATATTATTGTCAATAGCAGACCCTGGCTTTTCTTAATCTCTGTCTTTAATAATTCTTATTTTTATTGAAAGAATAAAAGTGATAAATTTTAAAGATGGGGTTTGTGTTCGTTACATAGATAAAGGGAGTTTAAATATAAACCATAAACATTTTTGAACCTTCCAAAGATCATACTTAGGAATTTATTTTTATGTTATGTTGTCTAATTCTTTTCTCATTTGCTTGCGTGAACTAGGAAGGTGACTGAGAAATATATTCTGTGGTATTGTATACCTGGAGCTATGAGTCACTGAAAGTCAATCACAGAGGCCAAATCACTCCAAAGATACTTCTGTTGACTGAGAAGCAGTTCAATGCAGTGTTCAGCTAGGATGAGGCTATCAAGTCAGAATATGTAGGTTCCATGGAATTTATATAAAGCCCTAAAGTTGGTAAAGCTTGACAGATGGAGCTATCATTTATTTTTTAAAGTTCTCTGTCACAGGAGAAAGTAGGAGTTGAAAGGAAAGCAAGTGGCATGGTCTGGCTTATGCACTTGGTTGTAGTTTTGGGCCAATCACATAGAGAGTCACGGTTAAAAGGTAAACATACTTCCTTATTTAGAGGAAAATCTATTTAAGAGTGGAACTGTCCATAGTGCCTGGAAGGCTTTGACAGTTCCGGGTACAAAGGTAAATAACAACGTAACGGGATATCAGATTATTGATGGTAGTTGGCCAGAGAAGCGCCTACAAAAAATATGGTGAAAAAGGGAGAAATTATTTTCTCTACAACGTTCAAAAATTAACTTTAGAAAAGAACTTTTAAGCTTGGGAGCAAGACACTGATGAGACACCTGGCATTCGTACCCCCCCACCCCCGAAAGAACCAAGGCAATGAATAAACAGCTAGGATTTGACTGGAGTGTCGAAGGGAGAGCGCTGGAGTCCAGTGCGGGAGTGGACACGCACCTGTGGTGACTGGACGTCCAGGAGGGCAGCGTGGAGGCCCCTGGCATCCCCCGCCCAGATCGGATTGGTCTGGAGTCAGGAGGAGCTTTCTGAGCAGACCCCCCACACCTGCAGTCCTTACGACAGGAGGATCCCAGAGTCTCCCAGTTTGGATAGTTGCTGGGAATTCACACAGTTGCATTGCTCCTGATTAGGGTCACAGGTGTGTACTCCCCACACCTCACCCACCACTGTGAGCCAAGCTGCTGCAGCAGGGCGCCATTTTGAGACCAGAGCCACCTCTGCTGTGCACTCTCCTCTAGGGGCGCAGCAATTCCTGCACCTCCCCAGCACTAGGGCTGCATCTTCATTCCAGCAAGGCTACACCAGTGGCTGAACAGCACAACCCCAGCAGTGTGGAGCCTGGGTGGGCCCAGAATTGGCTGTGACACTGGTCCTGCACAAGAGGGAAACCAACTCCCACTGTCCTCACTTCCCACCAGAGAAACAGCCTGGCTGTCCCACCCAAAGCTAACCTGCCCTTGCACCAGCCAAACTGCTGCACACCCTCCCCCAAGTGGGAGAGGCCCTCAAACCTCTGAGCAGCTAACGCACTCTCAGGCCAGAGGAGCAGCTGCATGCCTGTATGCAGGGCCTGAGTAATAGCTGTGAAGTGCCCCACTTCCTGTAGACAAGCCCCTGACCTGCCCAACGGCCCTGTACCCACAACCAGAGCCTGAGAAACCAGGATGCCCCTGGTGGGCAAGGCCCCAGGCCGGCTAAACAGCTATGCACTCATGTTCTAGGCCCGAGAAACAGCCCCGTTGGCCACCCCTGTGGACACACCCTCAGGCCAGCTGAGCAGCTGTGTACCCATGTGCCACACCTGAGAAGCAACCCTACAAGCTGCCCCTGGAAGACACATCCACAAATTGGCAGAGCAGCTGTGCGACTGTATCTTGGGACTGAGAAGCAGCCTTACGGGCCATCCCAATAGACCTATCCCCAGGCTAGCAGAGAAGCCCTGCCTGCACATTCTGGACTTGAGACATAGACCCATGGGCCATCCCCAGAAGACAGCCCCCAAGCCAGCTGAGCAGTTGTGCACCTGCATTCTGAATTGGAAAAATAGCCCCGTGAGACACCTTCAGACACACTCAAGCCAGCTGAGAAGCCATGTGACTAGTGTCCCCGGCTTAAAAATAGCACTATGGGCCATCCCCAGCAGTCAACCAAGCAGTCATTATGCAGCTGTGTCCTAGGCCTGAGAAACAGTCCTGTGGGATTCCCCCAGCAGACACGCTCCCAGACCAGCCAAGCAACCACATGTTCATGCTCCTGGCCAGAGTAGCAGACCCCTAGCCCCAACCCCAGCGAGCCAGACACCAGTTGGCTGACCCACCATGTGCATGCACATGTCCCCAGTCTGAGGAACAGCCATGGAGCCTTTGTCTGGCAAAACTGCACCACCATCTCTACAAGCTCTCTCAGCTTAGGCCACTGAGAAACTCCCAAATGCCACTAGTGTGCATCACATCTGGAAGGTACTACAGGGAAAGTACACTACTGTGTCCACCTAGAACCAAGGCCAATGCACACCGCTGAATAAACACCCCAAGACGCACTCATATCAATAAGTCTTTCCTCACAAAACCTATTCCATACAATTGGAAGAGGTAAGTTTTCTACCAGATGTGTAGAAATCAACATAGCAACACATCAACCATGGAAAAGCAAGGAAACATGTCATCTCTGAAGTAAACCAATAATTCCTAGTAACAGACCCCAATCATACGGAAACATATTAAATGCAAGAAAAACAATTCAAAATAACAATCTGAAAGAATCTGAGTGAGATACAAGAGAATACAGACAGACAATTCAATGAAATCAGGAAGACGATGATTTGAATGAGAATTTAACAAAGACCTAGATATCATTAAAAAAGAACCAAACAGAAATGCTACAGCCTAAGAATTCAGTGAATGAAGTAAAAAATATAACTGAGAGCTTCAACAACAGGCAAGACCAAGCAGAAGAAAGAAATTTTAAACTTGAAGACAGGTCTTTTGAAATAACACAGGCAGACAAAAAAAAAAAAAAAAGGATAAAAAAGTAGCTTTTGTATACATGAACAATGAACTAGCGGAAAAAGAAATTAAGAACCCTATTCCATTTACGATAGCTACAAAAAACAAAATACCTAGGAATAAATTCAACCAAGGAAGTGAAAGACCTCTACAAGGAAAACTACAAAACACTGATGAAAGAAATTGAAGAGGATACAAACAAATGGAAAGGCATCTCATGCTCAGGGATTGGAAGAATTATTTCATTTTTTTCCTTCTTATTTTAATGGTCAGAAGGAAAAGAAAGAATTAATATTGTTAAAATGACAATACTATCCAAAGCAATCTACAAATTCAGTGCAATCCCTATCAAAATACCAATGACATTCTTCACAGAAATAGAAAAAAAAAAAATCCTAAACCTTGTATGGAACTAAAAAAGACCCTGAATAGCCAAAGCAGTCTTGAGTAAACAAACAAACGAACAAAACAAAAACCAACCAACCAACAAAACAAACAAACAGACTTAGAGGTATCACACTACCAGACCTCAAAATAGACTACAAAGCTGTAGTAACTGAAATAGCATGGTACTGGTATAAAAACAGACACATAGACTAGTAAAACACAATAGATAACCCCAAAAGTAATCCACATATAGACAACCAACTGATTTTTGACAAAGATGCCAAAAACACTCACTGGGGAAAGGACCATCTCTTTAATAAACGGTTCTGGGAAAATTGGGTAACCCTATGCAGAAGAATGAAACTAGACTCCTGCCACTCACTGTATGCAAAAGTCAACTGAAAGTATTTCAAACACCTAATTGTAAGACCTGAGAAAATAAAAATACTAGAAAAAAAAAGAAAGAAAAACACTTCAGGACATTGGTCTGTGAAAAAGATTTATGAATAAGACCTCAAAAGCACAGGCAACAAGAGCAAACATAAACAAATGGAATTATATCAAACTAAAAAGCACAGCAAAAGGAAAAAAAAGAAACAATAGAGTGAAAAGACAACCTACAGAATGAAAGAAAACATTTGCAAATCTGTCAAAGGATTAATATCAAGAATATATAAGGAACACCTCAATAGCAAAAAACAAAACAAAGCAAAACAAAAAAAAAAAACAACCAACTAACCAAAAACCCCCAATAATTTGATTAAAAAATAGGCAAAAGGCCTGAATATTTTTCAAAAGAAGATACACAAATGGCCAACACATAAAACATGCTCAACATCATTAATCATCAGAGAAATGCAAATCAAAACCATAAGGAGGTATCATCTCACCTCAGTTAGGATGGCTACTATCAAAAAGAAAAAAAAAATAACAAATGCCAATGAGGATGCAAAGAAAAGGGAACTCTTATACACTATTGATGGGAATGTAAATAGTATAACCACTCTGGAGGACAATATACAGGTGATTCCCAAAACTACAAATAGAACTAACTATCGTATGATCCAGTAATCACACTAGTGTGAATTTATCTGAAGGAAAAGTAATTGTTATATTGGAGATACATCTGTAGCCCCATGTTTATTGCAGCAGTATTCATAGTAGCCAAGATATGGAATCAAACTTGGTGTCCGACAACAGATGAATGACTGTATATACATAATGGAATACTGTTCAGCCATAAAAAGGAATGAAATCCTGTCATTTGCAGCAACATGGATGGAACTGGAGGACATTATGTTAAGTGAAATAAGCCAAGAATAGAAAGTTAAATGCTACAGGTTCTCGCTCGTATGTGGAAGCTCATACAAGTAAAAAGTAGAACAGAGGATACTAGAGGCCAAGAAGGGTAGAGGAAAGAGAAGGACAGGGAGAGTTTGTTAAAGGATACAAAATTACAGCAAGATAGGAGGAATAAACTCTGGTGTTCTACACAACTGTACGATGAATATAGTTAACAATAATATATTGTATACTTTCAAATTGCTAGAAGAAGGATATTGAATTTCCCTAACACAAAGAAATCATAAATGTTTGAGATGATGGATATACTAATTATGCCAATCTGTTCATCATCTATTATATGTATCAAAACATCACTATGTACCACATGAATATGTATAATTATTTATCAATTAAAAAAATAATTTTTAAAAGTTAACTTTAATGCAATAGTTTCTATAGTGTAGACGTAGATTATGTTCAGGATGTTCATTTTTGTTCAGTTAGGAACATATTCATCCGTACTACACAAATGATTTTGATAATAACCACAATAATAATAATTTTTATTGATAATAACATAATTCCATATTGTCATGACACTTTTGACCTTGGAAGCATCTATAATTGATAGTGGGTTATAGTCATTGTCAGTCAGAAGGGACATAGTTTCCATTGCTTGTGAAGGCACAGTTATGACTGTTTATATCACATTGAAGATTATTGTGCCCAAGATAATCATAAAAACAGATGTGTGACATATGATTAAGTATGCCTGAATAAAGCTAAAAAAAAAAAAAACCCTTTCAATAAGCATAAAATAACAAGTCTAAGGGACAAGAAAGCACTGTGTCATAATTAAAGTGGTATTTTGTTTTCCTTAGTGGTACATAAAATAATGGTGTATGTTACAATTAGTGGTGTCTCAGTATCTCAGATTTCATATAATATGATTTTTTTTTGTTTAGAGGCAGGATCTTACTCTGTTGTCCAGGCTGGAATGCAGTGGTGTGATCATAGTTCACTGCAACCTCCAACCGGGCTCAAGTGATCCTCCCACCTCAGCCTCCTGAGTAGCTGGACTATAGGCACACGCCATCATGCCCTGCTAATTTTTAAACTGTTTGTAGAGTTGGGGGTCTCACTATGTTGCCCAGGCTAAAAGATGATGCTGTAGTACCCATTTTATTAGTAGGAAATCTGAGGTCCAGAAAGACTATGAAAATTTTCCAAGAAAGCACAATGGAATATAGTTTTCATCTCTCACAAGTTGCTATATATTCTAAATAGAAAGGCTAAAAGTGACTATTTCACTCCTTCATTCTTACCTTCTTTCCCAACCAAGTTTTCATTAACAACTGTTCACATGCTTGTATCTTTCAATATAAAAGAAAAGTTATGCCTTTATAAATGCAACTTTAAAAAACACCCAGAATGTCTAATTAGAACAAAGAAAGCAATAAGTGCTATGATGTTCTGTCTTGTCACAGAAAATGAATTCTTAAAATATTGAAAATTAAAAAGATAATTGGATTAATCATTAAATTAATACATAGTTAAAATAAATCTGTATGGTTATAGGAAGTTTATGGAGTGAAGCTGCTTAAAATCCATAACGAAGTTTAAATGTTAAACTTGTCCAAAACTTGATTGAACATGCTAAAGTGCCCTATAATTTAAAAAAATGCACCCATAAAAAACCCCAAATGAACTATTTTATTACAAACATTATATCCTCTTGTGTCAACAATTTCACGTCTCTTTGCTCTTCAAGTAGAGTGAGAGTGTGTGATAAAACCTGGAAGTCAATACACATAGAAGACCAACTGGCCCAGTAAACAATCACTGGGCATATTTTGTAGGATCACCTGACAGTTTTAATGTCCAAATAAGCATCAGGCTTTGGATCCAGTTCAAATTCACACTTAGCCTTTACCTCTGGCAAAAAAGTTCCACTTGCAGTCCTCATTTATCACATCCCCACAAAGGAGGAGCTTTCAGGTGCCTGCATCATTATGTAAGCTGAGATTTTGTTTGATTCTGCACAGTGCAGAGACAGAATTCAATTTGAATGTTGGCATTTGAAAGAGGAAGGCATTTTACTAGTGACCTTGCGGATAACTTTCTGCCAGGGAGCTAGAGGCTATCTCATGCTAGGTTCTGGTGTTGAAGGCATTATTTCCTACAAAGTGCAGGGCTATTTGCAAGTAATGTGTGCTGTGCATTACTGAGCAAGGCAGATGGCTCTGTGTGTTTTACTCCCTGGTGGCTTACTTATGATAAATAGAAAGGGGAATGGTTTTTTGGAGGTAAAAACACCAAAATAGTCTACTCTTTACATTTCGCAAATTAGATATTCACTTGTTCTAACAAAGATCTCCTTGGAATAAATGCCATTGGCTTTAATCAGAGAGAAACTCTGATGAAATCATTCCAAGTAAAGCGAGTTTTCATTTAAAGGGAAGAATGATAAAAATAGAGGAAAGGCCACAGAAGTAGGTGGAAAAAATATTCACAAATATATCTTTTATGTCTCAGATGCTAACAATAACTTTCTCTTCATATTAGAGTTTACCTTATTCACTGAAATTTCTTGTAAATATACATTAGAAAGTTCCTGTACATAAACTAGGCCATTTCATCACCAACTGAAGAAAATCAAGTTTGAAATGCCTTTTTTTGTCAACTGTAATTTCATTTACCCTTTGAATTCAGACTGATTTATATTTATCCAAGAGGTAAAATGAGTAGTGGTTACAAGAAAACGTCTTTTGATTAAACATAGGAAGAATTTTTTAAATCTGGGACTCTTCAATAATGAAGCATTCAGTTCTCTGTAACATTTTCTAGAGAAGGCTGAGCAGCTACAGAGATGGGGTAGAAGTGTTAGATATTAAAATGGTTTAACGTCAAAAACTCTGGTATTTTCCTATTATTGTATAAAACAAACAAAAATTGATGAATCTTCTAAACACAAGATTCATTCCATTCAGTAGTAAAATGCATTTAAAACATTATTAATGCTTCTGTATAAAGGACACGTCTTTGAATGGGTTGGCCATACAAAATTTCGCTTGTCTAATACTGTCTTGGCTCAGTTCAAAACATGAGTTCTTTGTAACTTAAATTGTAATGCATATACTTCATGGGTTTTAAAAGTATTCTGTTTAGAATAACTTTCTGGGCTGAGGATTATAGAAGTCAGCCTTAGAGAGAGATGTGCTTTATCAACCTAAAGGGATGAAGGAACACCAGTGCTTAGAAGATATAGAAACTTATTCCATGCTTAAGTTGTCATTCTCCGACAACCTATAAGTAGCCTCACTGACGTGAAAGGGAACCTCCTCAGTCACCTGTAACAGATGAAGTGTTTAGCACATTGCATCTGCTTTATTGGTTTGGTTAAGTTCAGTTGTAGGCTGACATATGACAGAGTTCTCATTTCAATCTTACAAGCAAAGAGCTTCAAAAGCAAGCTTATCAAGGTTAATAGAATGAACTTACAATGTCCCTAGTTGAAGAAAAGGTAATAAGGTACTCAGTAAATTGTTCTCTAAATAACTTGTCATCTCTCGGTCTGCAGTTAAAACTCTACCAATGGATCATTGTATTGTTTGTAATGAGTCCAGATACAAATACATCATTTTGTTATTTAAGTAGCATTTTAGGGGCTTTTAATTTAACATATGAATATGTTTTATTAACCATATTACATAGGTAGAGGGAGTATGTTACTTATGTTTAAGCTCAGATGTGAATCATAAACTTATATAAAAATTATATGAATACTTTGAATTAATTTAATGGAACCAAAGATCTGGGGACATTTCTTCTCTTTCAAAATGCAAATAGATTTGCAAGTCTTAATTTGGTGTATTTGTGCTATCAGTTTGACTCAAGTTAAGGCACATGGCTGAAAAAAATGTCTTATAATGTTAAACTAATCATCATCCTTCAGATGGAAGAAATGGAATACTTAATCACGTCATTATTTTAACAACAGTTCAGATGAATAAAGAATATATCCAAGACCAAGTTTCTACAATTGGAAAATTTAAATAAAATAAAGTGGATAGTTTTTAGTTTTTAATATGTTACAATTCAAACATTAATATATATTATACAGACTGTTCATTCACCCACTCACTAATTAGTGAGGTTTGTTAGTTTTGCTGCAAGTATTTTTTCTAGGCAAGTTAGTTCTGTGGTGTCATTAATAGTACCCCAGAAAAATGAAGACTGGTGGGTCTAGAAGAATCAGGTTCAATCTCAAAATATTATTATTACTTAATAATGCAAGATGAATCCATTACTCTCTTGTGTTTGTGTCCTTCAGGGGAATATTTGCTCAGTTCCTAATTAGTAAAGCAAAGTGAAAACAGAGTAGAAAAACTAAGATTATCATTAAATGTTATGAAGTGTGTGGAAAGAATAAAGGAAGTAAATGTAATGGTGATTGATGAAGAAAAGTAAAAGAACATATCTAGAAAAAAGTGAGAAAAGAAACTGTTGCAAAAATTAATTGAGGACAAACATTATTTTTCTTAATACCAAGAATTAAATACTTGTAGAGATATGAATAGAGCCAATGTTTCATTGTTATCGTCATTGTTATGTTTTGAGCTGCAAGAAGGAAATCTTTTATGTTACTAGAAATGAACTTGTAATCTACTATAATATGTCATTGACCTCAAGCCCCCCAAAAAATATTGCTTTAGAGGGTGTTATTGTAACACTTCATGAGCACAGTTATTTGGCCATGAATCCACATGGGGAGTATGATTTACTCTCAGCTAATATGTAAAATGATCAGAAGAACAATACCAAGTTTGGGTATTCTCAATGAAAGTTAATATACATTTGTGAAAACATTTTCTCTGTATACGTCTATCCCTGCTCACCTACTTTTCCTTATTAAGCTATTAGTTCCTGTCAGCAGAGAGCCAAGAATTTTTCTGAACAGTTTCCTCTAATCTTGCCAAACAAATATTGACTGGGTTGTCTACAATGTGGAAGGACCTATGGTTTTGGTGCTATGGGTGAAATAATAAAAGTATAGCATATAGTTGTATTTTGCATGGGAAATTTTTATGCATGTTAAAGATAATTAAAAATAAAACTAGCCAATTTTAGGTGCTGAACAAGTTGGATATGTACAGAGAGACCATGACAAGTTGGGGTGTAGAGCCAAGTCAGAGGAAGCCTCTCTGGGAAGGCACACACAAAAAGACAACTGCTTGTCTCTAGGGAAGGAAACTAGAAATCTGAAGTAGGAGGGAGACTTAAACTTTGTTTTTATACCCTTTTGTATGGTTTTAATTATTTACTTGTGCTCATATAACTTTTTTAATTAAAGATTTTTTTCTTAAGGCTGTATAAAGCTAGTTTGTGAAGAACCTTGATTTCTAAACTAAGGAGTTATAGTTTTTTCTCTGCAAATTCTAAAGATGATTTTTGGCATGTTCAGTATTATAAAACATAATTGTACTGCAATTCTGGTAATATTAGAGCAAGGAAGAATTAGATGCAAATGTACAATGTATCAGACATTTTATAATACAATTTACTTTTCAGATTACTGATACAGTGCACATAAAAATTTTAAATAGCTTTATCGGGATATAATTCACATACCATATAATTCACCCATTTACAGTATACAATTCGAATGGTTTCTCTTATATTCACAAATATATGCAACCATCACTGCAATCAATTTCAGAACATCGTGTCATGTCAAAAAGAACTTCATACCATTTAGCTACCACCTCCATTTACCATTATACCCTCCAACCTCAAGCAATCTGAGTCCTAAGCAGTGGCTTTCTGTCTCTATAGATTTCCCTATTCTAGAATTTCATACAAGTGGAATCAGATAATATGTGAACTTTTGTTACTGGCCTATTTCATTTGTTATAATGTTTTCAAGGTTCATCAGTGTTGTAGCATGTATTAGTACTTCCTTCCTTTTTATGGCCAAACAATATTTTACTGTATTTATATATAATATTTTTTTCTTTTTTTAAATTTCAGAATATTATGGGGGTACAAACATTCTGGTTATATATATTACTTTTGCATTGCCCAAGCCAGAGCTACAAATGTGCCCACGCTCAGTGTACTCTGCACCCATTAGTTATGAATTTACCCATTCCCTCCACCCCCCTCCCACCTACCCGGCACACGATGAATATTACTTCCACATGAGCACCTAAGTGTTAATTAGTTAGTACCAATTGGTGAGTACATGTAGTACTTGTTTTTCCAATCTTGTGATACTTCACTTTGAAGAATGGGCTCCAGCTCCAACCAGGATAATACAAGAGGCACTAGTTCACCATTGTTTTTATGATTGAGTAGAACTCCATGGTATACATATACCACATTTTATTAATCCACTCATGTATTGATGGGCACTTGGTTGTTTCCACATCTTTGCAATTGTGAATTGTACTGCCATAAACATTTGAGTGCAGATGTCTTTATTATAAGATGACTTTTTTTCCTTTGGGTAGATGCCTAGTAGTGGGATTGCTGGATCAAATGGTAGTTCTACTTTTAGCTCTTTGAGGTATCTCCATATTACTTTCCATAGAGGTTGTACTAATTTGCAGTCCCACCAGCAGTGTAAGAGTGTTCTCATCTCTCCACATCCACGCCAGCATTTGTTGACCATTTGTCAGTTGATGAACATTTGGGTTATTCCCATTTTTTGGCTATTAGGGGTAATGCTGCTATAATAATTCATATAAAAGTTTTTATAGACCTATGTTTTCATTTCTCTTGGCTATATACTCAGGAGTTGAAATGCTGATCACTCTATACTTAATTGTTTGAGGAACCGTCAGACTGTTTTCCAAAGCAGCTACACCACTGTACATTCCACCAGCAGCATGTGTGGGTTTTAATTTCTCCACATCCTTGGAACACTTGCTACTGTCTGCCCTTTTTCATTCTGGCCATCCTTGTGAGTGTGAAGTCGTATCTCACTGCAGTTTTGATTTGCAGTTTCCTGATGATTAATGGTGTTGAGCATCTTTTTGTGTGCTTGTTGGTCATTCTCTTCCTTGGAGAAATGTCTATTTAGCTTCTTTGCCCATTTTTTAATTGTTTTTTTTTTTCTGGTTATTGAGCTGTAGGTTCTTTGCGTATTATGGATCTGAGGTTGTTATCAGATATACGATTTGCAAATATTTTCTTCCATTCTGTAGGAGAGCACTGTTATTTCCAATAAAAATTTTTTATTGATACATAATAGGTTTACATATTTATGGGATGCATGTGATAAGTTGATAAGTGTATACAATGTGTATACAATGTGTAATGATTAAATCAGGGTAATTGGGATATCTATCACCTTGAACATTTTTCATTTGTTTGTTTTGGGCACATTCCAAATCCCTTCTTCTAGCTACTTTGAATTATACAAAAAATTATTAACTACAGTTGCCCCACTGTGCTATTGAACACTAGAACTTATTCCTTCTATCTAACTGTATTTTTGTCCCCACTAATGAACATCTCTTCACCCTTCCCCCTTCCTAGCCTCTGGTAACCATTATTCTACTCCTTATCTCCATGAGATTGTTTTTTTAGCTCCTACATATGAACGAGAACATGCAGTATTTGTCTTTCTGTGCCTGTCTTATTTCACTTAGCATAATGTTCTCCAGTTCTATCCATGTTGCTGCAAATGACAGGATTTCATTCTTTTTTTAATAGCTGAAGAGTATTCCATTGTGTATATATACCACATTTTCTTTATCCATTTGTCTGGTGATGGACACTGGGGTTGACTCCATGTCTTGGCTATTGTGAATATGCTGCAATAAACATGGGAGTGCAGATACCTCTTCAATTTACTGATGTCCCTTCTTTTGGATATATGTCCAGCAGTGGGATTGATGGATTATATCTATTTTTAGTTCTATTTTCAGTTTTTTGAGGAACCTCCATACTGTTCTCCATAGGTGCTCTCCTAATTTATATACCCTCCAACAGGGTACATGCATTCCCCTTTCTCTGCATCCTCACCAGCATCAGTTATTTTCTGTCTTTTTGACAATAACCATTTAATAATCAAATAGCCATTTAATACCAAAAAGACAATAGTCTTTGGCAATAGTCCTGCCCCCTCCACTGATTAAATCATAGGAATCACTTCTAATCCTTTAAAGATATTCTTCATCAAATTTTTAAGCAGATATATAATTCTTTTTGTAGTATTTTCCAAACTCTTCATTTGTAGTATTTTGAATTTTTTTTCTGGATAGCTAACCCTGAATATGAACAGATCACTTTTCTTCTGGTTCTCTAAAAATTTTACTCAACTGGTGATATATTCAAAAGACTTATGTTACTGTGCAGTGTCCCAAACCACCACCTCTGTTTTTGCTTTTAAAAAAAATTTCAATGCTTAGGAAGAGCTGGGAGAAAAAGGAACAAGTTCTAAGTTTGGGTCCAGCCATCAGAAACCGTAGAAAACAAATGTTCAAAATAGAAACTCTGCAACAAAAAATGTCTTTACGAAAAAGTAGACAAAATCAACCTTTGAAAAAGTCCATTACGGGAGTAAAGCAGACATCCTCATTTCTTCCCTTCTCCCTCCTAAGATATTTCAGAAAATAAAAATTGGAGAGTGGTGGATGCTTGCGAGAGAGATAAGTTTTTGTTTGTTCGACATTTATGATAATGAAAGGAACATTTCTGATAATGGCAAAGTCCCATCTCAGGTTCTGCATGATCTAGGATGAGGTAATGAGTGACAGGTTATTCAGGTTTATTTAGTCACTACATAAGCAGAGAAAGAAAGCAATTACTTAACCGATGTGAATCTCTTGAAATATGAAATATTATAAAAGTCTGAAAACATTAATGACTTATATTCCCCCAGGCTGCTAGAAAGTGACAGCTGTGGAAAAAAGGAGTTTTCTGAGTATTTAAGAGGAGGAAATAGGTACGTTGGCCAGATCCTGTTCTTCTTCTTCTTCTTTTTTTTTTTTTTTTTTTCCCCATTCCTTGAGTAAAGCAGAATCTGAGACTGCTCGCTCTTCCTAGCTGCACTGTCAGCACAGAGAGCAGGAGCTGTAAGAGCCGGGGGCAGGGGTGGGAGATGCAAGCACGTGGCAATCCCTTTCATGCATCAGCTAATTCCATGCTCTGGCTGTAGCCTTGGGAACATGAGAAATCCCGAACAGATGCTTTTTCTAAAGGTAAGGGAGAAAGCAAAAACTGATACTGCTAAAACAGAGATAAAAACAAAAAGTACATCTGTGAATTATTTAAATCCAGCATTAAAAGGGTAATGCTGAAGAATTCATTAGCGACCTGATAATTTAGTTTTTTCAGCTACTTTATGCAAGTTTATCCTCTAGTAGTTTTTTTTTTTAGCTTTATCTTTTCTCCTGTCCAAAGTAAAGTACCATAAACTAAAGTGTATATAGATATGCATATATTTTTAAATTAACTAGTGTGAATGAGACAATTGGACGTACTGTTTAATTTTCATTCATACATTCAACCTGGCTGCCTTCGATGGGCCAGGCTGGTGAATCTGGGGGAGGAAGCTGTGTTCTAATAGGAAGGGTATAGATATCAGAGTTAGACACCTCTGGATTTGAATCATGGCTTCACATTTGCAATTCATGTGACCTTAGAAAGAAGTTTCTCTAACAGATAAGTAGTATCTGCCATAAATATTTGCTCCCCAGACAAACACTGAGAAGGACTGTGATGTGGGGGCTTCCCTCTGCCCCTGAGTAGGAGGAAGGCTTGTATAAGCACAGGAAATGGTGAGGTCCTCTGAGAAAAAAGGATCAGACTGTATGGTGCCCAAAACCCTGCTTCCAGAAAGAGAGAAAATTTTGTGGGAAACAGAAGACTACAATTATTTGTTTAGAGATGGGGTCTTGCTATGTTGCCCAGGCTGGACTCAAACTCCTGGGACCAAATGATCCTCCCACCTCAGCTTCCCCAGTAGTTGGGACTATAGGCACGTTCTACCATGACTGGCTTAGACTACCACTGTTCAGGGTACTGTATTAGTTTGCTAGGACTGTCATCATGAAATACCATAGACTGAGTGACTTAAACAATGGAAATTAATTTTCTCACAGTTCTGGAGGCAGGAAGTTGAAGATCATGGTGCTGGCAACGTTGGTTGCTAATGAAACTTCTATCCTTGGCTTATAGTTGGTCGTCTTCTTGCTGTGTCCTCTCATGGTCTTTTTCTGTGTGTGCTCCTGGTGCTTCTTCCTCTTTGTATAAGAACACCAGTCCTACTGGATTAGGGGCCCACCCCAACATCCTTCCTAAAGACTTTATCTCCAAATGCAGTCACATTCTGGGTTAGGGCTTCAACATACGAATTTTGGTGTGGCACAAATTCAGTCCATAACATCCAGGAAAGCCACGTATTCTATTTTATAAGGTGCATGATGAAATGAAATCTGGCAACTACTATTTATTCATAGCCCTCCCTCATCTCTTTCTTACTCTATCATGCATGTGCACACACACACACACACACAGACACACACATACTCACAGAACCATCAACATCCCTGCATACCTCACAAGCACACAGACAGCCTTGCCTAAGTACTGTGCCTCTACTTCTGAATTTTGTGCAAGATTTTCTGATATTCAGCGTGCATGGCTAGTGATCGATATTGTTTATTGATATTTCTAGTGAATGATTGCTCTAGGGCAATGTTTTCCCTCATTGTGCAAATCTGGTTTGAGGATAATAATAATTATGGTGGTAGTAGTAGCAGTAATTTATTGAGTATTGAGAATGGCACTTATTTCATTTTCTTATCTAATATTCACAACAACCTGATGAAGTGGCAACTATTACTATCCCTACCTCACTGAAGAGGAGATAAGCTTTGCGAGACAGTGACTTGCCTGTGGCCTCGTAGCTAGTAAATTCTGGGCTGTCTGACTTTAAAGCCAATGCCCTTAACCTCTACACAGTGGAAATTTAACACATTGACAAGAATCTGAGAGCCCTGACAAATCTCCTCTATCTTTATCTTGCAACTGGATTTTCAGCCTAGTTAATCTTGGAGCTAGGTTTTTAGTCTCTCCCTAAGTGAGAGGAGCACTGGATGGGATCTCGTGCCTATACGTCATTAAAATATTTCCAGCCGTTCACTTGCATTATGTTTACCACTGCTCATCTGTGAGCTTCCACCCTCCTGTCACTGCACCGCCCCAGAAGGACTAGGAAGATTAATAAAACACTGTTCCTGGGAGAAGCTCAAAATGTCACTGGGAGATAGATGAATTCAATTATTTAAAATACACCTTGATGACCACAGTACTTTATACAGCAAGTTCAAACTGTTGTGGTAGCATAGAGAAAAGTAGATAGGGTGTCTAGAGGGGCCATGAAATAGTTGATTATGGAGGAAGCTTTGAGGCATAAATGGGAAGCAAGCAAAAGTTTGCCAGGCAAGGCAGAAGGTATTCCACGTTGGGTATTCCACATAAAAACATTCCACAGCATGTTTTCATGTTACGGTATTTATGTTTAGCTGCAGTTTTCACTCTGCAGCATTTTAAAAAAGAAATAATGCATCTTGGCCCCACCTCTGTCACATGTCACTCCCTTAGCCAGTACCAGTATTTCCTGTCCTCTGGATGCATCCTCCAGGTGAAAATAAGGTGCCAGGCATCTGGTAACTAAACAGTCTGGCAGACTTAGGACTATGCAAATTGTATATACAGTGAGAACAATCCAAATGGACACTTTTACTTTTTAAAAAATACATATGAACAGATAAATATCACAAAGTGTCATAATTATATAATCCAATCAACAATGTGATTTTTTAAGTCTATCAAAATGCCTTCTCCACTACCCCTCCTTGTGGGGGTGGGGGATAAAATATTAACCCCCCAGCATAAAAAGCCTCTCTCTCGTTGATTGTCTTACTGACATCCCATCAGTGTGAGGTTTATCAGGACCCCATTTGTTTCACAAATGAGGAATTTTATTTCGAACACTTAATCTCACATCACTTCCAGAGCAGCAAATAATCCCATTTTTGAGGTCACAGATTTCATACTTTCTGACAGTTTGGCACAAGCCCCTAAGCTACTTTTGACTCAGGTCAATATCTCTCTCTCTCTACATCTATTTTTCCCTGTCCTTTCTCTAGTCTTAAAGCACAACCCATCAATCTTTTGATAATGGTACCTGTGCCCCGGTCCCATCCCCTCTTCTGTTCTTATAAAACCTTCCTACCATTGTCTTCAATTTGCTCGCTCCCTGCTGAGAAAGCAGGGACAGCTGGTGTGGAGAAGAAAGTAGCAGGGAATTAGGTAACTAAGTGACTTTCTAACTCTTTTTCTGGCCCTTGCCTCACCCCCAAGGTAAACAAACATGTCTCTATGGCCACGTCTGTGGATGTTTCCTTCTGCAAGGCTCCAGAGACCAGGCAGCTTGGACCCAAGAGGGAACAGGAAGGCAGGGGGTGTATGGGGCAGAGGAAAAGTTGCATGAACAGTACAAAATAAGAGTTCAGTGTACTTCCATGGGAATTAATATGGAAAACCGACAAGGATTTTAGGTTCCACTGAAAAATCAATTTAAAAGGCAAATAGTGTAGGTTAATGAAATATCTGCAGAGGAATAAACCTGTGGTTTTATTTCTGTGATGATCTAAATAGAGAATGCATAGGTTAGTGTTTGGCAGGCGTCCTGAAGATGAGGAGAAAGAAGCTGAAGGATAATGCCAGCTGATGGCAGTGTCCCATACGGGAGGAAGCATTTCCTGGATGCTAACTGAGCTAGGTGCTTCAAACTGTGGTTCCCACACCTGGCTGCCCATCAGAATCATGTGAGAAACTTTAAAAAAATATGTAATGTGGCCCTTCCCTAGACCTACTTAATCTAAATTCCTAAATGTGAGTCCCAGGAATATAGCCAGCTAGCTAGATATGTATATATCCATACTGCGTACACGTGTGTATAAAATTGTCAACACAATCGCTCGAGATGCTTCTCAGGTGATTCAGATGAGCAGTGACTTTGGGAATAACATTCGCATGGAACTCTGTCAACAAGCCAGTGAGACAGGTTAAGGAGGAGAGGCTTGCTTCTCAATAATGAACCAGGGACTGCTGTCGGGAGCTGCAATTCAGGGCTTCGGGAGCTGGAAAGTGAACTTTTTGCATAATGCGTCTGATGGTTAATGAAATAATATAGTGGAGGAGGCTCATTAAAGCTCAGCATGTGGGCCCGCATCTGCCTGGTGGAACATACTTACTCACTCGATTTGCTATTCTGTTTTACTGGCTTCTGGCTCTGCCTGGAGAATTGTTACAGTTGATCGGCTTTTTAACAAATGTTCCATTAGACTGACCATCCTTTACCGATAAATCCTGGGACATGGGACGTATCTGAGAAGCCGTATGGTTTATCATCATGGTGAACAGTTTGTTGAGATGCATTTTCACACAAAGGGGCAGCACATTGCAGTAGCTGAGAGTCTGTGATTCCTGGCCGTGCCCCTTGGCTGCTGTGTGATCTTAGGCACATGACTTAACCTCCGTCTGCCTCAGATTCCTCATGTGTTATGGGGATTATAACAGTGTCTACTGCATAAAGTCGGTGTGAGGATTAAATGAGAAAATGGCTATTAAGAGCTTAGAATAGTGCCCAGGAACATGACATGTGCTCAGCAAGGAAATACGTATTTCTTGAAGAACTCTCTAATACCTTTCTTAATGCACAGTGGCAAACGAAGGGGTAGAGTGATTAAGCGGCATAAAATCACATATTTGTTAAGTGGCAGATGTAGATTTTTAAATCTGAGTCTGACTGACATTAAGCCTGTGTTCTTCCTGCTGCTCAATACTGAACCTTGGCTACAAGAAATAAATGATCCTAAATCAGAGGTGGTCAAAGCATGGTGGTCTGTGTGCCCTGAAATAGACAAAGATGGCACCTGGATAGAACCAAAAAGGATGAACACAAAAATAAGCACAATTAACCCTACCTTCTAGAACAATCCAAACATTGAAGATGAAAACATGACGGAATGTTGGAACTAAAATATTTTTAGATTTTTAAAATATGAGAAAGACAAGTAGTGGAAGAAAAGATAAAGAATCAACTTGAAATTCCAGGGGAACAAATGGTTATACAAGAATGGAAAAATAATCATAATACCCTACTTTGCTCTGTAGTAAACAAGAGTATATATATTTTTAGTAATGTAACTATGGTTTATTGATTTAACCTAAAGAATGATATTACTATGTTAGGCAGATTGGGGGAAGTAGTGTATAGGAATTACAGCCTCATCTATTATAGCAGAAAATTAATAAACAATATATAAAATGTAAAACGATAAGAGATATTAATATAAGAATACTATGTACAGTAGGGAGATTACTACAAAAAGAAAAAGATTAAAGGGTTAAAAATGGTTGCTTCTCAGGGAAAGGAGTTAGAGGATTTGAAGGTTGAGGGCTAAAAGGGAAAATCCTTTTTAATACCCACAACATTTCTGACACCAAATGTGTGGGGGCTTTCCCCACATCAACCAATTCTCCAATTCTTGTCAGACACTTACTGGGCATCCTACAATTTAACTGAATCCTGATACCAACTGCCTGGAGGCAGCCCAGACCCCACAAGTTAAGGGCTCAGTCCCACACGACTGCCCTTCCTACTTCAGATGCTGATTGCAAGTCCCAGGTTGTGACCTATGCCTGGGTTTGATAATTTACTAGAACGGCTCACAGAGCTCAGGAAAGCACTTCACTTACGTTCATGATTTATTGTAAGAGATACAAGTCAGGAACAGCCAAAGGGAAGAGGTGTGTAGGGTAAGGTACAGGGAAGGGGCGTGGGGCTTCCGTGCTCTCTGGGGTGCACCACCTTCCCAGCACCGCCCTGTGGCCCCCAGCCCAGAAGCTCTCTGAACCCCATTGTTTAGGGTTTTTATGGAGGGTCTATCATGTAGGCATGATTGATTAAATCATTGACTGCTGGTGATCAGGCTCAAATTCGAGGGAGGGGACTTTCAGCCCTAACTCTCTAATCACATGGTTGGTTCCTCTGGCAACCAGCCTTCACCATCCAAGAGTTACCTCATTACTATAAACACAGATGTGATCAAAGGGGACTTGTTATGAAAAAAGAAAAAAAAAAGATGTTCCTCTCATTTTTTATCACTCAGGAAGTTCAAGGGTTTTAGGAGTTTTGTGCCAGGAACTAGGGGTGAAGACCAAATACAGATTTCTTATTATATCATAATATCACGGGGACAAAGGACTTGCTTTTCATTAAAAACCTTGGGTGGTATTTGTTTTCTAAACCACATCTTTGTACTTTTAAAATAATAATTAAAATATACCCATTAAAAATAGAGTTTCTGGTTTTCCAAGGATCCAGGACAATTGACTTGCCTCACTGATAGGAAGATCTAGTTTTCTCCCACCCTTTTTTAAAGATTATATGGTATTTTTTTTTTGTTATTTTATAATACTATCTTGGCTTAATCTAGGGAAATAGGAAAAAATTATTTTGTTGGGTAAAAGCAAGTGGCATTTGGTTTAGGTTCAAAGGAGAATATAGGTGGGGAAATCTTAGGGCAGAGGATGGGGGTGGGAGATGAACAAATCCAATATTCCCTGGAAGAATAATTAACATTAAGAAATGTTACAGTAATGGCTAACAATGATAGAGGCTTTACTATGTACCAGGAACTGTTCCAAGCTCTTTATACATAAAATCATTTAATCCTTGCAACTCTTAAGAGAGTTAGGTACAATTAGTGTCTGCATTTTACAAATGACAAAACTGAGTTAAAGAAAGAGTATGTCATTTTCGCAAGATTACATGGCTAGCAAGTGCCACAAAGTCTGAACCCACAGCCTCTGGCTCCTGAAGTCTGAGCTCTTAAATTCTATGTAATATTACCTCTGAGTACACACGCACACCTCAGTTTCTGGGTGAGATGGAGAACTTAGAAAAGCCAGCCACAGTGAGGACAGGCGGTTGTGGGTGGTTAGATTGGGGAAGCTTCTTGCTGCCACACTTTGGTTTTAGCTGGCTAGGATGCCATTTGCTTCTATCAGTTGACAGAGTGAGGTGGGAAGAACTACATTAAATGTAGTAAATACTAATTTTGTCCCAAGATGATGACAAAGAGTCTGTCCTTGACTAAACTTTAGTTAGGCTCCTCTGAGCCCTCTGCTCAACTAGGCCCTACCTCAGGCTTCCATTTCTGTCGTGTAGAATACAATTTTAGCAAGAATCCTGCTAAATCCATTTAGCCAGCATCTCCCACCCTCAATGTCTGATCTCCCTTGATATCTTGTCAAATGTCCTCATCACCACTCTCTGCCAGGTGAGACCTGCTGCTCCTGGGCTGCCTTCAGCAAGAATCCTGTAGGGTCAGTGTAGCAAGAATCCCCCCACCCCTGATGTTTCCTCTTGTAATTTGCCATTCACAGACACCAGGCCCTCCGAACCCCAACCTGTTCCTTGGCTGTCATCCCCACCTGTCCATGCTGGATTTGGAATGGAGCCTAGTTCTATACTGAGGTCTCTTTTCTCCTATTGTTTTTACTGCTGTGACTACTGCTCAGCTCTGGTTTTCTTTGACGATGATCAAATCCCTTTACATGTGTGGGTGGCCATGTTATTAGGAGTCATTGCAGAAGCTACTGCACCATATCACTGCAGAGGACTTGGCTCATTTGGGCCAGAAAGCTCTCACGTACACTCGCACGCCCCACACATGTCTCCATTCCTCAACCCCATTCTGCCTCCCCCCTCTGTCGCTCCATCACCCGGGCTCACAGAAGCAGGTATGGAAGACACCTGCTCATTTGGAGAGTTCCGAACGAGCAGCATAGCAGGCTCCTTCTGAAAGTAATGAAACAAACTGGCTGAGGTTGATAAAACAGGAATGTGATGATGGTGATTACGTAAACAAAGAGAGAGAGACTGCCTTTCTGAGGTTAAGTTGTATATGACTGATTTCAAACATTTAAAATATCCTCTCCCCAATGAAAATATTTGATAACCCAATTGGGAGAAGGTCTAATGCAAGCATATAGAGCATGAATAGAAGCTGCTTGGGAAAATGTGCCTGTTATAATTAAAATAGGTCAACTCTGTACAAGTCTACACAAGTCTCACTAGGGAGATCCACTTTTTTCTCTCCTGGTCTTATTTCCTATTAATTTGGTTCCTGGTTCTACTTTATTTCTTCTTTTCAACTCTCAACCTTTCCATTGATTTTTTTAAAAAAATATTTTACCTACTCTATTTTATAATTTCCAAGACACTTTTTCTTGATTTTTAAATGTTCATATTTCTCGTAATCTGTTCATGTTTAATTATCAATTACCAATTATCTTCCTTTAGAAATTATTATACAGTTTTACTTAAGTTTTTCTAGTTCCTATACCTCTATACTTCAAATTATTTTTTCTGTTTATTTTTTCACCATCCTTTATGCTAAAGCCATTCTTAAAATGTCTGGTGATCCATTGTCCATGCATATTTAAAGTGGAGTTATGAAAAAACCAGTCTGGGGCTAGGAGGCACATTTGGCTAGTGGGCTAATCAGCCTCACAGTAGGGTAACTGATTTGAGAACTTAGCCATTCCGTTAAAGGCTATTCAATTGTCAGTATTTGTAGGTCCTTTCTTTTGGCCTGGTTACTTTCGTCGGAAAGAAATTTCCTTATTGCTACACAGGCTGTCCTGGGAGTAGTGTGAGGTCAGGAAGCAGAAGGTCTCGGGGCTGCTAAGCTCACTTTCATTGAACTCCCTCATTTGAGCACAGCCCTCGGCTATGCCTGGGGTCTCAAGTCCAGGGACTTGCAGAATTTAATCACTCAGGTGAGGCCAGCTGTCTGGCTGTGCAAGTTGGAGAAGGGATAGCGGGGCCTTATCCAGACTCCTTATCCAGACCCCTGACCCCTCTGGTTTCACTCCCACTTTGAGTTCCACCACTCAACCCCGCTGTGCTGGGAGCCTCCATTTCTACTTTGTTTCCCCACACCCTGGCTTGTTGGCACAACAAGCTAAAAATTTTAGCTACTTTACCATATTCATCTCTCCTCTGCTTATTCCCTTATTTTCATTTTCCCAAAATTTCATTGCTACCTTCCATGTACTGTTGTCTCCCTTCATTTTGAGGGGGAGGGATTTGTTGGTTTGTTTGTTTCTTTAATCCTTACTGTTATTTTAGTGGCATTTTCATGACATGGCAGAAATAAACACACATGGTGTCTACCACGTTTATTTAGAAGTATCATTATTCACTCTTCTCTTGGGCAGTGGGCTAATGGTGGTATCAAGCAAAATTAGAAATTTCGTTAGTGTTTTTTAAAGTTATTAATGTCATTACCAAAGAATAGGGCATATTGAATCAATTTTTTTTATAAGCAAGTTTCTAGATGATTCAGGCTAAAATTGGTGATCTATAAATTTATTTATCAGAGTCATAAAGTATTGAAAGCTAAATCTAATCTGATTTGCACGAAAGAACATTAGATTCAAAGTTGTAAATTCTCAATTCCAGATTTATCTTTGCCATCCTGGGCAAAACACTTTCTCCCTGGACCCCAGTAAAATGATGGCAGTTAGATCACACGGCTTCTAAGTTTCCTTCTAGACTAAACATTCTGTGATTCTATAAGGTGATTTAAAATCTCCACTTGTATTTATCATTTTCCCAAATATTTATCCAAGTGTGAAATGTACATCACTCAGGGTCAAAGAAATAATTTCTAATGGTATAAGAATTAACATTTTTATTCATTATTGTTTTTTACTTATATAAGTAAAAATGAATTTACTTTAATTTTTAAAAGTCTCAGAAAATTATAACCAGTACAAGAAAAATGAAATTTTCTTTGTAAACAATGTTACTTAAGTTTAAAAGTGTGAGTTGATTTAAAGAAAATTGTTAAGTGAATAATGTAACACAGTATGTAGGTATGATAAAAGTTAGGAAGATGCCATGCAAATAAGTGCAGTTTGTAAAACATGATGTGTAGTTTCATGACTCTGCCTTTGCACACACGTTAGTTTTCCACCTGGCAAAATCATTAGGTGTCCGGCTCAAAGGTTGCTTGCTTACTGAGACATTCAAGGTAGAAGAGTTTCATCTTCTAAAAGAGCTCAGTTCATTTGTAACTGGTCTGTTTACACAGACCAGGGACTGTGTCTTATTCATCTTTGTATCTCCAGGACGTCACTGTGCCTGACTTATAATGGATACTCAAGGAACGTTTGTTGAAAGAATGAACCAAGTCAGTATATTACTAAATGCAATGGGCAAATGTTTCTGTTCTTGATTTCTTTCCAGCATATATCACTAACTCCATGTCAATGGTCTCTGTCTTTACTTTATGAGTTCCAGAATACAATGCCCAAAAGGACAAGAGTGGAAACCACAGACTTTACATGAGAGGTAAAAAAATAAACAAAAACTCCTGGAAGCTTTTGAGACTAGCTTTGGGTTCCTGTAAATTTTAGAAGGTAATTTTTTCAAACATCATTGAATCTGAGATTCTGAGATAGTATGACCCTTGGATCAATGGCTCTTCCATAGAAATGGATATTATATTCCATTAGAACAATTTATATTTTGTAGACTTTATACTATAAAATATAAAGTCTATAGCAGTTTGAATTTACAAAGCATTTCTACACACACCATTTAATTTTATCCTCACAATAATGCTTTGCTGTTGGCCTGTTATAACAGACGAGGAAAGTGAGAGTTACAAAAGTTAGTTAAATGATTTTCCAAATGTCACTCAGCTAGTAGTTGGCTAGACTGGGGGTCAGCAAACTATGATGGGGGTGGGGAGAGGCAAGTCTGGCCCACTGCTTGTTTTTATAAATAAAATTTTATTGGAACACAGACTTACCCCTATGAAGGATTAACTCTATTTTACACATGAAGAAGAACTTGAGGCAAATACATGGTTGTCACTTGAAAATGTGACAAAACCACATAGTGGCAAAGCCAGGAGGACACACACCTACTGTCCTAACTCAGGAGGCTTTGTATCAGCAACTGCACGGTGTGCTGGCTTTGGTGTTCAAATCTTGGCTCTGGCTCTGTGACCTTGGGAGTTTGCCCCCTTAGTCTCTTGTAAACGAACATTTGTCAAATGCTTAAAACAGAGCTCAGTACATAGAAAGCACTCGATAAAATGATTATGTTTTAAATAACATTCATCAAAGCCTTTCATTATCCTAGTTCCAATAGTAAAAATCACATCAGTACTACAGGCTAGATGCCCCACATATACTGTTTCATTTAAGTTTTGTAGCAAACAATTATTAACCTCATTTTAGAAGAGAAAAGAAGTTTTGAAGGGTTAAGTAACTTCTCTGGTACTGATCCTAGCTCTGTCTGATTTTGAAGCCCACCTTCACTATAGTATTCTTTCTAATCTCATCATTTCCCTTACAGCAACTCAGTACTTGAAAAATAAACAAAAACAATAAACGAAGTATCTCTTACCCCACTCCCAACCAACCAACAAATAAATCAACCACCATCACCAAAAGGCAGGAGTATTCACGCTACTCAAATATATCTTGGGCTTTTGCCTGCCTTGGTTCCTTTAAGCAAGCTATTTCTGAAATCTGAAATATGCTGTCCCTGCTGGTCCTTTTATTGAAATCCTATTTATCCTTTTAAAGCCGGATTCAAACAGCACTGGATCCTTAAAGAGTTTTCTAATCACCAAAGTCAGAAGTGATCTGTTCTCTTCAGAATCCAATAGTATTTTTGTTTGTACCATGCTTATGAAATTCATAGGGTATATACTGACTTACGGTATCTTTTTGTACATGTGTTAAACTACTCTCAGAAATTGGTAATTATAAGCCATTTTGTAGAGGAAAGTGAGAAATGCAGAAATACTAAATAAAAAAATTAAGCCTTCCAATGGAATATACTGGAATGTTTCTTTTTAAAATTATCTCAAATTATTGTTTTGTATGCATTTATTAAAGATACTCTCTCTGCACAGTGCCTTGTCTTTTTTTTTTTTTTTTTTTTTTTTTACAGTGCCTTGTCTTGTATCATTAAATGGTAGGCACTCAATAAATATTTACTTGCTCTAGATCTCAAGTTCTTTTTATAATGCTAATTTGATATTTTCCATTAGCTCAGTACAATTAATTTAAAAGCACTAAGATAAAGATAAATAACAGAACAGATAATTTATTCTAATACCTTATCTCTATGTTCCTCATTTGAAAGTGTCTACCTCTAATTTATTTTACATTCTGTATTAGTAGCTTATGTATTTTATGTTATTTGAAAAAATAAAAATGACTTTTGGTAGATTTCAGCCCACCTTTGCAATATTCATAGTATGAGTGATCTATCATTTAAAATGAGTCCTTTTAAAAAACCAGGGCAAGGTAATCTATTTATTTGTGTTCATACCTTATCAGCAATCTCAACTGGGTTTTGCAGCCTCTGCTTTATTTTGAATTTGATTTTTCTAATATCATTCTTAATTGGAAATGGAGAATGCCATAGCAGTAAAATATCATCTGTTTGAATTAACATCACAGGGGTGGGAGGGGCAGTTTGAGAGAAAGAGTCAATTTGAATTAGTGAAAAACTGCATTATAGAAAAAGTTTTTAAACAAAGAAATGCATCTTTTCAAGTATATCAGCAACTAACTGCTAACAGTATTTTCTAAGTAGAGGCTTTTATGCCAACTTTTAATTAAAATTTTGCATTTGTAGGGGAATAACTTAATCTAAAAGTTATTCAAAATTTAAGTTTATTCTTAGTAGGCAATCCCTTTTGTTTAAAACATAAATATACCATATAAATGGTTTTTCTTTGATAGATTGATTTAACTCTTATAAATTCTCATAGATTCTGAATTTGTAGTTGGTTTACTAAAATACATTCTATATAAAATGTACTCTACATTCTATATCAAATGACTTTAATCAACACAGTAAAGTCACACCATTTAATCTAATTGTTTGCATTATGGTTATAGAGATCTAATCTAAGACAGAATTTGGCAATACTTGTAGGCAAGCTAAGAATTGTTCATCCAGGCTACCCACCCCATCCATCCTAGTGATTTTATAGTTATCATAAAAGGAGAAAGATTTGGATGAGCAGGTAATCTGCATGTTGATTTCACTTGTTCCTTCTCACAGGAAACTTAGTGGTTCTCAAGCTTTAGTGTGTATAAGAATGCCATGAATATTATTTTTAAATGAATACTGTACTTTACAGGCAATATAAGTGACTGTCAAGGTCAATTTTAACTAAATGCAGTTTTCATCTCACATGTTGCCCTAGAATGTAACTATCCTTATGTGCCCTATCATTAATTAGCCTTGCCCAGTGGCTTTAATGAATAGGTTTCAACTTATCTTTCAGTTCCAGCAAAAACTATACTCAGTCATACTGATGCAATCTCAGATCTCCCTACATGAACACACCACACTTCTGAATTCTTTCGTACTTTTCCATGCATGAATTAAAACGTTCTTATCTGATTAATGAACTTGTCCTTTGCGACTCAGCTTAAACCTTGCCTCCTCTGGAAATTTTTCTTGGACCTGCCCTTTACCAAGTATTTCTATACTTATCAAGTAGTATATTATTTTATATTTCTTTTTCTGTCTCCTGTGATACACTATGAATTGGTAGTGACTTGCATACAGTAAGCACTTAAAATGTTTATTAATAAATTATACAATTAATGAAGTTAAATATCTATAATAAAGAATGACTCTTTTTGTATCATATATAATCCTTTATGTTTTGCTTATTTCAACCAATTCCAAAAGGAACTGGGAAAATATAGTGTACCTGGATCCAAATGAATCTCTGATTGCTATTATAAAATACACAATTTAAAAAAGTTGTGAAATATCTGAAAAAGCTAACTTAACATATTCTAGGTAGTAAATACTTTAAAAAATCAAAACTCAGTATGTAGAGGACAATTGCAGAAGTTCATAAAGTGGAAGTAATACTGTTCCTCCCTATAGCTAGGGTCACCAGATGTTCTGGGTTACTCAGGAAGGTCTCTGTTTATGCCTGATAGCACCTGTTTTCATTTTCAAAAGTGTCCAGTTTGGGTGACAAATTACATTGTCACTCTATACACAGTCTCCAGCAATGGACTTAAGACTGTAATAGGGGAACCAAAAAAAACCTGTAGAAAAAATCATGTTGAGAAAACTAACAAAGTCTTTGGAAACAGTACCTGCAGATATCCATTACACCATAGACTTTAATGTATTTAAAATATATTTAATATATTTTAGCATGAAAAGAATTCAAAAGTAATTAGGTCATAAATCTAAATCCTCAATTTTAGGAGATTTAGAAATTCCTTGACATTATTTTATTTTATTGAATTGTACCTGCTTCTGCAAAGAGATGAGGTTTCTGTGTTTCTTAGGGATCGAGATTCTGCTCTGATTTTCATTTTACTTTATGACATTTGTACTACATTTGTATAGCACTTTACAGTGTACAGAACATGTTTAGATATATATTACATTTATAAGGATATAAGCCTTTCATTAAGTGCAGTGATTTTTAGTATTTATTGTGTCAGAAAAGAAGTGTTTATTTTGTAGAGATCCTTGATGTTTCTTTCCCTGGCTCTAAGGGGAATAAATCTTGTAGAGCGAACATTTGTCATTATTCATACATAGTGAAAAGGTTAAATGGCTAAACCTGCTAATGTGCTGATTGTTTTTAGCTATGAGCTGCTTTGGGCTAAATGCAGAGTAAGTTTTAGAACTGTCCTAACATATTATGCTGTTTTGTCTATCCCAATAGATAATAGTATATCCTCATTACTAAGTACTGCAGTATCTATTGCTAACTTACTTCCTATCAGAGTGTGTTATAATAGACACTATTTGAATGTTTGAAGAAAAATTTCTCTCTATATATAGGGTAGTGAATTCTAAGCTAAAGAAAAGTACAAATAATAATAATATTGGCATTACCTTCTGTTATAGACTGTTTGTGCCCCCGCCCCCGATCCATCTGTTGAAACCCTAATCCTCAAGGTGACTGTATTCGGAGACAGGGCCTATGAGAAGGTGACAAAAGCTAAACAAGGTTGTAAGAATGGGCCCCTGCCCTGATAGGGCTGGTTCTTTAACAAGAAGAGGAAGAGACATCAGAGCCCACGCTCTCATTGACTTATGAGGGTACAGTGAGAAGGCTGCTGTCTGCAACCCAGGAAGAGAGCCCCGACCAGAAAATGAACCATACTGGCACCTTGATCTCTGACTTCTAGCCTTCAGAACTGTGATAAAACAAATTTAGGTTAAGACACCCAGTGTGTGGTATTCTGTGTGGTAGTCCCAGCAGACTAAGACAGCTTAGATGAACAGTTGGAAGATGTTTCATTGAAGTGTAACCATAGGGGATTACAAAGAAGACAAGTACTGGGAAAAATAAACCAAAAAGTCTAATTGTTATTAATTTGAGTATTTAATTTTAATTTGTATTTTAAGCACAGCATATTATTGCTATTATTTTAAACATATTTAAATATTTTTATTATCAAATTATCATTTCCCTCAATTATGTGATTATGTGGTTTTTTAAAAAGTTAGCTAAAAAGTATAATTTCATTTTATATATATAGAGTTATCTATATATATACACACACACACACACATATTTATAGTTTTTAAACTCCAAGGACTTTCTGGCTGATTAATCTAATTTTAAATGATGATAATATTGTATAAGTTCAGAAAAATTTCCTGCCAGCTGATTGTTGACAAGAGAAAACTTTCTAAACAGAGAGCAAAGCTTTTCATGTTACAATTGTTTAAAAAAGAATTTAAAATGATAATAGCACGCTCATTTGTGGCACTCTTAAGTAAGAAGTGATTAATTTCAGAAGCTTTCCCTGTAGCATATTTTGAAAGGGGAGGGATACTCCAGAGGTAGGTTCAGCCATTGGAGAAAAGCTTACAGAAAATATCACTGAAGATGACACTTATTCCAAATTTTGCCACAGCTGGCTTTGGCTGTTTGAATATGGGATGGTGTCAAATCAAAGCTGGAAGTCAGAGGTGGGAGTACTGACGGGGCCTGATTCTTACATTCTTGAGTGAGTGATGGGAAAGGGAGCCTGGGATAACAGCAAGTCCCGAATGCCTGGCACACACCTCCCTTTGTGAGCTTGCTCTGCTCACCTCTCTGGTATCATTTTGTGTTACCTCTGGCTTCTGAAATCTTGGAAGTTCCTTGAACACAAGCTGCTGTTTCATGCCTCTGATTTTTCACACATCCTTTCTGGAATGCCCTCTCCTCCCAATACTGTCTGTAGAATGTTGTATCTCCTTTTCTATTGATATTGGAGCCCCCTCTCTCTTGCTCCAGTATGAACTGGTTGCTCCCTTGGTCTGAAGCAGGGAGATTATCCCAGATCTTCCTTTAACTAAACTCTTGGGTTGGAACTGCTATTATTATTGGGAAGCTTTGTCTCCTTTCTTTGTTTTCTCCTTCATTTTGCTGGAGTGCACTTTTGGGTATTTCCTAGGAATAGATGTCTGAGAAGTAAGTTTTAAGGTCCTGTATATGTAAAACCATCTTTATTCTTCTATCATACCAATTGATAACTTAGCCAAATATACAATCAATTCTTGTTTGATGATAATTTTTCCCTTAGGATTTTAGAGATATGGTTTCAGTACTGCCCACACTTTTAAACCATGAGAACTCGCTCATTACCTTGGGGAGTGCACCAAGCCATTCATGAGTGATCTGCCCCATGACCCAAAGCCCTCTCACGTGGCCCCACCTCCAACATTGAAGGTCAAATTTCAACATGAGATTTGGGAGGGACAAATATCCAAACCCTATCGAAGAGGAAGAAGAGCTGGTGAATGAATAAACCTCCCGATGCTTTGCCCTCCATTGAGTTCTACACCATCTCTCAAAGGGTCAGTAGTGAGATCAGGCCCCAGTTGCCCACAGCAGTAACCTGCTCCTTATTGGACTTGTTCATGTTTTTGCTGGCTTTCCTGTCTCTACCTGCTTCCTCATGCTGCTTCTTGGAATCACTTCCAAAATAAACTACTTTCACCAAAATCTTGATTTTTGGTGTACCCAAAGTCTGTGACTTTGGGGGACACTCAGTCTCTTTTCAGAGTTGTACAGGAGCTGTAGGAACTTGTAGATATCCTAAACAGGGTTTCTTGATCCATCTTTACTATTCTGCTGAGCCATTGTTTGATATTGGTCCTTTACTGTACATGGCTTCAACTGAAATGAGCTTTGCTTGCTCTGCCTCCTGTTCAGGTGGTATGATAACTTTGTCATTGGCGTAAGAGGCTCTGCCAGCAGACTTGCTTCTTCTGTGTCAAGCCCATCTGTGGGTTACTCCGCTTGGCCTTCCAAGGCTCCAGCACTCAGTGCCCATGTATGGTCTCTCAGCGAGAAGACCACTCCTTGCAAAGGGATCTGATGGGCCTGCTTGAGTCAGTGCCCATGTCTGGACAAGGGTGTGGAGAATGCTTTTGGCCAGGCACATCTACTCCTGTGGCATGTAAAGGGATTTGTAACTGTCAATACCATCAGATAGGGGAGAGGCAGTCAGAGAAATGAAAAGAGGAGTTTTACACCAAAATAGAGAAGAAATGCACAACACGAAGAAACGATGGATATCTACTAGCTTTTACCTTTTGGATGCCAAACAATCATATATATACATTCTCTTATATTCATAACCTCAACATGCTCCATTTGTATAAAGTAACCCCCATATGTATACTCAGAAATATATTCACCTTCTCATAAAAGGAGCAAACATTAAAGTCTCATTCTGTTTTAGGTTCTGGATTTTTGGGTGATATTTTCTTCTTGTTATTTGCAGATAAACCTCCTAATGATGCAGAAACTTATGCTTGAATTATACATTTCACCACTCAGACACATCCAGGGAACAGGGTAGAGGGAGGAAAGGATGACTGCAAAAATTATTTCCCTTTTGGAAAGAAGAAAAGGGAAAATGACACTTGTGGTCACTCTCCCCAGCATACTCAGTCTCCCTCTCTGGCAGGAGATGGGTTCTTGGTAAGTCAGCTCCACTTTCCCAGCTCTGCTCCATGGGCTCTCCATGGCTTCATCTTCTATGGCCACATCTGGGAGGAGCTTTGGGGAACGTTTCCCTGGTGGGTGCCTCACAATATTTCTAAGAGATACTAAATGTTTACTTCAGTATTTGTTGACTGAATGCCTAAATCAAGAAATATCAAAGCATGGTAGAACCTGTGAGATTTATCTGCTGAATTTCTGACCTTGCTAAGTTATCTCTACTTCTGAGTCACAAAAGTACTTCCAGGGAGAACGACAACACTGTATTTTGGGGTTTTTGATTTAATAGATTCTTTTAAAGCCAAACTGAGCTAAAAGTACTTGTTCCATTGATTGTTAAACATTCTTCTTCTTCTTCTGTTTTTTTTTTTTTTGCAGCATATTGAATGAGTTCGTGGAGTGCTCCCCAAGCTGCTGGAGCTTGCCAATTAAAGCCCACATTGAAATGTTATAAAAAAGAACAGTTTATTGTAATCACAGATACTGTACATAACATAGCAATTTGCTTCTTGAAAGCTAATTACAAAAGTTGTTTGAAATAATCAGGACCTTATTCAGCAGCTCAGGGGCAAGAACAGCTGTATAAATACTTATCATCGCAGCAATGGCAAGAGAGTAGGGTGGAAAAAAATAGGTTAGTTAAAAGTTCAAACATAGAATAAAAAAAGAAAATGGAAATGAATTCCCTTAGCTCTTTTCAGTGACTATAATGAACATTCAAGGACGTAATGTTCCAGATTTTCAACAAAATATTGAAAGACACTTTTGACATGACAACAGATTCTATTAGAATTATAATGCTCTGAGTATCTATTAATTAATTGCGTCTAAACTTCCTGGAACTCTTCCATACTCACAGTAAATTCTAGTAGCATGTTAAATCATGTTAATTTTCTCTAGAGAAAGGGTGCAAAATATGTAACAACAAAACAGATGGCATTTAAAATTCGACAATCTTACTTAATGGAATAAATTGACATCTATAATATAATGTTAGTAAACCTGTTCTATTGTTTTGCGTGGCCATTTGTAAGTGTAAGGTGGGCTATTTCATCAGGAAGTGACACTTTGTTTCAGGGACCTGGCTGTGCATATCTAAGAAAAGTCTGTTTCTTAACTGAGTGAGCAGCTGTACTCCTGGAATATAATTTGGTCACTTTATTGTACAATGAGATAAGACCCAGTAGCATTGTCCCCAAAAGCAGTAATCACAATTTCACAAGTTAGTGGAAACTTGACAGTCCAGATCATGTACCTTCAAGGATTAAGTGCAACAAGGGCATGACCATCTCAGCAGGGCAAGTTTTTCAACCCACCAGATTGCTAGTCATGGATTTCAAATATATTGTAAGAATCACTTGAATTATAGCCACTTTTGACCAACCATAAAGCCAGTTCCTATACTTAAAAATAAGTGTTCCTATTGTTCAAGGAAGTTTATTTTTTACAAGAGAGAAAGTTATTTGGGCAACAGAGAAATAAGGTATTTGTTGAATTAAAAGAGCCCAGTGGAGTTATAAATATACATGCATACTGCATAGACAATCTCTACTGAGCTTCACTTTTTAAAACTTCTTGATGATCTCTCTACACTCATAATAAATCCTGCCCAATCCTAATTAAATTTGGGTTCAGGATCACTAGTATTTTATCTTTTATGGAACTTTTAACAGCCACTTCATTATTCACTAGGGTGGGTGGAATACACATATAAACAGCAGAGAATAATGCAATACTTATTGTCTTCTTCCTGGTAAAATGTTTTTACACAGTTAGCAATTTTTAAATGCTAAACTTAGAGTTGTTTTCAGAATTTAGTACAATATTGAGCAAATAGGATATCATTGAATATTTGTTGATGGATTAAAAAGTAAATAAAATATTTTGAATCATTGGAATATACATTTTAAATAAAACATAGTATTTTGGTCCACAATCTTTTTTCTTTCTTTTTTTTTTTTTTGAGACAGAGTCTCGCTTTGTTGCCCAGGCTAGAGTGAGTGCCGTGGCGTCAGTCTAGCTCACAGCAACCTCAAACTCCTGGGCTTAAGCAATCCTACTGCCTCGGCCTCCCGAGTATGCCCGGCTAATTTTTTTTATATATATTTTTAGTTGGCCAGATCATTTCTTTTCTATTTTTAGTAGAGATGGGGTCTCGCTCTTGCTCAGGCTGGTCTCGAACTCCTGACCTCGAGCGATCCACCCGCCTCGGCCTCCCAAGTGCTAGGATTACAGGCGTGAGCCACCGCACCCAGCCAGTCCACAATCTTTTTTTAAAAAAAAGTCTGTGTGGTCATGTATAGACCTATTCAGCACAAGAATTAAGTACATACCTTTCTGAAAAAGGCAAGTCTTAAATTAACATATCAAATGATTAAAAAGACATTATAAATCTTTAATTTATTAATTCAATGCTAAGCATATATGCCTGACTCTTTTTGACTTTGCTAAAATATTTGGTAACACTGACTTATTTCACATAACTATATGTCCACTCTGAAAGGATCAGATTTGCTTAGAAGAATTTGTTGAAATGGCTTTCTCCACGAGGAGCCCCATTACCAGGAGTCAGTAGACTTTTTCCCTCCATTTCCATATAGCATGGTATCAAGAATAAAATAGACAGGCTATAAAAATTTAGGAATGTATAATCATACCTTGTAGAATTTACAACTTTGCTAGAGAAAAAACTCAGAGGGTAAAGATTTTATATATATTATATACAATGCAATATTATTCAGCCTTAAATAAAGAAGGGAAAGTCCTGCCATTTGTGACAACATGGATGAACCTGGAGGACATTATGCTGAGCAGAATAAGCCAGGCACAGAGAGACAAATTCTGCATGATCTCATTTATATGTGGAATCCGAAAAAGTCAAGCTCATGGTAAGAGAGAGTAGAATGGTGTTTACTGGGGGTTGGGGTGGGGGAAGTAGAGAGTTGTTTGCCAAATGGTGCAAACTTTCAGTTATAAGATGAAAAAATTCTGGATTTTAATGTACCACATGGTGACTATAGCTAATAATAATGTAATTTTGTCATAAAATAACTTCCAAGTATCTGTCCAGAAGTAAAATGTAGTTGTTCTATGTGAAATAGTGTTTTAAAGGCAAATGATGGAATAGATTTTGTTAAAAAATATTGGAATTTTTTCATACTTTTTATTTTCCTTGTAGGACTTGAATTGAATTTCTTTCCTCACTTTTGCTATTAAAATGATATGTGGGTCAATAACAATCTATTAGACTCTTTGTAATCAGTTGATCCTTTTGATTGAAACTTTAGGGAAGGAACTCATTGGCCCAGTTTAGGTCAGGCACACTGTTGGGTCAATCAACTGTCATCCAGGGTGGCTCATATAAGATAAGAACAAGTCAGTGCCTTTGTTACCATAATAGTTGGATGGGGTTAATAACACAAAAGGGTATGCTAGGAAGACAACATCATAAAGATCCACTGTCATTTCTGAACCATATTTATTTCAGAATCAGTTGTCATCTCTGTAAAACACATATTATTTTAAACAATGTAATTCTATTAAAGACTATCATCAAATGGTAACTGTAAGTTCCTGAAGGCCTTGAGAGAATGCCTAAAACAGTGTTTTGCACATAGTAGATGCTCAATAAATACCTTTTGATTTATGTTGATTTAAGTAGCTATGTGCATAAGATGCTATGTAAAACTGGTTAGACAGACACAGTTCTGGTCTCTGGGCACTAGAGGGACTAGATTAGTACAAAGAAGTAAATAAAACCGACAGAAAAAATAATGGAAAAGTAAAAGTATAGTGGAAAAGCATTAGATCCCACAGAAAGGGGATATACTTTGGTATTTGCATCATAAAATATTTCTATTTTGTTGTCTTTGGCAAATTTCTTAATTGTTCCCATCCTCTGTTTTATCTTTGAAATAAAAATATCCATGTCTCAGAGTTTGTGAAAACTCAAGGGAAAGCTCTTTGTAAGATGGCAGAGGCTACATAGATTTGTAAGATATTATTATTAATGTGTCATATGAAATGAGCAACAAAGCCTCGACCTTTTATCCTTCTCATCCCAAAGTTCCTTTTTAGAGCTCTATTCAGATGCTTAGAAAATAACCATTAATACAAATATTTGTGTTCTCTTTTTAATAATTCAAATAGGCTACTAAGTCAGAACAAACCTCAAATAAAACAAAATAGTGCTTTTCCAGAATAAAAGAGACCATTTGGCTCAAAGGGTATGGCTGTACCAGGCTAATTAAGAAATATTTTCTTTCTCAATCTCAAATTAGACTATGTAGTCTGAAAACGGTTAAGGAAAGTTTTAAGTATTAATAGCTGTATTTATAATACTTTAAGGACAAGTTGATAAAATTTAAGGAACTGTGAGACCCACACGCCATATTGGCAAGAATATTGAAAAGAAGGTCAGACTGGAGAATCCCCCCGCCCCTGCCAACCCTGCTTTACAATAGCACTGGAGCCCACCACTCCAGCTGCTTAAAGATCAGTGTGATTAGGGGTGTTATTGTCTACCTGGCTGAAGTCTTCTCAGGAGCCCTTAAACCTGCTTGAGCCACACTTGGCCATAGTACTGGGTAAAGGGAAGAATGATCAATAGGGAGAAATTTCTTTTTATAGGAAGAGATAGCAGGTTTCCCAAGGAGGAAAGATTGGAAATTCATAATTACTATTTGTGTATGTGTGTGTGTGTGTGTGTGTGTGTGTATTGTGTGGTGAGAACACTTAAGATCTACTTTCTTAGCAATTTCGAGTATGCAACACAGTATTATTAATTATAGTCACCATACTGTATGTTAGAGCTCCAAGAACCTATTCATTCTGCATAACTGAAACTTTGTATTCTTTTACCAACATCTCCCCAGACCCTGGCAACCACCATTCTACTCTCTGATTTTGAATTCAACTTTCCAAAACTAGATCCAATGTTGTTTCTACAACAGCCTCTATGCCAAGAACAACATATGGTTTGTTTTCTATGACTACTTAGGTTAAAATGTAATATATACTAGTAGTACGATTACACTGTTCAAGGTCAGGGACACCATTCACACTGGTACATGAAGAAGGCTGATTTATTCAAAATATCTGTTTAACACCCATTATGTGCTGGGGACTGTGACAAGCAGCAAGCACACCTTGGTAAGTCATGTACATAGAACACAAACCATGAGAAGAAGGTGGCAGGGTAAAGATGGGGTTTCAGATGGGACTGGGACCCATATTCCTGTGTCTAGTAGAAGCATACCCCACCATCTGGGCTAGGTGGACCTGTGCAACCCCTAGCCTTGGCTGAGTCAGAGCACGAGCACAAAACTCTTGCTCTCAGAATTGTGGTTGCCATCCTTCTCTTCTCTGCATGTCTCCTTATTCTATTCACATGATTTATCAAGGATCTGGGAATACACTGTTGAAGGAAACAGATAAGGTCCTTGACTTTATGGAGTTTACAGTATTATAGAGGAAAAAGGCATTAAATAGGTAATTAAATAATTATTTAATTGCTGTTGTAATGAAATAAAGCTTTTACTGTACTGGCCTCAAGGTTATACTTGGTCCAGACATTGAATAAGTTCTAACCTGACTTCCAAAAGGAGAGTAATAATAGTGATTATTTTTATCAGTATCAGACACTTCTTATAAATTGTTTCCAATCCTCATGGCAACTTTGAAAAATAAGTATTTCCCCATTTTACCAGCGAATAAATGGAGGTTCAGAGAGTCAAACCAATTTCCTCTTAGTGTTTTACTGTTAATAACACCAGTGTTGGGATTTGAACTCTGGCCTCTCCAACAACTACACTGGTGGGCTTTCCATTATCACATCGCTCCCACGGGCAGGACACCTGAGGTGGTAGGAACTTCGGGAACTTACTCTCTCAACCACTAAACACCAGGTTTCTTTTAGCTTTGAATTTCAAGATTGTTATCCTTAAGCTCAATAAATATGTGCTAATTAACTGACTTTTAAGTTACAAAAATGCTCCCTTCTTTTTGCTTTTCATGCCCACACATCTTGATGTGCTGGGTACAACACTGGTGGGAGTCTTTATGGAAAGGACTGGCAATTCTTTTGCTCATTTACTACTAATAAAGCATTTTTTATGCCTCATCAAAAGCCAGAGGTTCATATGTTGCATTGTCAGAATAACAATTCCTCCACTGAACTGAATTGTTTTTCATCATTTCAAGCACACTCTCCTCCGTAACAGGAACCCAGTTTGTAGCTATTGTTTGTGCATGTCTTAGTTGGTCCCGCATTTCTAAATGCAAGTGAAAGTTAACCCACTAATTATTACATAAACCACCTAATGCTCAATCATACAGAAAACTAGGTATAATTTTATAATTAATAATATAAGAACATTTCCTAAACTATGGTTATGAAGCCATATGGAGAAGCTATTCTTCCCAAAGTAAAGGAAATAAATTCTAAGCTAGAAGGCTGGATATTAACACAGGGTTTCTAGCAGTGAATTTTCTTTCTTTTTTTATTTTAGTAAAATATACATGACATGAAATTTTGCCATTTTAACTACTTTAAAGTATATACTCAGTAGCATTAAGTACAATCACAGTCTTGTGCAAACGTCACCACCATCCATCTCCAGAACTTTTCCATCACCCTAAAATGAAACTGTACCTATTAAAAAAAAACTCCCCATTTCCCACTCCCAAGACCCCAGAGTCATCCATCATTCTACTTTCTGTCTCTATTAATTTGACTGCTCTAGGTACCTCATATAAGTGAAATCATAAAATACTTGTCCTTTTTTTGGTCTGGCTTATTTTGCTTAGCATAATGTATTCAAGTTTCATCCATGTTGCAGCAGGTGTCAAAATTTCATTCCTTTTTATTTATTTTATACTTTTTGGGGGGCATTCATCTTGCATCATTCCTTTTTAAAGCTGAATAATATTCCATTGTATGTATATACACACTTTTAATTTATCCATTTATCCATTGATGGACATTCGGGTAGCAGAGAATTTTGAATCATTTCAAGAATTATATGAATGATTCTCTGTGTAGGGAGTGAGAAAAAGATATGAAAATACTGGGACTGAGAAGGAAAAGGTAAGGATTGAGAAGCCCATGATACTGAGCTACACTGTCCAACACAGTGGCCACAGGTGGCTACTGAGCACTTGAAATCTGGCTAATCTGAAATGAGATGAGCTGTAAATGTAGAATATACACTGGATTTCAAAGACATAGTATGGAAAAAAGAATGTAGCTTGTAAATAATTTTTAAAAATATTTATTACATGTTAAAATGACATTTTGGCTGTATTTTAACAAAGTAGTTAAATTGTTAATATTAATTATACCTTTTTCTTTTAACTTTTTAATGTGGCCCCTAGAAAAGTTGCAACTATACATATGGCTCACATTATATTTCCTTTGCAAAGCGTAGATATAGAAAGCCAGTTCTAAGGGAAATTGCCCTCAGGTTTTCTTTATTACCTACACTCAGAATCTAATATAGTCCTTTCAGTTAACAGAAGACAAGAAGACTTATCCAAAGGAATTAGTCTCCAATTGTGAAACACCAGAGAAGGCGAGGATGGGCAATATTTTGAATGTCAGAAAGTCCTTCTCTTCAAGTTCTGTAATACAGGATACTGTATCCTTTTACCTAATCATAGGTTGCCGTAATATTCCTAGTCTAAAAAATGAACAGTAATTAATAGGAATGCATAAGCCTTCTCGCATATCGCCTTCCTCTGCTTGGATCACCCCTGTTCCTTGGAACTTTGTTTCTGTTTACAGGAACTCACTTTCTTTATAAGAAAATGTTCCTTAAGTTCCTGTTAGGCATTTGTTTGAAAGGTCTCGAGGTAAAAAGTACACTGCATGTACACTAACTGACTCTCCTGTTTCCGCTGATTAGCCTCTCAGAAAAATAATGCCAGTCCTTAAAAGAGCAAAAGGGAACACTTGGTCCATCTATTCAAATCAACACCATTGTGAGAAGTCAGGGATCCTGCTGTCTCTCCTCAGCCCACACATTGCTCTCTCTGCCTCTAGAACAGAAGTTCCAAGGGTAAACAAGGACAGGCCTTGAAGGTACAGCAGTAAAAGAAATCGTAAGTCATAATTACTTAGGTAGGCGGAATATCACATATACTTTTTTCTACTTCAGCTATTTTAATACAGAATCTTATTACACTGAGATGTTATGGTTTTGCTCAGATGATACTTTATCTGAATATGTCTCTCTTTTCGGCTTCTTAAATTCAGTCCCAGAGAACCCTTTCTGCTATCAGTGACCATGTCTGTTTTCTTTCTTTTTCTTTTGCCTGAAAGACAAGCTATTAAAATATTTTTTAAAGGCTTTTGTACCTGCTTTAGGCACTTTTTATTTAAACATGAAGTTTTCTTCACAGACATATGCAGATTTCAGAATCGCTGTCTGGAATACTAGGGCATTCCAGTGCTTACATTTGGAACTTCCCACTTATTATCCTCTGAGTGGTGCGATTTCCCTTGTGGGTGGATGGAAGGAATATAGATCTAGATTGTTGATTCTATTTAAAGAAAATTCTATTTTGAAAAAGTCAATGAGAGAGGGGGAAAGGGAGTGGGGTTAATGGCAAGGGCAGGCAAGGAGAAGCAGAGAGGCAGAAAGGTGAGTGGAAAGTAGAACAGGAGGAGAAACCGAGGAGAGAGATGATGAGTCGTTAAAATAAGGAGAAGAGAGAGAGGGGTGAGACTGAGGAGCACCTAGAACGTGGAGAAAAGGAAAGGAAAGAGAGAGAGGAATCGAAATGCCAAAGAGAGACCTAAGAAACAGGAGCGAGGGAGGTAGGCAGGTTGGGGAGGTGACCCAGAAGAATCAGGTGTCCTGTGGCTTATGCCCCCTCAGGAAAGCACAGGAGGTTATTTGAAAATAGGACGCACAGAGGTGACATAACATCGTATGGGCATTTATTATTTTGATGTTGTTGCTAAAATGATGTACAGTCCTTTCCGGTTATCAAATGGTTAGTTACGCACTGCTCCACCTCGCTTAGAGTGTCAATAGTGTCACATTTGGTTTCTTTTTTGCTTTAATTGGAACAAGCTCAAGCTGCTTCCCCTGTATCCTCCGCCAGAAAAAAAAATGGCAAGAAGTCCACTATCACTTCTTTTAGTGATGTCTTTTTCTACTTTATGGAGTTTTTTATTAATAATTCCTGGACGCTTATAAAGCGCCATCATTTTTCCTAAGTTGCTCAGAGGCAGGAGCCCTGTCTTTTGACGGTGGCCGCCACCACGGGGGAGGGTCCTTTTCCCTTGGGTCCTGCTGTGGGGGAGGGGGAGCTGGTCGCCCACCTTCACTCTGCTGCCCCTGACACTGCCAGGCTCACAGCCAGGCTGGGAGGGCGCGACTGGAACCGGAGTGGCAGCCTCCGTGTGCCAAGCACAGGCCTGGAGAGCCTGAGAGCCCTCAACGTCCCTGTAACCTTTCTCCTTCAGACTCCAGGGATCCATCCGAAGACCCGCTGCCTTTTCCTTTTCCTCTTTCCTTCCTCTAATAAAACAAACCCCAGGATTTCATCATACACATTGCTCTCTCCGCAGAACTTGACGGCTAATCGGCAAGCGCTGCCTTCCTTACGAAGCCAGGCTGGAGACCCGCACCATGGAAGAGCCTGCGTGCCTTTCCTGCTGGTCAGGAGGGCTTAGGACTTAGGAACAAAATGCCTGCAACTCTCCTAACAAGGAGAAAATATAACCTTTTCTCCATTCCAAATGAATCCAAAGCAGTGGAAATACAAAGCAAAATAATTATTAATAGGTTATCCTTCTATAATACTTTTTAAGAGACAATACACAAAATGTTTTATATAAGCTCAATTATGTAATGCTAAAAATTCTGCAAAGATATGTGCCACTAATTCCATTTATTTTTTTAAATGAAAGGGCTGAGGCTCAAAGAGGTTAACTAGATTATTGAAGATTACACCAATGATAAATAATAGTCTGGATTGAAACTGAGATCTGACCTCAGAGCTGTATGAGTTGTATTAATACAACATCATATATTAAGATATACTTAAGCCAGGTAAAATAACTCTGCTTGTTTGGAAGCCTAGTGTTACAAAGAACAATGTTAAAAACAATAGGTAATTATAGGCATATAAACTGGAGACCTAGTTAAGTTTTGATATAAACTTATAAAAAATCAAATCCATTTTTCTGAGGGCATTAGCAATCTCTGAGAAATTGTCTTGTTTTAAAATTAACTTTAAATTTATTTAGAGACAAAATAACAGGTAAAACCCAGATGCTCAAAAAAGAAAAGAGCCATAGATTAGGTTACATTAACATCTAAATGATAAATAAATGGAAAAATATCAAACACCTGAACATAAGCAGAATTTGAAACAAAAAAAAAAAAAAAAAGGAAAGAAGAAAGTAAAGAAAATAGATTTTGTGGAATTAGGACCATAGAAATATATATCAATGTTGGAGGTAGCTTAGTAGAGAGGCTGATATATACAAGTATCAGATTATAAGCTTTAATATTAGTAAAATTGCTTTTGTTTACTACAAGGCAAAAAGACATTCTGGCATTTTCTGGATTCCCAGAAGCTTTACTTGAGAGCTATTTATTAGTGTGATCTGACAAAATGTAGAAATAGAATGAGACCCAGAATCCCTTGTCATCTACCTAACAAAACTGTTAACACACTGCCACAAATCCAGCACCTCACTGTCACAAACATCCTCGCAAATAAAGTTTTCTGCCAGCCCACTCCCTCCCAACTCCCTCCTGAATACACCATTTTTGTAAATCTCTGACTTAAGTACCTGTCCTCTGTGGTACTTAGCACAGGTGTAGATTTACATTATTTGTGTGATTATTTGACCGATAACGTCTTTCTCACTGTACGGTGAGCTCCACAATGGCAAGGATTTTATGTGGTTTTGTTAATGACTGTAGCTCCAACACCTTTCAAAGTCAGTGTCTGGCATATGGGAGATGCTCAGTGAATATGTTTGTACTGAATAAATAGCCTAATAATCCTAGAAATCAAACAGCATGGGACTTTAGAGAATTGACTTTCAAACATCCACAAGTGACTTTGGATGAAAGAGCAGGAAATGAAGTTGGGGTAGAGGGAAAAGGCTGTGTTTGATGACTACCATTTTACAACTGAAACTGGCTAATGAGAGGAATCCCCAAAAGGTTCATATTATTTAATAAAATACAAGGATGTGTGGATATGTGGGTTAGATACACATATGGTCTTTAAACTTAACCCTATGTGTCTGATAGAAATAATATACATTTTTCAGCTGCTCTGCCTTCAGCTTTTTCCTTGGCTGTGAGATTTTTCTGCAACTGGACAGATCTGCTTTTTCCCCAAAGAAGTATGTTGAGAGACAGTGACAGGTAGTCTTCAGGTCCGTCCAAATACAGTTCTGAAAATCCTTGCTAACTAGGACATTAAGGATGGCCAGCATCAAAAAGTCAGATAATAACCAGTATTTATGAGGATGTGGAGAAATCAAAACCCTCATACACTGCTGGTAGAAATGTGAAATGGTGCAGCCACTTTGGAAAAAAGTCTGGCAGTTCCTCAAATGATTAGACATGGAGTTATCATATGACCCAGCAATTCTACTCCTAGGTATACAGCCAAGAGTAATAAAAACATATATCTGCACACAAACTTGTATATAACTGTTTATCCATTATTTTTAATAGCCAAAAGGTACAAATAACCCAAATGTCCATCAATGGGTTAATGGATAAACAAAATTTGGTGTGTCTGTTAGGTAGATAGTGAGGGATTCCTGGTCTTCTAGGGACAAAAGTGGATGCTGTTGCCTTGGAGGAAGGCCTCTGTCCTGGTCTGGCCCCACCCTAATCTCTGAGCAACTGCCATACCTGGGGGAGGCGGGAATACCCTATGAACTGGCCAATCATAACTTAGTGCACCAGCTGCAAAAGAATGCAGAGGACTCTCTAGACCACGGGCCAGGCGGCATAGGTACCATAGAGCAGGGAAGTGACCTAGAACAACCTGCATATGTAGTAACACTCAGGTCATGCAACTCCCAACTGTCCAATCAAAGTGACTCCATGGTGACATCTGAGCCACTAGGGAGGTCCCTATCTGGGCACTATGAAACAAGAGGTGGACCATAACCAAGTCCCTTTTTTGCGCCCTTCCTTTCTCTCCCTTTGCTGTAACAATGGGTCCGGTCGTCATCTGTGGTGTATGTACCATGCTCTGTAAACCTGTATCTTGCTCTTGCCCTATAATCCTCTCTTTCTCTCCTCAATAAACCTCATTTTCGTGTTTGCCCTACTCTGGTGTGTCTGGTCATTCTTTGGCCGTAAGTACGTCAAGAACTGACATTTTCACACTGAAACCTCACATATCCATAGGTATGAGTCAGGGTTCTCCAGAGTAACAAAACCAATGGAATATATAGATATTTCTGATATCTATGATAGGAAATTTATGATTGGAAATGGCTTGTACAATGATGGAGTCCCATGACCTGCTGTCTGGTGATGGTGAACCAAGAAAGCCACTGGTGTAACTCAGTCTTGAAGGCTCAAGAACCAGGAGCACTGATGTCTAGAGGTAGAAGAGAGTGGATGTCCCAGCTCAAACAGAGATCAGATTTATGCCTCCTCCACCTCTTTGTTCTGTTCTTGTGCTCAACCAACTGGATTATGCTCACCTGCATTGATGAGGGTAACCTTTACTCAGTCTACTGATTCAAATGCTCACCTCTTCCAGAAACACCCTCACAGACACACTCAGAAATAATGTTTCACCAGTTATCTAGGCATGCCTTAGCCCATTCAAGTTGACACATAAAATTAACCATCATACCTTATAAGGGCATATTACATGGCCATAAAAAGGAATGAAGTACTAATATATATATAACTTGGATGAACCTTGAAAACATTATGCTTAGTGAAAGAACATAGACCCAAAAGTCCACATATCATGATTCCATCCATATGAAAGTCCAGATGGGTAGGTAAATCTATAGATAAAGAAAGAAGATTAGTTATTTTTTACAGTTTGGAGGAGAGGAAATTGAGAGAGTGGATAGCTAAAGGGTGTGTGGTTTCATTTCAAGGTGATGAAAATATTCCAAAACTGTGCAAAGGTAGCATGTATTTGTGAACATACTAAAAACCATTGAATTGTACACTTTTGGTGATTTATACATGGCATATGGATTATATCTCAATAAAGCTGTTCAAAAATAACAACTGTTATATCCCTCCACTGCTGGTCAGCTTTCATGTGGAACACACTATGGAAACACAGTCCAATGCCAAGAACATGAGCTTGAATCAATTCATTGGCCACTGGCTCTGATAGTTACTGAACCCTCTGAACCTCAGGTTCTCCATCTATTAAATATAAATCCTAAAATAAGGTAACAGCACCTCCCTTATAGGGTCTCCGGGGAGATTCTGGATAATGTATATTAAATACTTGGCTAATAGTAGGTGTATAATATCATAGTTTATAACTGCCTATCCTATTCCAAATTGAGGAAAAGGAGGTATTTCCTTATACAGTTTAGAGTTCAATAAAAAGGTCTTGGTGTCCAAGAAAAATATTTAAATATTTCCCAGAGAAGTTCACTCTATCCTCAGCCCCCTCATAGCACAGCAGGTGTATGCTGTGTCAAAACAATGTTCAATATTTGCTTGTTTCATTTCACAGAAGGTAAATTTGTATCAGATTTTTCACTTGGTGTGAGGATATTTGACACAGGCTTGGTTTCCTGTGTAAAGTCTGCTGTTCTTCTACATGCACAGATGTGATCTCTTCTGTGTTGTTCATAATAATGAAAAATTGGAAAGTGTACAAAAATAGAAGAAAGGTTAATTATCCTACTGTTCCATGATCATGCAGTAATTTTGTAGCATTTTTTGGTAGAATTTTGTAGGAAAAAAGAAATGAACAAGATAATGTTAAGAGAAGAAAATAGAGCAAATAACATAAATACACGTACAAACAAATACAGTACTACAGCCATCTAAAATCAATTATATGAATGATTCTCTCTGTAGGGAGTGAGAAAACATGAAAATATTGGGCTTGAAAAGAAAAAAAACAAAGACTTGAGAAAATCTATGATATTGAGTGTCACTGTCCAATACATAGAGATAAAGAAGTTTGGGAAGGGACATAAAATTATTAGCTGAGGTTTTATTATGTTGGTGGGACTACAGCTGCTTTTTATGTTAAATCATTTACATTGTTTTCAAGTTGGTTTAATAACATACAGAAACCGTACTAGGTTAAAAATACCTACTGCTCCTTGTCCTCTACTTTATGGACTCTATTAAGACAGATAAAACAAAAGTTAATTATAAAGGAAGGTGGACAGTATTGATGCAACTCCTAGATCTTGGGAAAGGAGCTTTCTTGAGGGTAATAGGTTATACCTGACAACATACTGAAAGGACATTTTTAAGGTTGATGAATGATGTCTGCAAGTCTGCTAATTAGCTGCGTCCCCATGAGCAAGCCATTTAACCTCTAAGGGTCTCAATTCCCTCATTTGTAAAATAAGAGATTATAAAAAAAAAAGAGATACTTTTCTGACATGCAAAGATTTGGAAGTTGGTGGCTTGAGTACAAAGAAAGCTGCCATCTTAAATTCCTAGGGGAAGCCTGTGTCTTACAAAAACTACGTGATCTGCTTTGAACGTGGAGGAAATGAAGCCTAGAAAAGTTCTGGGACAAGGGCCACATTCAGAGATGGGGGGACCTTGAGTTTATTTTTTTTTCCCCTTCACTCTTTAAGGATTGCTGCTTCTTGTCCTCTTATATTGGGACACAAGAGAATTTTTTTTTTTTTTTTTTTTTTTTTTTGAGGCAGAGTCCCACTCTGTCGCGCTGGCTAGAGTGCCATGGCATTAGCCTAGCTCACAGCAACCTCAAACTCCTGGGCTCAAGCGATCCTACTGCCTCAGCCTCCCGAGTAGCTGGGACTACAGGCATGCGCCACCATGCCCGGCTAATTTTTTCTATTTGTTTTTAGTTGTCAAGCTAGTTTCTTTCTATTTTTTAGTAGAGGGGTCTTGCTCTTGCTCAGGCTGGTCTTGAAGTCCTGAGCTCAAACAATCCACCTGCCTCGGCCTCCCAGAGAGCTAGGATTATAGGCGTGAGCCACCGCGTCCAGCCATAAGAGAAATTTTTTAAAAAGTTAAGGCAAAGGAAGGTGAACAGTGGAACTCTCCTAAAGAATATAATGAAAAAACAATTGAGACAATAATATTGCATATAATATTTTTTGGACTGAAAATACTTATTAAGTACACTTATCTAAATATGGTATTGTATTAGGTAGAATTAGGCAGTCTCTTTCCTCTGGTAAACTACAATTTCAGGAATTTAATGCATCACTGACACACATGAATTTGAAGGGCAGGCAGACCAATGAAGAAACACCAAATAGGCACACACATTAAGTAAAATTAACATGCAAATACTCAAGCAACAGGAGAGAATAAAAGTGTCCTAAAGAGGTACTAAGTACTTTCTATTGTGGATGAGAAGAAAAATGTAGTGGTCACATTACTACTAACTCTGAACTCAAACAATTTAGACATGAGAGAGGGTCACTCTGTAATCTGTTTCAGAGTTAATTAAAAGGATGAAAGAGGACTGTGCATTTTAATTTATATGTTTCTATTTCTGGTCTTCCACAAGCAATAATCTTCCTCCACAGGAGGAAGGAGAACAGGACCACCTTGTATGCATTCCAAACCTTCAGAACTAAGCTCACAGGCATTTATTGGCTTCTGGCATCACCTAGCCAAAATTGCACGCATACTTGGTTGCAGATTCAGAAGCAGAAGGTGGAAGCCTTATTCCATTCTCCTCCAACAGTGCTCCCATGTGGCACAGAGGGTCCCCCATCAAAAGCTCTGCCCTTCCTTCCTGTGCACCTCCTGTTCTCCCCAGCCACGTTCTTTCGTTCTCTGCTTGTTCTCAACCCAGAGGCTGATAACCCTGTGAGCGCTTATCTTTTTGGATCTGTATGCCATGGTTGCCCTTCCTACCCTCCTTGCAAACATTTTTTTAGGTTGCCTATACTTAGCTTACTCATTCTCAGGGGTTTATTTCTTCTCTATTTTCCTGTTTAAAAGGTCTGATATCCTGAAGGCTACTAGAGATAATAAGGAAGCTTGGGTCCCTTCTGATGTTGGTGAGCCTGCTGCTAGGTTTCCTGTAACAGATAGTCTATGAGATGTTCTTATTTTTTTAAATGAAAAACATAATTATTTAATTCTTCACATTGAAAATGCACAATGCTTCAAAAATTTTCTCAGTGCAAAATTGGTATTTCCAGAAAATATTTAAATAGTTTTATTATATGAAGACTGATAGCAGAACTAATCTTGCCTTTTTTTGTCTTTTTAATTTTTTTTTCCCCATGGACCACCTTTATTCTGTCTGTTTCTATTTTTTTTTAATTGTGGTAAGAATATTTAACATGAAATCCACCCTTTTAACAAAGTATTGCTAACTATAGGTGCAAATGTTGTATAGCAGATTAACATCTCCAGAATTTATTCATCTTGCATAACTGACACTTTATGCCTGTTAAACAGCAATTCCCATTTCCCCTCCACCCAACTCCTGGCCACCACCATTCTACTCTATTTCTGTGAGTCGGACTATCTGAGATATGTAATATAAGTGGTATCATGCAGCATTTGTCCTTCTGTGACTGGCTTAGTTCACATCATGTCCTCTAGGTTTATCCATGTCGTTGCATGTGGAAGGATTTCCATCTTTTTTTAAGGCTAATATTCCATTGTATAGATATATCACATTTAAAAAAAATCTATTTATCTGTCAATGGGCATTTAGGTTGTTTCCATGTCATGGCTATCGTGCATAATGCTACAATAAACATAGGAGTACATGGAAATCCTATCTCTTCAAGATACTGATTTAAATTCTTTTGGGTGTATAGTTGGCCCTTGAACAAATGGATTTGAACTTTGAGGTTCCAATTATATGGAAATTTTCTTCCGTCTCTGCCACCCCTTAGACAATAACATCAACCCCTCCTTTTACTCTTTTACTCTTCCTTTTCAGTGAAGATGATGATGATGAAGACTTTTATGATGATCCACTTCCATTTAATGAATAGTAAATATGTTTTTTCTTCCTTATGATTTTCTTAATAACATTTTCTCTTCTGTAGCTTACTTTATTGAGAATTAAATAAGGATTCAGTATATAACACATATAGCATACAAAATATGTGTTAATTGACTGTATATGCTATTGGTAAGGCTTCCGGTCAACAATAGGCCATTAGTAGTTAAGTTTTTGGAAGTCAAAAGTTATCCTTGAATTTTTGACTACACAGGGTGTTGGTTTTCCTACTCAAGGGTCACCTGTATACCCATAAGTGGGATTGCTGGATCATACGGTAATTCTGTTTTTACCTTTTTGAAGAACTATCATCTGTTTTCCACAGTGGCTGCACCATTTTACATTTCTACTAACAGTGTAAAAGGGTCCCAGTTTCTCCATATCCTCACCAATGCTTCCTTTTGTTTTTATAATAGCCATCCTGACAGATGTGAGGTGATATCTCGTTGTGATTATGGTTTTCCTTTCCCTGATGATTAGTGATGTTGAGTATCTTTTCATATACTTTTGGCTATTTGTATGTCTTCTTTCAGAAATGTCTTTTCAAGTCCATTTTCTAATTATGTATTTGGGTTGTTTTTGGTTTTATTTATTTATTTATTTTGCTATTGAGTTATAGGAGTTCCTTGTATATTTTGGATGTTAGTCCCTTATCAGACATATAGTTAGCAAATATTTTCTCCCACTCTGTAGGTTGCATTTTCACTCTGTTGATGGTTTCCTTTGCTGTCCAGAAGCTTTTTAGTTTGATGTAATCCCACTTGTCTAATTTTGCTTTTGTTGCTTGTGCCTTTGGTGTGTTATTATGTTTTAAAAAATCTTAACAGAGTACTGTAAAATACTCATGTTTTGACAATTCGTGAAATAACCACATACTTAGGTTATGCTCCGGCTACAGAAAACGTGACTTTATAAAACACAAGCACGACTTGGGATTTTAAGAGAAACCCTGTGAATCTTGATGATAGGTTCTAATATCTTTCCTCGTGCTGAGGGAAAATGCCATTTTTCACAGTTAATTCATCACTCTAGTCAAATAATGATAAAAAATAGACATTTTGATTGAATTTTTAATGTAATTTTGTCATTGCTTAAAAATACCAGTAGCAGGAGGGGAGATAGGCAAGTCATAATGCTGGAGAAAGAATGACAGCTATTTAAATTAAATTTAAAGAAAACTATGAACGAAACATAGAAGATGATTGAAATTAATGAGTATTGTTATCCATGGCAATCGCTGGTTTCATAAAACCCTTAATAATTTAAAATGAGAATGTTTGCTTCTCTCCCCATTTCCTTACAACAATTTCACAATATTCTGAAAGCTTCCTGATTTATCAAAACATGCCATGTATAAAAGTGCCTTAACATAGAGGAGGTGGAAACCCTGGACATGAAGCAGGAAGGGTTCACTGCCAATTGTCCTGCAGTCACCTCCAATATAGCTGTAAAAAAGAGCCATGGTTGTCAAATCCCCTTATGTGACTTGCTGAGGAAATTATTTACATGTCTGCCTCCCCAAACAGGAGATTAAATTCCTTGAGAGCAGTGGCAGTGTCATATTCATCTTTATGTCTTACACATTTCCCACTTCTCATTCTAAATGTTGTAGCTGAAGTGATATGAAATAGGATACTTCTTAGATGCTTCCCCAGGATCCAGTCTTTTTTCCCCCTTTCTCAATTGCCCACACTTTCCCAACTTTGTGATTTAGGTGAGATGGAACCCATTGCCAGCTCCTGAGTGAGAACCTAACTGCCCTAAGCCCATCAACATGTCCCATTCCCTCGGCTATAGTGGTTGGTTAAGGCATTTGTGTCAAGTCAGGCCAAAAAACTCCTATGAAACTCAAAGTCAAGATTTTTGTTGAATTCTTCATGCAGCAGACTTTTTTGAACTTTGAACCTGAAATTGTGTCGCTCCGCAAGATGCAGAAGCTATTTTAGGAAGAACTTAACAAAAATGGAATCATTATTGAGGAGGCAGAGCAAAGACATGGAGAGAAAGAAATTGGGTCCAGGTCACATTTTTTTAAGCCACTGAGAAAGACTTACCTGAAACCTAATTATCTTAGGCTTTTCAGTTAGATGAGGCAATAAATTCTCTTTGTAATTTAAGATGGTTTAAGCCAGTTTTTAAAAAAGTTTTCAATCAAAAGCAGCCTATCTATGCCACAGATTCTCTAGAAAAAGAGGAGGGTTCCTTTAGGAGCCTCTGCCTCAGTGTCTGGTGGATGTCCTCACCCATAGCTCTCCTGGCTCCTCAGTGTACGTGGGGTGGCAGTCCCTACACAGGAAGCTCTGCAGTAGGCCATGCTGTCCTCTAGATCCTGGGATCTAGAATGTCTTATTTGAACCACATTTCATCCATTCTCAGAAGGACTCTCTCCTCCATGATGTCTTCCCATCTCGTTGGATCCTTTGTAAAAAGTAGGCCCCAGGCAGTTTGCTTTCTTTGGCTAAATGCTTCAACATTTATTTGCACATGATTATTGAACATTGGTCAGTGTCTCAGATATTGACTTAGCAAAAGTCCATTCATATAAATATATAAAATTGATCCCTGGAGCGCTATAGAACTAAACACACACAAATAAAAAATATATTGAGTTTATTTAACATTATCAAATTTCAGTAATTTAACAATTCAATTTTAGAGACAATTCTGTGATGGTTTTATGCCACTCTCCAGGATGATCTATATTCGAGTTATGGTGCTTATGGGAAAAGCGATTTCATTTTAGGTACGTCTTATGAAAGTTAATAGAGCTCTGCTTTGTGCTTACATATCAACTGGTCACTAATAGTAGCAAAATTGAATAGAAGATTCAATCACTCTTTAAGAGTTTATGATTAAAGTTACATGAACAGTCTGATGAGATATATCCAGTACTTATTTAACTAATAAGTTGATAATCTAAATAAATAATGAAGTTCTTTTCTTCTTCCTATTTTACTCTATTTGCATAGGTAGGTAAATTTGTTTCAGCCAGTTAAGATAGGAACACTAACTTATTTGAACAAATGTCTTAATTAAACAGGAAAGCACGCTGTGCCAGCCTGTACTGTCATTTAAATTCACCGGTCACATATTAGGATTCCATAGTGATCTGTCTCTTATTATTGTTTGTGTGTGTGTGTGTGTCTCTGCCTGTCTTATCTCAATATATAACGTTAATTCTGGGTGATGGTTTGAGCCGTCCTGGGGCTTAGAATGAGCTGAGGAATTGAAGAAAAGACTCAGAAGGGGCAAACAGTTGAAAATCTTTTAGGTGATCTCTTAGGTGATTATAATCCTACTCCTTAAGGAAGTGTCTTAATGAAAAGGGAGAATTAGACTTAGCCATGAAATTGACAGTGCCTAAGTCAGCCCCTAATTTAGCTATAAGTGTGTAAACATTACCTCTGAATCAGCTAGCCAGTTTCCATGCATTTTCTATCTGTTTGGAATCCAGATCGTGCACCCTCTCTCTAGCTGAGCTCTCCTTCTGTGGTTCACATGCACCCAGCACTCTCTCTTTAAATTGCCGTCTTGGTATTTTTTCCTCTTTCACTTTCACCTAATTTCTACCAGTTCCGATCCATCTGTCCTCTGATGTGTTGCACCCTACTTGCCGAGTTCCTGGGATAGTACATTACACAAGGCAGACGTGGTTTTTCTCTCAGGGACCTTGCAGTTTAGAGGGACGACCAGGTAAGTAAATGGGCAATTCCAGCTCAGTGGAATAAGAAAGATCCTCAAAGAGGAGCACAGAGCGTAGATAGCTAGGCTGCATTTTGGTCATCAGAAATGGCATTTCAGAGGCAGAAGCCTTTAAGCTGAGACCCGGAGAATGGGAAGGTCTTATGTAGGATAAAGTGCAGGAGCAGAATGTGTTCAAAGTAGAGGGCACATGAGGAGTGAAGCCCCAGAATTAAAAGAGTGTGTTTGTTTGAGGAATTAGAGGAACTCAGTATTGCTGGGATGTAAAATGAGGTGAGGAGAGCAAAAAAGATGCCTGTAGGGGTTAGCAATGACCAGACAAGTCTTCATCTTGTAAAAAAAAAAAAAATGGACCTTTTCTAAGAACGATGAAAAAAATTTTCAAGGTTTAAATAGGAAAATTTTAAGACCCAGTTTGTATTTTAGAAATATTGTCTAGCCCTGGGCACTGAGAATGGATCAGAGTAGACCAATTAAGAGACCAGTGCATTATTATACATGAGAAACAGCCAGAAAATTAAGTTCAGTTTGGACTTGATGAGTCTGAAGTGGCTCTGGACCCTTCACATGCAGATTTCTGGCAAGTAGCTAACTGCAGTCCTGAGCTGCATAACATTTTGGTCATGCAGCTATATGGACTGCATATAGCAATGGACTGCTATATGGTGGTAGTCCTGTGAGATAATACCATAATTTTACTGTACCTTTTCTATGTTCAGATACGTTTAGATACACAAGTATTTATCCCTGTGTTACAATTGCCTGCAGTATTCAGTACAGTATAAACTGGACAGGTTTGTAATGTAGGAGCAATAGGCTACACTACAGTGCCTAAGTGTATTGTAGGCTTTACCATCTACGTTTGCGTAGGTTCAGTCCATAATGTTCACACAGCGACAAAATCATTTAATGGCACATTTCTCAGAATGTATCCGTGTCATGACACATGTGACTGTATATCATAACATTACTGTGTATCCCATAATTGCATATTATATAATTTCCCATAATTGCATATTATATAATAGAGTGAATGAAGCCAAATGTATCTATTCCTATTTGTAAGATTATATATACTCTTTTCCAGTATAAAGATGTAGCAAGATATTTGAGATAAAAACCACATCTTTTCTAACTCCAACTTTCCAAAGATCTAATACAAGCTCTGCATACTATGAATGCTAAGGAAGTGTTTATTGATTGATTAACATTGATCAGAGATCCTAGGATCTCATTTAATATTCAGAAAGTGGACAGAGAGGGGAAGCATGCAAGATACATACTCACCCAAGGGTAGAACACAGGGCAGCTGAAAGAAATGAGGTGGTGTTTGGTTCAATGTCCTTGAAAGGAAAATCACTAGTAGGTTGGTTCCTTGTGACTCTGAAGTATTGTTCACTAACAAACTGACTCTTTCATTTCAATAAACCCAAGAATGATTCTCTTAGACCAGGGTAAGAAAACTTTTTTATTTTTCTCTTTTGAATCAGTGGACTCATTGAAACTAAATCAATTGTGGGGCATAAACAAATAAAAGTAATTTATTTGATTTTTCAGAGAGAAATATAAATGCACAGATTATACGGTCAGTCAAAATGATGTGCCAGGGATAGATAAGGCAGTGTTCAAGAGGGTATGAAGGAAAGAAAAGAGGTAAATACAAGGAGAAAGGCAGAAAAAGGAGGGAGGAAAAATGTAAAGGGAAAGGAAAAGAGGAGACATAAGGAAAAAGAGAAAGAGACAAAAAGAAAAGAGGCCTCTGAAGATATAATAAATACAAGTATAATTTCTGTTACTTCCTTTGGAAGAATTTTCACCTTGATCATTATTTTCTCATGATAGCACGGGAGTTCTTATGCCCATTATACAGAAAAGAAAATTTATATAGTCAGTGGCAAAACTGCAATGGAACCCTTGTCTCTTTATTTCTAGTTCTCTCTGCTTGTATTGTGTTTAATGGATGTAAATGACACTTGTTCTGCAGTTCACTTGGTTTGAATGTCTCAGACTAGGTTGTCACCTGTTTTTTCTGCTCCTGGAAATTCTGATTACTGTTCCTCTGGTAGCACAGAGCCACATTTTCTTATATAAGAAAACAGCTTGTCTGTTTTTATTTCCAAACCTTAAAGTTTATTTTTTGAAATAAATGTTTACTTCCCCACGGGCTTCTGAATCTTTTGCAGGTGTGTGAAGGAATGATTCAGGCTTTAGAAAATTGCTTCAGAACATTAGAGATCTCTCTCAATTTACCAGCTATCAGCTGCTGTCCCCTTGGCGTAGAAAACTGTCAGATTGTTTTATTTTAATCTTTCAATGGTCAGAATGTTTTCATTACAGAAAAGTTAAAGTTTAAATTTATAATTAGTGTCTACAAAGGTTTTCTTTTTATATATTTTAAAAATCTAAGCCAGAAGTCATATTCATAATATTTAGCAAGAGGTGTGAAATGGGCAACACTGATCAGAATAAATGCCTGCCCTAACTGTGCATATAACCTAAAAATATCCACTCTGTTCTGATTCCTACTGGGAATAATACAAACAGAGAATCTCAAATCTTATATAGTCTCCATTAAGAAAACCCTTTAGGAACAAACAATATTAACCGCACTCTTAACTACTCTTACTACTTCATCTGTCTTAGTCTGCCAAGCTGACTTGAGAGAAAAAAAAAAAAAAATGGAGGGACAGGTAGCAAGGAGCAGAGATCAGTAGAGAAAGACAAACATTGGATTATGCTGCCTTCTACTTTCAGTGTTAGCATTTCCAGAAGCCATGGTGCGTTGCTGACCTTGAATTCTGTGGGAACTGCTGAGCACTTATGGGAACTTTCCCCCTCTTTTCTTAAAATAAATTTTTTTTTCCTACAAAACATATAAGCAGCCATGGATAAAATAAAATTTTTGAATATAAAATATATACAGAAAAGTACACAAGTGATAATCAAACTGCTCAATTTTTACAAAATAAACCCACCAATGTAACCACTACCCAGATCAAGATTACAAATAATACTCAGAAGCCCCGGTGGTATCTCGCCTCCCACCCACTGTCCCCATTTTCCTTGCCAAAGCTTAAGCGTTATCCTCACTTCTAACATCATAGATTCATTTTGACTATTCTTGAATTTTATTTTAATAGAATTATACAATACATATTCTTTTATGCCAGGCTACTTTTGCTTAAAGCTGTGTGTGAGAATTATCCACATTGTTGCATGTAGCAGAGGTTCATTGGTTTTTATTCCCGTATTGAATTTTGTTGTATCACTATGCTGTAATAGATAATTAACTATTCTAGTGTTGCTAGACATACGAGTTGTTTCCAGCTGTGGGCCCTTAAGAATAATGCTGCAGTGAACATTCTTGAACATGGCTTTCATAGCCATGTGTATGCATTTCTGTTGGGTCTATAACCTGGGGAAAAAAACATTCCTGGATTTTTCAGTGTCCTTGTGAAAAGTCCAAGCCACAGAAACAAATACAGTCATGCAGCACATATCAACGTTTTGGTCAAAGACAGATTGCAAATACGATGGTGGTCCCATGAGATTATGTTGGAGCTGAAAAATTCCTATAGTCTAGTGACGTCATAGCCATTGTAACATTGTAGCACAATGCATTACTCATGTGCTTGTGGTAACACTGGTGTAAACAAACCTACTGTGCTGCCAGTCATACAAGTATAGCACATACAATTATGTGGGGTCCATACTGCTTGATAATGATAATAAACGATTATGTTACTGGTTTATGTATTAACTACATTTTATTTTTTTACTGTTATTTTATAGTGTACTCCTACTACTTATAAAAAGAAAAATCAAAGTTGACTGTAAAACAGCTTCAGGCAGCTCCTTCAGGAGGTATTCCAGAAAAGTGGCATTGTTATCATAGGAGATGACAGCCCCATGCCTGTTACTGCCTCTGAAGACCTTCCAGTGGGACAAGATGGGGAGACTGAAGACAGTGACATTGATGATCCTGACCTTGTGTAGGCCTAGGCTGATGTGTGTGTTTGTGTGTCTTAGTATTTAACAAAAACGTTAAAAAAGTAAAAAAAAAAATTAAAATGTTTTAAAAATAAAAAACAAGCTTATAGAGTAATAATATAAAGAAAGAAAATATAATTTATTATTGAAGAAAGAAAAAGATATTTTGTAAATTTAGTGTAGCCTAAGTATACAGTATTTGTAAAGTCTACAGTGATGTACAGTAATGTCCTAGGACTTCACATTCACTCGCCACCCACTGACTCAACCAGAGCAACTTCCAATCCTGCAAGATCCATTCATAGTAAATGCCATATACAGATGTAACATTTTATCTTTTATACTGTGTTTTTACTGAATGTTTTCTATGTTTAGATACACAAATCCATATCATCGTGTTACAATTGCCTACAGAATTCAGTACACCATTTACAGGTCTGTAGCCTAGGAACAAGGGGCTATACCATACAGCCTAGATGTGTAGGTAAGCTGTACCATCTAGATTTGTGCAAGTACACTCTGTGATGATCACACAATGCTGACATCACCTAATGAGGCATTTCTCAGAATGTATTCTTGTTAAGTAACACATGACTGTACACTAAAGTTAGAGAAAGCTTGCTTTCACATATCTTAGAAACATTTTCACGTACCATGAAGATTAGATCTATCGATAGTTATTTGCCTAATGAAGGAAATAACTGCTCCATCCAAAAGATGATAAAACTCCTCTCATCTCCCCTAAAGCTAAATGGATACGCACCTGGATTAGCTTCACATCAGGGAGACTGCAGTCTTATACACTGATACATTTACTTTCTAGGAGGAAAAGGAGAGACTCATTCCTACAGAGGGATTATTTGACTATCTGACTCCAAGAGAGATTTTATTTTCATATCAAAAATATGGAATCAGGAGAGGAGATAAAAAATCGTTTTTTCCTCATCCCTGGCTTATGGAGAATCTTGCCACTTGTGTATGAAAAATTCCTACTGGTTTCATTGTGTGGTCCCAGGTAAAAGACCTGGGGCAAGGTGGGTAGGGTAGACAACACACTTATTATTTAATATGAGGTAATATCTAAGAAATCTGCTTCTGACCCAGAACACCTTATGTACTCATTCAGGATAAAAATAAAAATGAATATTAAAACCTAATAATAACTAGGAATCAAATTGCCAGGTCTTAGGGTATGTATATGCTTAACCTTAGCAGTCATTCCCAAAACAATTTTCAAAGTAGTTGTATCAATTTACACTCTCAGCAGCAGTTTTTTGAGAGGTCTATTTGCTCAACAACACTAGATGTTGTCAGTCATTTTTAATTTTAGCCATTCTGGTGGTTCTGCTATCTTATCTCTTTGTGGTTTTAATTTGTGTTTTTCCAGATGACCAATGAAGTTGATCACTTTTTTAATGTTTATTGGCCATCTGGATTTTCCCATTTTTTGAAGTGCAGCTTAGATTTTTTGCTGACTTTTCTATCGAATATCTTCTTATTCCTCTTTAAATTATAGGCATTCTTTATATATTCTTTATATATACATGAGTTTCAACTATGAACCCTTTGAAGTTTTAAGTATTACAAATATATTTTTACATTCTGGTTGATTTTTCATTCAATTTATGACTAATTAAAGCTCCCAGTTTGAGTGTACTATAATTTATGAATCTTCCTTTGTGATTAGTGGTTTCTGTGTCCTTTTGAAATAATCTTTCCCAATCCCAATGTCATGAAGATAGTTATATGTTATCATTTAGAAACTTTGATCTTTCCTTTAATGTTCTGATCTACAATTCACCTGGAAATGATTTTTATGTTTAAAGTTAGAGATCAAGATTCATTTTTCTTTTTGTGTTCATACAGATATCTAATTGACCCAGCATCATTAGTTAAAAGGAATATCTTTTTCCCTGACTTGTGCCAACTTTGCTTTGTGATGCCATCCTTATCATAAATTCTTACAGTTCTGTAGGTCTATTTTGGATTTTCTATTGTTTTACTGGTCTACTTATTCTTCTATGAATAAGCACTTTATCTTACTTTACTTTTGTAATAAGCTTGGATGTTAATAAACATTGACATAAAACACATGCTAAGATTTTGAATGGAATTGCATTGAAGTATGGACCAATCTTGGGAGAATTGATATCTCTGAAAATTTGAGTCTTCCACTTCAAGAACATGGCATATACTCTATATTTTCATGTTCAAGATTTTTCACTTTTTAAACTTTAATTTCCTATTTTTCTGAAATAATTACAATTGATTTTTACATTGACCTTTCAGTTCAATGACCTTGTTACAGATAATTATAATAACATTACTTAATATGGCTTATGTAGAGATACTTTGATTTTCTACATGTGCACATCATGTGGCCTGACACTGATAACAGTTTTACTTTATTTCTAGTAATCATTATATTATTCCCAATCTTAGGGGACATGTTTCAATATTTCACTATTCATATCATATCTGTTATAGGAGCTTTATAGATACTCTTTACCTGATAAAAAAAGAACCCCTCTATTCCTAGACTATTACACATTTTTAAAAATTATGAATTTGTGTGAGAGTCTGTTAAATTTTTTGTACCTATTGAGATTATCATGTATTTTCCTTTATTCTATGAATGTGGTAAATAATTGATTTTCAAATATTAAATTGACCTTACATGGCTTGTGTTGCTGGAATAAAACCAACATGGTGATGTATTGTCCTTTTTATATATTCCTGGATTTGATTGGCAATTTTTTCTTTTTAAGATATTTGCATCTTTGTTTATGAAATAGATTGACTTCATATATGATCTACTTTGGTAAATGGTCCTCATGTCCTTGAGAGTGCAAAGTTTGTAGTTCAGATGTTCTAGATGTGCCAATCAGGTCAAGTAGGTCATAGCTTCTTTGTTTGTTGATGCTTTGTTCTATAAATTACTGAGACAAGAGTAATAAGTCTTCCAATATGATTATGGATTTGCATATTTCTATCTTTAGTTCTGCCAATTTTTGCTTGACATATTTTGAGGCCATATTATTAGATAGATATAAATTTAAATTTTTAATATCTTTGTGGTGAATTGACCCTTTTATCCATAGAAAGTGTGAATGTGTCTCCCTTAAGTTCTAGTAATGCCTCTCACTTTGAAGTCTACTTTGTCTGATATTAAAGGTACAACAACTTTCTTTTGGTTAGTGCTTGCAAGTTATATCTCATTTCTAAATTTCAAGCCCACACACAAAAACGACCACCATTGTTTAATGAGTTGATATTTACTTAGATTGATCCACATATTTACCCATGTGTTCCTTCCTTTTTGTGTCTCTGAGCTTCCAACTGTGATCATTTTTCTTCTTCCTGAAGAATCCTTTTAATATTTCCTTTCATGGGGTTCTGCTACGGATGAACTCTTTTAGTTTTGTTTCTTTGAAACGACTTCATTTTACATTTATTTCTGATGGATGTTTTGACTGCTATATCATTTTAATTTGGCAGTTATTTTCCTTTAGTATTTTACAAGAAACATTTTCACTGCCTTTTGGCTCTCGTGGTTTATATTGAGAAATCATCTTAAGTCCTGTTGCTGTTCCACTGAAGATAAGGCATCTCTTTTTTTCTGCTTGCTTGTAAGATTTTCTTTGTTTTGGTTTTCATACAATGTACTTATTTTTTATTGTTATTCCTGCTTAAGGTTCATTGTATATCTGCAATCTGTGGAATGGAATATCTGTCTATCTTTATAGTTGTGGTATGAACACAAGATGAGATTTACTCTCTTAACAAAACTTTAAGTGCCCAATATGATATTGTGAACTATGGGCCCAGTGTTGTACACCAGATCTCTAGAACTTACCTTGCATAACTGAAATTTTATACCCATCGAACAGTATCTTCCTATTTCCCTATATCCCCAGCCCTTGGCAACCACCATTCTACTCTCTGCTTCTATGAGCTTGACTATTTTAGGTACTTCATATAAATGGAATCATGCACTATTTGTGCTTCTGTGCCTGGCTTATTTCACTTTGCATAGTGTCCTCCATGTTGTTGCATATGGCCGGGTTTTCTTCTTTTTTTAAAGCTGAATAATATTTCATTATATGTATATACAACATTTCTTTATCCATTCATCTGTTGATAAACATTAGTTTATTTCCATATCTTGGCTATTGTGAATAATGCTGCAATGAACATGGAAATACAGATATATCTCTGAGATGTGGATAGATACCCTGATTTGGAAATTTTTGAAAAAGTTCTAGACTCACATACCAAATACCATTCTGTTCTATTCTTGTTCTCCTCTCCTTCTGGAAGTCCAATTATACTTTTTATCATGTCTTTTATGTATCTTATGCCCTTTTCCCACGTTTTTTAAAAATCTTTTTGCCTCTTTTTACTTCACTCTGAATATTTCCCTCTGACACATCTTCTAGTTCATTAAATTTTCCCCAGCTGTTGCTAATCTATTATAAGCATCCGTACATTGAATTCTATTTGCAGGGTTTTTTTTTTTTTTTCAGTTTTAGACTATCAATTTAATTTTATCATTTTCTATTATTTTCTATTTTGTCATTAACTATATTGCACATATCATCAGCATTATGAAATCTCTGATTATGCAATTCTATACCTCCTGTCTTCACTGCTTTTTCTTTTTCTGGGTTTTCTCAGTTGTAGCTTTTAAATTTACATGTCTGGTTATTTTTGTTTGCATGGTTTTTTTCCCCCTTAAATTTTGAAGATAATATATGGCTCATTGTCTTTTCTTCCTCCAGTAAAGATTTCCTTTTGCTTCTGCAAGCAATTAGGCACATTAATCTAATCAGAAATTGAATCAAGTCAAACCTGGTTTTAGTCCTTGAAGCTAGTCTATATTTAGTACACTCTTATTCATAAGGTGTAGTTCTTTGTGCTAACAAGTGAAAGCTGGTGGTATTTACCAGGGCCTCTCCCTTGCAATTAGCCCTGAAGCAAGCTCTATGAAAGCCCCAAGCTCTATGAAACTTCCCAAAGCTCTGTTCAGCCTTTTAGCCTCTCAGCCTCTGCTTTATTCTTATCTCTCAGCCACTGATTTAAATCAACAAATCTCTCCAGGGAAAAAGCAAAGCCAAATATAGATTTACCTCTTTGGCCTCCTTTCTCTCTAGAACATTACCCCATGTGCCCCTTGATTTATTACAGAGAGTTGGCTTACACACTGTCAAGGCTGGCTGGGCAGGTTCCACAAGGCTATCCCCACACCTGATGTTGGAGCCAAAGACCACATCAATCAGTCAGCAAGGGAAGACTGTGAGCATGCCGGAAACCAGGAGCATGAGTTGGAACCCCAGAAGGACAGCCTGGTGTCCCCGTCTGTTCTTGGTGCCTCCAACCTTGGTGATGAGGGTACAGTGCAGAAGGCAGGGCCTTTCGCCACAGAGCGCTATGCACACACCTGGCCTATGAGTCAAGGAAACTGAAGAAATGGTCCAAACTGAAGAGAGAGCACCGCAGGCCCAGATGTTGCTTTATATGAGTGAAATGAATTGGCATCTTAGCAAAAATGACGTGAGTGCAGAAATCTCAGAATGTAGAGATATTTTTACAGATTTTCCTCCCCTCTGCTGCCTGGGGTTTCTGAACCTCAGGGAGGGCCTAGAGTCTTTAAATGAATTCTACCTCATCAAGTCAGGCCTGTTCAGGATCTTCTCCCTTTTGATTAATTCAAAACTAGCTGATTTGGGACTTTGATTATTACATCTAGATGCTTTCATTATAGCAGCACCTGAAATAATGTTCGATTGAATAAACGGGAGAAGAATAACAATGAAATGGCTGCTCCCTCCCTTCCGTTTTTCCGCTCTCAGCAGAGAATCTCTCTTGTAGTCCACCCTGACTGGAAACACACTAGAAAGGAATTCTAGGGAATGTAGTTCAGCCTACCCAAGTTGACACATCACAAAGCTATCACTAGGTGTGCTACGATGAACTTCCCACCTCGTAAATACTCACGTAGATCTACCCACATGCTTTCTCCAGCCCTTGTCGCCCATCTTCCATTTTTCCTCCTTCTAGGTTCCTCAACAAGCAGCCAACTCATCCCATTCCTTATAAATTTGTACACTTTCTAACCTTCAGTGACTTCCCTTTCCACACAAAGCCAGTGAGTAGGTGAACTGTCCAAGGTACTGCCCACGGGGAAGAGTCACCCTTACCGATTCTTTCCGGGCCACCCCTGTTTGCTTTTACATGCCAACATAACCAACTTGTAAAGCAAATTCAGTGTTTTTCTCCCTCCACGAGTTGGTTGAAAGGACCACACATATGACCCAGGTGTGAACTGAGGGAGAGGAGCTAGTGTATGAGCAGTGGATGGCACCGGGGTCTTATTTGTGCTCTCTGGCCCTGCTCAAGCCCACCTCCAAATTTAGTACTTATATTTTACAATGGATTGCTACTGGGTCTTCCCACCTTTGGTGGGTCTGACGGAACTTAGCATGGGCAGTTTTGGCTGCATGATCCCTTAAGGTACATGCATACATAGTCATCTGTTCTGTTTCTATTAGAATGTGTTCTTTCCAAAAGATGTATGACCTTGCTTGGGAGTTCTAGGGATCTACATTAAGATATGGAATGAGGATGTCTGGGTTTATATGCTTGAAAATCTTGAATCTCCAGAACCCTTGTGTCTTGAAGAAGAGGCTCAGGGTCCCATTTATTCCCAATCATGTGGACCTGACTGGCAGAACAGATTTGTGCAGTTTGAGAATTCATTCTCTCTGCAGCTCTACTACTCTTATAATTAAGCCCTAGAACTGCTCTTTAACTTTCTCTGCCCTCTGGATGCAGAAGAGTTTTTAAACGCTGACAAGGAGGTTCCTGGCTTTTGCACTTCTCCTTAAATTGGTGATCAATAACCCTCAGCCTTTCATTGTCTTTCTCCAAAATAGTCCTCAGTCAAAGCCATCCCAGCATCTTTATAATTATCATTTTCCCTGTAAGGCTCAATGTTTGATACACTGTAACCCCCAGTGGGCTTTTCTCCACAATGATATTCTGTCTCTGTTCACCATCAGTGAAAATGGTAACAATTGCAAGGCCATCCCATGTCCAGAGCTATCCATTACTCCGAAGCATACTGAGATGTAGATTTGCATGCAGGGAATTTATTGGTGAGTTGTCTCTGGTTCAACCCCTGTGGGGGAGTGAAGGAAGTATGACTGAGCAAAGGAGGAGTGGAACTATACTGCAGTTGCAACAGAGGCCTCCACTGATCCTTTCATGATGCTTTGCTGCTAGGATAGACCTTCAAAGTTAAGCTGTGTTGGGGTAAGGGAGCTGGATCTTTTTATTTCCTCATCATTAAGTTACTGGATGAAGCCTTTCCCTAGGAAGGGGCCATAACCTGAGATGAGGTGACTTTCTTCAGCTGATGCCAAGCCCTTGAGAATGACTCAGTTGAAGGCTGAAGGCTGCCAACACTCTTGGTAGCTGGGACAATGGGGGCTTCATTGCCAGAGTGGGGCAGCTAGGGACTGGACCATGATACCCACCAGAATAGTTTCCTGAAGCATTCAAACAGATTTTTTTTTTTTTATTTATTATAGCTTATTATTGGGGTACAACCGTTCTGGTTAAGTATATTGCCCATGCCCCTCCCAACCCCCCGAGACTG
>CM052437.1:177265384-177317683 GCA_028533085.1 Varecia variegata
TAGCAGCACAATTCACAATCGCTAAGAGGTGGAAACAACCCAAATGTCCATCAATCCATGAATGGATTAGTAAAATGTGGTATCTTTATACCATGGAGTATTACTCAGCTATAAGAAATAACGATGATCAAAGAGATTTTTAAAACATCCTGTCAATATTATTTATCTATTCTTAGTGAAGCGTTTGGTTTGAAGTAAGCTAGTCTGACAATGCCTAAAGTGGAATTCTCCCACCTACCCTTTTGTTTTGCTTCAAGTTAGGTCAAGTCTTCTTAAAATTTTACTCGCATGCAAACGACTGAATTCAGTACAATCATAGCAAAATTACCAACCTAACCTAAAAAACGTTTCTCATATTTTCATTTTTTTCAGGTTTGTTTTTCTACTGTTGACCCTCCAGGACCACCTTTGATCTTTGCCAGTATCCTTGAACCTTTTCATCTCCAGGGTTCGATCTTGATTTTCTTTCCTCTTTATTTGCCACTACTCATTCCAATAGTCCAAGTTATCTTCCCTCTTGTATGGGATTGTTGTCAAAATTCTTCCACTCACTCTTATTCCTTTTGTGTTTGTTAAGTGAGGTGATTGTGCTTATAAAGAACAATAGCAGAGTAGACAGAAAATACCTTTATAAATATCTGAACAAACATCCAATACCCCTCAACAACTGAAGTTCAGTGGTTGAACTGGAGAACTTGTAGGGTCAGTGGGTTAGACAACTCAACTGAGACTTACACTGTAAGTGAGGCTCTCTACTTACTCCTCCTTGTATCTAAGGTGAGTAGAATGGTGGTGCAATCTGCAATCTTGCTTACCTGATTGATGGTTCTTAAGTTAAATAACACAGATAGAATTATGGATGGGAATACTTTACCAACTTACTGTTTAATACGAATAAAGGAAGTACACATGGAGCTCTACTCAGGAATGTGAGCATTTAATGTATACAAACCCACCTCCACCAGTTAATTGTAGTGCAGGCAATGTCATAACCATTGACACTTCAGAATTTCAATTCTTCTTCCCTTGGACAGAACTAGTTAAGACATGGCAGATAAGCTGAAGTATGGTTAGAGGGGTTGGCATTCCTCCTTCCAAACCCTTCACACTTGCTTAGGTTGGTATCAGTGCTCCCTCAAGCTCTTTAGCTCAATATCCTCTCAATGGTTCCTTTCTTGATACTGAGAAAAAGAAGCACTTATACCAGAAACAGAGAGATAAAGAGAGAGCAAACAAAGAACTTTGGGCTAATAGAAAGTTTAAAAATATCTCAGAAAGTTTGTAAGTTTATATATTCATTTGCCCTTGCAGGCATTTTTTTCATGCTAAGATGTTAATTAAAATTCCCATTAGAATTCTTGCCTCTGTGTTTATGCCTGAGGTTGTAGAGTGGATATTTATTGGTGACATCCCTAGCATCCATTTTCTGTTCTTTTTTTCTTTCTTTTTCCTTAACGACTCTGAATTTCCCTGCGTTACAGTTTGGGTGGGACCGACCCCCTAGCCTCAAGCTCTCAAGGCAGGTGGCAATCCCTGATTGCCTTCAGTCAATCGTCTCATCCTAGCACTTGGCAACAGTGATTGGTTTAAAGATGACACTGGGACACTATTAAGGCTAATGAGATACCAAGAGACATTTGTTAGCATCTTTTGGGAAAGAAACTTCCTCTTTATTCCATGACAGCAACTAAAAAAAAAAGACAACTTCTGGTCTTAAAGCAGGAAGCATAAATCCCCCATTAGTACTAGCAAGTATCTTGGTACCATTAGGGAGAGGAACAAGGGACTCTTGTTAGGACAAAGCCAAGGTTGTATACAGAAGCGTAGAGGCACAGAAGGAAGTTGGATTTTTGTGACATTATTGAGCCAAGGCATTAACTGGCACCTTAACTATCTGTGTACATTTGAGTTTCATGAACCAATACATTCTATTTACTATTTAATATAATTGGAATTGAGTTTTATGCTGCTTGAAATCCAAAGCAGTCTCACTAATATTGGAGGATCCAATCAAACATTCTCCCAGTAGATGATGTCAGTGCTGCCCATATCTCCTTGGTCCCCTGTATGGTTAACTTGCAGCTTCGGGGGATCTGTCCCTTAAGAATCTGCAACTCTGCCTAATGGCTTTCTTTAGTCAGAGGATCATGCTTAATGACCTAGTAGTCACATTTTAAAATCCACATAGGAGCAGGCAAAATTCATTTAGTAATATAGCTTATTTAACCCAATGTAGCCAAATATTATAGTTTGAAAATAAATATAAAAGTTATTAATATTTTATATTTTTATACTAATTCTTTGAGACGCAGGGTATATTTCATATTTATAGCATATCTCAATTTGTACTAGCCATGTTTCAAGTGCTCAATAGCAACAAGTGGCTAGTGGCTACTGTAGCTCTAGAGCACAAAAGTAATTTCTTTTTTTACTATTTTTAAAAAAACATGCAGAGCAAATTTACAGGTAATATTATGGTTGCTCTCTAGAGGCAAGGCTCTATCTTTCTCTCCAATCTTTGTGTCAGGTTTTCTTCTTTTACTTGCAGTTGCAATTACAGGGAACATAACATTTGTTATTGTGATCTTTATTTCACATTATAAGCTAAATAACCTTATATGAGATTATACTTTTCACCACCATTATTTTAAATAAGTGATATATGAATACTTTTATGACAAAATATCTGTTGTTCTTTTGTGTTCCCAGAAAACCTGCGGTGGTAAAGGATATATTTGTTTTCCCACACCCTCAATAAGGTTAAAATTGAAATTAGAATTTATTTTCCTAATTTAGTAAGGTAAATTGGTATCTCAATGTTGAGATCTGCTTATCTTTTATTATTATTAAGGGTGATATCATTTCATGTTTTCTCAATAGCTTCTATAATCCACATTTTTTTTTCAGTGAATAGAGAAAGCATTGACTTTAATCATTTGGAACTGTATCTAAACAACTGACAAAAACCTTGTTTATGTTTGAGTATCTAATTTTTGTGGTTTTAAATATTTGTTAGAGAAAGAGAAAATCAATTTATATATTTTTTATTAAGGCACAAAATATAAAAGGGAAAACTTCATACACTTATAAAACAATCCATGAAATTAGGCACTTTTTTTAGAGTTGTATTTATACTACGGAAATCAAAAAATAAATCAACAGTTTCTAGGTTTCCAAATAGCAATTTAGATCAAGACAGGGTTTATTAAATTGGTTTTACATTCAAGAAAGTGGAAAAAAAAACTCCATTTGGTGGCTGCATCTATACAAATGAAATTATATAAAAATAAGTGAAAGTCAGATAACTTCCTTAAAATCTAATATGGTGCAGAAAAATGTTCTAGAATGCTCTACCTGCTGTGATCTTACTTCAATAATATTAGATATAGTTAATGGCACAAATAAAAAAGTTAGGGGATAAAAGAATCGGTTTTCATGTGGGCAAATAAATCAAACCCTTTAGCAATTTTCCACACTCCTCCTCAAAGAAATTAGCCAGCACGTTATGACAGTGTTACAATTTAGCTTCATAGTATTACTAACAAAAAATCCACAGCTCTTTCCTTGTCTTTTTGTTTCTTTAAATCATGTATAGTGGCAGTTTCCATACTATATTGTTTAGTAAGATGCTTTTCAGTCACCCATTAATTCCATCTTCCACACTACAGATAATGCAGAGGCTTTTTTTTCTTTTCAATGTTACCCAATATCTAACTGTTTTTGAAATTTTTGTCATAAAATTAAACCCCAGATTATAAGATATAAATCTAACAATTCATCCTCGTACATGTAGCTGGGAGACAACTGACCCCTCACGCCGGTTCAGGTCAGGCTTTGCTACCAGATGAGTTTTGGCACAAATTTACAAAAACTTTTGGGTTTCAGTGGTTTTCAGAATTGTGGATAAGGGATAGTGGATCTGTATATGCAAGACTGTTAATCTCGGATACTTGCATTCTTATTCTGAACAGAGACTTCCCAAACTGAGTCATCTTTGTTCAGAAGAAATAATAAAAATAATAAAAACATAGGGTTGGATGTGATTCAATACACATTTTTCCAGGTCCCAGGTCTATAACATACACAGATACATACTTCCAGCCCTCAGGTAGCTCCAGCTCTAGTGTGGGAGGAGATGAGATAAGAAAAAAGGAAATAAGGAGTATATGGATATGAAGGGAGAAGAGGCTTTTAGTTCTGGTTTACTCTCCTGCCACAAACAACTATAACACTAGACAAAATATGCAACACAACTGTTTTCAAAAATTCAACGGATATGTGGGTGTCCTCCTTGAGAAAAAGGAAACACACCAAGCACACATTCTCCCTGGGGATACTTTTCAAACTGTGCAATAAGGAAGTGGAACTCAAACTGCCTGAAGGCTGGGGCTGCTGAGGGAGCTGGAATTTGTGGGCAGGGTACAGGAGAGGAGCTTGGGAGCATCTTGCTCTTCCTGGAGGTGGAAGGAGGGCTGCAACATGAGCTGATAACATCTTTTTTCCCCAGTTAAATCTTTAGCCTATGTGCCTCTCATAAACATTTCAAGTTCTCTGTGGTGGGTATAGGTTATTCCTGTGGCTAGCACCTACACAGGTGGGGAATCCTCATGTTTAAGAAATGCCCAATTAAATTTCCAATAATCTCTGATTTAATCCCACATGTATTTGCCCACATTTCTAGGAAAAAAAATCTAATTTAAAATTACTGATAGCATGATGATTTCAGGAACGAAAATATTTCATGACATCAAACTGATTTTTTGGAGGTTTCTCTTGAAATATACAATTTCAATAAAAGCTTAAAAAAGCTCAGTAAATTAAACTCAAAACTATCCAATACTAAAATAATGAAAAATAATTTTTATCTCCATTATTACTTTTCGGCTCTGCAGTCTTTCCCAGCATCTCATTCATCCATGCACTATTTTATAGAAATTCAAAAGACCGTTTCCCAGGTAGCAAATTATACCTCAGAAATCAATTACATTTCAGGACAACACTAACACCACACATCTTTTTATTAGGAAATAAAACCATCGGATGTGGATAGTAATAAAACTAGAATTATTTTACTGGCAAAGTCCATAAAAGTATCCAATAATCTTGAAATCCATGAGAAAAACACATCCAAGATCTGCTACTGAACAATATTAGCAGTACTATTCCCCCAAAGTTCACCTTAATTTTCTCTCTCTGCTTTTGATCTATTGCACACATTTTAAAAACCATGTGTCAATTGCCTACTCCCCAGTTATGAAATTCTGGGAAACTTTTTCACATTATACTACAGCAGGCATCTTAACTCTACTCCCTTTTAATTGATTAACGAGGGAGGAGTGAAGGAAACAATGTTAGAGAAAGATTTCATTAGGTATAAATTGCAAGACATTTGTTTGAATGAACATAATATCTCAGCTCTATTTTGATGGGCCTTGGGGGAACGCTCTAAGTATTACTGTAAGTACCAGGCCAAGCACTGAACGGTTTAATGGTGCCATTAGAATATGGCCTTGTATCTGGTTTTTGCTTCAAAATGTTCTTGAGGAAAACTTCACTGCCTGATAATAGGGACCAAAAGAATTCTTTCAAGTATATTTGTTACCAACAAATATTTCAGATAGGAGTTATTTAAGGTAAACCAAACAAAAAGTCTTTTTTTTTTGTTAAAGCTTAAGTGATCCTAATTTACCTCTGTTATAAAAAAGAAAATCTAGATATCTCAAAGCTATATGACAAGCAAAGCCAGATCCCCCAATCAAATGACTTATGACTTGTGATAGTATTTGGCAGGACTCAAGATTTCTTCATTTTTCAATACCACTAATTTCTGCTGCCTGTTATACAAACACTGATTTTCTTAAATCTTTAAGACATTTAAAGAAATGTTAGAGGATAAAGGGTAATATACAATAATCTACTTTTTCTCCATTTTAAATTGACAAATGTTAGTATTTTATCATACATTGGTTTTAGCCTTTTTTTCCTTATAGATTTAGCGAAACCACGCACAATTCTAATCTTTTTTTTTTTTTTTTTTTTTTTTTTTTTAAGACAGAGTCTCGCTTTGTTGTCCAGGCTAGAGTGAGTGCCGTGGCATCAGCCTAGCTCACAGCAACCTCAAACTCCTGGGCTTAAGGGATCCTACTGCCTCAGCCTCCCGAGTAGCTGGGACTACAGGCATGTGCCACCATGCCCGGCTAATTTTTTCTGTATATATTTTAGTTGGCCAGATAATTTCTTTCTATTTTTTTTTTAGTAGAGACGGGGTCTCGCTCTTGCTCAGGCTGGTCTCGAACTCCTGACCTTGAGCGATCCACCCGACTAGGCCTCCCAGAGTGCTAGGATTACAGACGTGAGCCACCGCGCCCGGCCTACAATTCTAATCTTGGAGTAAATTCAATGATGTGTACCCTTCCATTCCTTAAAAACAAACAAGCAAAGTACACATATGTATACTCTACATTGTGTTTTAGGTATTTGTATATATGTGTGTATATTATGTATATCCTACTATACATATTTTGTATTTGCTTTTTATAATCTGCCATCATGATAAACTCAACCCATGCTTACATATATAAATCTAGTTCTTTCTTTTAAATTCCTATGTAGTATTTCATAAGGACACTGCAATTTGTTCATTTTTGTTCTTATGAACAATTAGCTTCCCTCCTTGTTTTTTTCTTTTTTTGGTTATTAAAATATGCTGCAACAAATATCTTGAATATATTTCCCTGTGCAAATGTTCAAACTTTTTGGAGGGGGGCCTGAGGAGATGTTACAGATCTAGCAATGAAATAGCAGCGGTTCCAGGTTATGAATATTCTCAATGTTATTAGATTCTGCTTAATTACCCTCTGAAGTAGCTGTACCTGCTTTAGTTCCCACATGTAGTGTATGAGAATTCCTTTTCTTCGTATCTTCACTAACACTTTATACTATCATACTAAATATTTGCCATTATGGGTAAAAAAATGGTGTCTCATATGTTCAATCAGTAATGCTTTGATTATTGTTAAGGTTGAGTAATATGGCCAGGTGCGGTGGCTCACACCTGTAATCCTAGCACTCTGGGAGGTAGAGGCAGGAGCATTGCTTGAGCTCAGGAGTTTGACACTAGCTTGAGCAAGAGCGAGACCCTGTCTCTACTAAAAATAGAAAAATTAGCTGGGTGTCTTGGCATTTGCCTATAGTCCCAGCTACTCAGGAGGCTGAGGCAGGAGAATTGCTTGTGCCCAGGAGTTTGCGGTTGCAGTGAGCCATGATGATGCCACTGCACTCTAGCCGGGTTGAGAGAGAGAGAGAGACTCTGCCTCAAAAAACAAACAAACAAACAAACAAAAAACAAAAAAGGAAACTGAATAATTCAATATATTAAATTATATATTAAAAATGGAGCAACACTATTTTCCATTAGTTTTTACTCTTCTACCAATTGTCTATTCCTAATTCATCCTATTTTTACCATTAATCTATTCTAATTACTGATTTCCAAGAATTCTTTATATATTCTGGATAATAATTTTGTCTTTTCTTGATCTTTAATATGTTACTTATAGTTTATTTAGCCATACAAAACTTTTCAATTTTGATATAGCCAAACTCTTCTTTCTTTGTTACAGATTTTTAAATTTTGGGGTCTTGGAAATTTTCTCTTCTCTGTGGTATGAATAACACCCCCCCCCATTTTCATTTTTAAAAATTGTCTTAGGTTTTCATATGCCTTTATTTTGCATGTGAATTTTAGAAGAAATGTTTGATTGGAATTAATTTGAATGTGCAGGTTAATTTGAAGAGAATAAATACATTTAATGTTGTCTTCTGCTTGTAAACATGGCATATGTCTTCATAATTAATTTATATCCTGTCCCCGTCAGTTTGGGCTGCTATAACAGAATACCATAGACTGGGTATTCTATGGTGGCTTAAACAACTAACACTTATTTCTCATAGTTGTGGAAGTACAAGATCAAGGTGCTGGAGGATGTGGTGTGTGGTAAGGGCCTACTTCAGGGTTGCAGACTGTGGTCCTCTTATATGTCCACATAGTGAAGAGAGAGTGAGAGCTTCCCGGGGTGCCTTTTATAAGGTCACCAGTCCACTCAAGAGAACTCCACCCTCACGGCCTAATCACCTCCCAAAGGCCCCACCTCCTAATTCTGTCGCACCGGAGGTAGGATTTCAACATATGAATTTTGGGAGACACAAACATTCTATATCTTTTAGCAGATTATATAATTTTCTCTGCAAAGGTCTTATTCACAGAAAATCTGCTTATCTCAGAGCCTCTGGCTAATCTCCAGCAGCGGTGCATTGCCAGGCCTCAGGGACACTTGTCCTACATGTGCACAGAGCAGGATTTGACCAAGAACAAACTGAAATCCCTGTGCAGATGTCTACGGATCCTCCCTGCCCCACAAACTCCAGCTCCCTCAGTAGCCTAACTGCCAGTCATGTGCCTCAGCCCAGTAAGGCCACTACATTCTGTTTCGGATCCACGACACTATGTCACAGTTTGGAAGATAGAGCTGTTTTTCTTTCTCTGAAGGACCACTCTCTGCACACCTGTTGTCCAATTTTTCGGAATGGTTGCCTTGTCCAGTGTTTGTCCAGCCTCGTGGTTGCTTACCAACGCTGGGACAAGATCAATGCTCATTACCACTTCCTGGGCCCTTAATATTCATGTATCTCTTGTTTCCTTTCTTATCTTATTGTATTAACTAATATTTCCTGATGAATGCTGTCTAAAATAGTAATAGCACGTTTTCCTCTTTTGTTTTTAACATTAATAAAATTTTCTAAAGTTTTGCCAATAATTGTGAAATTTTAGGTTTTTGCTAGATTTTCTTTATCACGTAAAGTAACTCCTTATATTCATAGCTAGCATTTTAAAAATCATAAGTGGTTATTTAATTTTTTTATCCTGTTTAGATGATTATATATTTTTCCTTTAATCTTTAATGTATTGGAAAATATTATAATTTTTAATGTTGATGCATCCTTGTGTTCCTGGGGTAAATCATATTTCATATTTTTTATATTTATCTTTGAATTTAACCCATAAATATTTTATTAGGATTTTTTTCTCTAATTATAAATAAAATTGGTTTATATGTTTCTCTTTTCTGTAATGGGTCTGTTTGATTTTCATATCATGTTAATAATAGTCTAAATAAGTGTGATTTGGCACACTTATTTTTTCCATTGGTGTTAGTCTGTTAAGCATAATGACATTTTGACTTATAAATGTTGCCTGAGCTAATCATAGAACTACATGGTTTTATTTTGTCATTTCTTTATAAAACTCCTGGGTCCAATCAATATTTTTCTGCAACTAATTATACTTGTACTTTTCCATTTATACTCTTTTAAAAACTGCTGCTTAAATAATCCCACATGGAACATCACTCCATTGTTGGGCTTATTATGCCATCTCTTTATTACCAGTAAATCCAACCTCAGTCCAGTGTTTTGGTGTAATTTATAGATTCATTACACATAATTACTCTCCTTCCTGTAGTACATGTGACACTTAAGCATGTCACTTTATTAGTTTGAATAAACATCACAGAATAAATCTTATTAATGCATCGTATAGTATTTCTAGGGAGAAGAAATTAATGTTAGTTCGTGGTATAATTAAGCTTGTTTTGTTCCATTTAAATTATGGTTTTAAATATCCAAGAGTACAGAGGACAAAAATTGTTTAAGAAATTAATTTCATTAAAATCACTTAGACAGAGGCTGAGTGTTTAGAGTTCCTGTAAGGACACATCTTTCTTACAGAGACAGAATATTCATGAAGGAGATGAGTGATAACTAAATATCAAGAACTTGGTTTCCAAAGACTGTTTTGTCTATATTTTCTTCTTTTTTCTTTAGGCTGGTCAAATGAAGCAGTGGGAGTGGAGAAGGAACAAAGGAATCTGCAACTGGTTGTGATCGATTAGTTGTAAACACTACTGCACTCAGACCAGCCTGTTATGTCTGTATCTTCTTAAAAAGAATGTACCCAAGTAATACATGTATATGCTATTATAAACTAAATAAAGTAAATGGAATTAATCTTCCTTCCCAGAGTTTACAACTGTCAAGAGTTTGGTTTATATCTTTCTAGATCATCTTCTAAGCATTGCATGTGAGTATATATAAAATATTTAGAACTTTTTCTACATTTGTACCTATTTATTTACCAAGGAAATTTGTAAATTATTAGGAAAGTGTCATTGGAACTTATCCAGGAAGGACAAGAAATTTATAATCCTCTCTCAATTTATTTTCATGAAAAAAGTAGTAGGAAAAAAGTAAAAATAAAGCAAGTTCTCCATGACCCAAATATGCAGACTTTATTTCCCTGAGATTAACATAAGCAAATATCAGCTGATCAACCTTTCTTACAGGTAACAGTAACCATGTGACAGAATTCTGACCAGTGAGAGACGTGGTTAACACATTAACTGCCATGTGAGTTGTACTTAACTCATGCTAGTTTTGAGCCCGGGGCCTCTTGAAGCAAAACTCTGCAGTTGGTTTGTGAAAAATCTTACTTGTCAATGTTCTTATTGTTTCAATTGATATAGACAATTTAATTCTAAAAACGTGGATTTTGTTGCATACAATTTGTGTACAGAAAACAATAACAAATTAGAATCATCATTTGTTTTAATAAAACACCATGGCCCCAAGGAAAAAATTTTTCCTAGTGTGGCAGTTGATGTGTTAAGCAGATGCTTGCAGACTCCACCTTTCCCCTCTCCAGCTTTGTCTCGTCTTGAAAGGGATGTGAGGGCTGCAGCTGCAGCAGTGATCCTATGGCCATGATGAAAGGCCAAGAAAATCATGGGCACATTTCACACCTGCTGTCCTAAAGACACCGAACCGAGGCCAGCAGTCTCTTAATATTTTATTTTCTTCCTTTTTTTTAAATGGACTCCTGCAGCCCAAAGCATTCCTGACTATTAGAGTAAGTTTCTAGTGATGGGTTTCAAGCACCAACGAACTAAGAGCGTTGTTGTATTCTAGAGGAAAGAGCACTATCCGGCCCAATGAAACTACCCCACCCCACCATGGTGCGGTGGGCCAACACTTCTACCTCGTAGGGCTGACTTAGGAAAGACGTACTGGTGAGGTAGCAGCATGGGGGAGGAGAGCGACAGGATAGTCAGATAGGTGCCACAGTCACACAAGTGGCCGTTTGTCTTTTCAGAGAAAGAGCTGAGGGTAATGATTGGGCAACTGGTAACCCCTGATTTCTGTGGCTCTGATCTTTTGAATACTTGCTGGTACAGCACAGTGGGGCACAGATTAGTTTATATGCAGAAAAAAATTGGGATTTTGTCCTAACTGTGTTAGGTAGCTTTCTCCGAGACTTCAGAATAAAACTTGTAATTGGAATCAAAGGACACGTTTATCTCTTTATCTCTTTACTTTTTTCATTTAAAAAATAGTTTTTGAGAATGAACTGTATGTTAGTTTAACTCCCTATTCTGATAGAAATTGAACTAACATCTCTCAAAACTCAGTCTCCTCCTCCATATAAAATGAAGATGATAATTATCTGCTCTCCCCACTTCACAAACCCGTGATCTTCAGAGGGGTAATGTGTGCAGCAGTGCTATGGAAGTACAGAGTAGGACACGGTGGTTTGTTTGCGTGTCGTCGTGAAATGAGGGCGATTCTACAGGCACTACCTGCCTCACAGCATTGCAGCAAATGAAATAATAGATGCCAATGTGGTTTCCAAATCAGAGAGGACTATGTAAACATCAAGCATCATTGTATTGCATTGTATTGCTCAGAAGGCTGGTCATTTAAGAGCTGTTTATGGTGGGACATCTTGGCATCACGATTCAGTACTTGTGTGCAGAGAGATATTTTCTTTCACATTTGTGTTAGGAAAGGAGATCATTATGAAGCATTTACTGTATGTGTAGATCCATAATAAGCAAGTTTATTTACATTACATATTTATTTTATTTTTTTAGAGAAGTTTTGGGTTCAGGGATTTTCCATATATCCACTGCCCTTGCAATTGCATAGACGCCCCCACTATTAACATCTCCCATCGGAGTAGTTATATTTGTCACCATTGATAAACCTACGTTGACACATCCTAATCACCCAAAGCCCACATTTTATGTTAGGGTTCACTCTTGGTGTTGTATGTGCGATGGGTTTGGACAAATGTATAAGACATGTATCTAAATTGTAGATACATGTTAAATTATTTCACTGCCCTAAAAATCCTCTAGGCTCTGCCTATTAATTCCTTCTTCCCCTCTATTTATTATTTCATACTAACTTCTACCCTATGACATAACACTTATCTCCATGTTATAGCTAAATAGTGTTTTGTGTCGCTTGCTAAAATGAGAAATATGGAATTCAAAGAAATGTCTGCTTGACTCTAAAATCAATGCTCTTTCCATGGCATTCTACTTAAGTAGGGGTTGGTTAGAGTTTGAAGTGGTGGAAGATGCATGTTGCAGAAGTTGACAGAGCACTGGATTCATGCTAACCTCAGGCAGTTGTATCATTCTGGACAGATCACTTATTCTCTATGAATTTCTCTTCACCTGGAAATAGAGGTTTTGCAACTACAACTATTTTACTAAGGGGATTTTCAATTTCAAAACTATCATGAGGACAATGCCCAAGAGCAGCTGTCCCCAACCTTTTTGGGGCCAGGGACTGGCTTCATGGAAGACAATTTTTCCATGGACCAGGGTCGGGGACATGATTTCAGGGTGATTCAAGCATGTTACCGTTATTGTGCAGTCAAATCTCTCTGCTAATGATAATCTGTATTTGCAGCCACTCCCCAGCGCTAGCATCACTGCCTCAGCTCCACCTCAGATCATCAGGCATTAGGTTCTCATAAGGAGCATGCAACCTAGATCCCTCGCATGTGCAGTTTACAGTATGGTTCATGCTCCTATGAGAATCTAATGCGGCTGCTGATCTGACAGGAAGTGGAGCTTATATGGTGATGCGAGTGATGGGGAGAAACTGTAAATACAGATGAAGCTTCTCTCAGTTGCCCACTGCTTACCTCCTGCAGTGCTGTCCATGGCCCAGGTGTTGGGGACCACAGCCCTATAGGGATGGAGGAGTAATGAGAAGGAGAGAAACTGGATGCCAGAATAACATCATGATAAAAAGCTTCCCCACTCCCCAAGCCAGCTGGATTGATACATGAAAGAGAAACACATATTTTTTAGGCCATTGTATTTTTGGGATCTCTTTGTTGTAGAAACTTAACCTTTTCCCCAGTAAGCTCTCCCAAATTGCAGGATAGTAACTTGTCCTAGGAAGTAAGTGTATTCATTCCAATGGAGAAAGATGAGTGCCAAGCAGACCAAAGATCCCATGTGAAAGATCAGCACGTAACCAAAGAGAAACTCCCTTTTTACATCATGGAAATGAGCTTTTGGTTCTCTTAATAATAAACATGAAAACATATGTAATTAAAGAATATTGAAGCCTGAACAGATTTTAGGGATGGCAGAAAAAAATGGAGGCCCAGATAATTTAAGTGATCTCTCCAGAATTTCATTATTAATTAGACAAAGATCTGGGACAAGAACTGTGTAGTGCTATTTTTATGTCCTATCCTGTTTTTTAAAATTAAATTAATTTCCATTGTAGTAATTATAGGATGCTAAATTTTCTATTAATTTATGGAAGACTTCTTTATTTATGAAGCAAACTGCTTCATCCTCCGAATGTATATTTTGAAAAATTTGCTAAGACATGACATAGGGATTTTTGCTGATAGATAGTGATATATTTAGTTATGCAAATTTAATTCATAGTATATTATAGGAAGCAGAGTCTAGAATCTCTGAATGGCAAATTTGAATATTAATTCCTAGTGAGAATCATTTGTGTTGAAATGAAATGATAGTATTACTTAGTACCATGTGTCATTTCTAGATATTAATAGTGATATATTGAAGTCCAATATTTTGGGCAAAGGCAATTTCATTGGAAAAATGGTATAGGTATCTATCATAAAAATGGCTCACAATTGGTGAAAATTATGTCATCATACAAAAGTTATCACTAAAATATTATATTTTCAAAGTTGAAATGGAAATAGTCATGTAAAGTGTTAACGTGCTTCTCTTTTTTTCTTTAATGTAATTTAGTTATTTGGACCTTATCATTACTAAAATACATTTTTAAGAATAACAAAACCCCCTAAATGCAAAATGCCTTTATCAAACTGAGAAAAAGTTTCTAAATTTTATACTGAGAATAAAAAACTTTAAAGCTTTTTTTTTCTATTTTATTCCATGTCCTGTCAGATCAGGTACTAGTGTATCATAAAAAAATACATAAAATTTATATAATAAAATCATCCAAGATGGTTTACTGATATTAATCTTGTCTTTGTATATTATTTAAGCCTGATTTCTGTCTTTAGGTTTGAGTTAGATGACAATAAATTCCAAACTTCAAATTTAGACATTCACTGGCATATTTGAAATGGAAATTATCTCAGAATATCTAGAACATATAAGAATCCCAGGTTTAGGGGAAAAATGACTGCTTCCTGGAGGGGTTTTATCACGGTATGAGACGTATCAGGAGTTTACCTGTAATCTAGTTGAGATCTGTGAATTTCAGGTATTCATGGGGGAGGCATCTCAATTATATCAGAATCTCTAAAGTTTAAATTACATCTGAGTAGCTCAGCTTCCTAGAACATGTCCTCATCTAGGTTAGCTGGATATTCTGATTTACTGGGTCTGAGTGGAGCCTGGGAATTGCTAGTTTTTAAAAACTTCCAAATGATTCTGTTGGGAAGTCAATATTGAAAACCACTTAATTTGATGAAGGTAGATCTTAGTAGGTTAGCTTTCTAAGTCAGCCATTTTCTCAAGGGAGGTTTCCAAATTAAAAGATCCTAACTTTTGGGGTCAACATTTTCTGTATATTTAGCACTGTTGTTATATTGTACTGTTTACTGACCTCTTCCTATGTGCCAGATCTTAACATCTTAAACAAAACATTATTTTGTTTAATGCTCACAAAAATATGAGTTTACACAGGTAGAAACTGGGGCTTAGAGAGATTAAATAACTTGGTCAAGGTACTTAGTAAGCAGCAGTGGCAAGAATCAAACACAGGCCTGCCTGAATCCAACCTCTATGTTGATTGATCATTGCTGTTATTTCTGCCATGAGTAGTTTTAAAAGCAGAGACTGAAAATACAATTATGTGTCCCCACCTTCTCCCCACCGCAATCTATGCCGGAGAACGAAGTTGGAGCAAAAATAGTCTGTGCTCAGTGTAGCTCAGTCGTATATGCTTAAAGGAACATGCAAAGAAGGCAAATTAGTAAGGTCTATATTTTGAGATGAACATGGGAAGAGCTACTTCTGCTTTGTGTCCTTATATTTTTTCACCTATATATTGATCTCTCTGTACTTGTCAAGCACATTTTGTGTTGCATTGCAGAAAGCAGTTCTGAAAATGTTGGAACAGCTTATTAAAGGAATATCTTAGAGACATAATATTTCAAAGCTTGAAGGAAACCTAGAGGTCATCTTAGGTCAAGTTCTTCACATTGCAGAGAAAGATAATGAAGCCCAGTGAGGTTAAGGGAGTTGCCCCATTACAGAGCTCTGGAATGCTGAGACCTGAACCCTGTCCTCTGTCCAGGCTCCAGTGCACTACAACTGCAGTTGTCTTTGTTCCACAAAAGAGGGAAAGAGCCCTGGGCCTGATGTCACAGCCGCAACAAAGTCCCAAGTCCTTGGACGATTGCACGAGGGTAACTATTCTCTGGACATTTGCCTTACAAGGACTTTCTTTTTTCCTAGTGTCATGTTTTACAAGGACTTAGATTAAGTGTAAAACTATATCATAGGATTTTATCTTTTAGTGCATAATTTTTAATACTTTTTCCTAAAGCATTTTGGGTTTTGAAAGTTTCTTTTATTTTAAAATCAATTTTTTGATTAAACAAAAATCCTAGGTAGTACCATTGTTCAATAACATCCCAACTACACAGGCTGCTTTTTAAGATACTTCACAGTCTGGATCAAGCCTACTTTTCCAGGTACATCTTCTACTCTTCCCCTACATAAAATCTGTGATCAAGCCAAAAAGGCTTTTCATTTCTTTTTTTTTTTTTTTTTTTTTGAGACAGAGTCTCACTCTGTTGCCCGGGCTAGAGTGAGTGCCGTGGCATCAGCCTAGCTCACAGCAACCTCAAACTCCTGGGCTTAAGCGATCCTACTGCCTCAGCCTCCTGAGTAGCTGGGACTACAGGCATGCGCCACCATGCCCGGCTAATTTTTTCTATATATATTTTTAGTTGGCCAGATAATTTCTTTCTATTTTTTTTTTTTTAGTAGAGATGGGGTCTCGCTCTTGCTCAGGCTGGTCTCGAACTCCTGACCTCGAGCAATCCACCCGCCTAGGCCTCCCAAGTGCTAGGATTACAGGCGTGAGCCACCGCACCCGGCCTTGATTTCTTGATCATGCCTTATATTTTTCCTATTCCATTAATGTGCTCTGATGATTCCCACTAGCAAAAATGCCCACTCCCCTGACCTGTGGTCTCTACCCTTTTCAAATCTTATCCATCCTTTAAGGCCCAGATCAAAAACCATCTCTTGCACAAAGTCTCTGCTCTCCCTAGCCAGCAGTGATTGCTCCAAAATATAAATTTTTAATAGAATCTCTAGCACCTTTACAAAGTAGATTTGAATGGGCTTGTCTACCCTACCTCACATCCAAAGTGTCTGGTCATGGGGGAGATGCTTGTAACGAGGATGTGAAAAACTAATATTGTCTCTGGTTTTGACCCTAAGAAAGGTTGATTACCTCTTATTACAGATATGTTAAAATCAGTTTTTTATCATCATGGGTGGATTTTCATTGAGAAAGTATCTCCTGGAGCTAACTATAATTAAATTACTTAATCACTTTTCTATAAAGCAGGGTTAAGTCATTTCCAAAAAATTTTCAGTCTATTTTTATTTTAATGAAACCATTTAAATTGAAATCAATTTTCTCCATAAATTTTACAACAATGATTAAATTCATCCATCAGACCAATATTAGAGATTAAAATTTCCACTACTGTCAGTTTGCTTTTTGTGTCTATTTCCTGTATACCAAAAATACCTAATTTTCTTGAGTTGGACATTACAGAGCTTTTTTTTTTTTTGAGAAATTTTAAATGTTTCCAACAATTTTTAGTCATTGGTAAATATTAAACTCATAACTTTATTCATCAGTTTTATTTTGTAGCGATTTTTATGACCAGGAAGATTTATGATGAATTGGATACAAGATTAATAGCTATCATTTAATTCTTGACACGAAGAACAAAGAGAATTAGTAATTCAAAGGTATAGAATCTGGGGCACTGTGGGGAGTAAATTTTGGAACTAAAATATTCTGCCTTGGTGAATAAATGGAGAAGTAATGTAATGAATATTATACAGTAATCACCAACCAAGGAAAAGATTCTGTCTTGGAGTAGTGCTTCCTTCAGTGACTGAGTGCTTCTTGATTGATGGGCTAGACCATCCCTCCCTCAGGCTTCTCTTCTTCCTCTCTCAGCCTGGTGCCTACTGAGCCCACGCTTGCACCATTGACCCCTTACTTTTTCCTGAAACTCTTCTTGTCTGCCTTGTCATTTACTCCTATTTTATGTTGTTTCATTTTATTTTTCTCTTTCAATCCTATTCTTCACTCTTACGCTCACTTGCTCTATTCCAAATATGCATATACAGGTTTTTTTTGGTTATATATTTTGGGAAATATATGTATCTTTGTAACATTTGTACTCTAATTTCGGGTTGTATGATTTTAAAATTGCAATAATGCATTTAGCTCAAAGTTTCTTCCTGTTTTCTACTAATAGAGGCTATCAGTATCACGGAGTGGTTAGAGCTAGGTGTCCCGGTTCTCAATATTTTCTTTACCACTTATTAGCTAGAGGACCTTAAAGAAGTCTGTGCTTCCTTTTCCTCATACAGAACCTGGAGACAACGGCAGCCCCTATCTCACAGGGTTTTTGCAAGGAGCAAGCAAAGTAATAAATGTACAGTGCTAAGAACAGTGCCTGGCACATAATTATTGCTACACAGGTGTTAGCTATTACATTGTTTTATTTGTACTTTTTCTCAACTCTGTTTTTAAGGTTAAACCATGTTGCTGTCATATACATGTAATTCCTTGTTCTGAAGGCTGCCCATGGTATGCACCTACTGTATGTTATTATTCAAGAATCTACTAGTAAATGTCTAGATTGCTTCAAATTTGTGCTATTACACACCATGTAATGAACATGTCCTTTTATACGACTGTGTGAGATTTTTTTCTCATATTATGTATCCCCATTTTAGTTCACTAAGTACTTCTGGATGATTTGAGAATGGCTTTACCAATTTACACTACCACAAGCATATACTGGAGCTCTGTGCATGCGGTTAGTGCTCACTGGATTCTACCCCTGTGTACAGGACCTCCATCCACATAAACTCACCCCAGCTGGCCTCCAGCTGTTTCTCGGAGTCCTCAAGAATATTGCACATATACTCAAGGTACAAATTCATTCTGCTGCTTTGTGGTATAGTTGTTTTCTTCATTCCTCCTTCAGCCTCATTCAACGAAGTTTCTAGCCCCCAGGGCACATACAACTGCTTGAGGGATCCTTACGGCTACCGTGACTCCATTGCCAATTGTAAGAATCTTTTTGCCTATGCACTGGGCAAGTGTTAATGCTTCCAGAGATCGTGGCATCGGCTTGTAGCCTGGTTTTGCCTTTCTCCATCCACTACTGCCTTTGCCACATCTGGATTCCACCACCTCTACACCTGGCAGTCTACGTCCTTCATGTTCCAGACCTTCATTACGTTCTCTGGAGCCCTCCATGCTTCAAAGCCTGGTATTTTCCATGTCAGAGCAGCAAGAATGCTTGGCTCCCCTTCTATGTTTCCCTCTGCTTAGTCTTAGACAGTGGGGTGTGTGTGTTGGGTGGTGTGTTGTGTTGTATGGAAAACATTCCCTTTCGTTTCCTCATTACTTGTAGCATCTCTTTGCGACCTCTAAGACTCAGATACCCCTCTATTGTGGGGATGTGGCCCTCTGGTGACATGTGAGATGATTCTAAGTAGCACAGAGATAAGAGCAAGTTTAAAAAATGAGTCCTTTCACTTCGAAGAATGGGCTCTAGCTCCATCCAGGGTAATATCATAATATTCTGAAATTTTAAAATAAATTTTAAAAAAGTGAGTCATTTCAAAGTCAATGCGATGAAAAATATTGAGCAAACAATAATTTTAGGTGGTGTGAGAGCTAACAAAAATTGTAAAGATGGTATGCAAGGTAACTAACGTTTGAGAAACACTGCCTTTGGATAAGTTCTTTTCCAGAATTTCTTTAATCTCCAATGTAAATACACTTCTGGAAGAGATGACTCTCCAGCCTACCAAATACATCCAGAGAAGCTGAAAGCTCTTTGGTAGGATATAGTTTCAACAGATGCTGGGGCCCCCAAGCCTGAACTACCTGACACCACCGGGGGACCCTTTCCTGTGGCTTTAGTTCTTCCCTTATTTCTTCTTCACAGCATTTCCTCTTATATCTTTGATTCTTAGAGTTAATTAATTTGAATTAAATTTAATTCAATATTTAGTGAGAAAACAACAGGCTTCTATTTGGGCATAATATATATATATTTTTTTTTCACTTTTCATTTTGAAATAATATTAGACTTGAAGAAAAGTTGCAAAAATAGTACGGAGAGCATCTTTCTACCTTTGCCCAGATTCCTCTAAAGTTAACATATATGACCATCGTACAATTATCAGCACTGAGAAATTAACACTGGTACTGTGTGTTAACTAAAATACAGCCCTATTTGGATTTCACCAGGTTTTCCACTAAGGTCCTGTCCCAGGATGCAATCCAGGACCCCACACAGCATTCGTTTGTCATGTCCCCAGAGACTCCTCAGATCTGTGACAGTTACTCAGTCTTTCCTTGTCTTTTAGGACATGTATACTTTTGGAGACTGCAGTTGTTTTATAAACATTCTTCAATTTGTATCTGTCTGTTTTCTCATGAATACATTGAGATTTTGCATTTTTTGGCAAGAATATCACAGAAGTAATATGTCCCTCTCAGTGTACCTTATCCCAGGGTGCATGATGGCTATGTGCCTTATTAGAGATGAGGTTAACCTTGATCACTTGGTTAACTTTGGCATCTGCTGGGTTTCTCCATTGTAAAGTTACTATTTTTCATCTTTGAGTAATAAGTACCCTGGTGGGGGGAGATAGAGAAATTCTGGTTTCTCAAATTTTCACCCATGAGTTTTAGTATCCACCAGGGGAATCTTGCCTATATAATTATCACTGTGGTGTTCTAGCAGTCATTTCCTACTTCCCTCATTCCTTCTTCATTTATAAATAAACATTATGTAGTAAAGATAAGCTATTTCTTCTCCATATTTATTGATATTTATTTTATTCTATGGGTTATAATCCTATTTGTTTACTTATTCCTTTCTATTTGCTCAAATTGTTCCAGTTTTGGCCACTGGGAGCTCTTTGGGTGGTTCCTGTGCCATTTCCATGTGCCCTCCCGTACTTTTCAGAGCAATTCCTTACTTTATGGCTGCTCAAGATGCTCTAGGCTCATCTTGGTGTGTTTCTTCTGCCTGAGCTGTGAACACAACCACTTCTCCAAATGTTTCATTTTATTGGAGAGAGTATTCAGAAATAAGGATGTGGATTCTAAGATGTGTTCATTTCTACTGGGTATCATTGCTTCTAGGGCAGCTAGGCCCTCTCAGCAGACAAGATAAAGAAATATACATGTATTTACTAACCCATGCACACACACAGATATCTGTCTGTCTATCTATCTATCTATCATCTATCTAAAAGACTATTTAAAAGACTGAGTTCATACTAATACCTCTGATTCCAATCCAGCAGTACGGATTAATTCCAGTCTTTCCCTTTCACTGTCTGTAACTTCTTTCTTCAACACTGAAAAACCCGGCTTTATCTATAAACCACTTATTTGCTCAACACTAGAATGCAATGAAAATATATTCAAAATTTCTAACCTATGCCCCTACAAGGAACAAGTTTTCTAACTAGAGTACAATATTCATGTATAGTTCCTTTTTGTCTTTAGACTTAAAAACTCCAGTTAAAATATTGCTTTAAAAATTCAGTGAGGTTAGCTCTTTTCTTCCCTAATCCCTTCACTGTGGCCATAAAGGATATTCTGAAACCAAAACAGCAGTACTACAGGCATGAAGATTTCTGAAAGTGTACATTCTTTCAGGAGTGCAATCCCTGACATGTACAGCAAACTCCTCTGGTTTGCCTCCCAAGTCTGGCATGCACATGGCCTCCACTTTTCTCTTCTAGGACATGAGAAATCTGTCCATTCTTTTTCATTTCACTAAAATCTAATCCTTGATCCAGGTTCAGTGTTCCCACTGAATGCCCAAGGAAACAGTAGCCAACTGGTTAGTTTTGTTTCCCTGGGGTTGCGTGGAGCCCTGCCAAGCCTCCATGACTCTTCTGGTTTATGGCATAACCTCCAGTCAAAGCTCAGCCACGGGGATGCTTGTCTTGGGGAAGAAGCTAACAATGACAGTTTCAGGAGACTCAAAGAATCCTTTCTCCACCGGCTTCTTGGGCCTGGCTAGAGATGACCAGTGTCCAGTGTAGTACCAGGATGCTTCTCATAAGGAAGATTGATCTGCGACAAAGTGACCAAGGGGATGTTTGTCATTTCCCCAGATAAACTACCACATGGAATCGTGGGAATAATAAGAATCCTTGGAAAAGACAGAATTTTGATGTTATCTATTAAGAGACCATGAATTCATACTAACACCTCCAAATCCAATCCAGCTGCACAGATTCATGCTAATCTTTCCCTTTCACTATTTGCACCTTCATTCTTCAACAGTAAAAAACCCATGAAAAACCTCAGAAATTTTAAGTTTTTCTCTTACCTCTTGCTTTCTCACTTCTTTGTGATCCCCCAGATCCCAGCTAAGCATGACTTGACTAACTCAGTCACCCAACACGCTTGGAATCGCACGCTAGCCCGCATGTCTCTTCTTGCTGTGACACCCAGTTCGTGACCCTGCTTTTGTCATCAGTTTCTCTGTCCACTTTTGCTTATGTGGCAGCTGGAGCCCGAGCCCACGTGGTGACTGGTGCTGAGTGTGCTCCTGACTTAACCCCAGCAACACTATCTAGCCAGGGCACTTCTCCTTATCTTGTTCTTGCTTTGTCTAATTGTCCTCTGCCTATTTCATTCCTAGGTCATACATTTTCATTCGATCTGGTTTTTCACAGAATTTTTATTCCCCTAGTAGAGAATAGTAAGATAGTAATATCTCCCACTTACTCATTACTAAGGGAGCTTTACTTATAGCTCCAGAGATTTTACATATATGTGTGTGTATATATATATCTCCATCAAAATATACACACAATAAATGCTGAGCCTGACCACAAGGAACACGTGAAACAGTGGAATCACTCACACTATCATCTACAGCTATTAAACTGTGAACTCTACTCAGCAGCCTTCCCCTCCCCCCTACTGATTTTCATACTGTCTACATTTTTGGCTCTTTAAGCATGTATTTATCCCAAAGGGGAGGGTTGAAGATTTTGGTCTGAGTGAATTATAAACCACAGCTCCTGTTGGCATAAACTAAATTATTTCTACCCACTAAGCCTAGGTTCTTCCACCTCCATAAATCTCTAGAAACTTCAAGTATTACTTTAAATGTATTCATATTACTCTGGACAAAGATTATTTATACTTCTTTAGTTACTCTGACTTACTCATCAGAGCTGCTCCTGGCAATTAAAAATTTAGTGAGAAACCGTATAGAGAAAATTAATTTGGATTTCCCCCATCCTCTGTTCAGACATGGGTTGGGGGCATGGAGTGAGTCCAAGGGGAGAGAATTTGTGAGCAGATAGAATTCAGCTTTTGGGAGAGGGATTTTTAGTGCTATCACTCATCAAGCTTTATTAGGCTTCTGATCAATTTCTAATTAAAGAAAACATGAATCCTCATATGACAAGGGGAAAAGGTGATTCCTAAGTAAGGCACTGAATGTCTTATCTCTTTAATTCCCGATCTGTCAAAACAAAACACTCACTGGTCATTTTAATCCAGCCACCCCCATTTTTTTTTAATAGGACTTGAACTATTTGTGGTATGAGAAATCCCAAAAGTTCTTCCTGAGTTTTTTTTACTATTGCTTGAGAGCATTTTGGGAAAGGAAATATGCTGCAGATCATTTGGTGAAAAGATGACTAATGTTAATTTCACTTCAGACGCTATAAATACAATTTTATATTATTCATTTGAGATGGATTTATGACTCTCAGATTTCTGCTCTGGTATAGCATAGTAATTGATCCCATATTTCTCAGATAAGCCAGCAAGGACTATATTTCTCTGATACAGTGCAACTCTATAGGAAAAAGACCTATTTCTTTGTGAAATACTAAACATAAATTTGTTTAATTAAATAGCTTCGGAAGAAGGCAGGTGAGAAGGGAGAAGAAACAATTGAGTATGAAATAATAAGACCAAGTTCATGTCAATGACCAATTAGCAGAAATGCCAGTTTATCAGAGGACAGGTGTGTCTATTTTATATAACTAAGTTTGTTTCCTAAACCAGATATTCATAAATAAACTCTGGGTTTGTTTTATGTTTTCCCCTTATCATATTACTTACATTTATGGCTAATCCACTCACAGAACTACTAAGCTGGAGGGAATCTTAAAAATAATTTAGCTAACTTCTCATTTTATATATGAAGAAACTGAGGAAAAAGCTAAGAGGTATCATCATAGTGTCCTTAGCTACTTTTCTATTCTCCGTAATAGGCTTTGGCTAATCCAAATGATATCATATTTACTGATGTAACTTTATGCTCCTCCCTGCTTTTAAGCAGATGTTTATGCCGTATGAAGAAAATGGGAACCAAAGAAGAAAAACATACTGATTAATTGGTATACTTTTCCATACAGATTTTGTGAATCTGGTGACACAGCCCTTAAGGCAGGAGGACAACCACTATGACCACTATCAGGTGGCTCCTCCCTCCTTGAATAAGGCTGAGAAAAGGCAGGGGGTCTGCTGATTCCCACTTCGGTCTTACCACTGCTCACTACCTCCCTTGCAACACATATTTGAGTTCATGCTTTCCATTTATTGTTTCATTTATTTTCAAAGAAGGAAGTGACAGAAAGTGCTGTGATATACCAGGACGAGGGTGCCAAGTGAGGCACGTCACTGATGGGTGCATCTCCTTTCATGAAGTTATTTGAAGGGAAATGTAACAAAAGGAGGTGAGAGCTGGAATGGGGCCGAGCATCAGTGAGTGGGTGTGCCATGCCACAGAAAGAAGGCTGGTCTTTCAGTCTGAGCTCTAATTCTAAATTTGTCACACCTATGTGATGCTGGCCTAGCCAACTGAACTTCCTGGGACCAGTTTTCTGAATCTGGTAAGTGAGAAATTGGATTAGTAGTGAGCAAACCCAAAAGCCTTCCAGGATCATGGAGTTAAAACAAGGCTACGAAATGGCTAGGTATAAAACAATGAGGAGTTATATGGACTGTGAAGGTGCATACGTACCCTAAACACTTTCAAATTAAAATTTATTGAAAACACTTCACTAAGTATTGGTGAGGATGTAGAGCCACTAGACCTCATATATTGCTGGCAAGTACATCAATTAGTTCACGCATTTTGGAAAACTGGCAGTTATAAGCATATTTATAAATTATTTATAACTGTGACCCAGCAATTTAACTTGAGGGTAAAGAGACATAAGAAATGAATGTTTACATCCATCAAAATACATGTAAAAGACTATTCAGGGCACCTTTATTCATAGACACAAAAGACTAGGTACTATTAATATATTATTCCACCCATGCAAAATTTAAAAATAAGCAAAATTAATCTGTAGTGATGGTTATCAGACTAGTGGTCATTTTGGTTATTTAAGAGTGATATAAGGGAACTCTGTAGAAATTTTCTGTATCTGGATTGGGATGTGGTTACATAGGTATATACACGTGTAAAAGTTCACTTAAGATGTGGGCACTTTACTGTATCTAAGTCATATTTTGATTTAAAGAACGTAGAAAATTTGAAATGAACAAAAATAGCAAAAAAAAAAAGAAAGAAGGGAAGGAAGGAAGAAAAAAAAAGGAGAAAGAGAAAGAAGGAAGAAAAAAACAACAGGAAAAAAAGGAGAAAGAAACATCTTATGGGGGGAAAATGAAACTATCTCTGTAGATGGAATTCTGCCTAGAGAACGCCACTTCGCTGTTCCTGGATTCAGTGAGTTCTAAAAATCCTCTTCCGCTATAACAGTCAATGATTGTTTGAGTAAGAAAAAATATAAGGTGAAAATTTGGGAATGGCAAAGTAAAGTTAACACCAACTTTTATGGCCCAATATTATGATTGTCAGTGGGCCCGTTAACAAGAAAATGATACTAACTATAAAAATTCTAAATTGCTGTGTCAAGTCCTCACTTTCCTTACCCGAAAGCTATGGTTACCTTGTGCATCATAACACTGACTGTAAATTAGGAAACTCATTTTACTTCCTCCATCTGCAGAGACCAGTACTTAAAGAGGGTGTGTTTGAAATGGATTTTACAATTCAAATTCAGTTGCACAAAATCCTATCACTCTGAGCAAAAATAAAAAGTTTCCCCCCTACTATTATAATCAGAACAATGCCCTGAGCTAACAGATTAGATCTATGTAGCTATCCTTAGCTGAGAGATTCAGGTTAAACTCTGATTCAGACATCTAAGACATTTAGGAGCAAGTAAAATCAGCAGCTCTTTTAGTGGTATATTTGGTGGGAGGAAGGAATTGTCCCCTACACATACAGTGGAACATCACCTTCCTCCCCCAGATTTAAGCAGTGACAGAAATCCACGAAGTCATGCTCTACAAGAAATTACAGGATTGAGTCAGTACTTTGACATGATTATTCTTTCTTTTGTATAAATATGGCCTCTAATTTAAGACAAAAAACTCTTAGAAGAAATAAAGGAACTAACATTTATTGAGCTCATAACATGTACCCAGATTTTAACTTCTATCCCTCATTTAGTTCTAAAACACCATTCCCATTTTACAGATGAAGAAAGGGAGCCTCTGTGAATACAAACACGTAGCCCTGTGGTTTGGGTCCCACCTACTCCCTGCATGTCTGGAAATCTCTTCCAGCCATTATCCCAGACTCTCTCTCTCACCTTCAGTCTCTATCTACTGATTTGTTCCCTCTGGCCAACGAGGAATCTCCAATCTCCCAAAATTAAAGGAAAAAAAATGGTGATGGGGGTGGGGCATCCTGTATCTTTCTCAAGGTACTGCTTTCGCTCTTTTTCCTCAACGAAAGATTTAACAGATTTGAGACTCACTTTTATCATTTTTGGGCATGCCCTTCACTCTTCAAACCAACACAGCATGACTTTCACCTCCCCATTATCCCGCTTGAAGATGAAAGGAAATACAAAATATGTCGGTTCCCTCACTCCCCAAGAGGCAGGATTCTGAGGAAACTATTTTGCACATCTCCCCATTTCTCCGGAGGTTCGCCGTGGTCTGGGGGGAGCAGCACACCACGATTTGTCGGGGGTCTCTTCTGAGAGAAGAGGGCCGACACTTCTTCCTCTGAGGGAAAATGAGAAGAAGTGAGGATGGGGGCAGGGGGCAAATAAATGTTGAGGTGGAAGGAAGCTTGGTTGAGGGAAGGTTTCATGTTTCTTTGCAGTGAAGAAAAGAAAAATACAGGTGAGACTAAGATAGTAGCTTGTCTTCCTCACAGACATTAAGCTCCATGAGGGCAGAAAACTAGTCTGTTTTGTCACTGTACCCCTAATATCCAGCAGTGTGGCTGGAAAACTAGACTCCCCCCAAAATCATTATTGCATTAAATGAAAGAATTAAAAGTGAAACATACTATAACAGCAGGAGAAGAGTCAGAAATACCTGGGTTCAAATCCTACCTCGCTGCATCACCTTGAATAAATTACTTAAAAGTTAATTCTTGGGGCTAAAGTGAGGTTAAATACATGAATGAATGTATAACATTTGGTACACAGAAAATAAAATCAGAAGTAATCATACATAATTTTTGTCCAGCTTATTATCATTAATCTCAAATAGCAAGTAAATCTTGATTCTAAGATATGAACTTTTCTCTTTATTTTGCCCCATTGCAAAGGAGAGCATATATTAAAGCCTGACTTTTCAGCAGACTTGTAAATGTTATAATTTTCTCCAATAAAATAAGAGCAAATTATTGGAACACAAAGAATTCCCTATCCTAAGGTAAAATATACATGCACATATTTTCTCATTCTACTGGAATTAAGTATAGTAACTGAAATTTGAAAAGGGGGTTATTCAATGATGTTGGATTGTAAAACTTCCCTAAATGTTATCCAGCACCAGGAGGGAGAGCTAATTTCACAGAAAACAGAATTAATATACAGCAGGTTTCTGAGAAGGTAGAGAAAGAACAGAAATCAATAGAGTGAGGTTTAATCAAGATTAATGGAAAGCAATTCACTAGGGAAAGACCAAATCTGGGGGAAAAAAAAAAGAAAAAAGAAGAATGTAAGCTAGAAAATTATAGGTTAGGAGTCACTAATGTGGAAAAGAAAAAAGGTGGTAAGGTGACAGTCATCAATAAATCTGATGTGAGTTTACAGTGAGATGCTACTGCAAAAAATGGGTGAATGTCCTATGAGAAAGTAATAACTGATATGTGACCTGGGGAATAAATATCTTTTTTTTTTAAACCAGACTGCTGGGTCCATATATAAAACACGATATTCAGTTATTCCATGGTCCTCAGTTTGTGCTTCATGAAAAGACTTTACAATTGAAGACACAATACAAAACAACAAAAATCACCCATGTAACTGGAGAATTATAAGGCCTATTGCATCACACTGGACCACTTACCCTTCCTCAAAACCTGCCTCATCTAGTCTCCCTTCCGTGCCTTTGCTGTTTTTCTTCCCTCTGCCTGGACCCACATTCCTCCCTTCTCTGGTTACAGAAGTTCGATGCATCCACTAGGGCAACCTCTAATGTAATCCCACTGGTGAAGACTTTGTTGCTTTCTGTTGCTGTCTTCAGTGTGCCAAGCTGCCTTCTAGCTGACTTCCCTGTCCTGAGAAGAAGGATGGGAAAGCATTAGAATGGGAGAGAAAGTGGGGGAGCAGTTTATAGGTTTGACCTGGGCAAGGCTGGGTCTAGAAATTTCAGAATTGCCTACATTTAAGAAAGTCCTGCTGTAGCATATAGGATCACAACGTAAAAAAGCACACTCTGTGAGAGATGGTCTAGAGGATACTGAGATGCTTAGGGGAATGAATGACCTCCTTGAAAGTGTATCACCAGATCTCCATACCAGTTATCAAGGTATTGTCTTTCAAGCTCCAAATACTTGACCTAGGGGCCTGGAATGTAAGCCTAGATAAACAAAATTCATCTGCTTGGTAGTTCTTAGGATATGGGTTTAATATCAAGGATCCCAGGAGATGGGGTTTACTCTTGCCAAGGCACACAGGAATACCAGGAATGTTGCTCCTTTTTATACACTGGGTGATATGGAAGGCGGTCAGTGTTGAGTGGCTCTGCAGAAGGTTTAGGCTGTTCTGGCACTTGGGTCATATGATCCAATTTACTGTACGATATTGCTGTTAATGGTGGGGAGAGAGCCAGTGTGGATTTCATGGCAAGGCCCAGTGAGATGCAGAAGTGCATCTTGGAAACTGATAAACAATTGGTTCGGGGTTAAAATGCCACTGGGACTTCCTCTCTTCTTTGCTCTCCGTGTTTGTAGCCCACCTCTCTCCTCCCCCTTCTCGGGCTCTTTCTCCTTCTCCCCCACTCCTCCTCCTCTTTCTTTCTCCCACCCTTCCTTTTCCTCTTCTCTTTGTAGCCAGCTTTCTCTAATTTGCTCTATTCTTCTGCTATTCCAGCTGGTAGTCTAAAACATGGCTGTCATTAGCTCTCAAATAAAACCTCTTCTGTGGTGAATCTAACATGACTGATCTGAAATCCTATTCTCAAATCTAAATTACCCAGGAAACGGGCTTATTGGCCCAGTTATTTTTTAGCCATGGCCCAGTCAACTGTGGCCCATGAAGTGCAGATACGTGGTATCAAAATCATTGTTACCATGAAGACCAGGGGAGAAAAATGCTTCTCAGAGAAGTATAAGCGTGTGTGTCCGGGCCAGGCAGGGGGTGAGGGCTGGAAGGAGATGGCTGGAGAGGCAGTCTATTTGTTAGGGGTTTATTCATCGTCATCTAGAGTGGACTCTTCTACCCGTAATTCCTAGCTCCTTAACAATGTAAGTAAGTTGGAGAGTGGAAAGTTCAGTTCTCAATAAACACTGTTGATAGGGCTCTTGTTCCATCATTGTTCACCTTCCCAGCACCTTGTAGAAATTACAACTTCCAATTTCCAACCTGCAATTGCCAATTCCCTCCATGGTCTGCTTGTCTAGTTACTGGAACTTGGGAGTTTCAGAGCAGATATAGGGAACGATTATTGCATGAGTACCTAAGGTATGTGCTGGGCTCAGAAAGTCTTATCTATGCAGGATTTGGAGCAATTTTCTGGTTTCTTCACTTTTTAAGGCATAGACAAAGAGGAAGGATGAGGAGGAGTATTTGTACTTATTTCCAGGTGGGTGGTGGCATCGCACAGGTGGCTCACGGGCTCTATCTACTTCAGCTGTCCTTGTCATTAATGGAGATTTATGACATATTTAACTTTCACTTCTTGTTTACCATATTGTGAGTTTTTACCTTTTTATTTTCTTAATTTGGTATTTTATTTTGAAAGTGGAAATGAGGCCAGTGTTGGGGTCCCTAAACCTAAGCTGTTTGAAACTGAATATCCATTATACTATAATTTATTCACCAAACTATTTCACTCTATTTTGAAATAGTTATTTACCACTTTTACTAAGGAATCAGCACATATTCCCAGTATACATTAAAAAAAAAACAGTGAAATAAAGCCCATAGTGGAAAACTATGGTTATACCTTTGGATTATGGAGTTTCTTTGCTTTCCTCTAATTTACACATTTTAGAAATGCACAGCTAACTGGGAAAGAGTACTTATTTTTCTATTAACTTGACTTGATTTTTTCTTTATATTTAATTTCTGAATAGTAGAGCACTTTTAAACATTATAATTAAAAATAAAATAGGTTAAATAATTCCAAAAGCTATGCATTATTAAAAATAACCAGCATATCCATCTGTTGTGGTTAAATACATAATTTGTTGTAAAATAGGAATATAAAAATATAGCGATTCAGAAAAATCAGCATGGGAAATAACTAAAAAAAATTTCAAATAGGCTTTCCCACCTGACTACTATTTTTGAAGCCCTCACAGGATATAAAAGGAAATTAGTATTTAATAAAAAATTAGGAAGAGTGGGTAGAGATTTAGTTAAGTAAATCAAAGAAAGAATTTTTAAAATATGAATGAAATAGCATCAACAGTATTTTGTAGAAGAATATTAACAAAATCTACCAAGAGAGTTCTGAAACATTTTGTGCATTTTAAGTGCTGTTGATTCTTCTAAGTAATGATGCTCCATTATAAGAAGAGTCAATATTTGCATGACACAAGATTAAACAATAGATTGTCTAAATTGGCCTTGCTCATTTGACTTGCAGGATAATATCCCCTGAATTGAGAAGAATATATTAATATTCATTTTGAGTTTTGAAGTGCCAAATTAGACTATGGATCCAGACTGAAACATAGTAATGCAAATTTGGAAGCACAACAACTTACATTTAAGGGGTGCTGTGGTTTGGATATGGTTGGTTTGGGCCCTTAAGGTTGCAAGATAGAATTTGATCCCCACTGTGGGAGGTGGGGCCTGGTGGGAAGTGTTTAGGTCATGGGGTGGATCCCTTAGCAGTGGCTTGGTGCCATTCTTGGTAGTGAGTTTTCACTCTATTTCTTCCCCTGAGAGGGGCTTGTTAAAAAGAGCCTGGCACCTGCCCCCATCCCCCTCTCTTGCCATGTGAAAGAGCTGCCCACGCGGCTTCCTTTCGCCTTTTGCCATGAGTGGAAACAGCATGGGGCCCTCACCAGAAACTGAGCAGATCCTGGCACCACACTTCATCTACAGCCTGCAGAACCGTGAGCCAAGTATACATCTTTTCTTTATAAATTACCCAGCCTCAGGTGTTCCTTTATAGCAACACAAGTGGACTAAGAAAAGGAGTGAGAAAACAAATAGCAAAATCCATGATACCCAGCAAGCAGAAATCCCTAATAGAGCAAAGTGACAAGTGAACAAAAGGAGGAATCACATCAAGCTTGGACAGAGAGATGATGTTTTCAAAATAGCATACATAATGAAAATTTAAGTAGTGAAGCATAATAAAAAAACAAACTTATCTGGACCCACCATCCAATCTTAGCAAGAGACTTTTACCAATGTCACTGAAACAAACTCTAATTATGTCTCTCAATAAATGCTTCCTTGCCCTCTACCCCAGAGAACTGGACTTAATGTTGTTATTACCATTCTCTACTTTCTCATTATAATTCTACCACATACAAATGCATCCCTAAATAAGGTATTGTTCAGTTTTGTAGTTTCTAAATTTTAAAAAATCATTACATTATATATGAATCTTGAAATTTGCTTTTTTAAAATTTTGACTATTTTTTAACATTTCAGAATATTATGTACAAATATTTAGGTTACATATAATGCCTTTGCCTCAGTGTAACTCTGGCTTGGGTGAAATTTGCTTCTGTCAGTCAACATTTTAAAGATTTATTCATGTTGATATATGGACCTATAGTCCACTCATTTTTACTGTTGTGTAAGATTCTACTTTGTGACTATGTCATAATTTATCCATTCTCCTGTTGATGAACATTTATTTTTTACAATTTTAAAAATCATGAACAATTGTCCTGTGAACATTTTTATGTCCTGTGCACAGATGTAAGTGTTCTACAGAGCAGCACTGCCTAACCAGACTTTCTCCACTGCAGAAATCTTCTATGTCTACGCTGTCCAGTATTGCAACCAATATCCACATGGGGCTTTCGAGCACTTGCAATGTGGCTAGTACAACTGAGGAACTAAATTTTTATTTAACATGCTTTTAAAAAAATCATGGATTTTATGTACTTACTATCCCCCCAAAAAAATCAATCCATGGAGTGTTGGAATAAATTTGTTATCCTGATGCAGTGATTGATGGGAAAAAGGGATAATAGTACATGTTAGAGTTTTCCCATATATTTTTACTGGTATTTTGTTTCTTTAATTTTCTTCTTTTTAAAAAAACTTTATTTTTTAGAACAGTTTTAGATTTACAGAAAAATTGTAATGATAGCACTGAGTTTCCATATATCTCATGCCCTATTTCTCCTGTTATTAACATCTTACATTATTGTATATTTGTTACAATTAATGAACCAATATTGATACATTTTTCTTAACTGATGTTCATACCTTATTAATATTTTTTTAGTTTTTTCCTAATGTCCCTTTTCTGCTTTAGGATCCCATCCAGGACACAACAGTACATTTAGTCATCATGTTTTCTTAGGCACTTCTTGGCTATGACAGTTTCTCAGACTTTCTTGTTTTTGAGAACTGGTCAGGTATCTTATATAATGTCCCTCTACTGGATTTGTCTGATGTTTTCCTCATGATTAGACTGAAGTTACAGGTTTTGGGGAGGAAGACAACAGAAGTAAATTACTATTTTCAACTATATCATATTTCAACTGTATCATATCAGGAGTACATAGTACCACTGCTATCATTACGACTTGGACCAGGCTCAGTGGCTCATGCCTATGATCCTAGCACTCTGGAAGGTCACTTGAGGTCAGAAATTTGAGACCACCCTGTGCAAGAGCAAGACTGGTAAAAGCAAGACATCTCTACTAAAAATAGAAAACACTTAGCTGGACAACTAAAAATAGAAAAAAAAAATTAGCTGAGTGTGGTGGTGCAGGCCTTTAGTCCCAGCTGCTTGGGAGGCTGAGGCAGAAGGATCACTTGAGCCCAGGAGTTTGAGGTTGCTGTGAGCTAGGCTGATGCCACGGCACCCTAGCCCAGGCAACAGAGCAAGACTGTCTCAAAAAAAAAAAAAAAGAAAAGAAAGAAAGAAAAAACAAACATGTGACTTATCGCTGTTGATGTTGACCTGGCTGAGGTAGAGTCTGTCTTTGTCATGATTTCCTACTATAAAGTTACTCCTTACCCTCTCTGCCTGCTCCTGCCTTTCCATACCGTACTCTTTGGGACAAAGTCACTATGTGCAGCCTGCACTTAAGGAGTGGGAATAATACGGAATTTTTCTGCAAAGGATATTTTTATCTCTTCTCCCTCATTTACTTTTTTATTCAATAATTAATTTATATTATATGAACTCATGGACATGTATTTTATAATACAATTTATTTTGTTGCTCCAATTATTCTGGCTTTGGTCATCGGGAGCTATTTCAGTTGGTTCTTGTGTCTCTTTGACATCCTCCCATCATTGTGCATGTGGACATGTGCGTGTGTGTTGAGCACTTTCTTTCTGGAACTAGAAGATGCTCCAGACTCATCTTGTATATTTCCTGTCTCAGTCCTAAAATCAGCCATTTTTCCAAAGATCCTGGTTCCTTTTACTGGGAAATGATATTAGAGACCAAGATCTGGGCACTCGGTCTGCTTATTACTACAGGGTATATTTTATTTAATTACTTACACTTAAAATTTACATAGGCATATGTGGTTAGTGGCTTCTGTGTCGGACAGTGCAGCTCTAGGATACATTCTTAGGAATGGACTTACTGAGTCATGGTATATGTGAATGGTCCATTTTACAAGATAATTCTGAATTGTTTTCTAAAGTATATGTACCAATTTATACTCCCACCAACAATGTTTAAGTTCCTGTGGCTCCACTTTCTAGTCAATACTTTGTATTCCCAGATTATCAATTTTTTGCCAGTATGGTGACATGTTTATTTTGTGCCTACACTTTTTTTCAGAAAGCAACTGAGGAGGAAATTCTTTCAGATTTCTTTTTATGTTTCTACAGATTTGCACACTAGTGGTAGAATCAGATTGTTAAGTTCATATTCATATACTTGCTTTATTTTGAAAAGGAATTAAAATGGTTTACAAAGTGTCATGAGATAGAGAGGTATTTAGTACTTTGGCGTAATCTATATCCACAGGGAGTGCCCCTTTCTCTAGAGAAGTAATTGTCTACTACAATAATGGCCTGAGGTCAGTGGTATGTTGAAGGAATGAAGGAATCAGAGTGGTATCTTACCTTCAAGTAAGGCTGTACAGAAAGTGTCAGCGCTACAAGCCAGCAAGGTGATCCATAAACTGAATTGATGGGCTAAAAGCAGAAACTGAGAAGTATTCTTGCCTTCAGAAATGTGAGATGTTGTAGACATCACCATTTCTCTTCCCTACCCTCCAAGATATGAAAAGAGTGGAAGAGATTGTCCCACAGCAGGTTGGGTTTGTTTCAGAGTTAACAGCATTTGAAATTCAAATGATAGTATGATATCAGTTAACATCAGTTTAAAAACATATGTTATAATAAGATAAAATAGCATTGAAAATAAATTGTTGAGGAAACAGGGAAAGAGTGAAAATTGGGATAGAAAGAATAAAGTGACATGAGGGGGAGTATGGTTACGATGCAAATTCAGGAAGATTATGTCTACAAACCGAAAGCAACTAACCCAAATAGTTGCTACAAACTGCTACAAACCGAAAGCAACTAACCCAAATGTGTAACGGATCACACATTTCACAGTGCTTGTGAGATCAAAGGAAAAAAACCCAAACTGACTGCTTTTCCTGGTGGCACAAACAAGTATTAGAAAACAAAAACCAAAAAAGCAAAAAACAAAAATAATAATAATTTTAAAAAAGATATTCAGTAATAACTCATTCTCCTTTAGTGAAAATTATTTATTTCTAAAACATATGTCAAATTTTGTCATTCAGGTCTTTCTCCAAATACACTGAGGTAAATATGCATCTCAGTAACTGAATGCATTGGTATAGCAGTTGTGGGCATTTCCCCTCTGCCCACTCCCAATAAAGTCTTTTCCAAAAAGTATAAATTTTTACAAAACATATTTTTTTCATTAGAATTGCAAATAGTTTCATTAAGTATAATGGGAAAAATTTATAATTGGACAACTTAGATCACTTAATTTATTAAAGAGAAGAATGCCAATTAGCAGATTATAAATATTTAATACTCAAATGTTAACATCAGAGTATACTGAAGCAGAAATTCAATGCTATGTTTTCAAAATTCATTATTAAATTACATCCAATTGGATGAAGATCCTAAGCAGACAACCCTATAGCTCTTGAATCATAGCTTCCTTATCACTGATATATATGATTGATGCAGATGTGACGTTAAGGGGAAATCAATGAGTGTGATGTTAACTGTGGGCTTTTCCTAGATGTCCTTCATCACGTGAGAAAGTTCCCTTCTATTCCTAGTTTTCTGAAGTTTTCATTAAGAATGGATTTTGGCAAATGCTTTTTCTGCATTGATTGTGATGATCATGTGATTTTCTTTTTAGTTTCTTAATATGGTTAATTCAATTGATTAATTTAACAGCTTAATTGAGAATTTTTATATCATAAAATTCACCCATTTAGAATGTTTAATTTAAATGTTTACAGTGTACAATAGCTTTTAGTACACTCACACTGTTGTGCAACCATTACCATGATTAATTTTAGATCATTTTCATAACTCCAAAAGAAACCCTGTACCCATTAGCAATTACTCTCATTTCTCCCCAGTTCCCACCTCCCTGAGTCCCCAGCTCTAGGGAACTACAATTATACGTTTTTTCTCTATGGTTTTGCCTATTCTGGACATTTCATATAAATGGAATCTTACAATATGTAGTCTTTTGTGAATGAATTCTTTAACTTAGTATAATATTTTCAAGTTTCATTCATGTTGCAGCAGGTATCAGCACTTCATTTCTTTTTATTGCTACATAATATTCCACTGTATGGACACACAACATTTTATTTAGCACTCATCACTTGATATATTGATTAACTTTTGAATGTAAATCTGCCTTGTATTTCTGAGATAAACCCTACTTGGTCCTGGTATATTATCCTTTTTACATATTGTTGGATTCAATTTGCTAAAATTTGTTTAGAACTCTTGCATGTATATCAAGAGGGATAAAATGTTCCTTTCTTGTGATGTTTGTGTGTAATTTTGGTGTTGGGATAACACTGGCTTCATGCAATGAGTTGGAAAGTGTTCTCTTCAGTTTTCTAAAGTGTGTGTGTAAAATTGGTGTTATTTCTTCCTTAAATGTTTGGTACAATTCATTAGAGAAGCTAACTAAACCTGGAGTTGCATTTATGGAAAGAATTTTAACTATAAATTTAATTTCTTCAACAGATGGAGCATATTGCAAGGCATACTGGGAGAAAATTAGGAGGTCTGTCATAGATGATCTCTGACATTTTTATGATGGTCAAGCATGTGCCTTTGTCTTTTTTGAATTTAGATTCTTATCATACTTCATTTAAGTTTCCAGGTTCATCAAACAACCTTAGACCTTGACTTCCTTTGTGGTATGTCAGCTGGGAAAAATAGACTGACCAAAGGATTTGAGTGATAGGTCCCCTCTGCAGTCATTTTTCTCAGTGTAAATTAATGACTTGGTATTCTTATGTGTTAGTTTTTGTGAGTTTGGTTAATGTGACTTCCCCTATTTAGGCCGACAAATCATCACCATCAACCTGCGAAGTTTGGACTGTGGCAAATTAACTAAAGGTTTTCCATCCTATGCAGCCCTTGGGGGTTTGGAGGGGACTCTTTATCTTATTCAACTCCTCTCCTTTCCCTCTAAATGACTATGATGGTTAACATAATCCTTTACCTATTTGAATTTCTAAACCTTCAAGATGAAATGTAATTCTGAGGGAAAATAATTTAGCCCTGTTCAATTGAGATGAAAGAAGGGGAAAATAAACGTAAAAGTTTTGGAAATAAGTATTCAACAAATAAAAATTCAAATTCTTCTTGAATTTTTGCTGTACTTAAGGAATTACTACATGAAAAGATATATTGCACTGGAGAAAGAAATCAATATCAGCCTGTGAAAAACCCAAGTGAAAATATCTTGAATGAAGTCTGGCATTCAATAGAAAGTTCACAGTCACAGACGTCTAATTGTCCAGTGAAAGGAAATACAGATTTTTGACCTTCTTCCCTAGATCACAGAGCATTAGAGGAGTTTATACATGATGAGTGCGATACGCACTGTCTGGGGAATGGACACGCTTGAAGATCTGACTCGGGGGGATGGGGGTGGGGGAGGGGATGGGTGTATACCTACATGATGAGTGCCATGTGCACTGTCTGGGGAATGGACACGCTTGAAGCTCAGACTCAGGGAGATGGGAGGGGCATGGGCAATATATTTAACCAGAACTGTTGTACCCCCATAATAAGCTGAAATAAAAAGAAAAAAGAAAAAGTGAACAAGAAGAATCAAAATGAGAAATTTAATGATCTCCTAAAAAAACTATTGAAAGTTAGTAAAGAAAAAAATGTCCAGAATAAAACTTCAAATATGTCAAAATTTTAGGCTCTAATATCTATTTTCTAAACAGCCAGCACAAGAATAAATTGCTTTTACCATATTTAGTTTGCATTATGTAATGTCATAAGAGACATACTTATCATGGAAGCATGTAAAATGTACAAAGTACATGTATGCATTAAGAGACTTCAATTTGGACATTCCTTTGGTTGCATTTGCAAATAAAGTTTATAATTCTACTTATGTCAAGAACATTAGAGCAGGTGCTTAATATTTCCTTATTTTTTTTATTTAGATGTCTTTAATAGTTTTAGTATTATTTTAAATTTCATCTCAATATGTCCAATTTCCTCTTTCATGTCTCTTTTACCTGAGTTCATCTGCAAAAAATACTAAAAATAAACTAAATTTTGTTAGCATAATAGCTGCTTAAAGAACAGGAAAACTAGCCTTTTTAAACTTATAAGGTCAGGCCCTACCATATATTGGAGAGGATGCTAGGATAACAGAAAATCTCATATGTAGGTGGTAGGAGTATAAATTGATAAAATGAGTTTGAAGGACAATTTGGCAGTATCTAAGAAGTCTGAAGACGGATATACTCTATGACCAGCAGTTACATACTTCATTCCCATGAGCTGAAGAAGACTATCTATCTATCTATCTAATCAATCTATCTAAATACATATGACTATCCATTACTATGTTCTTTGTAGTTAAACTGAAAATGACATAAATGACCATCAGTAGGAAAATGGATACATTGTTATATATTCTTATAAGTGAACACTTACAGAAATTAAAGTGAGTAAACAGACCTACATGTATCAATATGTAAAAACCATAAAAATAAAATTTTAAGCAAAAAAAAAGCAAGTTGTATAAGGCTGTATAAAGAATGATACAATTTATGTGTAGTTTGGATACTTGCAAAACAATACTACATAGTTTAAGAATATACATTTTATAGTTGAAGTATAAAAACGTGTGGAATAAATGTCAAATTCAGGATAGTGATTACCTTTAGAAAGGAGAGAGGTGTAACATTGCTATCTGTTATGTTATATTTGTTTGTTTCTAGCTGGATGGTAGGTACACCTAGGTCATTACATTTTTTACTGTACATTTTGTATGACTGAAATATTTCATCATAAGAAAAAAAATCACATTTAGTCTATTATTATTCTTTGGGGTTTTTTTTTTTTTTTTTTTGAGGCAGAGTCTCTCTTTGTCTCCCTGGCTAGAGAGTGCAGTGGCGTTATTGTAGCTCACAGCAACCTCAAACTCCTGGGCTTAAGTGATCCTCCTGCCTCAGCCTCTGGAATATCTGGACTACAGGCGCATGCTATCACACCTGGCTAATTTTTGTATTTTTTGTAGAGACAAGGTCTTACTCTTGCTCAGGCTAGTCTTGAACTCCTGGCTTCAGGTGATCCTCCCACCTTGGCCTCCTAGAGTGCTAGGATTACAGGCATGAGCCACCACACCTGGCCTAAGCTATTATTTCTATAGTGCTTATTGCCAAAAGAAAAACTATTCGCTTTATAGGGAGTTAATTCTTTGGTCCTTCAATATTCAAAACCTACTTTGTTAGGATATTTACCTTAGTTCTCATTTTTATTTGCAGTGAAATGCACAAAACTTGAAAATGTACTAATATAACTCTGAAATACCACGACTGGAAAATATTTCATAGTATTCCAATGATCCTCCATCAATCTGGGTAATGAGAATGCAAAGAAAGTGTGAAGAGTGTGTCTTTTTACCACTTTACCCCTCCCATCCTTTATCACCAGGGATGGCATAGCAGTCTGACGTATGTAATACCAAAGCAGACATAGGCATTGTTTTTAAGTGATATGATGCAGGGGAACTTAGAGAATGGCTAAATAAGTAAAGTTTGTTTTTTGTATCATTATGCTGCTTTTCTGCTCTTTCCCACCCTATTCCCTGCCTCCTCAAAGTCTAAGAATTAACACTGTTTAAGACTTATACACTTTTATTAATAAATACTCTGTGTTCTAAAATTATTATCCCCTCAACCAGGAAATGAAGTTCAATAGTATAAGTAGGAAGATTGTTTCCCAAGAGGATAGACCTCAGTTAGTACCATATAAGCATTGTATACACTGTATAGGAGATGGGATACCTTGAGATACTCTCTATAAATTTAACCAATTTAATGAACTAATTATCATGCCATACAATTGTCCTCTTGGTAGTAAAATTGGAAATTAGACTAGTCAATCTCTAAGATCTTTTCTAGCTACAACATTTGCATAATTCTACTTTATTTCCCCAATCTGCAATATTTTGAGATATTACCAGGTAGTGGTAGGTAAACATGTCAGAGGAGAAAGAGATTTAAGAGTACAAATCACAAAACCTTTTTTTTTAAAGGACCCACATCTAGGGATAAATAAATGGAACAAAAGATACAGAATACCACACAATAAAATACGCAATATGCTGCCTATTCTTCAAAGGGATTTGCTATTAACAACTACCATATATTGGGCACTTTTCTATATATCCTCTCTAAGCCTTGGAATACTGAAAGACAAGTGTTAATTATCTCTATTTTATCGTGATAAAATGAAGTCTCAAATACATTAAGGAGAATATCAGTTACCCAGATAATAGATGCAGAGTTTAATTCAGGTTGTCTCGATGCTTACTTAATTTGCTATAGTGTATTGCCTGCATTACATGTACTTTCCTCTTGATTTCTTAAAATTATTTTTAAACAGCAAGAGCAATCTGGAATAACATGACTGCTGCCATTAAATATAAACAATATGAAATGAAGGAGTGAAAGCAAGAGTGCCCTCTTTCACCTCAGCATTCCCAACTTTGTTTTTACAATTTCGGATCATGCCACACACGTTGTTCTGTGACCTCTTTTTAATAGAAGAAAACACATCTTGTGGTTATTTTTTACTGTTCATATAAACCCAGCTCAATATTCTATACCATAATTTATTTTATAGTTTCCTTATTTTTGAATATAAGTTGTTTCCTATTTTTTTAAATAAACAATCTGTAATGAACACCTACAAATCAGGTGCCGTCTCCTTTGAACTCATCAACTCCAAATCCTATTTTCCCCATCTCAATCACCACAAATTTAATTATTTAGTTTTCCTCCCTCCCTCTCTTTTCTTGTGAAGTTTTTTCACTAATGACTTGTTCTGATTGATGTATGCTTTCTTGCTAAATTCTGCCTCAGTGCTTTTGATGTTTTAAAAATTGCCTGGGATTAATTGTTACTCAGAACTTTTGTCTTGAAATTTAACATTAAAAAATGGTTATAGAAAAAGACAGCATGCTAATGACCTATGTTTCATTATTATATAGATGTCTTCCAACGATGAGTATACTTTTGTTTTATCTTATGGGCATTGTGTATAAATGAGGCCTGACCCTTGGGTATATAATATCTATTAGTAGATGTGAGTTTCTTTGAATTCATAGAATTTTAGTAATAATTTGGAAATTAAAAAGAAAGAACAGTAGACATAATAGAAAGGCAGTAGATTTTTGAGTCTGATTTGTTTGAATTTTAGCTGTGCCATCCATTAGTTGTGTGGCTTTGGACAAATCATTTGATTTTTTACTATTTTAGTACTCTATATTTAAAGCAGGAGTAATAGTAATAATAATAATACAAATAATACTAAATATTTTCAAATTTGGTCTAAAGCAACAATTTCCAAAGTGATTTCACTTGAACTTAAAAAGAAATAATTTCATGGTCAAGTTAACGTAAGAAACTCTGGGGGAAATAGTTTCACTGTTTTTTCACTGTAGATCTCAAATGATTTAATATATGAATGTTTCAGGAATCTGAAAATCAGAAAACAGTTCCTAATTTATCTAATCCCCAAACCCATTTTTTTTAAAGAGCACGTTAGAGGACTTGAGCTACAAAAAGAACATACTTTTGGGAAATAGCTGTTGTAATATTTGAAGATAATATATTCAAATTTTCTAGAATATTTTAGATACTTAGTAATGGTTCCTGTTACCATTATAAATCAACTTTTAAAACATAAAACAGAGGGCTATATAAGAGAGTGACAGGGCATCAGAGGGAGGGAACACAAACAATTATAGTTAATAAAGAACTCCCCCCCCCAAAAGATTTTGGAGAAACTTTATCCAATAAATGAGCTATAAAATGTAACAAAGGTTTGAGCAGTTTGGAAAGTGAATGACAGAGGTATTAGTTTTCAACACAAATATACTGAATTTCTCCTGTCTTTTCCATCATTGTCCCATGTGTGAGCATATTAGCCTGAGAGCAAAGAGCTCTAAGTAGTCTTTAAGCAAAAAGAACAAAGTACTAGAATGACAGCCTTGATGACAAGGAACAGGGTAGACATTATAAAAAACAGGCATGTTGAGAATGGGATAGTTATTAATAAAAAAAGAAATTGGTAGATGCTCTTTATTTCTAGGGTTTGATATATTTTTTCCCCCAACACACTGACAAATTTGGGTGAAATAACGATCTCTGTTGATTATTAATTCAAGGCTTTCACTATAAATACAGTAGGAGTCTATGGATTATTTCTGGTATCTTCTAATTGTCTAGTGCTTTTGATATTATTCTATTGATTGCACTTTTCCATTGTGTGTCCCAAAGGCAGAGAAGGGCAAACAGCAATCATGAAATATGAATGAGATGCCTCATTAACCTTTGGGCTTTTGAGTACTTGGAAGCATCTAATCTATGTCATTGGCAAGAAAAGCCTGGAAGCACCGCAGGGGTTGGAGGGGAGAGAGGAAGGACAGTTTCCTTTGTGGTTGGTAAACTCCTGTATGCCAAGTGCTGGCAAGGTGCCTGCCCGCCCACAACAGGATCCTGCATTAAACTAGAGATGCTGAAATCTTAGTGAACACAAATGTAACGTAGAGAGCTTGCTCACATGCACATCAGGCTCTGTCTCCAAAGATTCTCATTAGCTGAGGGTAGATTTCAGGAATCTGCATTTTAACAAGCACCCAGGTGACCGTGGTACAGGTGATCGTGGACTACACTTTGAAGGACATCCATTAGCCCCATGCAACAAAGAGGAATTAAGCTGACAAAATTTAGATTTTTTTTTGTGGTTTTCACCAGAACACATAGAACTGTTCTTATTTTTGTGTACTTTTTCATTTGGAATAAATTTCCCACCAAGTACATGATATTTGGATTAGGCTGTTGTTTCCATATCATCAGAAGCTACTTTGTCTAAAAAGAAGTTGCCATCTGGACTATTTAAGGCCTCTCTTTCCTGATTTTACGGTGACCTTGCAGTTGTATAGTCATAATTAGGTGAACACTGTCTATTATAGGGAGGAAAAAGAAAAGATTTAATATTTTCAAGTGTTAACAAAAATGCTATGTAACGCTGGAAGCTGACTACATATGGTATCAAAGTAAATAATAAATAAGAGTTAATAAGATAACACAAGGAGATAGACTAAAGTATATTAGTAATAACAGTGTAAGAAAATAGAAAGCCCAGTCTTGTAGGGAGCAGTTGGAAATGCTTAAAGGAAGAAGAGAATGAAAATTGTTTCCAATTATCTGCCCTGAAACAACTCTCTGGTTCCCCGAGAAACCACCCACAGCTTAGATTGATGGGGATTGGGGTGGTGAATTATTTGACTCAATGTCTCCTTCCTACCTTTCTTTTCTTTGTCCTCAGTAACACCTCTGATTCCATAGCTTTTCCTTTTATAGCCAAAAGCTTAGTTAATTACTTATATAGCAGGCACTTTCTCATACTCATCCCTCTTATCTTTAATCTTATTATTATTTTTTTTGCCCCTTTACACTTCTGCCTCAGGAAAATCTTTAATCACCTTCATCTTTCATTCTTCAGTTGAGAAGGTCAAAGAATAACTTAACACGATTGTTAAGCATAAGAATTATGACAGAGATGTGCGTTATAACAAGAAAAAGAAGACTCACACATTTTGAAATATTAGCTGTAATAATAAGCAAAACAGTGTCATTGGGATATGAAAGGACTTGAAAATGCTCAGAACATTTTCAGAATTCCTAAAATAGTTTCCATCTCAGCTCATTCTACACTAATTAAAATTACTTTGCCTCAAGGAGCCACTTTCAAGATAAACTGTTAGATTGGATAAGCTATGTCCAATTCTATAATTTTTCAATTTTATTCAATTTCAGAGTTGTATTGCTTTGTTTTTCATGTATACACACATTCATGTTTTCATTTGTTTTAATACATTAAATTCAGGGCAAACCAGGTTTTCACGGAATAGTTGAGAGATTTTGCTTCATTTAAAAACATTGACTCTGCAGGAAAAAGCCTTTCTAGTTATAGAAACTGTCTTATAATGAACTTCTGAACACAACATAGTAAAGAAATCTCAAAGGTTAGGACAGGACATTAGAAGTCATGTAACTCAGCTCCTGCATTCTACAGAAACAGGATCAGAAACGTAATGGCCACATAGCTAATTAGTTGCAGAGTTGACAGTAAAACCCATCTCTTTTAACATGATTTCTTTATACCATGCTGCACATTTTTAACTTGATTCTGTCTAGAGAGATTGTGTTAATTATTTAATGCCTATATCAAACATTATTGTGCTAATACAATGTGCATGAATCCATGCTAAACATCTGGAATAGCAAGAGGGAAAAAATGATTTCTGCTCTCATGTGCACAATAAGATTTATAGCATTATTATTTTCCTTTTTAGTTGACACATAATTGTATATATTTATAGTTCAGAGTGATATTTCAATACATATATACTATGTGTAATGATCAAATCAGGGTAATTAGCATATCCATTGCCCTGAACATTTTTCATGTCTTTGTGTTGTGAACATTCAAAAATCCTCTCTTCCAGCTTTTTGAAACTGTACACTAAATTGTTGCTAACCATATTCACCTTACAGTGCTACAGAACCTTAGAACTTATTCCTCTCATCTAGCTATGACTTTGTATTCATTAACAAACCTCTCTATATCCTCCCCACCCCCCAACATTCCTAGTCTCTAATGACCACAATTCTACTCTCTACTATGAGTTCATTTAAAACAAATTTACAGCATATGAGTGAAAACGTGACATTTAACTTTCTGTACTCAACATATTTCACTTATAAAATCCTCCAGGCTCATGCATGTTGCTGTGAAAGAAGATGATTTCATTTGTTTTTATGGCTGAATAGTATTCCACGGTGTATATACACCACCATTTCTTTATCCACTCACCTGTTGATGTGGACATGTTGGTGGATTCTGTACTTCAGGTATTGTGAATAGAACTGCAGTAAACATGAGAGTGAAGATATCTCTTAGATATACTGATTTCCTTCTCTTTGGATAAATATCCACTAGTGGGATTGCTGGATTACATGGTACTTTTATTTTCAGTTTTTTGAGAAACATCCATGCTGTTTACTATAACGGCTGTACTGATTTATATTCCCACTGATAGTGTATTAGAGTTCTCTTTCCTCTGCATCCTTGCCAGCATGTTATTTTTTTTTGTCTTTTTTATAATATCCATTCTAACTGAGATGAGATAGTATTCCCTTATAGTTTTGATTTGCATTTCCCTGATGATTAGTGATGTTGAGCATTTATTCATATATCTCTCTATATATGTATTTTTTTGGAGAAATGTCTATTCAGATCCTTTGCCTATTTTTAAATTGAATTTTATTTGCTGTCGTGTTGTTTGAATTTCTTGTATATTTTGGATATTAGTCCATTGTTGGAGAGTTTGCAAATATCTTCTCCCATTCTACACGTTGTTTCCTTACTCAATTGATTATTTTTCTTGCTGGGCAAAAGGTTTTTAGTTTGACATAGTCCCATTTGTCTATTTTTTTGTTTTTGTTGCCTGTGCTTTTGAAGTCTTGCCTATAAAATCTTTGGCTAGACCAATATCCTAAAGCATTTTCCCTATGTTTTCTTCTAGTAGTTTTACAGTTTTAGGTCTTATGTTTAAATTTTCAACCCACTTTGAGTACATCTTTGTATATGGTAAGAGATGTGGGTCTAGTTTCATTCTTCTGCATGTGGATATCCAGTTTTCCCAGAACTATTTATTGAGGAGGGTGTTGTTTCCCCAGTGGATATTCTTGGTGCCTTTTTCAAAAATCAATTGGCTTTAAATGCATGAATTTATTTATGGGTTCTCTATTCTGTTCCATTGGTCTACATGTCTGTTTTTTTACTAATATCATGCTATTTTGGTTACTATAGCAGTGCAGTATATTTTGGAGTCAGGTATTGTGATGCCCCCAACTTTGTTCTTTTTGTTCAGTATTGCTTTGACTATTTAGGGTCCTTTATGTTTCCATATAAATTTTAGGATTTTTTCTTCTATATCTGTGAAGAATGTCATTGGTATTTTGATAGGGGTTACATTGAATCTGTCAATTGCTTTAGGTAATATGGTCTTTTTAACAAATTCTTCCAATCCATGGGCATGGGATGTTTTCCCATTTGTTTGCATACTCTTCAATTTCTTTCATGAGTGTTTTGTAGTTTTACTTGCAGAGGTCTTTCACCTCCTTGGTTAAATTTCTAGGTATTTTATTTATTATTTTTTTGTAGCAATTGTAAATCAGATTGCTTTCTTGATTTGTTTTCACCTAGTTTTTTATTGGTGTATAGAAATGCTGGTTTTTGTATTTCGATTTTGTATGCTGCAACTTAATTGAATTGGTTTATCAGTTCTAAAAGTGTTTTATTAGCTTCTAGGTTTTTCTATATAAGATCACATTATCTATCTACAAAGAGGGTCGATTTGATTTCCTCTTTTCCTATTTGGATGCCCTTTATTTCTTTCTCTTGCCTAATTGCTCTGAATAGGACTTCCAATACTATGTTGAAGAAGAGTGGTAGAAGTGAGCATCCTTGTCTTATTCCAGTTCTTAGAGGAAAAGCTTTTACCTTTTCCCCAATAACAATTTAGGTCCTGGGGAGCGAGACCCAGCATGAATTCCCTCACTGGGACAGTGCTGTCACATAGACTCCAGCCAGCTTCCTGTTCTAAGCTCAGGGCCCCATAAGGGTTGAGTGACTCTCCCATAGCTAGGACTGCAGGCATCTTTGGGGGAATGTGGACTGTCAGGGATCTCCCATGTACCTTTTCCTCACAATGGGGAGTCCATCCTAGTTCTGAGCTGATCCTGGCTGGCAGCTTTTCTTCCCTCTCTATGCTGCAATCTCAAGTTTCTGTGCCTCAGAGGGTCACTGTTACTTCCCTGCAGAATTCCAGTGTTCTCCCTTAGATGATCGCTTAGACGTATGGTTATCTACTTGCTGTTTTGGTCCTTCTTTTTGGAGGAGGCAAGTTCTGGACACTTCTAGTCATCCATTTTGATGACCATCAGTATTATTATTTTTTGAGATAAAAAGTAATCCATATCTGAATATATTTGTTCTCCAGCAACCACTACCAGAGTCCAAAAATGAATGAATCTCTACTGAAACAAAATTATCACAGCACCCTGGGCCTTAAGGCCACCATGGAGATTTCTGATCTTGTTCAAATAGCCTCTTTTAAAAATTGTTTGATCAATTAATAATCCACTTGATTCTAGAAATAGTATAGTTACAAAAAGTCAATTCTTTTTCTTCCTTTTTGTAAAAGTCCAATGTTGCCTGGGAGAAATTTGGAGGAACTAGCTCAGATGATTTAACAAAATAGTTTTAAAATTCAGTCATTTATCAAATACTGATCAAGTGGCTGTTATATATCAGGGATTTTTACTATTTGTGAAAAAGACAAAATAACCCCTCCTTTTATGGCCCTTGTATTCTAAAGGTGAAGACACATAACAGATAAGTAAAAACATAAATAAATAAACAAGATAATTCCAGAATCTGATAATTGTTGTATCTAAGCAAGGTAATGTGTTAGAGGGAAGGGATATAAGTAAGGAATTTACTTTAGACTGGATGTTAAGGAAAGAGCTCTGATAGTTGACATTAAAGTTGAAATGTGAAGGAGAAGCAGGAACCAACCAAGTAAAGACCTGGGGGAGAAGATATTCCAGGATGGCAAATGCAATAGAATGAAGTGCAGAACTTAGTTTACTAACAACTGTATTGCGTAGCTTAGTGAGCAATGAGATGAAGTTACAGAGAGAGGCAGAAGATATATGCGAAACCTCATAGGATATGGAAATGAACTTAAATTTTAAGTGTTATAGAGACTATTGGAAAGGTTTATAAAATTTAGATACAGTAAAATATACTCTTTATGTTATACAGTTCTATACATTTCAGCAAACGCATTTAGTTGTATATGGACTACTGCAGTCATGAAAGAGAACAGTTTCATCATCCCCCGAAATTCTCTCATGCTGTCCATCTGTAGTCAGCTCTTTCCTTCTCTCCCAACCTATAACAACCTATCATCTATTTCCCTTCCTATGGAATACCATACTTATGGAATCACACAATATGTAGCCTTTTGGATATGGCTTCTTTTACTTGGTATAATGCATTTGAGATTCATCCATGTTGTGTGAATCAAGTCCATTCCTCTATACTGCTGAGTAATAGTGCATTGAATGGATGTGCTGAAGTTTGTCAATTCACCATTTGAAGAATATATGCGTTTTCTCTAAGTGTTTGGAGTTAAAAATAAAATCTGCTAAGAATATGTACGTCAAGGTATTTGTATAAATATAGCTTTTATTTCTCTTGGGTAAATACCTACAAGTGAGATTTCTGGATCATATGGTAAGTATATGTTTAACTGTATAGAAACTGTCAAACTATTTTCTAAAGCAGCTGTAACATTTTGCATTTGTACCCAATGTCTGAAATTTCCCGTTTTTCTATATCCTTTCAAAATATATGGTATTGCCAATTAAAAAAAAATTTTCAGCTGTTTAAAAAATGCCTGGCTGTATCTCACTGTTGTTTTAATTTGCATTAATGGTACTAAGTATATTTTTATATGCTTATTTGCCATCAGTATATCTTCTTTGGTGAAGGCTCAAACCTTTTGCTCGTTTTATCAAGTTTTTTGTTTTATTATTATTAAATATTGAAAGTTTTTAAAACATCTTTTTAAAGAAATGTAATTTCTATTGACTTCTTCAAGTTAACTGATTTTATTTTCAGCCATGTCATGTCTACAAAGGCAGTCTTCATTACTGTTACTGTTTTTCATTTTTAGCATTTCTATTCCTCTCTTCTCCCCTCTTTCTTTTTCTATTTCACTCTCCAGCATTTCCCATCTGATCTTGAATTAAAAAGAGCCATTAACATATTAGTCATAATTATTTTAAATTCCCTTTCCGATAGCTCCAACATCTATGTCATATCTGAGTGTGATTCTGTTGATTGCTTTGTCTTTGCCAATGTGTTATCCCTTATTGCCTTTTTATAGGCCTCATAACTTTTGTTGAACGCTGAACATTTTATATAGGACATAGAGCTGAGCTAAATAGGTTTTATGCCTAGCAATGGGCATGCCTTTCCTTCCACCCCGGGTGGTTCAAAGCTGTGAACGTGCAGTTTGTTTGGCTTTTCTTGTGTTAAAAGAATGGGAATGATTTTTTTTTCCAGTTCTTCACATCATGAACAGAAGCCCAGAAGTCCCCTACTGGCATGTTTTAAGCAGGAAAAATGCATGATTTGATTGATTTATGTTTTAAAAATTATACTGAGTCCGGCTGTTGACTGGATTGGAGGAAGGCAAAAGTAGAAATAAAAATACCAATTAAATAAGAGACTACTGCAGCAGTTAAGGTGACAAATGATCATGGTTTGGGTTCAGCAATATGTTGCTTACAAAAATGTTGACCTATTTATCAGATTGACTTAAAATACTAGCTAAGATTTTAAAATACAAGCCAGTTGAATGTTGAAGGATGTTGGCCGAGAAAACCATGACTCCATCTTTACAATTATTGATCCGTAATAACCCCTGATCATGATGATTACATAAGGGTGAGCTGTCTGTTATACAGCCACTCCTAATTAATGAAAAGAAATAAAACCAGGTCACCTGCCTCAAATCAGACTGTATCAATCCCTTCTGTGCATCCCTGCAGTAGCTTCCCATTGCAGTTCTGACAGCATCCAGCACTTTCCAGGATGTTGGCCCCTCTACCTCGCTTCACTCATCTTCCTTCACTCTAACATTTGGTCCACTAAGTTCCAGTCACACCCACATTCTTTCTAGGCCTTTAACACCTCAGGCTAATTATTGCTTTAGGGTTTATCCTGCCACCAATTCATTTGCTTGAGCCATTCCTATCTCTGAGTAAAGATGCTGAGATTTCTAACATATCAAGAAGAAAATGGATATAGAATTTCAATGAAGCATCTCATTAGCTAATAAAGTTATCATTTGGAAGCAGCTACACATTGCCCTTTAGGCAACAGTCTTTATCCATCCATAGATGACCATGAACACACAGTGACGAAAGTGAACAATCTGGCAGGAATTCATCAGATCCATCAGTGACAGTGGTTCCCGGGCCATTGTGGATCTTCTCCAACTGTGTTATTTAGCTGGGCTTTTGGAAAATATAAACTATGCAACATGAGGGACTGTTGCTGGGGCTTAGTCAGGATGTGTTCTGTAGAGTATTTTCAGGCTGTTGATCTGGGCTTGAAAATTTGGGAAAATAATAGTCGCTGTGTTCTACCATGATCCCAGTTTTCATGTCACTGACCACTCTTACCTCAATTTGTTTCAGAATCTATTCTCACTCCCAGCCCTCATGGATCACACATCAGGATTTCCTAGAAGATGTATTACGGTAATAAAAAGTGAAACATATTTGTATTTGGTAAAAGACAAGGTTGCTTCTTCCAATGATTGTTTCATCTACCCAGCCACCCGCCCTCACCCTACTTCTCATCCTGGGGCGTAGCTGAGTGGCAAACGTTTGGAGTGGGTGTGGGTTCCTAAGTGAACAAGTTGGACTGTCAGAGTATAGAACACCCATTTCAATTTGAATTTCAGAAAAACAACAAACACTTTTGTAGTAAAATTATGTGCCAAATACTGAATGTAAGATATTTATAGTAAAAAAGTATTCATTGTTTCACTGAAATTCAGATTTCACTGGGAGTTCTGTGTTTTCATTTGCTAAATCTGGCAACCCTAGTCACACATACTGTCTAGCCAAGCCTTCAAGAAACTCACCAAGCAAGAATCTTTTATGTCGAGCTCTTATGTCATTAAAAATTATTATTACACAAATTATATTGTATAACCAAGAATGGAAACAAATAAGAAAATTTTAAAAAGTGACTTATGATTATGTTGGTAGAATAAATCAAATGTTTAGATTTCCCACACTCTCTCCCAGGTCTTGTCTATGGTCACACAGAATTTCAATATAGACATAATCATACCATATGTAGAACTTGTCATATCTTATTTTTTCAATTAAACATTTTCAAATTTGCTAAATAGTTTTTATACTTACAACTTTAATCACTCTAAGGTTTATTATTTTCATTTAGTGAAAAATCTATGTTAGTCTGTTTCTTTATAATACACATTACTACAAACAATAGCATACAATACTATTATTGCATATTACACTATTATTGAATGTTTTTATGCAAATGGATTATTTTTACTTTTGTATAATATATTTAGAATATCAATAAATATAAATGTTAGATTACTAATAAATGCATGTTTGTTCCTGCCCACCAACCAGTGTGAAGGTTTTTGGAGATGGGGTTTTCAGAAAGTGATCAAGGGGATTTTTTTGGCAGTAGTATTACAAAAAAATCCATGTCTTTCCAGAAGTGATCCATTCTACACTGAGATTTAAATATAGTTTCTTGATTAGATTACCATGATTCCCTAAATGTCACTAGGAATTAGCCTAAATGATAGTCATTGTTAAAAAAGTTATTAATTTTAGAGCTATGTAAGGATAAAAAGGAAAAAATTATGATGGAATATAGAAAAAGTGCTATTGTTGAGTATGAATATTTTACTTGTCAAGTACTCTACATATATTATCTCATTTCCATATTAAAATAAACCTATGGAGTATTATTATCATCTTAATCTTATAGATGAAGAAATGGAGGTTTAGAAATTCAATAATTTTGAAAATTTGATTGAATGCAAAGCCCATTTAATATTGCTTCACTATACTAGTGCAATACATGGACAAAGATGCTTTCATGTGGGCACTCATGTTAATATATACTGTCTTGCCCCATCTCCCACAAATATTCCATATAAGGTTATTATTCGGACCCAAGTTTCTTAAACTTGGATAAGATAAAATGACATTCCATTTGCACATTGATGAATGTTTCATTCAAAAGGGTTAAATAAAAGAGATTTGTTTAATAAATAATACTGGACATTTATTACGTGGTACAATCTGAGCATTATGCAGTCGAATGTTAAGATACAGTACCTGCTCTCAAGGAATTTCCATACTATTTGAGCTAGCTAGGTTAAAAAAGTTCAAGAAGGTAGACAGGTTATAGTAAATAATTTTGGAGTCTTAAAACGTTGCCCATTTTTCTGAGAAATTCCCTTAAGCACAGGGTCTGGTCCCTCCTACTGTGTGTCTGCTCTCTTAGCTACCATTGG
>CM052437.1:177318183-177344234 GCA_028533085.1 Varecia variegata
ATGTTTTGGGTAGTGTCTGGTGAGAGTGGAAATAAGAAATTTAAAATAAATATGGAAGGAAAGGTTAGACATCGACTATGCCAGATCATGTACAGTACATTAGACAATTCCTTTCTCGTCAGAAACAGACTTGAGCTGTAGCTTCACAACAGAGGGGAAACTAAATTGGAGAAGACAGTTGAAGTGAGAGATTGGCTAGATTATATGATAACCCGAGCAAGATAAAATGTAGTCATGGACTGGGGCAGAGGCAGTAGGCATAGAGAATGATGGATGGAATTCTGAGGTATGTATGAAGTAGAGTCAACAGAATTTCCTTAACTCAATATTGAAGCAGAGAAAAGGGAAGAGCCTTCTATTTTGATGACTGGTAGAGGAAACCATTAACTAAGATAAAGATGTCAAGAGGAAATCCATATCTGGATGTGCAGAAAAAACTAGTTCATTTTGAGAAATGTTGAGCTACATGTGGTGCCCAATAAGGGAATACACTCCATTTCTAAAAGAGCTCACCTACTTTTATGATTTCAGTTACCAATTGTATGATTAAGACCATATTTATATATCCAAAACAAATTGCCCTTTTGAGTTCAAAACAGCGTCTTGCAAGTATCTCAGACTCATCATATCCAAAACTAATTTTCCCCTAAATTTCTCCCTTATCCAGTATTCTTTATACTAGAAAATGGTATCAACATTTTAACAGTTCATTCATTTTATTAATTTATTCAAGAAATATTTACTACCATGTACCAGGTACTGTTTTAGAGTGCTGGAATGCAAAACCACATCTGTGCCCTCATTTGTGAAAAAATAAAACAAAGATGAAGAGATTAAATGATGATAACCTCTATTAAAAAAATAAAGCAGTCTTAGAGTGGTAGAGACTGAGAGGGTAACTCTAGAAGGATAACCAGGAAAAGTGTCTCTTAGGAGGTAACATCTGAGCAGAGCTCTGGGGAAAGCAAAGGGGTGAGCTGGTGGGATACATGGTATATTACCTTCCTGTTGTTGTGGGGACAAATTACCGTACATTTAGTGGCTTAAAACAACATAAATTTGTTATCTTACCGTTCTGAAGGTCAGAAGTCCAAAATGCTCTTATAGGGATGAAACCAAGGTGTAGGCAGAGCTGAATTCCTCCTGGAGGCTCTGGAGGGGGAACTTCTTCCTTGCCCTTCCTGGTTTCTAGAGGTTGCCCACATCCCTTGGTTCGTGATCCCCCCCCATCTTCAAGGCCAGCAGCGTGGTATCGTCAAATTCCACCCTCCCTTCCTTCTCTCCCTTCTCTGTCACCCTCTGTTTCCATCATCACAGCTCCTTCCAACTCGCTTGCCTCCCTCTTATAAGAACGCTTGTGATTATATTGGGCCCACCTGAATAGTCCACAATCCTTTCCCCATCTCAAGATCCCTAGCTTAATTACATCTGCAAATTCCCTCTGCCATGTTAGGGAGGTAACATATTCACAGGTGTTGGGGATTAGCATGTGACATCTTTGGGAGGTTATTATTCTCCCTACCACACATGGTCGTATGCATTCCATGCAGAGGAAAATACATATAAAAGCCTCCAGATAAGAACATGTGCAGGGGGTTCATGCCAGGAACCTGGGGGTCTTCCATCTAATCAACCACTAAATCTTTTCCACTGAAGCTTCTAAACATTTCTAGATTCTGTGTTATTTCTCTCCATTTCACTGCCAAAACCTCCGCTCAAAACACAGCAATCTTTTATGTGGACTCTTATCTCTGAAACCATTTCCTCAATCCACTCTTGACTCTTACAATTTATTCTCTTAAGCTAAGTAAGGATCTTTTTAAAATGCAAATCAAATCATGTCAACTCTCTACTTAAAGTTCTTATGTGAGTTTCTGGTTGGTCCTAGGTTAATTCGCTGTTTATATTCAAATTTCTTTGCAGGTACTCCTAAAAACCTATTCAGACTAACAAGGAGCACACAAAAAAGCCACTGTGAAATTAACAGCAAAACTCTGGGAAGGCGCTGTCAGTCTGCACGCACGGGGCGCACAGGAGGATGAGCCGGAGGGCTGCAAATAGAACGGAGGATTGGGATGCAGAGAACACAGAGTAAGCACAGGCAAAATCACTCCAAGAAATCTCAAGAAGTGTTAAAATACTGGACACAGCACTGGGGACAGGAAAGGGTCTTAAAAGTGTGTGGCCTTGAGTGGCTCTTTCAGAAAAGCAATGCTTCCAGAGAAGAAGGTAAATAAAGAGGGCAGAGGAGGATCCTTCATAAACACATTGTGGAAGGAAAAAAAAAGAGGCAATCAGGGGTACTGCAGAAACGACAGCGGACAGCAGGACAAACCAGCTCATCCCTACCACTAACCACGCTACCCAAGAAGGAAGCTACACTTTCCTTTATAAATAAAGAGGTTACTTTTGAACAAGCAATTCTGCCCCGGAAATGCATTGGAACAGGAAAAATCCATATAAAGTTGCTGAAAGAAGAAAAGAGAAAATGAAAATCAAACACTTCAGCTATTGAAGATTTCCCACCCAAACCACCACAAAGCAGAAGAAACTGTAATGCAATACTCTGAACTGAATTGAATAGCCTCAAACAAGTATTTCATGATTTCTACTATAACTAAATATAACTAAGTATTTAACTAAATCACCAACTAGGAAGGAGCAGCTCTTTCTTTCAGTAGAACACCAAATAATGAATATATATTGAATGAAGTAACAAAATTGCAGTTTTGCAACCATCATAGTTATAATTCAAGCAATAATTTTCACCAGGTGCTAAAGCCAGTGGGTGGTATATGCACAGAATTAAGGTATTGCTACATAAAAGTACCTACTTAATGCAAAAGGAAAAATGGTAACATTATGGTGGAGAAGCCTAGTGTGTACTACTTTAACCTAGCAATCAAAGTTAAAATCTCTAATAATGGTTGCATTGACAACATATGTACTCTGATGTGACACAATAAGAACACAACTTTATTCACTATTCCAGACCCAAATAATTATGTGACTCTAAATCATGAGGAAACATTAGATAAGCTCAAATTGAAAGACTATCCTTTAAAAATGTTAATGTTGTAGAAAAAAAGAAAGGTGAAGGAATGATTTCAGATTAAATAAGATTAAAGAGGCATGACAACTAAGTGTAATGCATGCAGCTGGATTAGGTTCTGGACAAGAAAAAAAATGCTACATAGGACATTCTTGGAGGTCAAGTGGTCAGGGAGGCCCTAATCAGTAGCTTGGTGGCTACCAAGACCAAAAGGATCACTGCTGCAGCTGCTGAGTGGACTTGTCACACTTCTGCATATTTGACCAAGAAGAAGACATCAGGCCCAACTGAATTCAGGTAGTTTATTATTTACACAGTGTAAATAAGATCATCATGGTGTCAGCTACTCATGTTTCTCATCTCACAAAGAGACACCATTGGGAGGGGGCCAGATGACAGCTGATGTGGCCCAATGGGTTAATTGAGCAATGAGATGCCAACTCTAAGGTGGAGCCAATTATTTGCACAGATTTACTCAGAAGCCTGCAACTGTAGCCTAAGTGGAAGGTCCTGTGCTCTACTAAAACTGGGAAGGTGAATGAGAAACAGGTTCATGGCAGCTCCTGCCAAAGCTGCATGCCTCCCTTGGGTCCGGGAGGAATCACAGGACATTTTGCCACAATGTCAGGTCACACTGTGGCCGAGCTTTGCCTACAGGGACAATATGGAAACATGGAAGGTTGTTAGGATGCCATGTTGCAGAACTGTTTTCCTATGTTGCAGGCAGAATAATGTCCTGCCCCTTCCCATGATGTCTACGCCCTAATCCTGGAACCTGGGAATATACTACCTTACATGGCTCAGAGACCGTTTAAATGTGATGAAGGTGACAGCTTTTGAGAGGGGGAGATTATCCTGAATTATCTGAGCGGACTCAACCTAATCACATGAGATCTAAAAAGGGGAGAATCTTTTCCTGTTGTAGTCAGAAAGAGAGACACAAAGACAGAAGAAGAGTGAGGGAGATGTGAGATGGTCTCAACTCATCACTGCTGGTCTTCAGAATGGAGGAAGGGGGCAACAAGCCAAGAGATGCACTGGTCTCTAGAATGTGGTGACAGCCCTCATTTCACAACCAGCAAGGAAACAGGGACGTTGGTCCTATGACACCAAAAAACTGAATTTTGCCAACCACCTGAATGAGCAGTATATGGATTCTCTCCTAGAGCCCCAAGAAGGGAACTCAGTCTGCTGTCACCTATATGGAAGTCCAGTGACATTTGTACCAGATATTCAGCTTGTAAAACTTTACAGAATAAATCTGTATTGTTTTAAGCCACTAAGTTTGTAGTAACTTGTTACAACAGCAATAGAGAAAGAGTGCATCCCACATTAGGATAATTGACGAAATTGAAATATACATTTTGGTATCCTAACGCTGACTATTCCTAGAATTTGATAACTGTGCTGGGGTTGTGCAAAATAATTCTCTTGTTTTTTGGGAAATATTCTGAGGTATTTAGGGGCAATGGGAATGATTTAGGCAACTTTCACTCAAATGGTTCAGGAAAAAAAATGATAAATGTGGCAAAAATGTTAAAAATTGGTGAAATATGAATAAAGGGTACATGGATATTCCTTGTACCATGCTTGCAAATTTTAAGTTTGAAATTGTGTCCAAATAAAAAGTTTTTTAAAAAAGTTCTAAGTGACTTCCCTCCTGTTCTCCCTGCATAAGCCTTAACATGCCCTGACAGCTCCCGTGGGATGTCTCTGGCCGACCTTCCAGCTGTACCTGGCTTCCCGCTTCCCCGGCTCACAACTCCCAGCTGCGCTCTACTCCTCAGCGCCTCCACGCAAACTAATCTCTCTGCCTGGCACATGCTCTGCCCTTTCTTGTTTGACAGTTGTGACGCCAAAGAAAGAGAAAACAGAAGAGAATACAACAATACCCTTTTAACAATTAATGCACTATGCAAGACAAAAATTATTAATACATTAAAAGACTGCATAAAAATTTAAGTGCATTTAAAAAAATTTAAATTCCTGACTCAGGAATAAATATCTAATATAGGGAACAGATGTTCTTTCAATAAAAGATACACATTATATAATATGTTTGTTGTAAAAACTCACTTTAATGATAAGTATTAACTAAAATAAAATCCTAAGCTCCCCTGCTGACTGAGCAGACCCCTTCCTGGCCAACAGGGACCCCAGAAAACACTTAAAACTGAGTTCCCTGCTTATGAAGGGAAAAGAGATTGGACATGCCTTGTTATAGCCACTACCTTTTGGAATTTTCACCAGGTAAAAATTCTATCTCTAATTGTTAGATATAACAACTGACAAGCATTAATGTTAAAACAGAGATCATAAGACTGACAAAACAGACTCTTGTGACAATAATTATCAACAGAACCTAAGGCCATGCAGGGCACTTGTAAGCCATCGATTTGCTTAACAGATCACTTGAGTCTCTATATTGTAGCTTGTCTCTGTTTAACAGACTTCCTTACCTTAACTTAAAACATTTCAAGCCTTTAGAAAAAGCTTTATTTCTTCACCCAATTATAAATCAAATAATCTTTGAACCCACCTATGACCTGTAAGCCCCCTGTTTGGATGTCCCACCTTTTCAGCCAAATCAAGGTATACCTTCTATGCATGAGTTTACTTGTAGCTCCTGTCTCCATGAATGGATAAAGTTAAACTGCAACCTGTTAATAGCTGCCTCAGGTGCATTTCTCAGGACCTCTTGAGACTATATTCCCTGGACCCGCAGTCACATACTTTGGCTCATAATAAACCTCTTCAAATTATTTTACAAAGTTTGGAATTTTTTTTACCATTAACAGAAGAGAGAGCTAATTTTAGGAGAATGTTGAGCACCTTACTGTACTTTGGATATTGCCAAAGACCACACTCAAGTACAATAAGAGTGGTTTCTCTCTTGAAATGCTTTCTGAGTGATGTTCTAGCTATCAGTTTACCTAGAAGAACAGGAACAACAATATTACATTACACATAACATTACAACCTCATTTCATTTCACTACATTACTTCCATATATTACCTTACACAGATTCCATTACATGCAGCATAACATTATACTACATACAACATTACATTATACAAGGTCACACTGCATTTTGCCCACTCACAAGGTTCAATGTTGTGTCTCAACACTGTTTTGAGCTTCTCTACCAAATCCCAAGTTGGAACAATAATGTGGAATATTTAATAATTTTTAGCAGTGGTTCATTTTCTGTTTAGCCTTATTCACTGAACAAATCTTCACTGACTAATAGCATTCTGCCTAGGATAAACACTTTGCCCTCTTTGGCGTACAATTTGCTATGTACTGTGAAGGGACAAAATGATGAGGAAACAAAGATGTGTCTGCGTATAATTATTAGATCAGAAAATAGGCAGAAATTACCAAAAATTGTGAAAAACTTGTCTTAATATTTTAAATATTTATGGTCCCACCAACAGTGTATAGATGTTCCTTTCTCTCTGAATCCACACCAGCATCTATTGTTTTTGGACTTTTTAATAAAAGCCACTCTAACTGGGGTAAGGTGATATCTCACTGTGGTTTTAATTTGCATTTCCCTGATGATTAATGACACTGAGCATTTTTTCATATGTTTATTGGCCATTTTCTATCTTCTTTTGAAAAATCTTCTGTTCATGTCTTTTGCCCACTTTTTAATGGAGTGTTTTGTTTTGTTCTTTGTAGATTCTGGTTATTAGCCCTTTATCAGTCATATGGTTTGTGAATATTTTCTCCCATTCTCTAGGCTATTTGCTCTGTTATTTCCTTAGCGGTGCAGAAGCTTTTTAAATTTAATCAAGTCCCATTTATTTATTTTTGTTGTTGCTGTGATTGCCATTGGGTTCTTCTTCATAAATTCTTTGCCTAGGCCAATAACTAGAAGATTTTTTCCTACATTTTCTTCTAGCATTCTTACAGTTTCATGCCTTACATTTATGTCTTTGATCCATCTTGAATTAATTTTTGTGAGTGGTGGAGATATGGATCCTGTTTCATTTTTCTGCATGTGGCTATCCAATTTTCCCAGCACCATTTATTGAATAGGGGTTCTTTTCCCCAGTGTAAATTGCCATCTGCTTTGTCAAAGATCACTTGGGTGTGTGTGGATGGTTTTATATCTGGGTTCTCTGTTCTGTTTGCGGACTGAACCCTGATCTTTTTCTTTGCTCAAAAAATTCCTTTCTAAGAGCACCTGGTGAGTCACACCTATAAATGATAAATCTCAGTAAACAGGTTTTTATGATATGGTTTACTTCCCAACATGATTCCAGTATAACATCACATAAAGGATAGAAGACCCTTATCTTAACTCGAGCATTCCTTTCCTCTGATTCCTGGTATTTCAGACAAAGTCTAACTCTTTCAGCTAATTGTCAACTAAAGAATCCCTAAATCCACCTATGACTTGTAAGCCCCCACTTTGAGATGTCCCACCTTTTTGGACCAAACCAGTGTACACCTTCCATGTACTGATTTATAACTTTACCTGTAATTCCTGTCTCCCAGAAATGTATAAAACCAAACTGTAACCCAGCCACAGCGAGTTCACTTGCTCAAGGCTACTTGGGCATGGCTCTGGGCCATGGTCCTCAAATTTGGCTCAGAATAAACCGCTTAAATTATTTTACAGAGTTTGTCTTCTTTTCTGTTGACATGTTCCATTGGTCTATGTCTTTGTTTTTGTGCCAATACCATGCTGTTTGGTTACTATAGCTATGTAATATAGTTTGAAGTCTGTTAATGTGATGCCTCCAGATATTTTCTTTTTGCTTAAGATGGCTTTGACTATTTGGGCTCTTTTCTGGTTCCAAATGAAGCGTAAATACTTGCTTTTGTTAGTTGTATCTTGACTGTCTACACATGGTATTCTGAATCAGATAGATTTCTTATTAATTACTTCACAGTAAATGATGTATACTCCACCGTCCCCTTGGTTCAAGGCTCACCCCTTGGCCATGCAATGAGATCCAACGGAAATTCTTCAGACAGGAGGGGCCTGATAGTCCATGAGTGTGGAACAAAGAACAACGGACTGTTAAATAACCATCTCCCATTCCTCCTGAGGAAAACTTTTGCTCCTTTGAGAAGAGAAGGAAAGAATCCTGGGTTCTCACCTTAACCTTTTTTAATGTTAATTAATGTTAATATGTCTTCCCAAAGGGCCTTATAAACCCTGGATATCTATGGTTTTTATGACCTAAAGATGTCTTTAAGGTCTGGGCTTAATAATTTTTGAAATGTAAATGCCTAGCAAGATAGTACCTGGATTTTCTTGCACCTTGGGAGCTTAACCTAGGGACCTAACTCCAGGACACAGAAGTTGTTTTATTCTTTCCTATTAACTAAACAAATGGATACAGACCTAATTCTCATGGTATGTAAAGAGTCTCAAGAAGGAACAGCTTTTACTGGAGCACTGAGAAATCTAGAAAAGTTCTATTTCCCAAGACAGTGATAAATTCAAAGGCGCCATAATAAAGGAGCCAGGTGATATGTCTATTCTTTATGGAAAAAAAAGTCTTTTAGCTGATGGCTGAATGGTAAATATAATTTCAATAAGTACAAATGGGAGATGCTGGTGATGCCTTATAATTTATGAATAATAAAGGTTAGTATATATAAATTATAAGGGTTATTGTTAATAATTTACAAGGGTTAGAAACAATGCAAAGTTTACAAGTGGCCCATTTTTTTTGTTATTGTATACCTGAATACACTTTGCAAAAATAAGAACTTAGCAGTAGTGCATTATCAACCTTTTATATAAAAGAGAAATAAAATTAAATATAATTGAATTTGAATTTATTTGATGAAAAACTTAGGTGAAAAATTTTAAAACTTTATTCTCCTGTGATATCTTTTCTTTGTTAGTTCATCAAAGTGAACTCCTTTGTTTTATTCATTTTTCCATTTGGGATCAGATTGAAGCTAGGGAGACAATCTCTTATTTTCCTAAATTAAGTAGTTGGAATGAACTGTCTTCTAGCTAATTATGTTTTTCTCCCCTTATTTCCCCATTTGTTTGGATTACACAGGGAGTTGAGAATATTGCTCTGGGTTTACTATTGCAAACTACTTGGGATGGCAATGCATACATAATGAGAAAAGACGTGTGAGAGGATGGTTAGTACAAAATAAAGATCCATTTCTCCCCTAGAAATAGAGGAAAATATATCATCATATAATATTTAATAACTGTCTTACCACAAAGTGATTATTCAATGCAAAAGATAGTTGTTATAACTTTAAGCAGGTTATAATACAACAAATATTGCTAATTGTAGAAATGAAAGTTGAATGTAATTTGAAATCCAGCATATCCTGGGAAATGAAATATATATTCTTAAAGGTGACCAAACCTATGTATACTATGAAAGACATTTTAAATAGAGCATTTCGAAGTAATCAGTTAGAAATTCAAAATCAAAACACCTAGACATGACTAAACGCCCATTCATGCCTTTTGCTTTTTTTACTTCTTAAATATTATATATTGTTTAATTCAGCAAAGTAGTAACAGATAAAATTTCAATGCAAAAACAGTTGCATTTGAAAAAGATTTCTGCATTTAGCTTCTTAAAATTAAAATATTAGGTTTGGATAAAAACCTAATTTGTAAAAACCATTTACAAATAAAATTTGTAGATGTTGATTAAATAATCTGATTTTAGGGGTTCCCTAGAATAGAATACATATTTTGGCTCATCAAAATCCAACTATTTTGTTCAAAAGACTACTTAATATTCTTTAAAAATGGAACTTACATTTCTGCATATGGCATAAAAACATTGCTGTATTTTTTTTAAAGAAGGTATCATTTACCCATGAGCTGGAAAACAAATTTGAATCTGAATTTAAACTATCCCCTTATTATAAGGTGCTTTATATAAATGGAAAGCTCTATGTGTAGAAGGAACACTCAAAATTCATGGGAAATGAACAGCAAACATAAGCAAGTACTAAAGGGTTTTTTTTTTTTTTTTGACTCTCCATCTTATGCTCACTATAAACCTTTGTTGACCTTATATAAATTACTCATTGTACAATTTATTAATAAACTATCACCCCTTCTCTGCAGGTTGTTTTTAAAACCTGGATGGTAATACAGGGCAATGACTGCATTTCCTCATTGCTATGCATGCTTTAGAAACACTCACTAACTGGGAGATCTGCTAAACTGCCTGCTAAAATCTTTCCCAAAGATTGTTTGGTTTTAAACTGCATTTAATGCTGAAATGAAACATATTCCACGTCCAGGGAAATTATTCTGGTGATGAAGCCCTTCGAAACTTAAAAGACTGTTGAAAAAGAAACCTGCCTGCCTTCTAGAATTAGACTGTATGAAGGTAATTGAGCCAAATGGCGGTTTTATCCCCAAGTGAAATTACTTCCACTGCACAGAGTATAAGGCATCTGAAGATTTATCTGACATTCCTGATACCTCGGCAGTGACACTGATATTGGATGACACATTTGGCATAAGGCAAGGATCATTTCTCTTTGGAATACTCTATATTTGTTAATTAAATGATCATTGCTGGATGCATCCTCTTCATGAATATAAATTACTAGCCCAGTAAAGGACTCATATTTGTATGCCATCTTTTATTATGAAGGATTTTCAAGGGTGCAATGAACCCATTTTACATTGCCACTTGACATACTTAGGAATTGCTTTATTCAGCACTACAACGTTGTTCTTAAGTAACTGTGTCATATTCAGGATGTAGCTCAGTAAATATAACAGCTCTTATCCTCACTTGTGGAGGTTATTATTTTTTTTCTTAACGAGGCACATATTGCTAGCAGAATTCTGCACACCCAAACTCTTTGATAATGGGCAACAATAATTATCCACGTTTCTTTCAATGCATTATTGACAATTGTTGACATATGTTTAAATTCGACTATCATTGATTTTTATTTCCTGTTTGGCACTATCATTCAAACTCAGTGTGATTTTTAAATAGCAAAGTGCTCCACAATGACTAAGTGTCTTGCTGGAACATAAGCTCCCTGAGGGCAGAGATTTTTGTCTATTTTATTCACCATGTATCCCAATGACTCAAACAGTGCTTGGCACATAGTAGATGTTTTATTAATATCTTTCGATAGTATAGATGAGCAAAGGAATAGATGTATTTATATTTACAATAATATCTTTATTGAAATAATACACAATAATGAACTAATCCTCATACTGAACAACAAAGGGGACACAAACTATCAAAATCTATGGGATTTAGCAAAAGCAGTCCTAGGGGAAAATTCATAGCCTTAAATGCCTACATCAAAAAGACAGAAAGATCACTAATTAACAATCTGATGACATGTCTCAAGGAACTAGAAAAGGAAGAGCAAACCAAACCCAAAGCCAGCAGAAGAAAATCAATAAGGTCAGAGCAGAACTAAATGAAATGGAAAACAAAAAAATAATACAAAGGATCAACGAAACAAAAAGTGGTTCTTTGAAAAGGTAAATAAAATTGATAGACCATTGCTAGATTAACCAGGAATAGAAGAGAAAGGATGCAAATATGCTCAACCAGAAATGAAAAAGGAGATATTGCAGTTGATACCAGAGAAATACAAAATATCATCTGTAAATAATATAAAAATCTCTATGCACATAAACTCAAAAATGTAGAAGAAATGGACAAATTCCTAGAAACACACAACTTCCCAAGACTCCATCATGAAGAAATGGAACTCATGAACAGACCAATAACGAGCAATGAGACTGAAGCAGTAATAAAAAATCTTCCAACAACAGAAAGCCCCACACCAGATGGATTCCCAGCCAAATTTTATCAGACCTACAAAGAAGAGCTGGTACCCACACTGCAGAAATTATTCCATAACATCAAGAAAGAGGGAATGCTCCCCAACTCATTCTATGGAGCCAGTATCACCTTGACATGGGATTTTTTGCTAATTTTTTTTTATATTATAATCTACACAACTAACTTTTTAACATAATTTGAAATCAGGAAATGTGATGCCTCCAGCTTTGTTTTTCTTTCTCAAGATTGTTTTGGCTATTTCAGGGTCTTTCATAACTCTATATAAATTTTAGGATTTTTTTATCTCTGTGAAAATGTCATTGGAATTTTTATAGGGATTGCATTGAATCTGTAGATTGCTTTGGGCTTTTATCTTTATGTTCTTAAATTTACACTTAGTTTTTTCATATCCTTTATATTTTCTATTTTTACTAATATTTCCTATATTTTCCTTCATCTCAAACTGTTTTTTCTTTACCTCATAGTGCATATTTATAATAGCTGCTTTAAATGTTTTATTTGCTAATTTTAACATTTAGGTTATCTTGAAATTGGCTTGTTTAGATTTTTTTTTCTTTGAGAATGGGCTACATGTACCTGTTTATTTGTATGTTGAGGAATTTTGGATTTTTATTGGAGATCTTTAATGTTTTATTGTATGGACTATGGATATAGTTATGACCCTCTGGATAGTGTGATATTTTTATTTTAGTAGGCAATCAACACAGCTTGTTTTGTACAGTGAATTATGTGTCTCATTCTGTGTGTTGTGTTGAAACCTCAGGTAAAACCTCTATTATTATTCTGGTTTTGGTCTGTCCCAGGCAGGCATATTTCAGGAGTTGGGTGAATATTTGTGTGAGTTCATATATAACATTGGGGGATGTTCTTCTTTGGCTCTGTTTCTTTAGATATTTCCCCTTATCTCTCCTGCTAACAGTGGCTTTCCCTGATCCCACTAGCAAGAATGATAGTGGTTTCTGTTGAAGTTTTAGCTGATAGGCCAGCACTTCTCCATGACCCCATGACTGTAACCTATCCTACGGGGAAGATCATGTTAAGGAAAAAACTCCCAAAAATTCATCTCCAGGCAACCCCACATTGTAATTCCCTTGACAATTTGCATGTAATTTGCATGCAATTTGCATGCATGTTTACTTTTCTGAGACTGTATATAGTTTATTTTGGATGTTTTCTAAAATTTGTAGTGGAAATCAGAGGGAGAAATGGACTATAGGTAGCTTCTGCCACTGTAGCGGAAACAGAACTCCTTTCTTGTCTCTAACTTCTTCCACATCTATGGTTTTATTTCCCTTTTGACTAGAGATTTTATATATTTCTGGCTTTTCTTGATGAAATTTGCAAGGTGTTTGCTATTTTATTAGTTATGTCAAAAAAGCAAGTTTGACCTTACTTCTCAATTAAATCTTTGTTTTCTGTTTCTTTAATTTTAGATTTTATATTTATTATTTCTTCCCTTCTACCATATTTGAGTGTTTCTTTTCCTAAATTTTAAAAATTGCTAAAATGAGAAGTTTAGTTAATTAATTATAGGCTCTGCTAATGTTAAAACACAAGCATTTAAACTTATAAAGTTCTCTTTAAGCACCATTTTCATTGTTCTCTATGAAACATTTATAAAGAGCAGCATTTAAAAATATCGTTTAGTTGTGCTTTTAAATTTATGTTAATTTTTTGTTGCGTGAGTGGTTTTGTAGTGTGTTTTGAAATTTCCAAATGTAGGTTTTTATATACTTTATCTTTTCATTATTATTTCTGGTTTAATTATCCTGGGGTAAAGAAACTTGCTTCTTTGAAACTTGCTTTATGATCGAGTGTATGATAAATTATTATAAATTTGATAAATGTGAGAGAAAACTTACTAACATAATGTAGGGCATCCAGGTAATGGAAGACCTAATTGATCCTGATAGTTATGAATTGAAAGTGATAAAAGGGGATCCACCTATATTTACTTTCTCAATCAATTTTCAGGTTTTTATTTAGAAGTCCAAAGAACAAGATAATGATGTTTAATCTGTTTTTTAAACAAATAGAGAACAAGAAGGGAGAGGAATATAAACAAAATTTGAGAGTGTTTGCGAGGAACGTGAGTATGTTGCTGGACTGCTGGGACACGGAGTCCAGGCTATGTGGGTAGGGAGGATGGCCGCAGAGAGAGGAGGGTGCGAACAGTGACTGGAAATACAGGAAGTGTTGATCAAAGAGTTTGATGTTTAAATTGAGGTTTCAGAGGTGATGGAATTATTGTGATTGTGGCTTACGGGCTGGAGAACAAATGGGGTGGAGAAAAGCACTACTGGAGGTGAGAGGGGCAGGGAACTCAGAGAAGAGAGGGCGGACAGGTCATGTGAGTGCATATTTAAGACATCAAGAACAATTGGAGAGAAAGACAAGGAACAGGATATAGAATTGTTTTTAAATGACAGGAGCTGACTAAAAGACAGCATATGACAAAAAATAAGATGCATGTCTTATTCACAGAATAAATGGAGTGACCATTTAGAGAAGACAAGTGTGCAGTGGAGTGTGTAATCACAAACAGGGAGCTCCAAAGTGCACAATGAAAGGGGACCATGCCTCTGTTGACACATCTTCCTTTGTCACTTATATCTGCAATTCTCACACCCATCTCTGATCATTTGGAATAATTTCCTTTCCCAACCTGCAACGGTTGTTACTTGCGTAGTTCTCCACATACTGTAGGGTCAATGTTTTCCATGATATTTTACCAAATCATGCTGATTAATACCTATTGATCTCACAGCATTTTCTTTCCCTCTCATTTTAATAATTATTTAGTCCAATCTATCATTTTTGAATGTGTGTAAATGTATGTCACCAGTTAAGATCTAAGAACACTGAAGGCAAACCATACTATTATTTTGCTTTTATTTTCATAGCACTTTGGATATTTTTGTGTATACATTAGGTGCTGCATGGATACTACAGGGTTCTTAGGGTTTGTAAAACACTTTCTCAATACTGTCACGTTTTACTAAGGTGGATACAGATCCAAAGAGGTAAAGAGGTTTACTCTAGGTCCTAGAGTTAGCCCTAAAATTCTAGGCTCTTCCTTCAAGCTCAGTATCCTTTCTTTGACATCACGCAGTTTCTTCCTTTTGAATTATTTTTGATAAAGCAATGTGATTTCCCAGCTAGTGAAATTAAAACATTCCGTCACCCTTTTCAGCATCAATTATCACAATATCTTGAAAAATTGAATGAAAATGCTAAGAAATAATACAAATTGTTATCACAGGCTTATAGAATAGCCTCAATATGGAAAAAAAAACCCTACTTAAATTCTGAGAAAATAAATGATTTTCTGTGTGTATTTGTGGTTGTGGGGGTTGTCAGAAGGAATTTGAATATAGGAAATTAAGATACATGAATGAATTATGAGGGTATCTTTTCTTTCTTTCCTTAGGACAGAGATAGCATAACATTAACATAACTATTCACGTTAAATAGTATAAAAACATTCTGCTTTTAAAGTTGTAGAATATTAAAATTATTTGCATGGGAGATTGTGTTAGATAACAAAGATGATTTTTGTTTTAAAGAAATGTGATCAATAGGGTGAAAAACTACCTTTTGATGTTGATTATATTCAGTACTCTTCTGGTAGTTGGGAGGATCTCCTCTAAAATGTCACTCCAGTTTTATTTTTTTAGTGTCTTGAGAAGACAGGCTCAATGGTTCCAATCCTTCCACTCTCACAGTTCACATATGTATCCACAAATTAGGCTAAGGGATGGCAAATGTTGATGGAAGGAAGAAAACACAGGGCAAACCTTTTAGCTTGATTTACTTCCTACATACAAAGACAGTCAGTTTTTTGGAGCTTATGTTTACAGTCCCTTTTATATTTTTATTTATTTTTATTTTTTTGAGACAGAGTCTCACTCTTGCCCAGGCTAGAGTGCTGTGGCGTCAGCCTAGCTCACAGCAACCTGAAACTCCTGGGCTCAAACGATCCTCCTGCCTCAGCCTCTTGAGTAGCTGGGACTACAGGCATCCGCCACCATGCCCGGCTAATTTTTTCTATATATTTTTAGTTGTCCAGCTAATTTTCTTTCTATTTTTAGTAGAGATGGGGGTCTCGCTCTTGCTCAGGCTGGTCTCGAACTCCTGAGCTCAAAATATCCACCCACCTCAGCCTCCCAGAATGATAGGATTACAGGCGTGAGCCACCACTCCCGGCCTTACAGTCCCTTTTATATTAAAAGACTGACATTCATATTGAGGGAGGTCCCAGGGTGTTCTGTGGACCATGACTGAGCCTGGCCTACATATGGAGAGGCAGATTGAGGAGAGGGGATATTGATAGTATTTCTCTGCCCACTTTTATTCAAAGAGCAGGGGGAAACCACATGTCTGGGAGAACAGGATTTCTAAACTTTATACGAATTGCTTGAAATGTTTATCCTCAGTAATACCCCAGTAAGAGTCTCTTCAGCTTCATGCGGTTGCTGTGCCCCCAGTAATCTGGGCTCCCTGCCAACATTAGCTTGGTTTAAATGAACAGGTTAGCGCTGGCACCCGGCGGACGGAGTATCATTGAACATATGTGCAGTCAGCAAAGCATGTTCCCTAGTAAACAAGCAGTGCCTAAATATGGAAAGCTGATGGTAATCGCAGAATTAAACAATAAATAGAAAGGCAAAATCAGAGATTGCTGAAATATATGAACATATGTTTACATGTATATCCATGTATCTTCATCAATGTCTCCATATATTTACGAGGTAGGAAAAAAGGAAAATGTTTTTTCTCCTTCTTTCTTGATGACAAGGAAAGTGGCCCAGATGTGTGCATTCATCTCTAATCTGAATGAAAGATGTGAATATATTTTCAGGGATGAAGCATATTTTGTCTTAAAGAGCGCTGCCTTATCATTCATACATTTATACCAGAGAAAATAAATCAAACTTTCACTTAAAATTCAGTGTGTGTGTTAGAAATTACGGATTTGATGATTACCAGAATTTTCTGGAAAGTGCAAATCTTTCAATGGATTGGCACATGCTATTTCTGGTCACATTAGCTGCCTCCTCTTCTTTCCTCCTCCTACCTGTTTTTTTTTTTAATTGGAAAAAAAAACTGGTGGAGAAATATCTGGCTGAAATGAATTATTCATTTTGAAAACACATCTGCTGAACAAACACTCTCCACCATGAACACATCTTCTATAAGGTCACATCATATGGTAGAGCATCATATGGTAGAGACCAAACTCCCCCAAGTAAAAATTTCTGTGACCAAGAATGGGAATATCTTTAAAAGCCCTGATTGTGTAAAAACATTGTTTTTTATTTACAGACATTATTACTGACAACTTTGCAATGGTCCAAGTGATGAAGAAAATGCATTGCTTTTGCCATCTTAACACAGAGTCAAGCTCACAGCAGGTGTTCAATATAAAGTTGGATGAAAGATATTCTTATAAGAAAATAATTATTTTCATTAAGGATAACTGTATAAAAATGAAAGCACATAAGTTACGTAAAAATATCCGTGGTGGGCAATGTTTATAAACTGAATGAAAAGACTTTTCTGTGAGTTTAAGAAAGATCTAATTTTTATCAGCCGAGTGAGTCTGCCAGCATTTAGGTAGCACCAACGATAATGAACAAAAAGAAGCATAAGATATAGTTTTTCCCCAAGGGAGCTTTCAGATCCACTGACTTCAGGAAACTTGTATTATTATCTAACTTTTCAGATATTTATTTAATATATTTAATTGTTGAAGTGAATATGAGACACAGTGTCTAATGCATTAACAAAATTTACATTCTACTTTGGAGGGGTAAACTAGTTGGTGTAATCAGAGGAAAAAAATTAAATAACAATAGAAGATTAGGACATAATTAGTCACAAAACTATAGTGAAATTAGATTAGAATATTGAGCAATTTCAATACGTTTGGATTATATATTAATATAGCTCAGCAAATTCTTGTTTATTAGTTTATATTATGCAAAGCACTTTTTCATGGTCCATTATGACAATCTTGTGATAAAGTATTTTCGCCCTGAATTTACAGATGAAGAAACTGAGACTTGACCTTGAAAGGAGTCTGAGATCCAGTCTATTTGTTTCCTACTAGATGGAGTAGGAGAGTATTGAGAAACCTTATTTTAGACCCTATATTATGATTTGTAATTCACAACCAATGCTTTTTCCTTTTGGACCATCCCCATTTAGTCAAACAATGGCTTGTTATTATCATCCATCCTAAAACATAATATATATATATATATATATATATATATATATATATAATCATTATTCCAAGGGCAGCAAATGTCACTAATGAGCATAATTTCATTTTTGGTTTTCTTAATGGATGTAATGATAAAAAAACTTTTCCTTGTGGACACAAGTGGCTGAAAAGATATATTACTCTTATTTTCTTTCCCTGGATTGGTTAAAATAATAGTGGTTAGACTCTAAAATGTGCTGTGATATTATCTCTTGATTTTGTTTATATAATTGAAGTTCTCTTTTCGTTTATCTTAGTGTCATCATCTTTCGTTGTCTCTTTGGTTCAATGGAAAAAATAGGATAGAAACTTAGAAACTTAGAGGACATTAATTCCAGCCTCCTCATTAAAACTTTTGTCCAAGTATTTTAAACAAATAATTTATAAGTTGTTCCAATTATTTAGAGATTGTTCCTAATTAAATTATTCAACTTTGCCTTAATGAGCAATTCATGCAGACTGTTCTTTAGTTTTAATTCTAGGCATAAAAATGATTGTGGTACATGTACTCACCAGCAAATTGGTTTCCCTGAGCATCACCTAAGTGCACATTTGGGAATAACATCAATTGAGTATCGGACAGAGGGGGGGAGTGGGGGGAGGGGATGGGTGTGTACCTACATGATGAGTGCGATGCACACTGTCTGCGGAATGGACACACTTGAGGATCTGACTAGGGGGGATGGGGGTCGGGGAAGGGGATGGGTGTATACCTACATGATGAGTGCGATGTGCACTGTCTGGGGAATGGACACGCTTGAAGCTCAGACTTGGGGGGATGGGGATGGCATGGGCAATATATATAACCTGAACTTTTGTACCCCCATAATAAGCTGAAATAAAAAAAATAAAAATACATGGGAATATTAAAAATCCCAATGATTTTGTACAAAAAAAAATGATTGTGGTAGATAGTTGTTCTTCTACCTTTAAGCCAAAAGCCATTCTAGCTACTTACAAATATAATCACGAATAGACAGTACACTCCTAAAGGATAAGGGCTGTATCTCCAGAGTACATATGGTGTTTAGCAAGTAATCCGTATTCATTAATTCACTCAATAATTATTTATTGTACAGCAGACCCTAGGATAGATTCTACAGATACACCAGAAATCAACATAGCTAATCGTCTCACTTGCTTATCATTTGCTCCTCCACTAGAATGTGAACTTTGAGCAGGGTCTTTTTGTCTTGTTCATTGCTCCTCCTAGCACCTAGGATAGTGCTTGGCACATAGCTGTTGCTCAGTAAACATCTGTTGAATGGGTGAAAGAAGTAAATGAGTAATGCCAGCAATCTGGCAGAGGGGATAAGCAAAAACATATTTACAAAAGATATGAGATTATTTTCAAACTGTGATAATCACTATGAAGAAAAAAAAAAAAACCCTAGTTGCTGGCAGAGAATAATGGAGGGAGATGTTCTTTAGAAGGTACGGTTAGGGAGGGTTTCTCCAAGAAGGTGATGTTTCAGCTGGTACCTGATGATCTCAGAAGAATGAAGACGAGATTGAGCCAGCTATAGAAAGAGTCGAGATGAGAGCGTTCTACACGGAAGAAGCAGCAGGTTAGAGCCCAGAGGGGAAAAAGTTGGCCTGTTCCTGGAACTGAAAGGAGGCCTGTTGGTTAGAACGCAGTGAGTAAGGGTCAGAGTGGTACCAAACAGGATTGGTGGGGTGGGCTGGGGCAGGTTATTCCAGGTCCCCATCCTGTAGGCCAGGATGAGGAGAGTGGGTTTTGTACTAAGGGTACTGGAATGCCAGACTATTGCTTGTTGTCAACCCATTCTATATCCTCTTTTCTTCCTTACTGAAAAATCCTGGTTTTGTTTAGGGCAGCCAAATTATTAACAAATGAAACAGCAAGCAAAACCCACTGTAATCTCTGGCCTTCCTTGCATCCAGGAGATCCACAGTATATTTCCTTCCACCAATATACAACTGGAAAATATTTTGAGCTTGCAGGGAAATTTTCCTTTCTCGTAAAAGGGGCAACTATGAGTGTTACTGTGCCTTTAAGCCTTATCTCCTGCCTTGAATACCTGTGATGTCTGAAGCTAAGGCCATCCTCTGTTGAACGGGAGGAAAAGACTGAGTAATTGCAGAGAAGCCAGTCTTGACATGCTTGAGCTGCTAAACCAATGTGAGAAGCCCCCTAACTTCAGACTGACTATAATGTGAGAAAAATGAAACCTTATTTAGTTGACCCTTGAACAACACAGGTTTGAACTGCACAGGTCCACTTATATGTGGATTTTCTTCTGCCTCTGCCACCCCGGGGGACAGCAAGACCAACCTCTCCTCTTCCTCTGCCTCCTCACCCTACTCAACATGAAGAGAACAAGGATGAAGACCTTTACGATGATCCACTTCCACTTAATAAATAGTAAATATATTTTCTCTTCCTTATGATTTTCTTAATAACATTTCCTTTCCTATACCTTAATTTATTGTAAAAAATACAGTATGTAATACATATAACATGCAAAATGCGTTACTCGACGGTGTGTGTTATTGGTAAGGCTATTAGGTCAACACTAGGCTATTAGTAGGCTTTTGAAGAATCAAAAGTTATACACGACTTTGCAACTGTGCAGGGGGTAGCCACTTCTAACCCCCTGCATTGTTCAAGGGTCAACTGTACGTTAAAGGAACTATTAGTCAGGTTTTATCTTACTTGTAGTTTAATGCATTTCTGATTTATACATTGGCATATAAAGTGCAAAGGTTGCCAGCTCAAAGGAATACATTGAATATACACTGAAGAGAGATGTTTGATAAAGCAGCATCTTGTAAAAACAGGAAAGGCTAGAACTGAATAACAGGTTCACTTTTTTTTTTTCTTTTAAGAAAAGAAAAAATTAAAAGGATGATGGAATAGATGTCCATAGCTCTTTGGGTTTTTGGGCTTCACCTTTCTTATTTCAGGTTTATCAGCTGTGAAATGAAAGGGCTTTCACTAAATGAGTTCCACAGTTCTCATTTGGTCTGTAAGTCTATGATTATAATAATAGTTGTATTGTTTCTCTGAGTCTGGAGGTTATACAAGTGTAGGGACATTGAATCTTGGATGTGAAAATGAGAGTGTATGCGGCCTCAGTTTTCTCCATAAAATCAATGAAATTTGACTAGAAGAATCACTTAGAGCTTGCCGGGGTCAGGTTGAAGTTGTACAATGTGAACTATTCATGGATTATGTCTGCCGTGTTCTGCTCCTCCTCCAAGAGTGCTCCTAAGGGAGGATCAGAAGTGGAGGGCTGAATGGCACAGGGGACTTTCTGACAAACTTCATATGACAAAATCAAAGTGCAGGTTGGAAGTGTATATATACAACAAAAATGACTAGAAAGTACCAAAATGTTTAATATCTGAATAGTATCTAATGTTTTACATAAAAAAAATTATGTGAAAACTGAGAACAATGTCAAAAGTAAAAAAAGTTTATTATTGTATATTTTATGGTTCTTTTTATTGCATTAAGATGAAGGAGGAAAGGGTAGGGAGCATAAAATTTGCAGATTTATTTTATTTCTTTAACACAAGTATATACAGTGCTTATCAAAAGCCCACTGCTGTTGACAAAGAACAGGCAAAAGTATTCAGTTCTGCTTTTTGCTTCTCTTTTATCCACCAAAGAAAGTAATTTTCAAATAAAAAATTTTAAATCAGACATCAATAAAAAGTAATCAAAAAGCAAGTTCACACAAAATATACTAAGAGTGTTTAACCACTTTTAATTATTCATTTTTCTAAGCCTAGGTTCATTAATAGGTGGAATCTAAGATTTTAAACACGTGTTCTCAGAAACTCAAGGAATCAGAGATTATGGTCAATGGAAATGTTTCAATACTGTAAATAAACACTCTAATTTTTAAAGTTACCAAACTCAAATTGGAAACCTTATCAAAATTATCAAACTCAACTTAGAAAACTCAAATTAGGAAGTGTTAAGATCAATACCCATCAAAATTACATAATAGTTTATCATATGTGCTGTGAAAGCAGATGGAAAATGAATTATTAGGCACCACAATGGTTGACTAAACACAAGTCAGGTCAAACTAACCTCCTTATCTCTTCTTGATACAAATTCTACTAGATTGGTAAATTAGAATTATTTCATACAGTGGACTAAGATTTATGGGGGCAACTCTATGAGGACACAGTACTACTTTGGGAGAATAACTAATGTGACCAATTCGGCCTTCAACATCATACTATAATTACATGCAGAGTGCTAAATATTATGAGAGTTACTGCTGAAGAAGTAATGTGGTACTTCAAAGGGAGAGAAGATTAACTTTGATTGGAGCAATTATGGAAGGCTATAATCTGGTCAGTAGTATAGAGAACTGGGTTTTGTTGAAAAAGAACTATACACCATCTACTGCTGCTCTTCGAATCATTGGCACTGACCTCCCTTCCCTGGCCCGCAAATGCTGTGTCTGAATGCCTCAAAAGTGTGCTGTCAGGTAATGCTATTTTGCTCTTCAGATGGTGCTGTGAGCTCATGTCAGTCCTGCAACCTGCTATGGCCTTCTGGAAAAGATCTAAGAAAAGCCTGCTTGGGGCAGAGGTTAGTCACCTTCAAAGACTAGGATGGCTACAATGTCTTGAGAAATAGGAGACTTTGGAGGATAAGCTCACTGAATAGAATTCCTTGCTTTTTATTAGTAGCTTTGAAAGGAGCTTAGGGGAGGGCAGGGTCTACTACAGAGAAAACTGAACTCCTGATGAAATCATAATTTGAAAATCTCACAGATGATTCCTAAAAGTATGCTCTTTTTTTAAAAGATTATCATATAATTTTATCCAAATAGGACAAAGAGATGGGCCAATTCCCTGAAACTCCCCTCGAATTGGAAGGGTCAAACGAAGACAGCATACTTTGCTAGAATGCTCTGTCTTCATTCAGTAGCTGGAGGGGTGGCTAAAAGGACATGGTGCGTGTAACTTTATTCCTGTCCCATCTCAGTGAGGAAGATAATTTCACAAAAAACTGACAGAACCACTCATGGATCTTCCCAGGAAGACTCTCCTCTTGGAAGGCTATGTGGTGGACGGTGCAAGTTTGACTTTTATGGGGAGAAGTCAAGTGTGTTATATTGATCATGTAACCACATCTTGCTGTATTGGAAAAAATCCTGGGACCCCAGGACCTTCTCTGCAGCCCCAGAAGGATGGGCAAAATCAGACTGGCCACTTAGCACAGTATAGTATTAGGGACAGTGCAGATGATTCAGATGACAGGATAAGGTGGCTGGGGTGGGAGAGAGTGGTGGGGTAACTCTTGGGTCCCCCCTGAACTGATCTTCCTGAGTAGGGATTAGCATATATGGTTAGTTCAGAAAGACATTTCTCACCTGGTAGGTAGGAAACACTTTAAAGCAAGGAGATGGAATGTGGGGTTATAGATTAACTGCTAAACTGTCTGCTCCAAGTTCTTTGGTGTGTCTCTCACAGGGCGTAGCTTCCTTAGCTCAATACTATACCGTACTTACAAGATAAATTAAAACTCTAAAACTTTTTGAAGCTGTCATTTCATATCTTTAAGAGAGAATTTTTTTTTTAACCTAGAGCACAAGTGAAGCCTGACAAGTTTCCTGTTGTTTCCTTTTGCTGCTAGATATGTTCGTCCATCCTTTTTCCTTTTGAGTGTGGCGTTTTGAGGATTCCTACTTTTTGCGGGAGTGTTAGATTCAAATGCCTTGCTTATGAGAGGGGCAAGGCCAGGTCTCCTGTCCCATGTCTGCTACAACCTAAGCCCTTTCGTTAATAAAATGATCAAACACATCACGGCAGCAAAAGCTGTCAATGCCTCACTTACAATTCTGGTGTTCATCTGCCTCCTTTCTAGTCCTTGAGGATGTCCCTTACTTTCTTGTAATGCATTGATAAGGAGATTTGTAATATTTATTTATTTCTGACATTTTAGCAGTTTTATATTGGAAGGATTTTTTCATAATAACTAGTCTAACATGCTGCTGAAAAAGATAATCTCTACTACATTATTTTAAACTTCTTATTGAAGGATAATATATACAGTCATAACTGTATGGAGAAATGTGGTGTGAAATGCATCGTTAGGCAATTTTGCCATTGTGTGAACATGATAGTGTGTACTTAACACAAACTTAGGTGGTATAGCCTATCACACACCTGGGCTGTATCGTACAGTCTATTGCTCCTAGCCTACAAACCTGTGCAGCATGTTACTGTACAGAATACTGTGGGCAATTATGACTCAATGGTAAGTATTTTAGTATTCAAACATAGAAAAGGTACAGTAAAAATATGGTATTGTAATCTTATGGGACCACCGTATACATTGTTGCTCAAAACATTATTATGTAGTACGTGACTCTATTATATATTTGTAGTAAAGTGTACATATCATAAGTGGACTACTGCATGAAAAATCAGAAAATGAACTTAACCTTGTGATACTACCTAGGCCAAAAAATGGAACATCACCAGCCCCTCCCAACCACAACGTTTTCCCTCTACCTAAAGATCACTAGAATTTTGATTTCTAACACTAGAAATTAGTGTTGCCTGATTTTGAATGTTATCATACTGTATGAATAATATTTTGTCTGGCTTTTAAAAAACTATTAAGTTTATAAGAATTATTCATTTTTTATGTTGGGGCTCAGAAAAGGATACCCCAAAATAAAGGTCCCAGAAGCAAAGTTTCTCTCTGACCTTCTCCTGCCCTTGTCTTTCACCCCTCATTCTTCCCTGAGGCAAGTTAGAGAAACTAGATTCTTCTTCCCCAAGACCGGTCAGACAAACTAGAGTCCCTTTTCCCCAAAGCCAGCCATAAAGCCTGAAAATATGACTCTAACCTTCCCCCACCTTTCTGTGTAACAACAGCTGGCCATAAAGAAATTAAGACCTCCATTGCAGAGGGGTCCCACCCTAAACCAAAACAGAAGAAATGCCGTAAGAGAGAGGCCAAGAAGAATCTGAATAAACCAGGCCTTCTAGGTTTCCCCATTGAGTCTACGACCATTAGCTCATACTGGTTTTTGTCCAACCACATTTCCACATAGCTGCCTCTGCTCCAATAAACCTAAGCATAACATCAGATAGCATCCCCTGTACCTTTGGGTCTTCATTCTGAAGGCTCCCATGTCATGAAAAACTATATGACCAACTAAATTTGTTATGCTTTTCTCTTGTTAACCTGTCTTTTGTTATAGGGGTATGAGCTGTGACCCTTATGGGTGAGGAGGAAAGGGATCACCCCCTTCCTACCCATACAGTTATATGTAGCTGTATTTATTAATTTTCACTGCTGTGGATTCCATTGTGTAAATATACCACAATATATTTATCCATCTTACTGCTGATAGGCATTTGGGCTGTTTTAAGGTTTCGTTTATTATAAATAATGCTGCTGTAAACATTGTTGTATGTGATTTTTTTGGTTAATATGGTTCATATTTCGTTAGGAGTTACCTAAAAAGAAATGTAAAAATGCTGGGTCATAAAACTGCATTTTTTAGTATTAGTACATAATGTCAAACAGCTTTCCTAAATTTTATATGAATTCATGCTATTACCAGGAGTAAGAGTTCTTTTGGCTTCATATTTGCCAAGACTTAGTGATTCAATGAAACAATTTATTTTTAAGTTATATTGTTGAGTGTATGTTGGTATCCTAAGACACTTATAATTTGCATTCCCTTGATGAATAAAGAAGTTGAACTATTTTCATAGTTTATTGGACATTTAAATATCATCTTTTGTGAGTTTCCAATTTAAGTGGTTTGTCCATTTTTTATTAAGTTTGTTTTCTTTTTTTTTATTTATTTATTATAGCTTATTATGGGGGTACAACCGTTCTGGGTAAGTATATTGCCCGTGCCCCTCCCAACCCCCCCCCCCGAGACTGAGCCTCAAGGGTGTCCATTCCCCCAA
>CM052437.1:177344734-177395010 GCA_028533085.1 Varecia variegata
AACCACAGGAAATCATCACTGAGTACTAGCTTTAGGACAGACTCCTATTAGATGGATAAATATTTCTGTCAAGACCTCTCCGGGGTGAGAATCCCACTAAGAGTTGGCTTCAGCCCTTTTGTTATGACAGAGGGGTCCATTTGCCATTCTGTGGCGAATATATCTTGCTCTTGCTCTATAATGCTATCTTTCTCTCCTCAATAAACCTCATTTTTGTGCTTAAAAATAAGAAAAGAGTTGGCTTCAGAGCCTGGGAATCATTAGGCAGTTTATATTTCCTTCTGTAAGGAGACATTAATCTATGGTTTTAATCTGGTAAATATTTTGGAACAGATGATGATTGGTTCTAGTTTACTCTGTATAACTTGTACTTTGTATACTACATTGTACATACACATTTGTACATAGATGATGAGCCTTTGCCTTGCTATGCCAAGCAACCTCCCATATAACCATGCTAAGGCTTTTTAACAAATATTATTGGCTCCTTGCATGAAGTAAACAAGAGTTGCCTTCTTCCCTGGAGAAATCAAATTGCTCTGGGTGAAGAGATCTATTTATTCAAGATAAACACGGAAATGTAGGTTGGAGGGAGGAGGTCACTGAAGAAGAGAAAGATTTTTAGTTCTGAAGAAACTAGAGAACAAAAGAGAATGCTTCTGGAACAGCCAGGGGAGGCAGAGCAGTTCAGATGGGACTGAGAGAAAAAAAAAAAAAAACAAGAACAAGACTGGATCCTGGATGGGCGTCACCGAGCCAGACAGCCTGCAGAGCCACCTCAACTTACTGACCTGAATACTAACGTTTTTGTTTCTGGCACCTGTGATTTCCTCCAAGCCGACTCCCTGCTATCTTTGCTATGGCTGAGCGGACTTTCTAATATAGTCCTTTCTTCCATAATTCTTTGTAGTCCTGGAATAATCTTTTACTTGTATCACATAGAAAGTTTTTTTCTAGGTTACAACAGGTGATTACTGTTTGAGAGAGGTGTAATATTAATAATAATGTCTTACAGCTCTAATGAGCTTTTTAAAAAACTTTTCTAAGCAGTTTCTAATTTATTAGTTATTAGCACATTTGAATCTCACAGTAACCCAGAGGATATGTTGTAGTGTTATTAGGATGTCTATTAGTTAAGAAAGAAGTGAGTGCAAATGTAGCTGATATCAAAGGAGTCTAGCTAACTAATAAGGTAAGGATATTCGATATGTAAGGAGAAAAAAATGGAAAAAAGAATGCTTTCATGTACATTTTTTTGATTATGTGGGTGGGGTTATTCAAATTCCCAGGGAATTTCTGCTTGCTGACTGTCTCTGTGTTTGAGCTGTTTCCTCTTAGGTATTTCCTGTGGCTGTTTTTTGATCTTATATTCTCAAACAATACTGAAGATTCCTGGAGGCACTATTGGCTTTTGGGATATCACGAGGTAGAGTCCTGAAGTGAATAAAAAGGTAGAAAGTATCTCACAAATAAATTAATAACTTTAGTCTAATTTAGTCATTCAGAAGGTAGTAAGAAAAATGATATTAAGGCAATATATTTGAATTGTGCTGCCCTGTATTACTCACCTCTAACTGTAAGTTTTTTGGGGGAGATTGATTTATATTGAATTATCTGATCTATAAAATCATGTTTGGAACTATTTGATCACCAGTATCTCTATTTAGGCCTAATGATCTAATACTCACTCTGTAAATTGTTCACAAAATTGTGGTGCATTATGTTTGTAGAAAAAGCAAGCAAAGTGACACTATATCAATTCTGTATCCTTTTCAAATTAAAACAGTTATGATGCAGTGTTAAATAAGCTCTTGATACTCACTTTTTAATAGAAAACTACAGACACTTTATTTGGTCAACCTCAAGTAATGAACTTATATATTACAAATGTTTATAAATTCTAAAATTAAATTGGCAAAGTATTAATCAATTTCCCCAATTTAATTTAAATTATGTAAATACTTCCTACAAGAGTGTTTCCCTGTTTTAACAAACAATTTCTTGATGGGGCTAAATCTGACTTTGAGGATTCAAAGATTTCTGGGTATGAAAGGTGGTTTGAGATGCTAGTTTGTTTAGATTGGTAAAAAAAAACAAAAACAAAAACCAGTATTAGTTGACACAGCGATTTGCTTGAAACTTTTTAAATAAAAAAATAGTTCTCTTTCCTAGTGATACAACTTTTGCTGTTATATTAATAGACAGTGGTAGAATGGGGAGAACTGACAACCCAAGTAAAAACCATGAAATTGAGGTTTTCTGTGAAAATGGATTTCTCTCTAATGAGATCACTGAAAATGGATTTCATTCATTTAACAGATATTCAGTGAGTGATTACTATATGGTTAGCACTGTATTATTCTGTTAAAGGGAAACACTAAAAACATTCAAGATATGGTTATTTCTTCTTATCAGGAATTTTGAAAATAATTTGTAGGAGACAACTTATTTACCTCAAATAATTATTTTGCATGGTCCAATACTAGTTTGTCCAAATGTTTGATGTAAACAAAAATTCAATTAGAGGTAAATTATTGTTGAGAAAGCAAAAGAACGTTATTTTGGAGAAGATGAAATGTCCTTCCGTTGTCTTGAGAGAACTGGGTGGATTTGTGGGGTGAGGATGAGCAATGGCAATTTCAGTGCAGTGAGCATCATAAGCAAATGTTTGCAGCCTGTAACAAGTGTGGTGTGTGCTGGAGATAATGGCCCTAGAATGAGGGGTGTGGAGACTTCTGTTGAGACATTGCGGAAAATAATGGGAGGTAAGGTAAGGCCAGATAATTGAAAGCCTTGAGTGACAGGGAATCTGGATTGTATTTTCAGATGAAGGAGAGCCACTGACAGCTTTTGAGGAGCTGAAATTAGTGTTTCAAAAAGATAAATCTGAAAGCAGAATAATACATAGGTTGAATGTGATAGAAAAAGTATTATGTTGTCAAAGAGATTTCCTTGGTTATAATTTTCATTTTACAACTTACTAGCTATATGAAGTTAAATAATTCACTGAACTCTTCTGGGCTTCAAGAGAATCATCTATAAGATCTGTATAAAATTAAGCGAGAGAGTCTTTATCAGATTTTTTTTTTTTCAGATTTGCTTCCAGCTAAACTAGACCAGGAAGATCAATTATAAAATTATACTGTTAATCCAAGTGTGAGTTAATGATGACCCGGAAAAACTAATGAATATCCAGGAAAAAGGAGAAAGAAGGGTCAGAGAGCGCCTTCTTTCTTAATTGATTGATTCTTAAGAACCATGACTAGAAATAGGTTAAGAAGGTGTTGCTATGGTTTGAATGTTTCCCCCTAAAGCATGTGATGAAAACTTAATCCTCAAGGCAACAGTGTTGGGAGGTGGGGCCTAATGAGAGGTGATTAGGCCATGAGGGCTCTGCCCTCGTGAATGAATTAATGCCATTATTAAGAAAGTGATTCCTTATAAAAGGACAAGTGTGTCCCCCTTCTCTCTCTCTCCCTCACTCCCTCTTTTCCCTTCTGCCTTCAGCCATGGAATGACACAGCAAGAAGACCCTGACAAGATGCTGGCCCCTTGATACTGGACTTCCCAGCCTTCTGAACGTGAGAAAATAGATTTCTGTTCATTATAAATTACCCAGTCTCAGGTGTTCTGTTATAGCACAAAACGAACTAAGACAAGTGTGAATGATTAGAAGTCCATAGCTCATATGGGCAAATTAACTGTGATATGATGTTAGGACATCAAATTCTATATGATCAAATGAGGATGAGTGAAGAATATTTATTATGCCCTTAACCAATGCTATTATTTTAGGTTATACTTGTTTATATTCCTTCTACTTTCTCTCATCTCAATATTCAACCTATTACCCAATTCTATTATCTGTTTTAGATAATGCTTATGGTCATCTAGTTTTCTCCATCCACCTTGCCTCTAGCCACATGGATTACTGCTATAGACTATGATAAGTTAGCAAGGAAATTAAGTATATTAAGGATTGTAGCAGCAACTTAAGGAAATTTAGCTCGTTTAGGTCAAGTTATTTTCATACATTCCAGGCACTTTCATAGTCTCAATCAATTTAAGAGGACCAGGAGAATGTAAGGAAGAGGAGGGAGATTTTGTTACAGCATTCATGTACCTGCAGGCTTTACCTGCAATAGATTCAGGAGATCTTGGTGATTAGATAACATATAATTTAAGAAGTAGGAGGGTAGTTTTAAGAAGTAAGAAGTAGTTTTTCTAGCTGTGCCATATAAAAATTTCAGATGGAAAATGTGGTTCTCTGGCCCAACTCTGTAGAACTCAATGTCTGAGGGTGAATATTCCTCAATTGGTGCAGGAAGGTTTTTAGGGATCTTTACCAGATAAATAAAATACCTATGGGATGGAGAGACCTGCTTTCCTTACTCTCATACCACCAGTGCCTGGGAACGAAATTGTCACTTCCTTTATCAGTGAATGGCAACCCTTGTGAATAAGCTTAAGCCTAGGCTTAGCTGGTTTCCCTGGCTTTAACACAGCTGACCTTCTGTCCATTCCTTCTGTACTGAACTATTAAGAATGTAAATATGGTCATGCTATCACTGCTCAAAACATGCTATTGTCTCTCCATTATCTCCAAATCCCTTTACCAACCCCTGCATGACCTGGCTCCTGTTTACTGCTACAGGTTCAGCTCTTGCCACTCTCTGTGCTCAGTTTATTCTAGAACTAATCTTTTAAATTCTTCAAACATAGAACATAACCCTTTTGCCTTCATATCGTCTCCTCTGCTTATGTTTAATGACTTTCCCCCTGTCCTACTTTACTTCCAAGCTTCATTAGGCTTATTTCCAGTTAAGTCTTAGTTTAGACTTCACTACCCGTGGGAGTCTTCTCAAATTCCCCAAGTCTGAACACTTCTTTGTACTCTCATCACACCCGTAATTCTCCTATCACATTAATACACTATTGTGATTTCCTTCTTTTCTTTCTGTCTCACTTCTAAGTCTTTAGGCTCTGCCAAGGCAGGGACTGTGCTTGTCCTGTTTGCTGTTGGACCCCTGCTGCCCACCCAGTATTTGGTGCATGATCAGCTCCCAGTTTATACATATTTAATGAATAAGTGAATTATTTAATACCATGTGTTAAGTCCTATCTTAGTTGTTTTATATATGTAATTTCATTAATCCTCATATGACATTTTTGATGTATGTATTTTCCCTATTCCAAGATAAAGAAACTTAAATTTAGAGAGAAATTAACTCACTAGCTAGCCCAGGGTTGCACAGCTAACATTGCAGAACTGGGATTTGAATCTTATTATTTCTAATTCTTACATCCATGCACTTGTCAAAACATTAAACTAATACAGAAAACAGTTAAGATGGGAGACTACATCTCAAATGTGCATTTGAAGTGGTGTTTATATATTAAAGACTTTTTAGCTTAAGGTAGGTAACTGAAGATTTAAAATAGAGTTATTTCATTACAGAAAAGAAAAAAGAAAGATCATGGAAGGCTAAGAAGTATATCTCAAATGTTTTTCATTGAACCATTGGAACTTTGCATTTTTGAAGTCTCTTACACATATCTGAAAATTCCATGTGTGCCTTCCTTTCATCTCTTATTAAGACTCCCCAAGATGGTACAGTCACTGTTCTACAATATCCTATCATTTTTACAGCATGAACCAATTCTTTTTCTTGGTCAAGATTAACTGCAGATGAGGATCTTCTCCAGTTTTGCTTTACTTCTGAAAGAGTACACACACACACACACACACACACACACATACACATGCATACGCACACATGTATTTACACACACACACATGTATATATATTTAGTATCATCTTAATGGGGTGGGGAACCTGCAGCCTCAAGGCCACATGTGGCCCTCCAGATCCCCAAGTGTAGCCCCTTGACAGAATCCAAACTTCACAGAACAAATCCCTTTATTAAAAGGATTTGCTTTGTAAAATTTGGATTCAGTCAAAAGGCTGCACTCAAGGATCCAGAAGGCTATGTTTGGCCCCAAGGCTGCAGGTTCTCCATCTCATAAAGGGTAGTTTTGAAAACTACAGATGGATCCTGAATTTTATAGGTTTATTTTTCATGAACTCTTATTTCATTTTACATTACTATGCATTGGTGTCCATAAACTCCTTCTGGTAGTTCTCTGAATTTAAACTTCATACATTATCTGAAAAACATGAATCTTGAGCTATGTTGGCACTGCCTGACAGCCAACAGTTCTATTTTGCCAGTGTTGCCAATTTTGCACTTCATTATTTGGATATTTTATTGCATTTGCCCTTATTCATTTAGAAAAAAATGGAATGATAAATAGAAAAAAAGTAGTAAGTATAGGTCTTACAAACTTCAAAATTGAGACAAAGATTGAAATAATTGGCTATGTGAAAAAATGGTGAATTTTTAGCTTCAGTTTAGTGCTCAGCTAATTGTGTGCTCAATTATAAGGGAAAAGAATAAAATTTAAAAATATGTACAAAATACTGGAAATAGACTGCCAAAACTGAGTATTGAAAATCTATTATAGTTTTTAAATTTTATAGGAATAGATCTCTACCTAGAAGACTTAAAATTTTTTCTTTACTTTTGCAATTTGAATTTTTGTTACAGGAAGAAATCATAGTTGAAAACAGGGGCTGCCTGTACTGAATTTTTCCTTTATCCTTTTGAACTGAAAGTATTTTTCAGTAATTAGGAAGGAATTAATCACTTTTTTAGATTATACACACACTACAGTTGGTAGAAATGTTCTATTCGCATACATTAGAAACACATCTATCCAGTATTCTATAATATTTTGCTGTTTTTTTTTTTTTTTTGGTTTCCATATATGTTTAAGCTACTCATGTGGGGAATTGTTTTAAATTAACTAAATTCTAGTAACAGAATATTTTTTTAAAGTTCTGTTACCAGAATTCAATTATTTCATTAGATTTTTGCCATAAGCATGTTCCATTGATCCTTATCTGAGTAAAAGCAAAATTGTTTGGTTTAAGAGTACATGCAGTCTGGGCTGGTTCAAGACCATTTGGTCCAGTATAGTTTGATTTTTCTTACGTCTCTCACAAATATTTTCCTTATAATTCACTCATTCATGGGAAACTGAAATGAGTCTCCTTAGACTCATCTTGGTCTAGTTTACACTTTGACCAGGAAAAATATCTTTCAACCATTGTTTTTATCTTGATGTTAGTTAGCTTAAGATATTCTGAGCTATTTCAAATCTCCAACTCTGGATTTTAATATACCCCATCAGTTTATCCCCTTCTTCACAAGCCCATTTTTCATTATTCTTTTACTTTTATTCATCAATGATGTCAAATTCATCTTCTTGGCTTATTCACATGATATTGCTTTCAGCATTCAGAGGGAGGAGAGGGAAGGAAAGTATTGAAAGAGATAGCAGGGGTGGGGAGGGAGGAGACAGAAAGAAGAGATTGGGGAGAAGAGGACAAGGCAGGCTTCTGCTATCCCACGTGGTATCTTGGTGTAAAATTGAAGCCATCCTCTCCTTTAGATGGAGATAGCCCAGCACTCTGGTATACGTGAGCAGAGCTGGGCTAGATGCCCCTTGCATCCCACCTGCCCTTTTAGCTGTGAAGGGAGCCTTTTTTGCAGGTACAATTCTGTGCAGTTGCCTTGGGAAGCAGGAGAAGATGAAGAAGGTTTCTCTTACCAGGAGAAACAAATCTCAGTTTACCCTGCTTCCCAGAACGTATATTCTGATACTCTCAGAAAGCAGATTGTCCCTCATGTACTGGTTCCCTCCTCCCAGACAGACAGGCTTTATGGCCTTCCTCTGGCTCTGGAATTTCTGGAATTCCTACTTCCTCTCCTCCACATGTACCTGGACCTTGTTGGCTTGGATCCCAAAGAATTTGCTCTTCTTTCTCTGAAACCTATCAGTTCACCTTAAATACTAAGGTAAAATACTCCTTCTTACTAAACTCTGTTAGACACAAACTTTTATTTTCAGATATGCAAACTGAACATGTTTCAGTTGATAGTGGTAGTGGTGAGAAGCTAAGGTAAAGCACATAAAATTAAGTGTCACTCCTACCTGTGGGTTAGTGACTTTCTGTTCTTGTTTAAAACTTCTATAGCATCTCATATCTGTGTAACTGGATTATAATTAAATAAAAATATTAAAATAACATCCTTATGTAACAGAAAAATTAGAAATCACAACACTCTTCTAAACCTATATCATAAAGCTATAATTACATGATCATTTATAAAATTCTCAAAGTGCCAAAAGAAATAAAAGAAGAAAGAAAAGTAGGTTCTCTTATTGTAAGGAAAGTACAGTGGTATATATAATTACAACTTCTCATGATTCCCTCCCTGAATCATAGGATGGACTTCTCACAGAGGACAGGTCTGTTGAGGGAGAAATTCAGCCCTGTGATGTCAGGTTCACATTGACTTTCCTAAGTCCCAAGAGAACATTTTTTACTGTCAGAATATGAGCAACTAATAACCCAAAAGATTTTTCTCTGACAGCCCCTGAAGCCTCACAATCTTGTCAGAGATATATTTCTGGTACATCAGGAAGTCCACTCTGGTGATGTGACCCATTCTCACTAACACAGGCATTTCTAGGAAAATTGTTTTGTAGACGTCATGACTATATCAGAGAGGTGTGTATTAGCATTTGTATCTTCCTGCACACATTTAATTGTTTCCAACTGTAAAAATTGGAAAGGGACAATGTAATAATTTATAGTCAATATGTCCTCATAGAATCTGAGTTTCTTAAGGGAATGCATTAAAAAGACAATTCAACTGATAGGCTTTATCTTACTGTGGAACACATTTACCACATGTTCTTTCTTTTTTAGTTTTATTCAGGTGCACGGTAAATGTGCACAGGTTTTTTTGGAGGATCATTTTATGTATCATGGCTTCCACAATGGGCAATGTACATAACATCTCCCATTTTCATAGAGAATAAATATTCTCCTTGTTATGCTGAGGAGTTTTGACACTGATTGCAAAGAAAAAAGAAACAGAGATCAAAGGGGAGAATAATTAAGACAGGAATATAAACACCTGGCTTTTGGGGGTTAGAGTGGATGGAATGCAGATGTTAATGACAGGACTCATAAGTACACAGGGAACCTGAGAGGCTTGAGAACTTACATGACAGGGGCAGTGACCTGGCAGCTGAGCAAGGCCAGCTTGCTCCAGCTCAAGGAAACACAGCTCAGAACAGAAGAGGTTGCTTTAGAAGAGCCCATTGAGGAAGAAGAGCAGGAAGAAAAATCTGACTCTAGTTACCTGTCATTATCAGAGGGTTAACTGGTATGCTGATTATACTGAGAAGCTATAATGATTTTAAAACTGGAATCACTTCTGCTTATACTCATAACTCAGTCAACCATGCAAAGAGTGCAGAGTTTACCCAGAATGATGTTTGCTTTACTCAATAATTTTCATTTTCTCCAGTCTTATTTAAGAACTCAATCTCTCTGAAATACTAGACCCAGGTAGATGTTAGTGACCAACGTCAATGCCTGACTTGAGTCTACCATTTTATGTTTGTTTAAAACAGAAAAGTGCCTTTGCACTTCTGTGTCAACCATCACAGTAAAACCAGTAGCAAACTTACCCTCCTGCTTCCAACAACCATAAACCTGGACAACATACATGAGGCAACTGTTTTCAGGTATTGAACCTCAGGCCTCTTAGCGTTGTGATCCCTGAGAAGAAGGAATGACATCAAGCAAGCCACAGGTTTCCCTGGCTTTCGCCCCTGATGCTCAGCCCGAGGGCTCTGAGGCCTTGGTCACTTCATGTGAGCTATGAAACAGAACCTAATCATGGCAGTGACTGTCTGGGATAACAGCATTTGTCCATTTACAGTCAATTTGTCATAGAGAGGACCAAGCAGTAGTTAAGTGGATCACTCAGGTGCCAGATAAATTCTTCCCTGACCACACTGTGTGACAGTCACATACTTCCTGTAAACACTTTATGTCTACTCAGTATTGGCCTGGTGAAATAAAGGAAATAATTCTCTTAAGAAAAGGGAGACTCAAACTTTATAGTTAAATATGACTTAGTTGAATGTGGGTTTTTTTTGGCAGCCTCAAATATACTCATTGCATCACTTAATGACAGGGAAACATTCTGAGAAATGTGTCATTAGGTGATTTCATTGTCATGTGAACATCATAAAGTGCACTTACAAAAACCTAGATGGTGTAGCTACTGCACACCTGGGCTATATGATAAGGTCTATTGCTCCTGGGCTACAAACCTGTACAGCATGTTACTGTGCTGAATACTGTAGGTAACTGTAACACAATGGTAAGTATTTGTGTGTGTAAATATATCTAAACATAGAAAAGTACAATAAAAATATGATATAAAAGGTAAAAAGTGGTACACCTATATAGGCCAGCTCCATTATAATCCTACGGGATCACTGTGGTGTAGGCAGTCCATCACTGACTGAAACATCAATGATTATGTGAGGCATGACTGTAATGGTATTATCCAGTGCTGTACGGTAGTAATTCAGATCTTTTTCCGTACCTGAACTGGGCAGGAATTACAGCTGAAATGGCACATTGCTGGGAACAAAAGCACTAAATTAATTATGGCACAGCTAAAAGAAGGCCTCATTTAAAGAGTATAACTCTCTGAAATCTCCCAGGACTGAGAGAAGGTGAATAGGTTTTGTAGGCTTGACCACAAGAGACATAGGAGGAGGATAAGAGGCAGCCTGAAGGAATCAGCTTTTGGGGATCTTAGTGTTCATGAAGAGAGACTATCCCAAGATGGATACTGATAGCCACCAAAAATAACCTAATAGTTATGAAGATCCAAATATGCCTAGGTTAGTGGTAGCAGTAATGTGCAGTGCCATTACTAGACTTCACTTCCTTATAAGACACACCTGCTAGTGACATTGTGGAGAAGGAAGCTTACAGCCTCCACCTGCCTCCCCCAGGCACTCTACCTGCTGGGAACCAGGAACTGAAGATGGCTACTGATTGGAGGTGTTTTCTAGAAGGTGAGAATGACCGCTGTTTTCAGTGGGTTGTCCTGAGCCACTGGTACTATTGGAAGGAGTTAAAGAGCGCTGGAGACGGATAACAAGAATCAGCTAAAATCGTAGTTGGGTCATGTGATTGAATTCCCACTGATGAGCTGGAGTGGAGTTCTGGCCCAGAGCTCCTGATGTGAACAGGCTACTGAGATCACCAGACTTTGACACTCTTACGTATGCAAAGACAACTGCTTGCTCACTATTTGTAACCAATCCACTTTTCTTACAACACTAATTTCAAATGTTAATGATGGAATCCACTAGTGCTGCTTAGACAGTGATGATTGAGGTTTGCAAAGGCCAATCCTGGCACCTGGACTCCTGATCAGGCTCCTTTACATAATAATTAATGAACTTCAACTGGTAATTGCCTTAGGGTGTAGACCAAGATTTCTCAAACTTCTGGACCAGATAATTCTTTGTTGTATGTGTATGTGTAATTTGGTTGGAGGGGATGGGACTGTCCTGTGCACTGTAGGATGTTCAGCACTACCTCTGCCCTCCACTCACTCAATGTCAGTAGCACATCCCCCCACCTCTGAATTGTGACAACCCACAATGTCTCCAGACATTGCCAAATGTCCCATGTGAGCAACATCTCACTGTTGAGACCGTTGGTATAGATAAAAACTAACACACCCACCAATACAGCACACTGTGTACATTTTTAACAAACATTTGTAGTCACTAAAACAAGATAACAAAATATTCATAAGCAGCTATGTAAGGAGGGATCTGATATCTTTCTTTTTCTTCTCAACCTCAACTCCATAGAGGGATCAGTTTAAGGAAGGTGTTGCATGCCTGAAAGTCACTCTTGATCACTGAGGCTTTTGGCATCCTTTAAATTTTGCACTGTTTCACCCCATCTTACCTTAGTCCCAGGTGCTACATTTACAACCAAAATGACCCTCTGGCTTTCACAACTGAGTTTCGATTGGCTTTTACTGTTCCCCAACTTGCCATTGTCTTTGTGTAGCACATCAAACGCTCTTAGCCATAGCCATCCAATACTACTCCCTCCAAGGGTTCAAATGCTTGACACATTACATCTGTTGGATTCTCTTCCATTAGTTTCCTATCCCAATTGGTAACCAGTGAAAGTGTTAACACTTTCACTGCCTTTCAAGTGTTACTGCCTTGTCCTGGGCTGTCTGGCCCCATATACCCTGTTTCCAGCTTGGCAGCAAAGATTCCTCTCCCAAACTCCATGGCACTTTCTCAGATTATTTCTGGTACCTACTGTCACAGGTTGGGTTTTCTGGAAGCATATACTGAGATAGAATTTGGGGTAAAAGATGTTTATTAGGCATTAACAGTAATGAACAGAAAGGAAAGCAGCAGCGTTGGGCCATTTGCAAAATGACCTGGAGTGGAGGCTCTACAAAGCCTCAGAAAACCCAGGGGCCTGGAGTGGACACTGCTCCTCAGAGTTGTCTCCTGTGAGCCCTAAGGTGCTGGGCATTTTACTTCCACCTTGCTCAGCTTCCTGATGTGGGTTGTCCTGGGAAGGGCATGACTTGAAGGGAGGCAGCTTCTCTCCAGCTCAGGTGCACCCTGAAGGAGCTGGTTGTCTGTTGACTGCACTCACCACAATTCAGCATGAAGTCCTTCCATGAAGGGAGTTCTGAGTGGGCATCTCCTGTTTGCCACATGACCATGTATTCCTTTTTTATACCTGCAAAACCCAAGACCCCAGGTGGGCAGAGACAGAAGGCCCACTCTCCGATTCTACTCTGGGTTTTCAGAATCTATGAATGGTAACCTTGAAACTGAAAGTAGGAGTGCATTGGAGTAAAGGACAACTCTGTCCACACAACAACATCCCACTGGATTCTCTCAGCACGTGCACTCTTACTTATGGAAAGTTAGTTGGTCCTTATTCTCCTATATACTTGCCTTTGGAATATTATTTTTTCTATTTTTGGTTCTCTGGTTTGTCAATCATGTTTGGCTAACTGATCTTCACTCTTACAACCCACCCTCAGGTTTATTTTATCTTTTAGGTATAATCAATTATGGTCACTGGTTATTTTGGCCCACATTGCTCCGGCTCAGTCACCTCCCTGGAACCATCCTGTCCCTGGTCATCCTGACTTAATGGCTCTCTGGTTGTGATGACAGTGCTATTCTGGCCTTCAGACTCCAGCTCAGTCACACCGAGGCTCAGTTTCTCTGCCAGGATGTGACATTCCTCCCTCCCCCCTCATATGCTCAAAATAAGTTTGGAAGAGAAAAGGATTTGATGAGCCTAACTTGCACATATACTTTTTTTATGTATCCTCTCCTGTCAGTAGTTCTTCATCTGGCATTCAGAAAATTGTATCCTAAAGCAGTCCTTTTCAGAGTATTCTCAACCCATGGGAAAGACTTTCCATTTATGGAAATTCAGGCATCATAGAAGGTTGGCGTGAGTGAGTCAGTCTTCCTGACATTTCCGTATGATATCAGTAATAACTTACTGTCTAGGCTCACAGGGTAGGTTCTGATCATATTACCTGAATGAAAAATGGGAATACAATTCTGAGGGAATAGAATTCTGCCAAATTAGTTTAGCGCTTCTCTCAGATTATTTTGTATTATCTCCTAAAAGGAAAATTTCTTTATATGTTCAGGCTCAGATTTTATTTTTTGGACAATCCCCTGCTAAAAAAAAGGTTGCAAAGACACTAGAAAGAATTTTTTTTTCTTAAACCATTTGACAGTAAGTTGCTAAATAGATAATCCAATCACTTCTGAAAATTTTAGTGTATTTTTCCTTCAAAGCAGAAAGTTCTCCTGCATAATCAAAATGTAAACATCAGCACGATGAAGTTAGCAAGGATTCACTCTTATCACCTCCTTCCCAGACCTCATTTAACTTTTGCCAGTTGTCCCGGTAATGTCCTTTATAGCAAAAGGATGGATAGAGAAAAACAGTTCAGGATCTGTTGTAATATTTCTTTGGTGTCTTTCACCCTGGAAGCATTCATTAGCCTGTTCGTAATTTTCATAACCTGACACTTTTGAAGTTTACGGGAGAATTACTTTACAGAATTTACCTGATTTGGGGTTTTTCTGATGCTTCCTCGTATCAGATTTACCTTATATATCTTTGGCAGGGATATTGCATAAGTGATGCTGTGCTCTTTTCCTCTTAATTAGCACACAATTGATTAGTCCCATTACTGGTGATAAGTTGAATCACTTGGTCAAGGAAGCATCTGCCAAGCTTCTCTGTGAAAAATACTCTTTCCTTTGTAATGCATACATATTTTGTAAGAAATGACTTTGAAGCTGTAAATATCCTGTTCCTCATCAAACTTTCAGTTTATCCATTTTTATCAGTATGGACTCATAGCCTCCTATTTTAGTCAATAGGTTATAATCCATTATTATCATTTATTTTGATGCTCAAATTGGTAGCGTTTTCAAACAGCCTTTCATGTCCTTTTGACAGATCTTCATCTTTCTCTGAGTACTTCTTTATTTTCTGGCCCTGCAAGATGTTCAAGGCTCCTCTTGTACTTGCCCTGCATAATAAGCCTTGGAATCAGCCATTTCTCAAGATCAAGTTCCTCTTAGTGGAGAGTGGGAGACTGCAGTGGGGAAACCAAGGTCTGGGCACCAGGTGTGCTCGTTGCTGTTGAGGTGCGCTGCTCCCAGTCCCTCTCTCAGTGGTAAAGCAAAGGAATATTTGGATAGATCTGTTTATACACATGTACACGCACATTTACATCTATATTCACTGCTAAATGTGCATACGTGTGCCTGTGTGTGTGCATATGCTCACAGCAATACATTTAATTTCAACCTAACACCATAGGTTTCCTTGAGTTTTTTTCTGTTTTCATATATGTACTCCCCTCTCCAGTAGTGATAAAACTGATTCCATTATACTTAATATATTTACTTATTTGGTCAAAATCTTCCTTCCCTGCCTTTCAGCCCTGCGTCTACATTTCTGTCATTGCCACTGCCTCTTCCCCCACGGGGACTGCTCGAATTACACTCATTGGGCTCTTACACCTTGTGCTGGGCCACACGCTACACTGGGTGCCTACCTCCTCACCTGGCTTGGGCTCTGACCTGCTGCACTGGGCTGATGTCACTGACGTGCTGCACTGGGCTGCCCCTGTGCATGGATACACGTTCTCACACTAATTGGGCTCCAATACACCATGGCAGGAGGCCACCCTGTGGACACCCTCCTCACTGCTCTTGGCCTCTGACATTTCCTCTGGTCACCATGACTACCCACCTATGGCTTCCTCCACCCCTGTGCAAATAAATACCTACCTTCCTTGGCCCCATCAAACGACTTTTGTATTAGAAAGAGTAGGTGAGGCAAGGGAAGAGGAAGTGGAAGAGGAGGAGTAGCTCAGTGTTTAATCCTGTTTTACCGTAATTCACAGAGTTTCTGGTAATTGATATCCAATCTGAGTTCTTAAGCTTAATCTTTTATAAATTTTGTTTCACCGTAATTTAACTTGAGCATATCTATACATATGTTAAAGTCTAAATAAGCTTCATTCATATTCATTGACTCAAATTACGAGAAAATAAGAAAAGTGATGTGAAATAGAGCTTGTTAATAGTTAAGTATGAGAACTTTTTTCTGCAAAGGTCCTGTTTTGCATATAACTCCTTTTTCAAATCACTGTTTATGGATATATAAACATATACGTATTTTGTAGTGGGTAATGAGAATACATAAACTTGAGAAAATCACATGATTGATCATCGAGGGATATTGTGAATTTTATTTCCCAAAAACTATCTGGAGCATGATCTTACAGATATTTACTTGCCCATCTAAAACTAGAGCAATAAGCCAGTTTTTATTCAGAAATTTTACAACATATTTTGCAGTGTTAGGCTCTTCTGCACACAAGAAATCTCTTTAACTGAACAGTTTCGCAGCTGTTCCGCAATGGCTTTGAAAACCAGCTAAAGCTAAATGTCTTTGTAAAATAATGGTTTCGGTATTTGGTTAATTTTTTTCCCAAAGAAAGCTATTACTTAATAGCAAACTGGCAGTCACTAAATGTCAGCGTAACTTTAAATATCACGCTTTTTTCTTCAGTGAGGATGGAGGGGGCAGCTTCTAGTTTCTGCTCACACAAAAATCGATTCTGAGCAAATTCATTGAAGGTCTGGAAACGAAAGGGTTTGACATGGTTCTAAAGTAGAGCAACAGGAAAGATTGACTGCAGATTTGCTTTCTAAGAACCCACTTCTTACTCCCCTCATTTTCAAATTAAACACCACGGAGCATGGCTGTGCAGCTGTGAAACGCCGAAGACTGGCTCACCAGCCTTCTGTCAGGCGCGAGCTATCTAAAGCCCCACCACAGAGCCTCCTCTTCTCCCAGTGCTATGATTATGCCCCTCGCGGGATGCTGTCGTCTTCCCGACCAGACACACTCTCCTGCCGCCACGACCAACCTGCGCCCAAGGCTCACCTTGGAAACACTGGCTATTTATGATTTCATAATTATTTTCTGTCATCTCTTTTCTAGTCAATTAATAGCTACTTAAGCACCAACAAATGGCTCACAGTAAGGACGGGTACCACGGGAGATTAAGAAGGGGTAAAAGGCATGGTCTCTGCCCTGGAATTCACCATTTAATGGGGAGACAGAGCTGCCACACATTCCCCAAGGGGTGACAATAATAGAAGAAACAATTGTTTTAGATTTTGGTTCAGGTGAATATTTTTATGGCTAAGCCCAATAACTGCATGTTCTGAGGCAGGAGTACAAATGAAGGTCTACCTATAATACGCTAATTTTTAGAAAGGTACAGAAAAAGTTAGCAAATTGTTAAATAAAATGTTTTTCCTTCTTCACTGACAAAGATTATTTGTTCCATAATGGTGGAACAAAGGCATTTGTGCAAAGCTTTGGTTTTCATGTGACTGAAAGTTGATATAATACCAATCATGACTGATTTTAGTTATTTATTGAGTGTGTTTGATGTTCTTTTGATACTCTGGTTAGTGATATCTAATCTAATCTAAATAAAATAAACATTTATATAATTCATAATCCATTATATACTTATTCCATAAGATTTATTTTTATTTCCTTCATTTCAACAAAATCATTCATTATGTATTCATAATTAAGGGCTTCACATACTTATTTCTAGTTAAAGTGTGATTTAAAACATTAAAAATAAATATAATTGTATTAGTGTCCTGAATTTAAAAATATTTTTATTAAAGTATAAATCAAGTGTTTCAAAAAGTTATTTCATCCTAAAATTCAAAATTACTCAAAATTATCTAGTATAACAGATAAGGATAAATTCTACAAATTATGATTAATAAATATCAAGGATATCAACTTAAATATTTAAATAGAGCTAAAATTTTAATGTATCTTTTGAAAATTTAATTAAGTCTTATTAAATATTTTTAACTTTTGCATAAAATGTTCATCTAGTTGCCCATGTAAACAATTTGTATCAACTTCATGTCTACTATATCTGTTAAAATATGATTTTCGTAAATAAATTTAAGAATAGTATGAACTTTTTGGCACTGCAAAAAGCTTCTAGTCACTATTGGTAATTGTTGCAAATGCCATGCTAAATTATGACTACTTCCACAACTACAGATTGGATCAGCGATCGAAGCAAGAAAAAGGGCACTTGGCAGTCCTGGGAAAGGATACTTTGCCGCTATGCAAGACTCCATTGCAAGCGTGCAAACTGAGAATAAAGGTTTGACAAGTAAATTTGTCTTGCACTTTACCAAAGCACATATTGTGCCCAAATGACCCTGTACTCTAAAGCAGTGTTCATATCAAACGCTGGCAGTGCCACAACCCCAATCTTTTATGGTATTCACTCACAGTCAAATGCTCCATAGACAAAGAAAGGTGGAAAATAATTTCTTAAGGGCTCAACAGTGTTAGTCACGAAAGTGAACGTTTAGGTTATGGGCTGCTCTCTGCCAGTACTGACCACTGGATTCTGAGTGGCAGAGATACTCACGAGTTCTTTAGTGAATGGAGTGTGTGTGTGTGCGTGTGTGAGAGAGAGAGACAGAGGGACATAGGGCCATCTAAAGCTCAAAGCCCTAAGCAAGGACCTTTTCTGGCTTGTCTCTAAGATAGTGTAGCAATTTTGGAACTGAAAATGTCCATTAAATTAGGATAAGACTTTGTAGAGGGGATGGGAAGTGAACCTGGCTTTGGGGTATAAATAGGATTTAGACAGGAAAAGTGAAGAGGGAAGGGACATTCTGGGCAGAGGTAGCAACATAAATACTGAGAACAAATTTATTGTGACAAATAGTAAGACCTGCCTGACTAAGTAGGAGAATTTCTGCTATAGGAAAAAAATGGCAGGAGCTCATGAAAATGGAGACTATATGAAAGAAAAGGAATTTGATTTTATACATCAATTAATTGGTTGATGTGCTGGTAGTGGCATGCTAATAGTGGCATTTGGGGGAAGACAATAGCTGGAAGTACAAAAGATATTGACCAAGGAAGAAACTTGAGAAAGAGAGAACAGTTGGTGATCTAAGTGGGATTGACAAAGGCCAGGATAGGATGCTGGCTTGCCATAGGGCTGGAGAAAACGGAATTAATCGTAGGGATGTCATGGGAAGGGAATAGACAAAGTTAGGTCTGCTTTTATTTTCTTCTAAATTTGAATATTAAAATTAAAAAAAAAAAGAAAGTCCTTTCGTTGAAGACCTACTAATTCTCATATATAAATGGCATACATAAGCGATACATGTGGGGGTGGGGACGGCAGGGTGTAAGGTTGATTAAAGCCAGGGACAATGAAAGAAACTCTTCTTTTTCACATTTCCCGCTGGATTCCACTTTTTATACTTAAGCAATTCTACTGCCTCACTTCTTTGCCAGCTTTACTAAATCTGTCATGTGCTGTCCTGTCCTGATGCTATTGGGCCTTCAAGACAAAGCTGAAAGGTACACAATACAAATTTGAAGAGGATAATCTAATAGGATTGGGAATCAACAATATAATAAACCAGCTTTTTGGCTAGGAGATAGAAGCAGAACATGCTTTATTGTTAAAGTAAAATGATTAGGCTTAGCTCAGTTTTGCTACTTTTTTCTAATTTGTTACAGGCAGGTAGAGTTCTCCCCAAAGGCCTGAATCAGGAGGCATGGCATCACAGGCCCTCTGGTAAGTCAGACAGCATTGGTATCATTGTAGGAATAGTAGAAAATTCTATGTCAATGGTGTGTCCTTAGCCTTCCTTATGCCAGCCAATGGGGTTTATTTCTCAAAAGTTTAAGGATTTTATCTGTCCTGAGCATTAAATGAGTATGTCTTCAGGAAGCTGTATTCCAAAGTTAGTGAGCAACTTCTTCCTGTATGTTTCCCTGCCCCAGCCCCACATTGCTTTTGTCATTCCATAAATTGGCTAAATGGAGTGGTTAAATTTGTATCTCACTTGAAATTTGCATATTTATATTCTTGACATTTGAGCTCTAAAAGATATACTGTACCTTATTATTTTGAAGTAAAGCATGTTGTAGCATTTCTACTTGAAATATTAAAAACTTCTAGGGCATTAACGTAACTAATGTGAATATGAATACATAATAAATTTGCTAAAAATGAAATGCATAGATTAGTTTTATATAAGGCTAGAAAAGGAATGCTCTATATATATGCAAAAGGACATCATATATTTGTGTGTATCTATTTTGTATATACGTGTGTACGTATAAACCAATATATAATTAGTATATAATAAAATATAATCTAAATTATACTATATATGATATAAAACATAATGTGCTATACATATAAATAAACCAATTACCTATAGACACCTATATACACACATATACAAACAAATACAAAACACATTGGAAGGAAGTTATACAATTCTTAAGCAATATTATTTCCATGCTGTGGTTCTCAGTAATATATTATCTCCTCTGGACAAGCTCAAATTAAATCTACAAATATGTCTTCAATGCCTTATGTGCAATGGCTCCATGCTAGGCACTAGATCACTTTATAAAAAACCTTACATTATATAAAATTACCTGGGGCCATCTACATTATGTTAGAGCTCTTTATGTTTGGAGTAATAGGTGAACGGGCTTCTAGTCGGACTTCCGTGTGGCAAGCTTGTGTTGTGGACTAACGCTATGGGTTGTTTGTAATGGTTAAATAGATAATTTTTGAGGAGATAGTTTTTAATGGGTAAACAAAGTATAACATATACTGGCTTGTTTAAGAGAAACAAAATTACGCTTTGTTTTAGGAAATCCTTGATGAAAATGGTAACACGGCCCCGTGAAAGGCTGCCTACAGTTTAAGAAAGAGTAGAGTTTAGGATTCAGTAAAAAGCCAAGGCCGGAGGAGATGTCCTTTGCCAATCCCAGGAGAGTAACAGAGTTCAGCAGTAGGATCCAGGCATGATACTGCAGTTAAAAGAGAACTCATTCTGATTTGGGAAGCAGATTGGAATTAGAGAGTGAAAGACAATTTACTGAGAATTGGTGAAAAGAGAAGATCTGGAAATGGCTGACTAATATTGCAGGGCATTCCTATGGGATCTGAGGGGTCATACGAAAGCAGTCTCGGTGTCCATCTGGATTATGGATCATCCCCGCCCCTGCCCCCTCACCCCCTTTCCTGGACTGCCCTGGGTAGACAGGAGGCACCCCCAGAAACTGTGGTTGTCCTGTGAGACCCCTTGACCATAGCTCAGTGATCTAGGTGTGGAGTCCTGACCCAGGGTGGGTCAACTATTAATAGATTCACTTTCCAAGGAATTTGGAGATTGGACCTGAGTGACACAGGGACGGAAACCATCTACTGGATGATGGTGTCTCAATAAGTGCTCTTCAGAGCGTCCTGGGCTCAAATACTCACTCCAGTATGTGCTGGGAAAGATGCTTTTCCAACCTGCGTCTCACTTTTCCTATTTGTAAATGGTGATAACAACCTGCTCCTTATAATTCTGTTGTGAGAAAATGAAATATGATGTGTATGAATGCTTAGCTGAATGAATGACTGTAGCAGGGGCTCAGTGAGTATTAGTTTTCTTGCAGTCTATTTTCCTATTTTAGGAGCAGCGATTCCAGAGATTTCTGAAATTATTTGGCATTTTAGACCTTGGTTAAGGTCTCTTAAAGCCAACAAGAAATTTTTTTACAATGAAGAGAAACTAAGATATTGCAAAGAGTTTTATCAGCTCCATTACCTCTATTTTGCAATCAAAGACAGGACTCGGTGGAAGAGAGAAAGCGTGCTTTACATCACAGCACAACATTGAAAGAGTTTGTGCTGGTCTCAGAATCCAGTGGAAATGGCTATTTCTTTAATCTATTTCACTTCAATACAAATATCTGAGCATCAAGTCCTAGCCTGTAGGACCTAAAGAACATATGCCTCAGTTGCTAAACTGCTGCTCAGCCTTCCTTCCTTCCTTATGAATTTCTGAAAGTGGAGCCAGCATCACCTACAAAAGGAGTCATGTGAGCATAGAATTATAGCAAAAATATATTCAAGGGAAAGGGTAACAAAAACTAGCAACAGCTCTAACCTGTATCTGAAATGAGGGGAAGGCAAGTTAATATAAATTGGAGACAAAGGTCAAAACTTTTAGTATAATATGCCTCCGTAATCTTTTCACTAAATTTCTGATCGCAATTTACATAAAAATTCTTTTTCATTTTTCTTTTTTTTTTTTTGAGACAGAGTGAAACTCTGTTTCCCGGGCTAGAGTGAGTGCCGTGGCGTCAGCCTAGCTCACAGCAACCTCAAACTCCTGGGCTTAAGCGATCCTCCTGCCTCAGCCTCCTGAGTAGCTGGGACTACAGGCATGCGCCACCATGCCCAGCTAATTTTTCTATATATATTTTTAGCTGTCCAGATAATTTGTTTCTATTTTTTTAGTAGAGACGGGGTCTCACTCTTGCTCAGGCTGGTCACGAACTCCTGAACTCAAACAATCCGCCCACCTCGGCCTCCCAGAGTGCTAGGATTACAGGCGTGAGCCACCGCGCCGGACCTCATCTTTCTCATTAGTGAAAGGACAACCTCCATTGCATATACACCATACAATCTCAAATGTATGGCAATTCTCTTATCATTTCAATGACAATATTTCCCTCCCAAATTTCTTGGTTAAAATGAGCATTAGAGAGAGACAAACCTTTGGTCTCTAACATGTGACACTGGGAACTTCTCCCCATTCCCCTTTTTGTGATCTGACATCAAAGCCTGGGCCAATATTTCAACAATGATATGCCAAATGCCAGATGGTAAATATTTTAGGCTTGGCTGGCTATATGGTAGTCTAAGAAAACAATCCAAGGCTATTTTCTGGCCTGCAGAGCTCTCATTATGTTGTTTCACAGAAGTCTAGATGATACCCCTCTCAGGCTGTACATATTAAATATATGAAGTTACGAATGAATATATGAAGTTCAATGGGTCTAGGTTTTCCACAAGTGGAAGGAAGGCTTTTCACAAGTGCTCTGCTCTGTCCATGAAGGTATGCCTCTGCCTCTCACAAAGTGACAATGGCTGTTTGGGAACCTGTGCTCTCTGCCATTCCTTCACTTGTATGTTGTCATCAATAGACTTCATTGCTGAACCATGTGTCATTAGAACTGTTGGGTCACCTTGCACCTTGCATAACAAATAGGTAAAGTCTTAGGAATGTAAATGACGTGGTCAAATGTCTCCTTAAATTTAAAGTTAAATTCCACATATTTAAAGATACATGACATATATCAATTTAGCAATATTGCTCTTTTACACTAATGTTTGCAAAATAGTTTAAGTCAAACTCTGCACATGCATTTTTGATATCTGTGCCTTTGCCATCACTACAACAGCATTTTGTAGCATCTAACACAATTTTTTTCCATACTACTTTATCTTGCTGTCTAGTGTGAGATATTGCAATTTTTATGTCTGTGTATGGAGCTGTTACTGGAAATTTAATCTCAAGCCCCAGCTTTAGGACATTTGGTTTTTAATTCATCCTGAGCATGCATGTATGTTATCTCTATTGCTTTTTCAATAGATTTTTTAAAAGCTTCTTTAAAATGACAACTGCAGTGGAAGCAAGTGTCCACCAAAAATTTGTGCTCTACTTTGCATTGTTTAGAATCATCACTAGAAAGTAGCTTCCTAGCCAAAATCATATTCTCCAAGCCCCTTCCAACTAGTCTGTGCTATATGACAAGTTTTGCCAGTGAAATGTTAGCAGAAGCAACGGGCATCACTTTTGGGATGGGATTCTTATAAAGGATATGCCTTTAGCATATTCTCTCTTCCCATTCATGATCTGGTTGGCAAACTTTATGTAAAGGGCCAGATAAATATTTTAAGCATGTCTGGCTATATGGTCTCTATTGCAACTACTTCACTCAACTTTTATATTATGAAAGTAGATACAGACAACACACAAACAAAAGGGCATGGCTGTGTTCTGTGGGGTATACTTTCCTGAACTTTGCTCTAGAGGTTCTTGGTAGTACCGAACAGAAAAATTCTGAGTATCTGAATCACTGCTGGAGAAACATATCTTGCCATCTAGTAATGACTCCAGTTTGTTATAAATTTAGCAAGACCTGAACTTTTGTTGTGTTGAAAAATGAATTTTGGGGGATTTGGAAATGTATTTGTTACAGAATCTAGCATTGCCCTAATATCAAATCCAACATAAGACTCGGAGACATCTCCAGAGAAATGATTACTAAATGTGAATTACATTTTTTGTTAGCTTAAAAAAAATAACCAACAGATTTTACCAGAAGACCATTACAAGTGCTCCAGACTAATATGTTTCAAACTAGCAGTACTTTTACTGTTCAAAATAAAGTAAATGGCAGTGTCCTCTGTAATGTAATAAATTTTCCTTTTCTGGGGGATGATTTTAGGGAACAAATTTCACTTTATATTGCTATAGATGTTGCTGATTATTTTGCAGCTTTTATGGCATGAGGTTTTGGGAACTAAAGAAGGAAATGTCAGGGAGAATTGTATCAAAGTCTGGGTGAAAATAAATCATTTACCTTTCTCCATATGAATCCGTGTTTTATAGTGAAAAGAACACAAACTTTGAATTTGGATAGACTTTGGTTAAATATTGGGACCACCTTTTAACAACTTATTTAAACTCTCTTAGCCCAAGTTTTACTTAGAAGTGAGTAACCTAACCATATAGAAATATTTTGAATATTAAATGAGGCAATGTGAACACAGTGCTTAGTTAACCTTTGTTTCCATCCAAAATAGATTCACTCTCTTATTCTCACCTGAACCAGGTAATGTAGCTTGCTATATTGCAGATTTCTTTTAATTTTTTAAAAGAATTTTAAAGAAATTTTAAAAATCTGCTCATTAAAAGAAACATCAATAAAATTATAAGATGATCTACAAAGTGAGAGAAAATATTTTCTTTCTTTTTTTTTTTTTTTTTTTTTTGAGACGGAGTCTCGCTCTGTTGCCTGGGCTAGAGTGAGTGCCGTGGTGTCAGCCTAGCTCACAGCAACCTCAAACTCCAGGGCTTAAGCTATCCTACTGCCTCAGCCTCCCGAGTAGCTGGGACTACAGGCATGCGCCACCATGCCCGGCTAATTTTTCTATATATATTTTTAGCTGTCCAGATAATTTGTTTCTATTTTTTTAGTAGAGACGGGGTCTTGCTCTTGCTCAGGCTGGTCTCGAACTCCTGAGCTCAAACAATCCGCCCACCTCGGCCTCCCAGAGTGCTAGGATTACAGGCGTGAGCCACTGCGCCCGGCCGAGAGAAAATATTTTCAAAATGAATAAGTGAGCCACAGACTGAGAGAAAATATTTACGGTCCATATATCTGAAAAAGGCACGTGTTCAGAATGCCGAAATAACTCTTGCAGCAAATGATAAGAGGACAGATGAAATAAATAAAAATAAGCAAAGACTTGAACACACTTTACAAAATGATACAAATGGCCAACATGCACATGAAAAAGTGCTCAGTGAGGTGCCACTAAACACCCACAAGAATGACTAAAATTAAGACTGAAAATACCAAGTGTTGTTGAGGCTGTGGTACAATTGAAACTCTTACACGTCACTGATAGGAATGGAAAATGGTATCTACTTTGGAAAACTTAGCAATAAAAAGAAACAAACTACTGATAAATGCAATAATATAGAGAAATCACACAAACATTATATTGAGCAAGAGACTTAAGAAACAAAAGAATTATAAATATATGATTTAATCTATATGAAGTTCTAAAACAGGTAAAATTAATATATAGAAATAGAAATCAGAACAGCGGCTTTCTCTGGTAGGAGGGATTGAGTAGAAAAGGACCAAAAAACATTTTTGAGTAATGAAAATGTTCCAGTTCTTGATTGGTATGTTAGTTATATGAGTACATCTATTCATCAAAACTCATCAAGCTTAACTCTTAAGATTTATGCTTTTTATCATATAAAATATTACTTGGTAAAAGTCTATTGAGAAAAAGAAAATTAATACATTAGATGAAGTCTGCCCTCTATAACTGTGAATTTAGCACTCTGTAGAGGTACTTAAAATCTTGTGCAGAATATCATTTTCAAGTTTGATTCACATGTGGTATCCTAGATTTGTTCTTTTCTTCTGAAATGCATTTTATTGCTCATTCTTTTACTCTGTTGCTACTTCCATTTATGATTAGATTAACTGATTCCCAATAAAATCTAAAAACTGCATCTTTTTTCTTTAAACACATTCATTTTCATTATTTAAAATACCATCATGTTATATACATATTCAATGTTTTCACTATTTGTTTTTATTAAAAAATCTCTATTTATAGAGAGTTTTCTAAATTGTATGAAAATGTGCAATACATTTTAGGGTTTTCTCCAAACCATTGCCCAATATGCAATCATATAAAACTTATAGATTTGATACTAAAGGAAGGAAAGTAGTTGAAATGAGTTCATTAGTTAAGGACTATAACCTTCAAATCAAAATGTCACAGAGAGGACAAAGTGACTAGGAAAAGATACTTGCTTTTAATCACTTTGAATACTTTTATATTGTTTCACTTCCTATTTCCCAATAGAATTCATAAAATTCATTTTTTTACCAGAGTTTTCTGTTTGAATGATGCTAGTAAACATATTACAACAAACTAAGAACTATATATACTCTCATTCAGGATTAAAGCTCACTGACTTTTGAATAGAATTTTGGTACCTTTTGGTATAATCTTTGTGATGGGTAATCTTATGTGTCAACTTGACTGAGTTAAGGGATGCCCAGATAGCCGAAAAAAACATTATTTCTGGGTGTACCTGGGTGTTTTCAGAAATTATCAGTTGATTCAGTGGCTAAGCAGAGAAGATCTGCCCTCACCAGTGTGGGCGCCCATTGCCCAACCTGTTGAGGCCCTAGATGGAACAACAAGGTAAAGGTTGAATTCACTCTCTCTGCTTGACCAGGAGCATCTGTCTTCTGCCCTCAGACATCAGAGCTCCTGGTTTTTGTGCCTTTGGACTCTGAGTCTCACACCATGGCCTCCCCTGCTTCTCAGGTTTTCAAACTTGAACCGAATTACATCACTGGCTTTCTTGGTTCTCCCTCCAGCTTGTGGAAGGCGTATTATGGGATTTCTTGGCCTTCATAATCACTTGAGCAAATTCCCATAATAAATCACCTCGTGTGTGTGTGTGTGTGTGTGTGTGTATGTATGTGTATGTATGTGTGTGTCCTATTGGTTCTGTTTCTCTAGAGAACCCTGAATGATAGTCTTCTTATCTGTAAGCCATGCCTCATACATACAAAGAAGACAGCCAGTAGATACATATCAAATAAACAAAGGATTAAATACTTCTGTTTCCTTGTAACCCTAACTCCCTTAGCACCTACACTCTTTTTGGGCTAGCATTACTTGCAGTGAGGTGACACGCTTCCTTCAGCCACCATTTAGACATGATGTGATGATGTAGGGACATGTTGTTCATTTACTTTGTCTCCAACTTGTCTTCATGATTGCTCACCCTCAAAGAATGAGGGAAAATATTTTTTAATCCAGTTAGGTTTAAAACTTCTCCTGATGCAACAATTTAGATAGTACTTTTAGGAGGGAGATTCAAGCAAGGCATTTTGTGGCTAGCTTGCGGGAGCCTAAATGGCTTTGCAAAGCCTCCGTAGGGCTCAGAAGTTGCTTTTCTTGCCACTAGGGGAGACTGGTACAAGAGTCAGGATAAGCTCTCCAAACCAGGAGGGCTGTTCATGGGCAAGGGACCTAAATGCTTGAGCGCTAAGGCCCCAGGCTGGGATCTTTCTGCCCTTACCTAGTAGTGCAGTTTTTCTGTGAAGATGGTTGGGCACTTCCCCAAATCACCATTCCTTGGACCAGCTCTCAAAGCTCCCCCATCTGTGTGTCTGACCCAATAGCGTGCATGTCTGTGAAATGCCAGAAGGCAGGGAGTTCTAAGACTGTGTACCCCATTTCACTATCAGTCCTCAAAAGAAAACATGTGAGCCCCACTGTCTGTGGGGACCTCAGCCTGGAGCATGTGCCTGCCATGAGGAAATGGCTGCTCATGAATTTCTCAGCTCAAACTGTTCTCCCTGTTGTAATGAGTGGGCAGAGGAGCCGCAGCACCTGGTCAGCAGGCATGCTGGAGTTCGAAGTATTTGGTTGCCATGGAACCAGGGGCTAGGCTATTCCTCTCCAAATGGCAGGCACACCCTTATCCAACATGGTGGTTCTCCAGCAGGTCATGGGCGTGCTCCCAGATCCCCATTCCTCAGCACCCCACCACACTCTCCTGTCAGATACGTCAGCATGGGCTTCCTTTCCACCCAAGTCCAGCTCCCAGATTTCTACCCTGCGCCTCCCTGCACCCCTCTAGTGTCCAGGAGATATGGGGACTAGTTTGCTTATCTGGGCTGCTGGTGTGAGACCCTGTGAAATGCCAGCAGGCAGGAAGTTCCCAAATTGTACACCCCTGTGCCACCACAAGTCCTCAGGGGAGGAGGAGCGGGCCCCACTCTCTGTGGAGACCTCAGCCAGGGGTGCGCACCCGCTGGAGAGAAGTGGCCATTTGTGAACTTCTCAGCTCAAACTGCTCTTGTGGTTGTAATGAATCGGGGAGGGGCCGAAGCTCCTGGTCAGCCCAAGCTGAAACTGCTGTCTCCATTGCAGGGGTAGGGGGAATGCAGGGGTGGAAGCGTCTAACCAGCACTCCAACCTTTCATGGCGTTCTGCCAGGTGGAGCCCCTTAAAGACTGTCCAAACTCCTGGGACGCGGTAGTTCACCCCATGATTCCTTGTTTGTCAACATGCCTGGGTTCCTGGAGTTTGGAAAAGCCTTCAGTAAACTTAGTGTCCCGCTATTCACCAAAGGCCCGTAGGAGGGGGAAGGGAATCCCCTCCCCCCTTACCCTTTCACTGGCCTCCAAGCCTCTCTGGCTTTGATCCTTGCTGACATCTTCTCTTTATCTTCTTCCTTATGGGCTTTGCAATTTTTCTTTGTGGGGTCCACAGCCATCTCTGTCATCTCTCTTTGTGATCCACACCTGAGCTGTGACTCTTCTCCCCTCTCCTCTATTGGATATCCGGCCTTCCCGCGGGGACGTTCGGACAATGTCTCTACTCGGCCGTCTTCCACAGAATCAAACAATATAAGTACCATTATGATGACCATTTTTCTCTTTTGTTCACTGCTTTATCCTAAGTGCCTAGATCGGTGCCTGACACATAGCGGACACTCGATGAATGAGCTGAAAAAAAGGTGATTTTTTGCATTTTTCTTCTTTGTTCTGACAAGCTCTCAGTGTCTCCTTTTCCTCCTAGCTCATGTGGTTTTATTTAATGTAGTCATTTGATTAAATGGGATCATCTGGAGAGGATTAGTATGTTTGAAATGGGATGTAGGGGATGAGGGAATCCACAGGTATTTTTACCTTTCTTTCTCTCTTTCCTTCAAACAAGGTAAACAACTCTCATCACACTATAGATAGAACAGTCTGGAATGGGCCACAGCAGACCTTGCATTTGTGAACTAACCACAAATAAACATTCAGGAGAATTTTATATTTCCAAACTAAATGTATTCTCTTGCAGCAAGCCCAGATTCCCAACTTGTAGTATTGTTCACATAGGTGAAATCCAAATGTGAGTATGCAATGCTATCCAACAGCAGCACAGGTCTTATTGGCAGGTCTTCCCCACAGTCGCTGTGAACACGCTGGATCGCGGTGCGGGGCCACTGCCTGCCGCATCTGCTGCGCTTCCAGCCCGACACAGCTGCTGTGTCCTTCCAACTTCCCGCTCCCGCCGCGTCTGGCAGCCTTCAACCGAGGGAGGCTGAGCTGATTTTTAGATCATTACTGAGTGCAGGATCTAGGACACTATTCAACTCTAGAGACTGAGATCTCTGCGATGCCGTTATGTAAGCGTCCCTAACCTTCTGTTTCCTTAATAATGTGGGCTTTATAGCAAAAGGAAATACACTTACATGGTTATTATTATATACTTTTTCCTATATTTTATAATACACTGCAAACCTTTCACATGTACTACCAGTTTTGGTCCTTGACCCAGGACCTCGCACACAGTAAGTGCTTAATATTTGTTGAAGAAATGAATAATAAATAAGAGGCTTTTATTTATTTATTTATTTATTTATTTATTTTGAGACAGAGTCTCGCTTTGTTGCCCAGGCTAGAGTGAATGCCATGGCGTCAGCCTACCTCACAGCAACCTCAAACTCCTGGGCTTAAGCGATCCCTACTGCCTCAACCTCCCGAGTTGCTGGGACTACAGGCATGTGCCACCATGCCCGGCTAATGTTTTCTATATATATATTTTTAGTTGGCCAGATAATTTCTTTCTATTTTTAGTAGAGACAGGGGTCTCGCTCTTGTTCAGGCTGGTCTTGAACTCCTGAGCTCAAACAATCCGCCCGCCTCGGCCTCCCAGAGTACTAGGATTATGGGTATGAGCCACCGTGCCCGGTCAAATAAGAGGCTTTTAAAGTGAAATCCTAAACACAAACCAAAGGAAAACAAAAAGACGACTTTTGCCTTCAAATCTTCTGTTTCATTTTCACTATCAGGAAGAATTATAGGTACGTATAGTGGGCTAGATAGAACTTAAATTCATTTTTGTTGTCATTATCACTGTTGTTGTTTCCTCTATTAGAAAGCAGATGTCATTCTGGAGCAGAATTTCCTTGTTCAGGGAGAATCCCTTGAATGGCCCCTTCTCGGTTATGGAAATGTAAGAAAAGTATTTATTGCTTGGTAGGAATGATAGAATATTACCTTTTTCTTTGTTTTGACTTGAAAGTTATTGCCCCTCCCAATAAGACCTATATATTTAAAGCTGCTCCTTTGGGAGAAAGTAAGCCAATTTCCTCTTAAAAGGAAGAGAATTGAGCCCTCAAGTCTTCCTTTTTAGAGCGTCACTGCATTTAGCCTCTGCTGAACAGGTGTTGGAGCCCGAGGTCCATTCCAAGGCAAGTACAGGAGGCACTCAAGAGGGAACCCACCAGGAAAGCGGAGTGTGGCCTTCTCCACTGGTCCCCTGTGGCTCAACATTAAGACCTAACCTGTTCTGACAGCAGGAGCCCCTGCAGACCCACCCCCCTGGCATGGAGCAGGGGCTTTGGAAACTAGGAGAATTTAAACGAAAGTGGTGTAACCTTGGGGATGAAGGAGGTAGAAGACACCAGCAAACCCAGCAGTCTAATATCTATACATTTGAAACTCTCGTCCTTCCTTCTCTAGTTAATAGAAGGCTGACCCCAGATCTGACAGGAAGGTTGGCTGAGTCTGCAGAGAAAATATCATTACAAGTGCATGGAGGGAACCTTTCCAGCAAAGTGCTTGTCAGAATGTCCAAGTGTAGAAAGTGGAATCTCACTTAAAAGGCACAGGCTGTGGGGGAGTCTTTGTGCCTCCCAGCTAATAAATGTTCACAGTGTAGAAGAATTTATGGGAGACTTGTTCTGTCTCATCCTCTAAGCGCACCCCAAGGGCCATTCAGACTGTAATGCTAGGCTAGCTAAAGGGAAGCCATTGTGCTTCCAGTATGCTTTTGGCTTGCTCTGTTTTAAAAGTTTAGAATTAACCTGCTGCTTGCTTACACAGCGGTGGGGCACACGATTAGAAAATGACTCTGAGGAAAAACAGATCAAGAGTCAGGAACAGGCCAACCACAGACTGCTGATGACAAGATCCCCCTGACGACCTATTGTTTGCTGACAACCAGCATGCAAGTCGCGGTGCCTTGCGGGAAGCTTGCTTCTGCCACGGATGTAATGCTCTAGATCCCTTCCCTTTATAAGCTGTTCAGTAAGCAGAAAAAGATGAGATGGACTTTGAGACATTAGTCCACCACCTCCCCAGGCTGCTGGCACTTGGTTCTTGGGTGCTGGGCAGTCGGACCTGCGTGTGGCCACAATCCCATATGCTCATAAGCATTTTGACAGTGTCTGTGAGGAGGCACATAGCTCCCCTCTCTCTCTGGTCACTGGAGGTGATGCCTATTTAAGAAAGTAATCTGCCAGTTGTTGGAGGAGGTCAGGTTAAGATTGCAACACAGATATTATAGTAAAGAGTATGATAATCGTAATTGTAAATAGGAAGAAAAATATCCATTGTGGTGGGAACATGTAATAAGGGGATCTAGCCTGGTGTTTAAATCGGGGAAAGTTTTCCTGAGGAATTAAGGTTATAGGACTGGGCTGGGCACGGTGGTCACACCTGTAATCCTAGCACTTTGGGAGGCCGAAGCGGGAGGATCGCTCGAGGTCGGGAGTTCGAGACCAGCCTGAGCAAGAGCGAGACCCCGTCTCTACTAAAAAAAATAGAAACAAATGATCTGGACAGCGAAAAATATATACAGAAAAAAATTAGCCGGGCATGGTGGCGCATGCCTGTAGTCCCAGCTACTTGGGAGGCTGAGGCAGGAGGATCGCTTGAGCCCAGAAGCTTGAGGTTGCAGTGAGCTAGGCTGAGGCCACGGCACTCTAGCCCGGGCAATAGAGCGAGACTCCATCTCAAAAAAATAAAAATAAAAATAAAAAATAAGGTTATAGGACTGGTTTGGTAAAGAGATGTGGAATTAGCTCCCCATGCTGAAGATCCTGAGGGTACAAGAGAAGTCACAGATTGCTGGATTAGGGAGAAAGAGACTATAAGGTACAGCTGGAGACCCACGTTCAGGAATTTTGGCTTTATCTAAAGGAAAATGGACAGTCAGGGAAGGAACAACCCTGGTGAATTTACATTTTAAAGAAATATTGTTTTTCAATAGAAATATAATTTGGCTATAGAGGGGCAAAGAATTGTGTGTGTGTGTGTGTGTGTGTGTGTGTGTGTGTAGCGGGGGTACGTAGGCAAAGAGTGAATGAATGAGTCCATTCAGGGCTCCATTACTAAAACTCAGGCAGCAATAGATGGGTGTGGTAGCTTGAACCAATAAGGAGGCAATAAATTGGAAAGAAGAGAATAAATTAAAGATAAGTATCTGGAAAGAAAAATTCTAAATGGATGGTGGTTTCATTAGAGGTCAGGGAGGGATGTATAAAAAGAAAGAATGTCCCAGAGCATTCTTCCCTGATTTTACTTAAATGGAGACTGAATATTAAAACTGAAAAAGACATCAGAGAATATCTGGTACCAATTTCTCTTTCATTATAAAGAAGTTGATATAGTTTAGATTAGTAAAGGGAGTTTTCCTCCTTCATGTAGCTGGTTATTTAGTGACAGGACCTAGACTAGAGCCAAACTTATCTGCTTTTTTCATTACATTTCCTCGACTGAATGGAGTAGCATCTTCCCTTTCTTACATAATAATGTTCACTTATGGCTACTACATAATTTTTCAAACATACATATAAAAGCACATCGAACTGTTTTTCAACATTAAAGTCCTAACATATTTTTTCTTCACATCACAAACATCTTTGGTTGGATATGATCTTGCTTAATCAGAGTTTAGTCTAACTGATCCTATTTTCCACCTTTTGGGAAAATCTGCAGCACTGCAGAAACTCCGATGTCATTACCACTAAAACTTTAGTATAGCCATTCTGCTATATTGAATAAATGCCAAGAACTTTACTTTAGAACTCTTTTTTGGATAATTCATCCTCAATACGATCTACTATAAGTTTAATCAAGGGAAACCAAGGGAAAAATGAAATAGATGTTGTTATTCAAATGGCAGCATTTAGATAAAAGACTGCATAAACATGGACATTTAATTTTATTGAAATTTAAATGAGTTTACTACTCATTGGATATAAGGTCTGTTAATTAAGGCATGAGTGCCTTGTAAATCCTGGATGAATGCATATTTGCCACATACAGTTGTGGCTGACAACAGTCCTTTGTACAGAATGAAGAATAAATCTAAACCAATTAAGATACTGTATATGTAATTATGAATATTTTAAATGAAATGAGGTGACTATGAATTGTGCTTTTTAACATGTGTTAGAATTACATTTCACTAATTCTGGCTCACTCTTTGCTGATTATCCCACCCCACTGGAAAATTTGCTACTAACTAATCATCTTTTGGACAGGTTAGGATAGTCCTCAATAAACAGTTATTATATAAAGTCATATGTAAATCTGATCCCTGTTCACAATCGAGGATGGTGATTTTAGGGAGCACATTGTTCAATGTAGTATGTAAGAGGGGATTTCGGGGATACTAAAATGAGGGTGTGATTTTTGTGTCATGTAACTCACAATCCTGTGGGGGGGGGGAGACAGACACAGAAATGAGCTATAACTGCTATTATAATAAAAAAAAGTTCAGGGAGCACCAAGGGCATAGCAGTTGATTCTAGTGTGGGGAGTTATTGGGATTCTTGAGCTGGGTTTTCAAAGACAGACGGCACATTTCAGATGGTGAAGGGCACCGACATCTCTACAGCTTTCTTAAATCACCTTTTAAGAAAGGCAGAAAAACATTTCTTGAGAGATAATCCAAGTTATCTAAGTAACTTAGATGCTGTTAAGAAAAATTATCTACAATTTGATCATCAGGCAAAAGGACGACTGCTTGCTTTCTCAATGTTAGAACATATTTGTAGTTAATTCCTTTCGGCATGTGCCAATTGTTTTTACTTCCTATTTGCTATCTATTAGGATCAGATCTGTTTGAAATTACATGTTGTAAACATCTGGATTTTATCCTGTAGAGATGAAAGAGATTTCTGGAGACTAGACAGATGACTCTGAGAGTTGCAGCTTTCCTGCCTGACAGAACACGTGACCTAGTGGATGTACTCCAGCCTTCTTTCTTTCTGTGCCAAGATAGATGCCGTCTTTTAAATTCTGCTTTGAACCAACTTTACCATCCTGCTGGTTTTCTCATTAATGAGTTAAATATATCCTTGATATGTCTTTATTCTACATTTGAAAAAAATCCATGTTTTAAACTTATTAAAAATTATAGTTAGACAGGGCACACACCAGAATCAATAATTTTTGAGCCATTTACACATCCCATATGGCAGTTGGTCCCCATCCCCCCAAACAGAAAGGTTGACGTCACTCTCTGCATTATCTTCACTGTCTTTACTTCCTTAGATCTCTGAGAAGCCTCAGAGAAACAGCCCTTCACCAGACTTTATGAAGCTCTTCAATTTATAGAAAAAGAGCTGATTCAGGTCTTGGCACTGTGTTAGTCATTGATGAAGGTGAGAGAGTGAACACGTATGTTTTGGAACTTCCTTTCTTTTGTTGGAGAACCCTCTGCAAAGCATGCTCTATTGGTTAGCTCTAGAAAACTGAACAGAGAACTATTTAAAAGACTTGTTCTTGTTGCTTAAGCTTTATTTTCCCATAAAATATCTGCATCTGAGCCTAAAATATAAATTTTTTTAAAAAAAACTCACTCATTTTAGGATATCTTTTTGGATTAAGACTACAATCCATTTCTTGGGGGAAAATAGATGGCACTAGAAAGCCTTTTATGACTGACCAAGAACAAAAATGGCATTCAGACCAATTTCCCAGGGCTTCTACTTACTGTTTCTTTTTGCTCCCTATAAAGAAAGCAAAAGATTCACTGATTTAATGTCCACCCTCCATTTGTACCTTATTAACCATTGCATTGTTCATATATATATACATATATATATATATATATGTATCGCATTTTATCCTCAGACCTAGCTTGTGAGGTCCATATCATCTTGTGCAAATTATATGCTATTTGTCTTGAAATTTAGGATGATTCATTTCTGTATGAAGTAGTTTTTCAGGAAAGACAGATCAATGATCTCATCCAAGGCTGAGCCCTATTGGGGCCATTGACAGTCTGCATATTTTCAACTTTCTGCTGTGGCCTCAGATGTAAGATAGCTGGTCCGAAGTCCTGATATAAACATAGATCTTTCTCACTTATTTCTTAAATCCTGAACCAAAAAAAAACCCCAATATTTTAATGGCAAAGCACACAAAAATATTTATTACATGATACACGTACATTTAAATTCTTACCACTACCACTTTCTCCTTTATCTCACAGACTTCATTTTGCTATTCAAAGCAACAATTTGCTCAGGGCACATTTTATTAGCATCTGGGTTGATAATGTACAGTATGCAAATTAGATGCAAGAGCTGCTATTGCAAAAAAAAAAAAAAAGTAGCCAATCTAATTTAGAAATCTGATCTCTATTTGCCCTCACTTATCCATGTCACTACTGCCCAACATGCATCCTTGGGCCAGATGCACGATGCCTGCAGAGTATCGTAACAGTCAGTTGTTAATTTCCTAGTCCACTGTAGCATCGAAGAATGGCAGAAGCAGCCCACAAGCAGGAGAAGACAGCTAGCTGTGAAGCGGTTAAATGGTTGCCTTCCCTTGGGAATGGTGAAAGAAGTCTCTCTGAGGCAACTACACTGACTTCAGAACTTGAATATTTATGCTACAGAGGAAATCAGCCATAAATTTACATTTTTAACAGCTAGGTTATAGTAGAGATGGAAAGGAGGAGTAATAATTTTTAAAAAGGCATTGGACAATAATATCAATGATTCACAAAATCTGACCCAACTTTAATAAATTAATAAAAGTAGAAGTCCCTTTGTTTCTAATTAGACTAAGAGTTGATCTTAATACAAGATGTTCTTAAATCCATCTTTAATCAAATTTGTTTTGTGATTAACAATCTATTATTATAGTAACTCCTTATTTGTCTCTCTCAGGGAATGAGTTGCTCCATATAAGTGAATTTCAGGTACCTAAAGCACACAATCTCAAGTGCAAAAACTTAAAAAAGAAAAGAACCATTTTGATAAAAACACTTCTAAAATGTATTATGCAACACGTGCTGTCTTAAACAGAGTATGTCAAATAATTAACACTTTTTCTTAATGTAGTCGATATTTCCCCAGAATTACCAAATAGGACCAGGAATGGGACAGGGAATAAAAAGGAAGCCTCCTCAGATCTGCTGCTGGCACAGGTGTCTGTATATGTTCCCCAAGTCTTGTCTTCTATAACTCTCGAATTGTCCCTGCTGCTGTGGAGCTAAGATGTCACACTATGGTGACGATTGTCCGTTGATGCTTTATGGCTGGCCACTGCTTCTGCAACCCATGAGAAGTGAAGGCCATTATACTCATTGCCCCTGGGTGACTTTCTGACTCTGGTACTACTTTCTGTGATGTCTCCAAGCTTACTGTTGCAGAGTCACAGTTCGGAAATTGCTCTTTAGAAATGAGAACGTCTTTATTGGGCTCTTAAATTCTCACAGAGATTTTATGTGAAAATAGGTCTCTGAATTCTTTTCTTTTCTTTTCCTTTCCTTTCTTTTCTTTTTTCTTTTAGAGGTGGGGTCACGCTCTGTTGCCCAGGCTGGAGTGTAGTGGTGTGATCATAGCTCAATACAGCCTTGAACTCCTGGCCTCTTGAGTCAAGGTGATCCTCTTGACTCAGCCTCCTGAGTTGCTGGGATACAGGTATGAGCCACCATGCCTGACTCTCTCACTTGTTACGTCCAGCCTTGTCATTCCTTAGGAATAGACAAGTTCATGGGGACTTGGCTGAACAACAATATGAACAACAGACACAATAGGGTGCCCCAAATAATCTTTTATCCAGGAGGCTCTAAGTCTTTCTTAAAATGGATAATCTGTGTGTACCTCACCAGCCTCCTGATATGCCCACCCATGACTGAATCTTGGTGGGACCATACATTAAGCTCAAGGCATTAGAGAAATACCTGAGAGTTGCTATTATTGTGACAAATTAGCTTTTTACTGGGTAGCCAGTAAGTGGTTAGGTGCCCAGTTCCTTATGACCAGACTGTCACTGTGAGTGTGACTGCCTCTTTTAACACTCCCACTTCTAATTGGCTGTTTTTGATCTATTATGATTTGAAAGCACAGCTAACCAGCTAAACATGAGTCTATAAAGTATGATGAAAGATCTTATTGCAGTAGTCTTGAACGTTTTTGAAATCATATAATTTTTAGCAGCATATGGGAAGTGATCAAAAGTTTCCCAAAATAGTTTTAAAGATCAGATTTAACTATAACACAAATAGTACTTCCGTATAACATCTTACAAAACACCAGCAATTATCTCTCTGTTATCTTGTACCCATTTAAACACATTGCCACTGTGTTGTTTTATTTAGAACCATTCATTTCTCTCACCTCACTCTCTTATACTTTTTCATATTCTGGAATACACGAGACCTTTCTTAGAAACATGTAGTTTGACATAGCTCTTATTTATGGGACAGGACCCATTCAGCTCAGCCTTCCAGATGAAAGATACCTCTGAAGTGGTATGATTACAACCCATAAGTCTTACACAGAGACCAAAATGTGGTGGGCTGACCTTGAAGACAGCCACAACAGTGTGCTGTAGCACATCGGTTAAGAACTGGGCTGCCCTCCAAATTGCTGGGCACAGACATCAGAGTTGTGCCCCTCTCCTGGTGGTTTCTGTTCCTCAGAGACCTGATCTACATATGTTCACATCCGAGGTAGGCTGAAATGTTGCCCACCATTGTTCCTCTGGATAAATACCATGTTTTTAGACAAGATGACATCTAGGATCTCTTCCAACCCAAACAGTTTATTATATAAAGTCAGATCTTGGAAGCTCCCATTAGATCTTTGGAACTGCTCCTTGGGCCTCTGACGTCATTTCAAAGCCATGCATTTATAATGAGCTTGCTCCCTGGCCTTCTCTATAATCTCTCCCGGACTTTCCCTCTACTTGCACTCTTCATTCCCATAGTAATAATTAATAAAAGTAATATTATCTGGGTCAAGAAAGGAAATCCATTAACTTTCTTTTCAGATCATCTGTGTATAGATCAATCCTTTCATACACCAGGGTTTATTGTAGATATTGGAAAAGTTGAAAAAAATATAAATAAAGCTTAAAACTTTTTTTTAAAGACACATCTCCTCTGAATTCCCAAACATTCCAAAAAGGAAGAGAAGATACACAACTTTTATGTGTCTTTCAATATTTTGCCCCATAATAGGGAGGATTATGTGAATGGCCAATGGATGGCTATGGCTGCTACATTAGTTTCCTTGGACTACTGTAACACATTACCACCAGCTGGGTGGATTGAAACAATAGAAATACACTGTCTCACAGTTCTGGAGTCTAGAAGTCCAAAATCAAGGTCTTAATAGAGCTGTGCTCCTTCTGAAGGCTCCAATGAAGAATCTTTCCTTCCCTCTTCCTAGCTTCTCGTAGCTCCCAGCCGACCTCGGTGTTATTTGGCTTGCAGCTGTTTACTCCAACCTCTGACTCTTTTGTCACACGGCCTTCCTCCCTGTGTGTCTTTTATATCTTGGTCCCTTTCAATCCAGGTTAGAAGTGTTTTTACTGGTTAAAAATGCCATGCTCAAAAACCTTGTCAGTTGCCCATGCAATTCACAGGGGCTTAAGTCATCAGACAGGAGGGTCCTCCACAAATCTTTCCTGGATAACCCCATTTCTATTCCTGGCTTCTGTTGAGATGGCTGATTGGATCCATTACTCACAGGCCTATTCTCTCCAATAAAAAGTGGTCCAGCCACATGCTGTGAGGTTGAGAATTCAATTTGTATTGTAATTTAGGCACTCGTAGGATGAGTCTCTGGGTTTGGTTTTCAGAAATCTCAGCCTCACCAGCTAAAAGAGATAAAAGTTTCTTACAGAGCAGCCATAGAAGTTTGTAGGTAATATATGCTGCAGTGGAACTGGAAATTTGAAGCCCAGATCTCATCCTTTGTTTTTACTCATTTCTTCTAATGCAGTTAGGAGCAATTAACCACTTTCATGATTATATTTATTAGTTTGACAAAAATATTCTAAAGTATCAAATACATGGTTAGCCAGAACCTTATGTTTCATAAGTATTTGATTACGGTACCCAAGGATCATATTTTGTATATATCTATTGTCGGGTGTCATGGACTGAACATTTGTGACTCCCACCATTCATATCTTAAAGTCCTAACCCCCACTGTGACTGTTATTTGGAGTAAGAATGTAATTATTGTTAAATGATGTCATAAGGATAGGCCATGATTCCATAGGATTAGTGTCCTTATAAGAAGAGACAGCAGAGAGCTCTTTTTCTCTCTCTGCGGCATGCAACAAGGAAAGGCAGCCATCTGCATGCAAGGATGAGAGTCCTCACCAGGAACTAAGTCAGAACCTTGATTTTGGACTTCTAGCCTCCAGAAGTGTGAGAAAACACATTTTTGTGTTTAATCCAACCAGTCTGTAGTAAATTGCTATGACAGCCTAAGCTGATTCATCTACCATATCATACCATGGGGTATCAGTGTCCTCTTTACCAATGGAAATAGTTATTAGTACCTTTAAATCTAATCAGCTTAGAGAACCAATTCAAGAATCCCCAGAACCAATGCAGAAAACTCATCCTTAAAATTCCATTCCACTAGAATCACTCCTGGTACCAAAATCTATATTAGTTAGGGTTCTCCAGAAAAACAGAACCAGTAGGATATATATTAATATATATAATATATATTTTACACATAGCTATAATTATAATATTATAATTAAATGTACTTAGATATTATATATTTATATTATTTATAAAATACATATTTAATATATATGAGAGATTTATTTCAAGGAATCGGCTCAGGCAATTGTAGGAGATGGTGAGTCTAAACATTGCAGGGCAGACCAGCAGGCTGGAAACTCTTGGGCAGGGATTAACATCTCAGTCTTAAAACAGAATTTCTTCTTTCTCAGGGAAACCTGTTTTTTGCTTTTAAGGCATTCCAAATGATTGGATGAGGTCTACTCATGCTATGGAGAGTGATCTTTTTACTTAAAATCAATTGATTGTAAATATTAACCACATCTATAAAATACTTTCATAGCAACACCCAGGTTAGTGTTGCATTGCCTCGGTACTAAGCCTGGCCGAATTGACACATAAAACTATCGCGGCTGCACAGCAGAGGGTAGGGGTGTCAAGAGAAGAAAAAGTCCTTGCCCCAGCCAGCCGGACCTCCTGTTGTGCTTGCAGGGGCTGGGGGGTCCCTCTTGTTCCATGAGGGGAAGAACTCATGATGGAGCTCAAAGGTTATCAAACTCTATTAGGAGGACGAGAGGAAGTGGTTATGGGAATACATTGGCTTATTTCTTAGGAACCATTTTGGAATTTTTTCACATAATACTGCTGAGGGATTTACCAAAAGAACAAGGCAAACAGCAAAAATCCCCACCTGTGGTTTCTGTAGCAAGTGTACACATGATTCTAGTTAAAAACGCCTACCAGCTTTCCACTAACACATCTCTCTGCAGAAACGTTTGGTTTAACAAGCCCTACACATGCTCCTTTGTAAAGCTCTGTCCTGCTAACGCGACTATTTCCATAATGGCCCACATTCTATTGAATTTTTCTGAAGGACTATGGGTGATCATTAGAAGATTGTTAATGCATCAGCTCCAAGCTCTCAAGAAAAATTCTCCCTGGGTTCGTTCCTATTACACTCACCTGCATTTGTACAGCACGTTTACCTTCAAAGAGTTTTCACATCCATTTCTCACTTGCTTTTCCCTGTGCCTTCCTGTTCCTCTGCTTCCTCGCATTTCTCTCTCCCCTCTGTCTCCCTCATTCCACCTCCATCCTCCCTCTTGGCGTCTAGTCCTTCTTCCCTTCTCTGCTTTCTCTCTGTGTCTCCTTTATTACCCTCCTGTTCCCTTCTGTCAGTTTTTAAACTGACCATACTGTGCATTTTAGATTTTTTTTTTTTTTTTTGCTTTTTAGCAAACATTGGTTTAGGTTTCTTAATATATATTTTTAAAGTGTATAAGTAGATGGCGTATGTTTTATTTTCTATTTAAAAACTGAACTGATACTATTTTATTGATTTTTTTTTCTTGCTTATGTCTACCACCTCCCCTTTCCTATAGTCCTGTAATAGCTTTCTACTTCATCTTGACTAAAATCTCTTCTCTCCTGATAAGACCAGGGCTGGCTTAGTAATTGGGCACAGTAGCCACAGGGCTGAGAGTTCATGACAATTTTAGGGGATTCATGAAAATGTTTAAATTTTTTTTTAATATTAGAAGAAAAAAAGAACATAGTTCTGTATGGATTATATTCATTTTTATGCCAATACAGAAATAATAGATATAGATAGAGAGATATATAGATAATATGGCTATATGAAATAGATTATAGATACAGATATATTGTATAGATTATATAATCTATAGGATACACATATATCACATAAATATCATCTATATCATGGGGGAAGGGGCTCACAAAGGTTACTAAGGACCATGGAAGTCATAAGTCAGCCCTATATGAAACAAAGTGAATTTTAAAAACACTTAAGATCTAGCACCTCTTGTATTATCCTGGATAGAGCTGGAGCTCATTCTACCAAGTGAAGTATCAGAAGAATGGAAAAACAAGCACCACATGTACTCACCATCAAATTGGTATTGAGTGCACATACCATAGTAACATTCATCGGGTGTTGGGCAGGTGGGAGTGGGGAGGAGGGGATGGGTATATTCACACCTAATGGGTGCCGTGCGCACCCTCTGGAGGATGGACATGCTTGAAGCTCTGCCTCGGGAGGGGCAAAGGTAATATATGTAACCTAAACATTTGTTCACTCATGCTGAAATAAAAAAAATAATAGTAAAAAAACCCCACTTAGATAGTACTGAGTTATTTAAAAACTCATTATATTAAAAACTCATTGATGACTTCCTGCTGCATTTAAGATAAAGACCAAAATCCTTCCATGTAATAGAAGCCTTTCCAAACTCTTCAACTTCATTTTATATCTTTCTCCCTCAAAATCACTGTTTTATGAAATATGTACTTCCAGTTTCTGAACAAACCTAACCTTTTCCCTCTCAGAGCCTCCTCTGTCCGGAACATTCTCCCCTATTAGTCTTTGGTCTTCTTCTGTCCATTCTGTAGGCGTCAGTGTAAATGTCCCTTAGGGGACTCTTCCCTACCACTCAGTCTAAATGGAGCCTCTTTTCATAATCCTAAAACTGCAATTTGCGTGGTGTAGTATTGATCACTTAGTTATTTGAATGATTGTTTATTTCATTATTCACTCTCATTTCCCAGTATGGCCTAGGAAGGAAAGGACATTGTCCATTTTGGTCACCACTGTAGCCCGAGAGCCAGGAACACTGCCAGGCGTGATCCTTCAGATAATATTTGCAGAACAAGTTAATAGCCTTGAATAATTAAATATACAAATATATTCAAGAATTTTTATGAAAAAAGAAACTACAATGTTTCATTATATTTCAATTTCTGTACAATGACTTCAGATGTCCTTTTCCTTTTACTTACTCTGTTATTAGGAAATGTATTAAATACTATGTAATTGTGAGCTAAAATTTCAATAATAGACTTAACTCAAAATACATGAAAGTAGGTTTTAAAATCTTAACAATTTTAGTTGAAACGCTAGTGTAATTGAATGATACTTTTTCCTTTTCTTTTCAGAGGAAAAAAAAAAAAGGCATAAGAGGCTAGGAGGGTTATTCCTATGAAATTTTTTTTTTCTCCAAAGCCATTCTCAACTCTATTACACATTTTCCAAATATAATCTCTTACATAAGAGCTTCCTTTGGCATTTAGCTTTCCTGAAAGTGACCATACCTGCAGATTGAGGATAATCAACCAAATAACTGTGACTCAAGTCTCTTGGTTGATCAGTGTTGGGTAAGAAAACTCAGGTAATTCCAGGTAAACCGATGCTTTTTTATTGCTTTTGGCTTTTTTATGGTTCAATTACTTAAACAAGTGTCTTTTGTTAGAAAGAATATAGTCTGTTTTACTTAGGAATTCCTGTTGGCATTTGTGCAACTTTGTTTCATGAAAGGTAGACTGGACTTGGCAGATCTAAGTAAAGTGCACCTGACAGAACCTTGATTTATTTTTTCTAGAGACAGGGTCTTGCTCTGTCACACAGGCTAGAATGTAGTGGTGATATCATAGCTCACTGTAGCCTTGAACTCCTGGGCTCAAGTGATGCTCCCACTTCAGCTTTGTGAATAGTAGGGACTACAGGTGAGCACCACTACATCTGGCTAATTTTTCTTATTTTTTGTAGAGAAAGGGTTTTACAATGTTGCCAAGGCTGGTCTCAAACTCCTGGCCTCAAGTGATCCTCTTGCCTCAGCTTCCCAAAGTGCTAGGATTATAGGCATGAGCCACCGTGCCCAGCAGAACCTTGATTTTAAGCAAGACATGAATGAATACCCAATGAGGAAAATATATCAGCTGGTTAGGGGCATTTTGGACCTTCTTCCTTGCTCCTGAGACAAAGATTTTCTAGGCATGCCAGCTGGAGGGGAAACTAGGAGGCACCTCAGTTTGCAATACACCAGAGACAACTGCAGTGAAAGAGGTGTAAGCTGTTAACTTGTTGGAAAGATTTCAAAGAATGTTTTGAACATTACTATGACTTTTCTTTTAATTTATTTCTCTGTCCTTTAAGGAAGTTTAGTTCTCGACCCTGTTGTATTAATACAAGTTGGTAAAGTCTGCTTTATCTACAGGAAAACAAACACCAGGTCGTACTACACAATGCAGTTAAGTGTTAGGGATCTGAAAGTTTTAGGGAAAAGGCCAAATAATAAATGTGACAATTCTCAAAAGCCAGTCTCAGGGACAATAATGCCTGAAGCTACAGAAAGAAGCAATTTGTTCGAGACTGACACAAATATAACATTTCTTTTGCAAGGAGTGAGCTGGGAGTTAGGATATTTCTCTTCTCAAAAAGAGGTAGGTCACCTTAAATACTTTAGTCTGGCTTTGACTTCCTTTAGGGACCCAAAGTTGAAGGGTTTTTCTTTGGTCATGAAGGTTCCTGTATATTTCTGCCGATGTCAGGTTTAGGCTAGAATATGATTCCATCTCAAAAGTCAATTACTTATTAAAAATCTATTCAGCAACAGAAAAACCCAACCAATTCAATTAATAATAATTTTGAAAATATTGATCTCATTTCCATTATAAATATCTCTGAAGGACTCAATAATATAAATGACTTTATTTATTATCTATTTAGGCTACAAAGAATGTTATAATCAAAACACCATAGAAAATAATATTGATTAAGCACCACACATATGCTGAGTAGTCCCATTATTGATAGAGTCTGAAAATAAACAATGCTTTTGTAGTGCCTAATCTAAGGCAATACACTTTGCTGGCTTCTTTGAAAAAATGAAGTATTTTAAATTCTTCCCCCTACTGATTGGATCTGTGGAATTAGGCAATTCATTGGGACTCAGTTTCCTCATCTGTGAAACAATAAAATGAAAATTCAGAATGGGTGTTGGAGTATATTATCTCTCAATTGCCTCCTAGCTCAATCATTTTATGATTCAGAGTAATATACCTTCATTGCAACTTAAATTTTTCTCACCAATAAAATATTTAACTGCTCATTTTACAAATATAACTTAAGCTTTGTAAGCCAGAGCCACTAAAAAAGCAATGAAAAACTATTAAATAATTTGATGAAAGTGAACAAAAGTATTCAAATTGGACACATTGCCTTTACAAGTATTAATAAAGAATCAAATAATATACAATTTCTCACTGTTCAATGATTACAGAATAAGAAAGTACTATTACCACTTTTCATGCATGCTACTTGCCTCTTTCCAATTATTGCTTAAATCAGTGGCAAAAAAAAAATCCCCTTTGAAGGAATAAGTTAGCAACTTCCCTGTTTTATGCAAATAGCAGTAACTATTCATTTTTAAAGGAAAGACCTGAAATAAATATCACTGATAGCATTTTAGCATTAGTGATAAAAATGGGATTTAAAAGATAAATAATTGCTATAATTGTATTAGCATAAAAAGCTGTATTTGGAACAACACAGACTATATTTGAGAAAATATGTATGTGGTTCTTTAAACGATCCCAATATTGTAAAATTCCAGATCATTCTACAAGCTGCAAGGATCTCAGTCTTTGTGGGTGGAGAAGAAAGTGACAGTCTGACTGTAGTGATCTGGGAGAAATGACAATTATAGGTAGAGAGGGACTGTTTCTGTGCTAAATAGGTTAATTTTTGGCAGAGAGACTCTCCCTGATCTAGTTAAGTTAATGAGGCTTTTACTGAATTAAACCAAGTTGTTGAGCTTTGCTAAAGCTTTGGAGGCTGTCAGGATTCTGCCAACAATAGACATTTGAAGTATTTTAAAGCAAGGGAATAAGCATCTCTTGAATAATCAGGGACCGCTTTAAGAAATATTAAATGTCTAAGTGAACAAAGTTAAGAAAATAAATATATATTTCAATAACCAAGCAAATTTTCAAAGAGCTTGATAAAATACTTTAAAATTTTTTTTTCCTTAAGCTTTTGCTATGCTAATGATTAAAGGAAAATGTGAAGAAGGGGGAAAAACAACCACCTAGCAATCAATGCCAACGTTATATAAAATTTAAGGGGTAAGAATTACCCTAACTGTATAAAATCCGAGGGTGGGAGCCAGCCTTAATGACCTGTGACCCCGTTCCCTGAGGCTTCTTTTTCCAAAATTTGTCTCTTGCTGAGGAAATGTGCCCATAAGCACACACTTGCAAGTCACTATATAACCCAAGGCTGGTTCTAAGCAAAATTGTGACGTCAGTCTTAGCTTCGGGCACCCATTTCAGATTCTCTTCCCAAGTTCAAGGAATGTACAGTCCCTGTTTCTCATGAACCCCTCCCCCTACTGGCCACCCCAATACCCCAGGACCTGCTGGCTCATCATCTATGTTTCATAGTTAACAGATTACGCTCATCTCCATAAGAGACCAAAGGGAAGAGGGCTCTGAAATTGCTTATTCCTTTCACATTGTTATTTTCATCAACTACATCAGTGGTTCCCAGACTTGTAGACTGCAGTCCAGTAATATTCCAACAACAATGACATAAAGGGAATGTGGAGTGGGGAAAGGGCGATCAGTTTAGTGTTGGGTGGATGAGAACATAGACATGCACTCGCACACACACACACATGCTCAAACTCACACCCACACTCACACTCCCACACACTCACATCCATATTCACACCACACTCATACACACCCACACCCACACGCAACCTCACACTGCACTCACACACCCACACTCACACCTACGCTCACACACTACACTCATGCACACATGTTAGCACGTGCACACACACACACACACACACACACATGCTATGTGATCCCTCCTATTTAGCCTCTAGTACAGAGATCGCTGGGCCTGGGGCAGTTCCCTAGAACATGAGCAGATGCAGCAGATTTCAGTGCAGCCCTCCCCTCACCCCTTGCTTCTCCATAGAGCGTGTTGCTGCTGGGGATACTTCTCAAGCTGGTACAAACCTGCGAGAACTGAGAAAAAGGCCCAATCTGGCTTCAGCACAAGCCTTTTGTGCTATTTCTCTCAGCACTGCAGAAGCAGTGACACTCAGGTCTATGCAATCCCATTCAGGTGCAGTCTCCATCTGATGTCCTCCTGCAGCTTCTGAGCCAGCTCGGCACGAGCGAAGTCCTAGCCGTGTGAGGGGAGAGGACAGAAAGCCAGAGACGGTGCCAGGTTCTCTGAAGCCTGCTTAGTCTTCTCGACAAACCCATCCCAATTTTGTTTTGTTTTTGCCCAGTAAGGGAATCAAAACATAATAAAATAAAACACAGCCATCTTTTTGTACCGATATTATTAAAAGTTAGAATTATTTATTTATATTTATTGTAATGTATAATTTGTTCTATTTCTTATTTATGTGATTTTATTATATATTAAAACATATTTTAACATTATCAGAAAATGTCATAATTTCAAAATAAAATCAGCCCTTTCATCAGTCTCTGCAAGCCAGACAAAGCCACATTACTGAACTGAGATGCTCCCATACTATGTCTGCAGCTCATCGGGCTACATCAAGGGTATTTGTCTGTTAATAAACTGTTTAGTCGCCAGCATTGATTTTCCATTGGTAATTCAGTTAACCTGTGCTATTTTTCCCTTGCATTATTTTAACACGCACCAGGTGGCGATAAGAAAGCATATAAAAGCCAGTAGCTTTCATCTGAGAATTCATGAATGTTTTCAAAAAAACCTTGTATCTCAAAATTCAATTGTTTTGTTTATTAAGGAAAACTAATCACTGAAACAACATTAAGTCTACAGAGCAAAAACCAGAAGCACCATAACCCTCAAAACAAACATTTGTTAAATTTTTTCATTTAACTTTTTTTTGGTTATATTTTCCCATCTCTATATTCTCCTTTTAATGGATTTTTTAAAATGTGTGATTTACTCACAAGTAAGGCTTTGTTATATTAAAGCCAAATCATGAGCTGGGTATGGTGGCTCATGCCTGTAATCCCAGCACTCTGGGAGGCCAAAGTGGGCAGATCGTTTGAGCTCAGGAGTTTGAGACCAGCCCAAGCAAGAGCGAGACCCCGTCTCTACTAAAAATAGAAAGAAATTAGCTGGACAACTAAAAATATATAGAAAAAATTAGCTGGGCATGGTGCACATGTCTGTAATCCCAGCTGCTCAGGAGGCTGAGGCAGTAGGATTGCTTAAGCCCAGGAATTTGAGGTTGCTGTGAGCTAGGCTAATGCCATAGCACTCTAGGCCTGACAACAGAGTGAGACTCTGTCTCAAAAAAAAAAAAAAAAAAAAGTCAAATCATGACTTCTAACTTCCTCTAGTTTCTTGAGTCGTCTGTCACTGTTTTTGCCTGCTTGTGTGTCTTCTAAAGTGCCCATTGTTCTGAGTCCCCAGTTCTCGGTGCTGATGTGTGTGATGAGAGATGGTTGTCACTCTACTCCCCTCCCACTTACAACTCTCAATTCTTCAAAATGACACATCTACAAGCCACTTATAACTCCAGCCCAGAGAGTTGGAGAACTGACAAAAAAGGATCAACTGTTTATAGAGTGACCCTTCTGAAATGGCATTTGCACTCAGCAGGGCCAATGGAAGAGATTTGGGATTGAAGGACGTTCTTGCTTAAATTACAGCAGGTAGCTGTTCTCAATCATGGATTATGAAGATGATGAAGGAGGAGATTAGTGTGAAGCTGAGAAAAGGAATGTAGGGGCAAGGGAGTGAAAGGTGAATGTTGTACCAATAGCAGTTGCCACTACCCTTGTTTTCTGTCATTGGACTAAACTGGGTTCCCAGAGCACTGTGACTTTAAAGGTGTTAACTAGTCTAGTTGTTCTCGGTCCTTACTTGGAGATATTAAAAAATATTGATGATTCAGTTCTACCCCTTTATATTCTGAATTAATAGTTCTAGAATAGGGTCAGAAAATTGTTTTACATGGCCAGGTGATTTTAAAATTAAATCAGGATTGAGAACCAAGTGATTTAAATCAATGATTTAACCAAGATATGAAGGAACATCCCTTCATTCTTGGTGCCTCTTTCTCAATCATGGTAAAAATTCTTAGAATGCAACCTGTACTTGGCTCAGCAAGACAATGAGAAAATGAATCTATTTTTTCCATTGGTTTGTATCATTATTAAACTATTTTTATATGAATTATAAACTCATAAATTTATAACATGTATTGTTATTTTTATCAGAGTTGTCAGATAACATTAGGAAACCTATTTCTTTTCCAGAAACTTATCTACAAAAGTGATTATATATAAATAAAGAGAACACACAAATATATAAAAGGATTACCGTTTTTGTTCATTATCATACGCATTAGACCTAGAGCAGACCATAAAGATCAGCTATGCCTGTGTGTTTTTCAAACTGCAGCTATGATCTGGCAAGGTGTTGTGAAATCAATTTAGAGAGCTGCAACTAGCATTTTTTTAAAAAAATAAATACGAGACTAGGATAGACTAGAATAGATTGGAAGGTAGAGTTTATCATGTGCAGTAAGGGTAAGCGTTTTGTGGACGTTTTGTGAAACTTCATTGTCATGACATCTTTCCTACAGTGGGTTGTCATCAAAATGTGTGAAAGCCACTAGTCTAAGCCAGTTGTACCTCTTTATATGGAAAAAAATAGATCCCTGAGAAGCTAAGGAAATTGCTCACATTCACACAGCTTGCTTATGGAAAAGGCTGAATCAAAATTAGGCTTCCTGATTATTCTTATTTTTGGATTTCTTTTGGGGGAGCATCAGGTCATGTGAAATAGGGAGCTTTTTGGAAAAGCAAATAAGTAGGATTCTTTTGTAGTCACAGTGAATAAAAAAGACTTCACGTTTGAGGAGCTTAAAATACAGAAAAGATAGAATTTAAATCTGTAGTTTTAATATAAACATTCTGCTCCTTTTTGTAGTCATTTGGACATGTTTTACCCAGAAATCATTGTTTTGGGAAAATACACTGGATTCAAAGTGCAAGATGGAGTGGAACGTAGATAGACTGAACTAAGAAAGAACAGGTATGTGGCTGCTGGAATCTAACTGGTAGGTGATGGAGTCTAAACTATCAGTGACAATGACAATAGGGGGCAAAGAGAATCCAAAGGACCATTTAAATATATCAGAGACTGGACTTGGAAGAGAATGACTATAGGGCAGTACTTCTCAAAGTAAATTTGGTTGTTTATGTCTTAATCACTCGAGATATTTGTTAAAACACATATTCTTGATGATTAGAGATGTTGAACATTTTTTCATATGTTTGTTAGCCATTCTTATATCTTCTTTTGAAAAATTTCTATTCATGTCCTTTGCCCACTTTTTGATAGGGTTGTTTGATTTTTTCTTACTGATTTTGCTGAGTTCTAAATA